>JAMKCF010000009.1:20530013-21730013 GCA_023634235.1 Pisaster brevispinus | reverse complement strand
GAAAGTGTGCAAGGTGCGACATACGACATTTTGGTGCAAGGCCAAAGAGTTTGTCAAAACTGACATAATTCTATTTTATGTGATCCCATGCATAAATAAAACGCCCTCTATCAACCACCATGATGTATACAATTACCCCGATTGGGACCTCTATGGGGTTCAGAATACCCGTTTGAGTGATATTGCCATCACTCCGCATAAATGCATGATAACCAAACAATACAGAGTCCTTTAATTAGCCTTTATTTTGAAACTGCGTCACCTTCGCAGCGAGAGATCTTCAACATAACAAACTTACACAGGGTTCTTATTACCCAGTAGAATGTTACAGGTATGTAACAACTCCTTGTTTCAATCAATAACTTGACATGACCTTTAAATTGGAATTACAGACAAGAAAATTTCATTTCTTGAATCTGGCATGGGGTGAATTTCAACACGTGCACACACAGTTCAAAGCATAACCTGCCAATATATTTTTTTTATGTTTCTCTTAGTAACACATCTTCCAAAGTTTGCCCTTAAATTATCCAAAGAGTTTGGAAACTGCAAATAAAAATCAAAAGTTTGAAAATGTCAGCTCTTTCTCATAATGAGTAAGCCTAAATCAGACATCATGTAAATAATCATTTATAATCTTACCTTAGAAGTTAGATACATATTTGAATTTTGAGGTTGATTTCTTGTTACGAAGGGCAAATCATAGGCTAGTCCCGGAGATAATAAAGCAAAACTAAGGTTTGAACTTCAAGGTTTTTCTATTCAAATAGGAACCTTGGCTAAATGGAAACAACTCAATATAATCTCGCCATACACAGCTCGCTACAACTTGCGCTCGGATGTTGAAAGTAATTTATTCCGTACATCATGTATTTGTCAAAGAAGTGATCTTTTCACATACCACGCAGAATCTTCCAGGAAATGTTTGATGCGCTAAAATGTACATACACTATTAAGTTATTTATGGGTTATGCAAAGTTACGAAGGTCAATTCCAGCATGTGAACTGCACGGCACCTCGTATGCTAGCTACACTTATTCATATCCGCTACATTTCAAAATACACATCATGTCAAAATTTCAACGAGAAAACAGTGAACATAGCTATTCATGTTTGCACCATATTTGCCACGTAAACTAGTAAAAACATACAGAAATGCATACGAATGGCTATCACGTGATGAAGCTCCACTATTTTCCAAGGACGTTTCGCAACTTTACACACGTCCATTGATTTATATGAACATTGAAACAATAACATTTCTTGCTGTAGGCCTACTTCTCTTTGTTCAGACTATACAGAGTTTGGCACATAAAGTAAATGGGCTACACAAAGCACATTACACAACAGTAAACTCGTTTGTTCGTTAAACTAAGGGCCACGCCCCCTCCTCGAGGCGCCAGTTCGTTTAGAAACAAAAGTGAAACCAACACATTCTATTGAAGCTGTGTTATATTATTGGATGAAGATGGAGGGTCTAGACAGTTAGCTTACTCTTGTCCAATTTAACTCGTTCTTGCAAGATGAAACAAACAGTTAGAAATGTACGTTCTCCAAAACCATCATGGTTATTAACTCAGCCAAATCAAGAAAAAAAGAGCACAATCTCACGTTGATAAAATTAAAATGACAAACATACTTTAAAACCAAAGGTCAACGAACTTTACATGTGCCTGCTTAAACGCAAGACAAGAGCCGGCTCGAAGAATCGATTTCAGGCTTTAAGATTACCCTGCCCCACAAAATGGAATGTTCCCAGCCATGTTTAAAACGTTTGTTTGGTTTGACACATTTATAGATGGTGGGTGTGTTTGTGTATAGATCAAGTTACTTGGAACGTAAAGCTTTGCAAGAAAATTGTCGTCTTTTTCCTAATTTTTGGGGAGTGAAAGTTTAGTAAATGAATTTGGGAAACACTTTTACTCTGTTTAGTTTCATAGTGACGTCTTAAGGATAGGCACACCCCTAGTCCTTGGGCGAGGATCGTGTGGCCAGATGGGGTGACCTGTTGTGTCGCGTCTGCAATTGCACTCTCCTTGAATGGACCATCAGGTCCTGACCACAGATCAATTTTATCGATTTACAAACAAATACCTGCAATTCAATTGAATTCGCTTAGACCAGCTATGGCGCCAAAATTCATTTACACCATGGTACTGGTAGAACGACATGCTCCGTCAGCCGCATGTGCAACAAAAAGGCAACCTAGCCTACGTTAAATGTTTCTTTCTCGTTGTTTGTGAACGCATTTGTAATTCAAAATCTATAATTTCTTCGAAATTATTATATATGATGTACTAATGTGAATCTAATAGTTGTCATCCCTCCTTTTAAAAATGTATATTCAGCAGTGATGTAACAATTTTAAGAAAAATACTACCCTGGACAATGTGCACTAAATAATGTAATGAAGCAACAAGTAAAGCTTCTACGCAACACGTAAATAAAAATAAAAATAATATGCCCATTTAACAAACAAATAAAAGTTTAAATTTCAGCAAAAACATTATTTGTTCTGAGGTTTCAGCCATTTGTATTTTTACGCTCTTTGATTCTTGAAAACAAGTTCACTGTACAAATGAAGCGAAGTAATCTTTGCATTGTAAAACAACCTAACATCGCAGTCACAGCTTTTCATTTTTATGGGTCTTCCTGTGTGCGAAGTCAACCATGAGAATACTAATTAAAGTTGGTTAAACCAAGAGTAAAGCACAACCAGTATTTCGTCAACATGTCAATAATGTGTGGAATGTCGCATAGCAGCTGTAACACTCCTCATATAACCATTGCGTGTGCACGTCCTTGCTCTATGGTCAGAACAACTTAATACAGCAGCCCAATTTCTATTTCATAATATTCAACATAAATTGTTTAAAGGAAAACGCACATTTCCCCTTCTTATAAATCATATATTATTTTAGACCGCTCTGTTCACTCACTTGTAAGCATTCCAATGGGCACTACCCCGAAATGGGCCCCCGCAGTACTTCAGCAAAGTCGCATACCAAAAATCAACTGGGGTGTGTCACCTTTCTAAAAGACAGTCTTTGGTTATTTCTTAGTGTGTTGTGTGGGGAACCTTTCAAGGTTATATCAGTTAAGCAGAAAACAGAACCCTGTGTGACGGTGTAACATCTAAATATCCTTCTACAAAATGTTTACAAATATTTATTGTATTTTAATGCGATGGAATGTCTTTAGAGTTTTAACACTTACCCGGTTTTCCTTTCACAGACCCTTTCACTTGTCCACCAGCCCCGGCCCCTACCTCGGCGGACACTCCCCCTTCCATTTCAATTCCCTCGTCTTTCTTAGCTTTGGCTTTTTTGTCCCGTCCACTCCGCCGAAGTCGAAACGACCGTCGAAATGATGATCCCTTTCGCAACCCCTTGAAACTCAGACGTCTCTTTTTCGGTGACGGCGGCCCATGGGCTTGGCCCTGGCCCTCCACGGATGCTCCGGCGTCAGCGGCCCCCGCGACCGACACCGACCCTTCAACGTGAAAACCGGCCGAAGCACTTTCCTGGTTTCCCATCTTTATGTCCTCCTTTTTACCCGATAATCACACCTGATATCTCCGATTAAAGTTCTTCAAGAAGAGAATAGAAATTCGCTCAAGATGAAGCGGGATCCGAAGTTGCAGCGCTCACGACAAAGTACTCATTTCTAGAACCAGTTCTCAGTGTACTGTATAACCAGTTTGGGTTTGCTGCGTGTATGGCTGCATAACACACAACCACACTGAACGTCTGGTAACGCAACGTAAGCGGAGGAGTGGCTTGGCATCCAAGGTAAAGACCTTGTGAGCATCGCGCATGTACACGGCATGCCCGGGGTTCAGTCACAATACATTTTGTGCACACACACAAAGCTTATTTAAATTTCCATCTACCTAGTTGAAAAGACCAAGTGGACCAAAGCGGTTCTAATGAAACTTGTTGTGAATTCCCAAACCCACAAAATAGCTTTACGATGTCATCATTTTCAAGTTAAATGAAGCATGCAACTTTTACTTTTTCAGATATTCGGTAAATCTGTCTTAAATGGGTTTTTTTAATCAAATAATTAAGAGAGCATGGCAGGCATTTATTTCTACGACGTATAGACATTAGGTAATTTCCAAAATATTCCAGTTGCAGTGATTTTTTTTGGCTAACCTGGAACTTTTGATTTTCCCGGTAAATTTCGACACCTCGAGACGATTACATTGTAAAATCATGTTAAAATGGAGACATAGCCTAAAACAAACACAATAAATGCTTTCACCCATCCAGTCAATATCAATCTTAGTGTGTGAGTGTACGATACGAATTTATTTAATTAAAGGCAAAACTTCTAACCAAGTCAACTAAGACACACCATGGACGGACACACCTTAACCATGGAGCTATCTAGCTCCATGCCGTAACCATAACATGAAGGTGGCAATCTATCCTCCATGACCATACATATGGCCTCCATACCTAAACCAACCTACTTGATTTACGAGTTTTTGGTGTCACCCTTGCATCCCGATTTATTTTGAGAGCAATTTGTGAGAGGTGTGTAAAGACGACGACCCCAACAAAAATCAAGGGCGTTCAAACTGCTTTAGTTTGTAAACAGATCGATTTTTTTAAAGGAGAGGACTTTGCCGTCATGTCAACCCAGGTAATGATTAACAAGCTAGCTGCTTTTGGGTTTTTCTTTTATAGGGGGGGGGATTTAACATTCTTCAACTTTAGTAGCATTCTTCAACTACTAAACATTGGATGTTTACCAATATACCGTTCGCCTACGGTGGGAATAGTTCACTACCACGGGTCCAGATTACTAATATGTAATAATAATTGAACATTCATCAAGTTCGGTGCTATCGGGCTAAACTTGTCCAGTCAGCCGAGCGGCCAGTGCCCTGACAATTTGGAAGTCTTTCCCAAATATTAACACCGATAAGTGATTTATTAGAAAACAAACTGGTAGAAAGCATATTCGATTCTCACCTAACAAATCCGTCATAGTGTCTACTTCTCATGCATTTTAGATGTGAACATTTACCCCCGAATTAAAGTTTGTATAAAATATTAACCGTTGGAACAACTTCATATGCTTCCATGGAAAAACAATTAAAATACACTTACATAGCATGGAAACAGGTGTAACAAGTAACCACGTTTTACTACTCTCCGAATAATCAGTTTATCAAGAGATAGTTTGATCCAAGTATCAGAGCAAAGTAGTAACAAGTAATAGCCCCAGATAAGAAATCGGACAAATAACTATTTATTTATGATAGAAGCACTACGTTTCCTTATCCAGGAACGAGCATCACTTGTCATTGACAAAAGAATCTGTGTTCTCTACGGATATTGTCTTTATTATACAAAAGTGTATTTGAACTAGCTAAGATTAGCTCTTGTAGTCGTTGCAGTGGTGGTCGAGTCGGAAAATAATTGCAGTTTAGAAGTGTTGGTTTTCAAAGCCATAAAGCTATTGTTACGCCTACGCCACAGTGTGCATGCAAGATGCATTGTTGTGGGGTTGAGTAAAGCGTTTGTATCAACATGTACACATTGTGACAATATGTATTTTTGTCATGAGTGTGTTTGTAATAATAAATCCGCTGCAAGGTGCAATGAAGCATGTCAAATGGTAGACTAGGAGGAGTTTGTTAGACTCCAAGTGATTCAATCCGGCTGTTACAATCAACTCTAAAGTTTGTTGCACTTTACCGCTGTGCTTTTATTTGTGGGTGCCTTTTGACAGACAAATAAGTATACTGTTGCATTCAACAGAAATATATTTTCATTGGATATTGTTACCTAGCTCCTTATTGGGAGGCATACAAAGTTACAAAACAGGTCCTGTCCACTTGCTTAATAAGGCAACTGATATTGAGTGACAAAAACATGCAGACCTATTTCCGTAACATTGTTCGCAGAAAGACTAACTTGAGCTGTTGTAGTTTGAGTGACTACCGGACCGTATCTGACATAAACACTCATTTACATCTATGCAAATTAACTCAACAAGACTATATGAAACAAAAAATATGTGGTATTTTTTTAAACTAATTTCCTGAACACATACACCATTTGCTAATTAGTCTATTGTATCCTTCATTTCATAGTCACTCCGTATGTTATTTACTTTTGTGTTGCCATTTTGTTTGTCATCCATTCAAATCAATGACACCATTCCGGGGCTGGAAGGAAACTTACAGAACTTCTTTGTTTTTAGTCTGACAAAACCATTACTTATAGTTCAGAGAAATTGACAAAAGACACCAAGATTATATTTCTAAAAATCAGATTCAGAAAAAAAGCTTTCACAAACTTTTGCACAATATTTTTATACCGACACCTGAACGAAAAAGAAAAAAACTCGCCATCATACAATAGCCAGTGTAGTATTTTTTGATTGGCAGTTATGAAATATAATCTGTCCTATGATGGGATGGCGTGTGCTGTTTTCTACTGTCTGCATGCCAAGCACATCTGTTGGTTCCATCAATGTTTATAGCATCGATGTAGATGACTGCATGCAGGGCTGAATACCGGGTAAACCTGTGAAGGGACATCGCAAATCAAATCCCTACATATTCACGACAAATCGTGCGCCGACATTGCAAATAATACTTATTATCATACAATGTTCCTTCATGGCCACCATAACTCAGTGCAATTGTAGTTTTGTAACACTATTGTACAGAGTAACCGTGCAATAATCCGACTAGACGATAATTGTTGGGAGAGATGTCCGCCTGAGATACATGCATGTATCGTTGTCAGGCTCTATGTATCAGCAATGGCAACTCTAAGCCTTTTCATTTCACGGGATCAAACTATTTTAACTTCAACCCTCGCTTAGGTTATACTGATTAACGTGTAATATGGAAAAACAAAATGGCTGCTGGTTCACCATGGGGGAAAAACGCCTTTAATATAAAGCAAGGCTGATTTGAAGGTTTCCCAGCCGATTTACTAATCATAAAAACTCAGCTAAACCCATGGAGTATGAGGCTATCTATCATAATTACTGGTAAACTTTATGCTGTTTATTCAATCAACTTAAGTTATCACCATATAATGCATGTGGCCAGATGTGACCATGACATCAACTCTTACGCTTTGTGAATTTACTTGGTTAAAATTTGGAGCGGTAATATAAATAGAATCTTGTTTGTGTTTAGGAACTTCAGTATTAATCCATAACTTCCTATGACAAGAGTCGGTTAAATGTCCTTTTGGAAAAGGGTTTGGCTCTAAAAAGAACCGGGATTCAGACTCTGCGTTTCGAACAGATAAGTGCTCAAGTACGGTGCTCTGGAAGTGCCATCCAACGTATGAAGATCCTGAGATGATTTACTGCAGGATGATGACATCATAATCGTAAGATGACGACATCTTTCCTAAGATAATTTATTTTAGGATGTCAACATCTTAAAAGGAGGGTGTCGTCTTCGCAAGATAATTTATCTCGTAGGCCTACGGGGTGTCTCTGGGGATAAAATTTTCTCGAGACGACGCCATCTACAGGGCACCATCATCCCGATAATATATCCGGAAGAGTGAAGACGATATCCTACTTTCAGGATGTCGATTTGGAAGACGAGATCATATTGTAAAAATGTCGACACCCCGAGGTACATTATACTGGGAAGACGATATCCTACTTACAGGATGTCGACATCTCGAGAAATCTCAGGATCTCAACAAGTCGGATGGCACTTCTAGAGATCCGTACTCACGTCTTCTGCCAGACGAAAACTACTTATTCCAGGATGAGAACATTGGCATTGCGCCCGTTCTGTGAACCAGTATCGTGTACAATGATGTGTTTGCCCCTTCAAATCATGCATGCTTTCTATCCCAATGAGGTGTGCAAAATAAGCTTTGTTTTACGAGAAAAAAAATTGAATGTGGATGTGTCATTTAGTTAGAGCTATTTTTAATCCAATTGGAAAATGTTTCTTTTCTTGCTCAGTAACCAATATAGACATGGGATTCGAAATTTATATTCACAACACAGACCTGTAGCCATTTTAAATTATAACGGAACTCGGGCACATGTTTCTGCTAAATTAGGTCAGTGTAAAATTAAATTTCGCATCCATCGATAAATGTTTCTACACTTCATACAACTTGTGACAAGGATGATTGATAATAGGTCTACAATCGGTGACTACAATATTTCTGTCTCTCAAATTTCTCAACTTAATATAAAACTACAGCTAAACATTTAAATTGTGTTATTGGCGATAACATTATACAAAAACAAACAGTTAATACTAATCTTATAACATTGTATCTGATAAAGACAGATAATCTTAATGTGCGTATAAAGTGTGTGGATTCGCAAAACTCGACAACTCTAATTCCCTGACTGATTTCGAAATTGCGAAAGGCTGGGCCTTGAACCCAAAGTACACAAAGTATGGGTTGGGGACGTGTTCACAATTATTACAAAACAAGAATGAAGACTCACAATGCCTGGCTGTGGGCGAATTAAATGACCCGTGGTTGCTATGGAGATGTTCGTGGTTGTATTTTTGTGGTAAAAAAATGTTAACAATACTGCCTTTTGAATAGAGGGATCCAAAATAAAGAAAACTCTGGAGCGTTACTTGCAGGAATTAGAGGGTTCGCCGTCTATTCATGGCAGGGTGCAGGCAAGGCAAATCTGTCGTGGATTGTGTGATGCGCTTTTGGAGGACAACTCGACTTTAGACCATGGAGGTCAAAACTCACTTGTCTGTTTTTCCCCCACACAGTTTCTGTGATGGAATTTAGTGAAGAGTTTAAACATTGGGTAAATAGTTGGTGGATAAACATAGGCAGCAAATAGCACCTTTTCAAAGTTTGAAGCACATTTTATGATCAATGTGAAATAAAAAAAAACCCATGAAGAACATGCATGCTTGAAACTCTAACGAAATTTGCTTCGCATTATTTATGAATGGTTCCCACAGCTTCGTAGCAGGTGTAACATGATTTACTTATTTCTTGCGTTTTTAGAACTTTTAAAGAAATTTCTTTTGGAACAAATAAAAAGATAGATTTCCAATTTAACAACTTTCTGAAATTGTAACGGCATTGAAATAAGTCCTCACCTCAAACTATACCATACTGCGGGATGAGCATTAATTTTATGGACACTTGTGGTTCAATGGGTCTCTTTTTTTCACAGGAGAGCAATTTAGCAGGGGTCCCTTGCTTTATTTTAGCATTGTTGTAAAATTTTACAAATTGCACCTCGTATAAAAGGACAACAGTGTTTAGACCACGAGGTCCTTGGGAAAACTTCTCAAAGATTGCTAAATTTTGTCG
The DNA here is from genome assembly GCA_023634235.1 of Pisaster brevispinus. Taxonomy (NCBI): domain Eukaryota; kingdom Metazoa; phylum Echinodermata; class Asteroidea; order Forcipulatida; family Asteriidae; genus Pisaster; species Pisaster brevispinus. The sequence goes on along the minus strand of JAMKCF010000009.1, from coordinate 21,720,705 downwards.
GAGGTCCGGACCGACGACAAATCGTTCCGCAAGCGGAGGTTGTGACTAAGGACGTGAGCGAAATCATCGTGTGAAGGGAACCTTTGGGCCGCGTGGACCTTGTTATCAAAACCATCAAATTGTACTTTTTTACAGGTAATACTTTCAGAAAATCTCAAGCTAAGAACTGGAAAAGGTAACATGGAATTCTTCATGTGTGTGTGTGTCTGATGGCAAGGTCCCTTATACATCAGAGGGTCTTCGTTCTGGTGTCAAGGTTGTCAATATTTCACAGGGAGTGATGCAATTGTTTTTTTGCGGTGGAGAAAAAGGCAATTAGAATACTGTATTAAGACCCTTACAGACCTAGCTCTGTGATATTTTTGAGCTATACATTATCAGTACCCTGTATGTAGCTTAAGGTAATACTTTCTGATGGTGTTGATAGTTTCCTTTAAATATTGACAGAATATGTCATTGATAAAAATCACATCACATCTATTACAGACTACTCTGGCGAGCAGAGACAATTGTATTTACAAAAAAAAGAGTTTTCTTTTGGATAATTTACAGAAGGTCAATCTGATTATATGGAAATTTTGGGGAGTTTCGAAAACTGCTTCCCCAATTTTATCAAATCTTTAGCATGAGGTCAAAAGTGTCAAAAGTATTCCCCGTTTTACCAACTGCAACTGTATGCAACGGCAAAGATTACCCAGCTTAAGGCATTCCTTTTTAAACCTTGTATTCTCTACGAGGTATCAAAAAGTTGTACAAATACTGAATGTGGCATGTGAGTTTGGCTGAACTCAAACCTTCTATACAATTCTCAATGCCTGTACTGTTTGCTTTTTTTTCTCAGATCTTTTTTCGTTTGACCCAGACTGAGGTCAATTCAGTTTTTGATTGGGGCTTACTACGGTAAACGTTATAGCAGTCATTATGTGATAATGCGTCCGTGCCTTCAGGGGCTCTGTCATCATTGTAGTGAACGGAATGTGGCGAACGTGTTAAGTCGGACACTACAAGCCCCTCGTTATACTGCTGAAAACAAAGCTTTATCTTTCTTTTAAATTCAAGGCACAGAAGTTGAACTTCAAAAGAGTGCAATAACATAATCGGGTTGTATACACTGCAGAAAAACTTGGGTGTTAAAATTGACACCAGGGTGCCTGTCACATATACCAAAAAGAATCAAAATTTACGTCATGGTGTTAAAATAACACTAAAATAATACTCATTTCTGCCAACACAATTTCATTTGGTGTTATTTTAACACAACATGATGTTAATTTGAATCTTTTTTGGTATGTGACAATACCCCGTGTCAATTCTAACACCCAGTTTATGCAGTGTATGTAGAAGAGGTTATTAATCTTAATCAATAGAAATTATCACTTAATGTTTGTAATTTTTGTTTTCCACCTTTTGAAAGCACTATGAAAATACCGCTTTACAACCTCTGAAACAGTCTCACCACAAACACATTCTATCGTCATTTTAATTTATTATACTTAATAGCTCCGTCGACTTTATAATAATAATAATAATAATAATAATAATAATAATTTATTCATTTATTATGCGCAAGTTTCATTAAAAAATGTTCAGATGCACATTACAATAGTAAAAAACTACATTTATTATGTTAACAGTTATTTAAGAAAAAAAAAAGAAAAAATGGAATACACTGTAAAATACAAGTACAAAAAAATAGTTAAAAACTATCAACAGAAAATACACCAGCCAGCCAAAGACCACATAAAAAACTAATAAAAAGCCTGTCGAAATAAATGGGTCTTGAGCAACGTTTTGAAGGTATCTGTATTATTGGCGATCCTGATGGCATGTGGGAGAGAATTCCAAAGTTTAGGGGCAACACACTCAAAAGCGCGATCTCCCAGAGTACTTTTAGTTTTACAAAGTGGGTAACTGAGAATGGAAGTGTTGTTAAGAGGTTAATAGAAACATGTACGCTATAGTCCATAACGGCTACTATGTGATTTCAATGTGACATCAAGTACCTCACCAAGAGCAAGTTTCATCAACATTGATTAAAGTACAACAGCGTAATGGACGAATGTGATATCCCTTAAATCAAGCCATGTATAACAATACAATGATAAATCATGTTGTTATCTGTTACACATTGTAATTTCAAAATACCAAATACCGGTAATGCCTTAATAGAGACAGTTTAAATTCAAATCAACAATGCCGCCACGTGAAAATGTGTTCAAAATGCTTATTTACCTGTGTGCCAAATGTGCTTTTATACGAAAGAAAGTGCATAACTGTAGAAAATATCCTAGCTATGTGGCTCCACGTGTAGTGTTTGTCACTTTGTTTTGAAGACGTTAACCCTAAATGATCGCAAAACCTTCCCGAAGGTGCTGGCCCCAGCTCCGTCTATTTGCCAGACTAATATTTCAACATCAAAACCGTGTCATGACTTCTGGACTTTTAAGTTTCCAAATGCACATCTTAAACTGGTAGGGTTTCTGTATACCTCTACATCTCCAGAGAGATGCAATAACTCCCTACCTATCCTCAAAGGACCAATAGCCCCTCACAAACCTTTGTCACCACAATCCCGTGCCTGATCTACCTTGCCCTTAGCCCAGTGTTCTTATAACCCGGACTATTGGATACCAAAAGAAGACACTTTTATTAGATTTAATGCACTTTGATGTTGTTGTTGTGCATAATTGGACGGCTAGACGCAGAGGCTAGAAAAAGTAGGTCACTTTTGCCTTGACTCTTGTACTAGCATGAATATAAAATTAGTAGAGGAGGTGGCATTATAGCTTTCGAGCCAAACCGGACCTTCGTCAGAGGCATAAACAAGAACAATCACAAACATACGTATACGTTTTACTTTTACAGTTTGATAATCGTTATTTGTATGATTGATATCAATAGATTGTTGGCTTTTGATTGCAACGTCTTGAATGTACCGTCAAGGAACACTTAAGTTGTATCTATGTGTTAATTGTAAACTAAGCAAACTTGAAGCTCTGCAGTGGGAACAAATACTAATAATGATAAACCTGTGATAGCACAAAGTGGTGTGACCTCCTTTGAGTATAGTGACTCTGAGAAGAGCCGATTGCTAGTGACGTTACGACCATTGTCTGGGCCCTATTTCATAGAACTGCTTAAGCGCAAAAATAGCTAAGCACAACAAAATTATGCTTACCAGAATAAGGTTACCAGCCATCTGCCATGTCACAAGTAAAACTTGTGACTGGTAGGGCCTGTCCTGCTCATTTCTTCGAAGCAAAAATTGTTTAAGCGATATTTTCTTCTTAAGCAGTTCGATAAAATTGGGCCCTGGTCGTCTTCAGAGGAAGATTGGGCCACAAAGGGTGAGGACCGAGACCATGAAACTACATTTTTATTAAGCACTATATTACTTTGCAGTAAAACTGGGACCAGAAAATTGAAACCAAACTGAGACCAGAAAAGAAAAGGTTCGGCCTCTTCTCGTAAAATGAGAAAACGTGTTTATCAGGCAGACAGGACAAAGGCAATGATACTGGTCGAAGATCATAAGAGCAAAGCATGTATAAGGTCTCGTTTCTTCTGGGAAAAACACAGTTGAGTCTTTTTTTTTATGTTGTTGGGAAAAACAATATTTGCTAAGGCAGAGAAAACTATTCATGGCTTACCGGCCATATAGGTCTAGTACAATGTAATATACATTGCTCATGACTTGTTCCCGGCGTAATATTTGCTGAGCAAATAAAATGGTTAAGCTGTAAATTGGGCCTTGGCTTCATGCTGGACCCTTACTGTGACCTTTGCCCCGCCCACATGAAAGTCATCCAAGGTTTCAACGCTTGTTAAAAGCATTTCGCATATTAACAATTGCAACCGTCACGGATTGCTGAAAGGGGCAATGATATGCAAGGAATATTCACAGGTCACGAAATGGTAAAATGGGGTCACTCTTTAATTAAATGATCAGCAGCAGTCCTGGACATTTCCCACCGGGGTCAGTTTTGGGATGCTAGCCTTCAAAGATTACAGAAATTCCGTTTATAGGAGCCCAGCATTGAAGCTTTTCGAGGTTAGAAAAGTTGGACAGAATTGATCATATTTTAACAGCTTGTAAGCCTACTACTATTTTTTATTATAATGAACACCGTATAAATCATCTGCAGATTTCAACATTCTCACTGTGTTGGATTGACATGTCCTGGTATTGGGCTTAAAGTGGCGATCGTGCAAATGGCTGGGGTTATTGAGACAAGCCAAGTAATTGCACAAACACAACTTTTCATTTGCAACAGCAATAGTCGTTTGTTTTTGCTCAGTGCTTTTTCCCCTCACTACCAATTGTTAAGTTGCTATAGCAATTGATCCATACGCCTATCCAATGTTGAATACTTTTGCGTGTTTCCGGAATGGAAAAACTCTAAAGGTGTAGTAGCCTTCGCTCAGTGTTCATAAATCTCATTTCAAAGGCCGTATCCGAATTGGCGGCTATGGCTAGGACTGTTACTAAGGGTGTTGCTAAGGACATCATAGCCTGTACTTAATGCATGCGCGGCGGTCCAGCCGTAGCCATAGCCATGGCCTAACTCTAAGTAACCAAGTATTCAGTCTTGTCCAAAGAAAGGTCAATAACAGACTCATGGTTGGCAGCGATGAATGGAATTCAACTAGGTGTCTGAACGCCCCTGTCCTCCTCCCGACCCCTCCCCGCAACCCCCTCCAAACACTCCCATGTACAAAACATGAACCTGATAGAGCACTTCGTGATGGCGTATTAAAGACATAATCTTGTAAACAATATTCTGACTGTGAAACATTCACAAACAACAACACTTTTAAAACAGTTTTATTAGAAGAAAAAAAGTTTTAGCGCCTTTCACACCAATGCTAGCTCGTGCCATAAAATAGCCCACACATCCCATTAACAAAAGCAAGGTGAAGTGTAATTAACATTTATACAAACACTTTTACATCACACAAAAAAAACCCTAGGTAATAGTTACCCCCACTGAACGGCTAAGATGACTCTCTTTGGTTTTTTCGGTGTCAATCTTTCAAGATGTGCCCACTCCCTGGGAGACCAGGAACTTGCCCACAAGAATCCAGCTGTGTGCTCTCTCTCTCTCCCTATTATAACCTTACGGTTTGCTTCACCCATCAAGCGATCCAAAATTACAGCTGAACTTTAATTCAGTTTGACAAACGAAACAAGGTTGCATCAAGATAGTCATTTAACAATCGCCGTAAAGTGCTTTAAACTCAGGCCATGTATACAAAAAAGCAATGCAACAATTCGTTGACTTTGGGAATAGAAACTATGAGCATCCAAGCGTCAAGTTGAAAAAAGACCAAGGAATTTGGCAGGAAAAGGAATGCATGCCCTACTGATTGTAATGAATCGCGACTACATAGACTTTCAACTATTGAAAGCTCCAATTGTTTCCCTTAAAAAAACCTTGAGTGACTATGAACAAATTTTTTTAAATGGTTTTCACCTTTCCCTACTATGGAAGGGCACACCTTCTGTCGGCTCTTTTATCGTCACCCATGTTTTCAACTTTCACTTTTCACTGATATGGGCTTAGCCGTGTAGTAAGGAGTCAAATGTTCGTTTTCCACCTCTATACGAACAATGCCCATAACTTGTCAACAAACTTCCTCCCCCGTGTGCGTAGGCCAATGCATGCCTATTTTTTACTCTGTCTAGAAAACCAGATGTATGCTTTGTTGTTTTTAGTTGGGCCCCACTTTGAGAAGAACATTTTCAAAGTATTTTTGACAATGATCTCGTATTTTAAGGTAAACTAAAATCGACAGCTTAGAAAAACCATCCATTCTTCCGCGACGCCTCTTTCCGCAAAGCAATATTGTTATATTTTATTACCAATTTCAAAACTTCGGCGGCGAATTCAGCGGAATCAGGAGCTCAGACATCGTCTTCAAACACCATCAAAGAAACTTAGGCACGTAATGTCCCTGACCTTGGAAAAATATTAGTTTACCAACCCCCATATCAAAATCTTGGAGAAGTCACTGCCATGTGATTCCCGTCCAGTGTGCCATATGTGAGCTTCCAGGTCATTGCTTGAAACGGCTTAACACAATTCCATTCTACGCTGTTTGTTCATGTGGAAGTGAAAACTTTTCTGTACTGGCTGAAAGCTGGACTCTTTGATTTGAACAGCGGGTTGATGCTTGATTGTGAAAATGACCCTGAGATTGATAAAAACTGAACATGAATTATTGTAGTGTACACAAACAATTGTGCATGTAACATGGATTGTGTGCATTTACCGTGGCATGTGAAAGTATTTGTTTGTTTTTCGTTTTGAAACAGCATTAGGCTATCTGTCAAAAGTAAAAGCAATCTTTAAAAAGATTGAAGAAAAAAACAAAACAAATTAGGACAAATAATCGGACCATGCAACTTAAATTTCTTTTAAGGAATTTTTTTAAAGTATTCCACATCTAGAGTTTCCATAGTGCTTTCATTTCCCTTCAGGTAATGTGGCCGATCGTAACTTGATAATGTATCAAGTTAGTTGTGACTGGCTTAGTCACACTTATCACAGATTTTCAACAATTAATTTTTTGTCAAGGAAAAAAAACCACCAAAAACTCACACAACAAAATGTCGAAACAATGCTCTTTATTTTGGTTTGTAACTTAACCAAACGTTTATTGTGCCACTATAAAGAATGTGCAGCAATAATAACTGTTCAGAACCGATCCCAACGAGCTTTTATTCTCTGATCTACGCAAGGACACAAAACAGAATGACCCGGCTGTGTAGGTTTTTAACCAGGAGTGGGTAAAGACACAAACATTCAGATTGCGATTGAGGTTATGACAAGTAGCGACCAAATTTATAATTTCAAATAAAAATGACCTCTCCACAAACTCAGTACGTTGGTTTGGTAACATTTAGGCCTGGACGGAATTACAGATGAATATTGTCATGTGCATTCCATGGCATTTCCAGACAGGCAAAAAAAAACACCCTGCTACAATATTGATGTAGAAAGTTTAACGCTTTCAGAGTTCTCAAAACAATTTAAAATAACGGTTTTACAGCGTTACGTCACACTTCATTAATGGTGTATAAATTTGCCTAAATACAAATCCACATCAGCTGAGATTCTGTAACAGAGATGACGTAATAATTCATGGGCCGCGCATTTCATTATAATTTGCATCTTATTAACCTGGATGGCACGTGACCTCACGTGAAGTTGATCATTGCCATTTTAGAGGACTGTGTTAAACCCTGGTAACATTCAACTTGAGGGGATACAGTAGAGAAGGTTCCCGTCTTTTTTATGCTAGACCTTCCAGCTTCATTTCTCCTCAACTTTTGAGCTTCGCTTCCCCTGAAGACAAATAGAGCATCGTTTCGAAACTTCGAGTTTGTAATAGGCCCTACTCCTTATTGTCCGATCGCCTAACGTGTTGTATAACCCACAATTGAAAACAAAGAAGTGCAATCCGCACATTGGCTGCAAGTTCTAGCTCTATGAAACACAAAATTATACATTGGGCAATATCGTCAACTACTTTCCCCGTCAAAATCAAATCACATTCCACAAAATCATCCCATTTTGTTTCTGTGGCGCATATAGATTTATTTGCACTACAGACTTAATCCCACATTAAAATAATATTAACTGCTTTCCCGCCGACAAAAATCCCAGTTTGCCTTTATAGCACCTGATCTGGTCCCCGCCTCTCATGTTTCAGCACGTTGCGCAGATGATACAACTCAATACATCATCACCGGGGCAGGCAATGCGAGATGTCGTAATGGTGTACCAAATCAACATTACACTGTTGATATTTGAGACTTGTGGGAGGGGATGGATCGCCATTATGTTTCTCCGTCGTTTTAATGTGCGTAAAACAATTTTAGTCGCTGACCTAAGCCGTCTGGATATTTTTACCTGGGAGAATGTGCTGTACATTGTTGCAGTTTTGTGCTTTGATTAAAGGTGCATTCTAAGGCAAAAGACTAAGTCTCGCGAGTATTTTGAATATTTTACAGAAACGCTCTGTGTTTGAAAGTGTGAGGGACACAGAATTGCGCATTAACGGGTCCAGCGTCACACGTGCGAGACTTGCCAGTCTCATGATGGATATTTTGGCGAATAGTTTGGTCAGACGAAAAGGTTTTCTTATTCATTGACCTCGTAAAGCTGGTGCTGACCACTTGATTCACTGCTGACAAAATGTTAACACTATTGGGTGAGAAAACTACACGATAGTTTCAACAATAGTTGTATCGGTAAAACGCTGGGGGGGGGGGGGTTGGATTTAACTCGTCATACAATCGTGCTGCCGTTTAATAGTCTGTCTTGTTTATCAACCATGCAAGCACTAAATGAACTGGGTTACATTATGTGCAATCGGGTTACGTTAATGTGTAGTGTACGACGTGCAATGTCACGGGTTCAAACGGCGCGGGATGCACACTTCATGGCCGTGAGCGAATGTGACAAATATGTCTGACATTTAACGATTTAAGGAAGGCTTTCTATATCACAGGACGCCCTTTAAACATTGAGTTGTCATCTTTTTGTTGTTTTGCTTTCTGTTTTATTTCTTGGTTCAGTTAAAATCCTTGCGATAAAACATGCTCGAGAACTGAAGTAGCAACTTTTGACAAATAGTAAAAGTCACTCAGCGGCACAGCATCTTATTTGTGTATTTAGATCACTACTTGGTTTGGTTTTAAGAAGCTGTAAATATCTCAGCATAGAAAACATTAAAGGCCTTTACTTCACCCAAATCGATCTTTGAAATGTCTAACTGCATGGGTGTTCTAAATTCTGAGACAATTGCAAAGGTAAAGTATTTATGGATGAACTCTATAATCGAATTTATAAACGTTAAGTGTTGCTTGTCGCTGTTTTGGGAGTCGTGGTATTATTGTATATTCGGTTTGCGGTAACACTATGTGTATCTACTAGCTGTGTAGATTTGTTCTTAGAGAACTAGGTCTTGCTTTTTATACTACTGCCGTGGAGTAGATTTTGAAAATCGGGAGACTACTTCGGGAGACTACTTAGTTCTACTTAGCTACTACCTGGGCGGAGGGTACGAAATCGGCCGGGACTACTACTTAGCTTAGTGGATCGGATCAAGGGGACTACTCGTTATTAACTTCACTGCCGCGGAAAGAGTTCTTAATTGGTCTCAACGTTTCGACTAGCTTGCTCTAGTCATCGTCAGGTCTCCTGACGGCAGTGAAGTTAATAACGAGAAGTCCCCTCGATCCGATCCACTAAGCTAAAGTAGTAGTCCCGGCCGATTTCCTACCCTCCGCCCGGGTAGTAGCTAATAAGCTGGACAGTTCTTTTCAGAACTAAGTAGTCTCCCGAAGTAGTCTCCCGATTTCCAAAATCTACTCCGCAGCAGTAGAATAAAAAGCAAGACCTAGTTCTTTAAGAACAAATCTACACAGCTAGTAGATATACACATGGTGTTACCGCAAACCGAATATACATTGATACCTCACCATGCAAAGCCTTAAAAAGTATACGTGATATTATTGTTCGCTCCGTCTTCAGCTCAATGAACCGTCATGGTTTTGAACAAAAGCAATGCGAAGAAATCATCTTGAAGATCAAAACAACAACACACAATAAATTCTTATAATCATCTTTTATACATTTGGTACTTAGGTAAGATAATTGCACTGTTTCGAAAATTCAATAATTTTACCTATCGGTACCGCAGTTGTAATTGGGTCTTTTCTATGGTTACGAATACAATGTTTTTTGTAAATAAGTATATACAAGCAAACTTTCGCTCTGTGCGTACGAGTGTTGGGAAAAACACACACTTTTGTAAGTAATACGAGTTGAACTCCGGTCTGCTGGTAGATTACACCATAGAGAGTTCAGGAAACGTTTTGACCCGTCCCATTTCTGTATTCGTCATCGGTCGCAATGGAATCTGTGGAGACACATGAGTCCTCCCTTTGCCCGCAGCTGGTGTAAATAGAGCCGAGCTGTGAACTCTTTCCTTTCAGGCCTAAGATAATCACGACACTCACAATGTGTTTCAATTCAAACGCACATTTTTTTTTTACGCGGGAAACTTATTTTAAGTAGTGTTATACATGTAGTAGAGAAAAACCTAGATTTATGCAGGTGTTTGAATTTGCACATTTAGCTCGAGCAAAACACCAAATATAAACCATTACAATTTATTTAAACGAAATTCTCAGTCAGCGTGAATAGCTTACACTGGTGTCCATACATTGCTTCTATGAAACCTTTTCCGATTGGTTAGTGTCAAGATTATTTTCAACTTGACACTTTTGTACGTACATTGTCTCTAAGCCATTTCTGGTTGGAAGGTTTGGCATCCTCGCAGGATAGAAACTGATGCGCCATAAAATCGGCTTGGTGCCAGTTCCATGCCATTTGGAAAAAGAGTAGCCTTGATTTCAAACCTGAGTTTACATACACTACAAACATACAACCAGAACAGGCTGCTCTACAGACCCAATTCGGTATAAATATAAATACCTGCAATCTAGGGACTTGAAATCAAGTTTATGTTGTTGTGAGAAGATGAATGTGTGTACAGTCACTCTATATGTATGCATCTTATGCTGGAGGTCTCACGGAGTACGGATGTGGCAGATGCTGAGTAGGATCTGCTCTGCTCATCAAGTGTGTCTCACCGGGTGATGACACACTGGTTGCTAATACCATCAACAATCCTCCTCAAGTACAAATCCAAGTGCTTAGATCTTAACTACATTATCTCAGTTATTTCATGGATGATTATGTTTTGCAGTTTGCCAACAGAGTTTTACGAAGCCATAAAGATTGCATTGCGACGTGATGCTTGGCGAGGACAAGCATTACTGGGAACAATTTTTGTCTAGCATACATTTTTATTTGATTGCAAGAAGACGTGAATCATTAGTTCATACGGATCTCTGAAAATACATCCAACAATGTCGATAGCCTATTTCAGGATGGTGACATCCTCAAAGTATGATTGTGCCCTCCTGACTTTAAATATCTCAGTAACTAAACATTGTAATGCGGGAATGTCTGTATCTTCAATTTATTTATCTAATGATTTTAGGTTGTCTTCATCCAGAGATACAATTATCAAAAAAATGGATTGTTTTATAGGAGAAATCTGTTGAAGACGACGTACAACTTTTTAAATGTAGTCTTCTAAGAATTATCTTGGAAGATGAGATGTTAGGGTCAGGATGACGGCATCCTGAGATGCTGTTACGTCAGGATCTCATTCAGTTTAGATGAAACAATAAAAACTCTGTAGCAAGACCACACTCTTCCTATCATTCTATATTTACAAAAGAGCTTCATGAGGATACGAAAACAATGTAAGTTGGAAAAAAAGAGTGACAAGTTAAATGAGTGTCAATAACAAATCTTGAGAAAACAAAACGAGCATAAAGAATACAAATATTTATACACATTAATTCGTATGAGTAGGCCTACTGCAATCAAAGTAGATAAGAATCGTACAGTGTCATTTTCACAAAAAGGGCAAGATTTATGTTTCATCCAGAGAGCACTGACCAGTTCCCGCCTGGTGGAAAACTAGGTTTTCTTTTGAGCTTTTATGTAAATATAATGATTAATCCTCTAGAGCGTCTAATATGACTGACATTTACACCAAACAGAACCCAAACAATGCCATAATGACATACTGATGTTGTGTATAACATCATACAATGTTATTTTTAGAAAAGAAAAAATGCATGTCAGTCTGAAGCAGTTCACCAGCTGATGATGTCTGTGACATTTTAGGTGCGTCAACGAATCTGCACGGTGATGTTTATGTATACCTAATGCAACTGCAAGTAGACTGAACAAGCTGAAACGTCCGTAGGTTGGTTTTTGGATAACATAGGGGTATCCATGTCTCAATGTGATTCAATTGCAAACCTGGAACTACACAGAGACCACAAGGCCGTGGGCTCTGGACGGTCTTGGCTCGGTGTTCCCATTGATTATTTCCATATCCTTAATTAATCATTTTTCAACGGAAATGCCCTTTGCTAAAATGGAAACAAATCCATGCCTCTTCAAAGACGAAATTCAGGGGTGATTTGTGGCTGACTAAACAGTTCATCGTTCTTTAATAATGGAATTTGGAAATTAACAATGAAATCCAAATGCAATTAGTTTGTTTCTCACTGTGAACCATTGTCATGGAAGAATATCTGTTTCGTATTCACAGCTACCGACGGGGGAAATGCTAGCAGTGCCGGCAACCCGCAGAGTGACTTCTTATTATAGAAACCATTCGAAATGATTGGGGTTATTGTTGCCATGGTAGAGTATCAAACACCTCTGTATTATATATCCAACTCGTCCTCTTTGCAAAAAGATACACCGTGCCCAGGGGTTGTTGATCTATTTTAAGAATGTAAGACCAACACAGCGGGGCCATGGATGAGGCATTCGTCAGGATAACAGCTGTGCGCCTTATAAAGTCATTACCCTCCGCCTACTCCGACCATCATCCTCCCCATCGTCGTTTGGCAGCATCCATAGATGATGTGTTCTGATTACGGAGTGCAAACACACGTGGAGTTATTATATAGATTGTAAACTTTGTTATGAAGACCCCTGCCTCTGGGTCGAAGCTTTAAGGGACCGTGTGATATAATATGATTGATAAGTGTAACTTGTGTTTTCAATTATCGGTAAACCCTTTGGGTCTGTACTTAGATTGAGAATTGGAAGATGGAGGAAATACAGGGATTACATTTTGACATGATTGCTGTAAAGTTTGGGTCACCGGTCACTGCGTGTTAAAAGTTGAGTGTTTTTCTAACTCGCTATAACTATAGCAGAATTGGGTTTGATATCCAAAATGGCGGTCGTTGTTTTTATTAAGGTTTTTTTTTCAAGATGCGGTTACCTTAGCTGTGTTACTGAATTCAAGCTCTGTCCGATCCAATAAGAAATTGAGAGGATGGTGTGTTGCAAACATGTTGAGTACAAAGAACTTGATTTGTGTACCAGATACAGAGTTGCAGTTCTAGTTCATCGTGCAGGCCGTGACTCCAGTGAATATAAATAACGCAACGGCAACGTAAGGGACAAATTACATGCGAACTGGAAATACCAACACACCACAGATATAATTCAATAAATCAGGTTATTTTTGGTCGAGAATAAACCTGTATCAATCTGTAATTTGGGGATCTATATTATGATTGTAATAACCTATAATAGGTAACACCAGTATAGCGCAAGGCTCATTATAGCGACGTCGCGGTGATAGAAACGTGGTGTAGATTGGAGATACCAAGGAGGCCGAGGTTTGATAGAATACTGTGTTGAGATACCGCCATCGTCTTACATACAGACCCTACATTGCCGAGATTCCTTGCATAACGCTAGAGGGGCGACTGTATCTCCGTCAAGGAGAAGGCGCGCACGAAGTGTTGCTTTCAAGTATTCTTGTTTCAGGGATAACTGCTTTTTGGAAAAGTCAATCCAGTCTTTTAGTTTCAATAAACACGCATCTAACCAACCAAATGGTAAACATTCATCCAGTTTTGTCGTAAATAAAAATAAAAAAAAGATAAAAAAACTAGAACTACAACCAACTACATCACAAACCTAACGAACTTTTTCCATTGTTTCAACTGAAACGTGACCATGGGATTCGAAATGTTCACAGGTCTGGTTGGGTGGATGGTTGGATGGTGTAAGAGCTTACTTCAAAAATAAATTAGAACGGGAATTGTTTCTAGCCAAACGTCAGTAATGTAATAAACATAAGGTCAACAGCGAGTGTGAGTAAAGGCGTGTCTTCGCGGGTCAGGCCGGGTGCTCTGCGTGATTAGCACGCGAGCTGCGCAATAGCATGCGCAATGCGCACAAGGCTTTCAACTTAAAAATGCACAGCCCAATTTTAAATGTGTAATGTATACAATGTCTGAAGATATAAAGTAAATAAATAAATAAACAAACACATAAACTGTATGGTGTTTCGGCTGGTATTCTGTTTCTACTAAGCAAGAATTTTCTGGACATTTTATAGCAAGTTTTTGTGCAGGCTTTATAGAATTGGGTCGTTGACGTAGCTTCAATCAGTTTTGTGGGTACAACCATTGTTCCTATGATAGAATTGTTTAAATGATTACCTTAAATACATGAAGCTCGACGACTTTGTTCTTTGTCAGGGAGTCATCTAGTTTTAAAAGTACTCGTGATGAATTATGGCCACGGGGAGTTAACAACAGTTAGCCTAGATGTGAACAACACGAAATTGGAAAGTGTCACAATTAGAAGAAGTATCACGATTACATAAATTTGTTTTCACGAGCGTTTAAGAGACATTCAAAGCACCAACATGATATTTGATGAAATGCTCACAGTTGGCGTAACCGGACATGGGGGGGGGGGGGACCACACAATTGGGAGGGGCTACTTCAGGTATGGAACCAAATGAAAATGTGTGCATTTCTTCGATCCCATGAGGGAGGGGCAAGGGTACTAAGCGGGGGGGGGGGCTAGGGTTGATTTGTTTTTTGACAATGACCAGACCCTGATAATACTCTGATTAATGTGAGTGCTCACTTTATACCAGTCACAATCCCACAGAGAAACATTCGTTTTTAAAGTCCTGTCAAAGTCAGGAAAATAGCACTGAAGATCCCCTAAACCACCATTGCTTCTTTCAATTGCCGCAGTCATTAAAAAATGTTGTATGAACGCGTATAAAAAATTCGCCAAACAAAAATACTATTTTTTTTCTGTGAAGGGTTGTATTGTTATCTGTCCACATTAAAATTCTTGACATTCGTAAAACGGCACTTTAGAATGAAGTGTATGTTTTACACTTGTTCAACAGTGCACCATAAAACTATCAAAGTAGATGCTGTTTCCGTTCATAACAAAGTAGAATGGCTGTTAAACTGAGTACTGCATCAAAACTTTGCTAGAAATAACTCGGTCAAATGGTATCATGGGAATTGTGGTCGACTACGAGGCATTGTATTTGGCCCCTCCTCCTTGCAGTCATAGAGGTAAATTATGTGAGTCCCTCATAATCTATTCACTGTCCTTCACCTCTGTTTTGTAATCACTCTTAAAGTTATTGGCCATAACAACGTATTGGTTCGAAGCCTACATAATGCTTTCGATAGTCAAAAGCATTTTGAGAAACATTTCACTTCGAAGTAATTTGGTTATGTAAAAACTTTTTTTTTATACCACAAATTTGAATCTGAGAAGCGTTACTGTCAGAACCGTTTCTCAGAATTCTTCATGAGTGGACATCGCTCCGGATTTTCGGAGGTGTCTCAAAAACGCGACCACCTTTTGAAAAGAAATTTTCACAGGTTAAAAGTTATTGTATACATCTAGTCTACATTTATATAGGATTAATACAATCGAACAGTCCAAAAACCAAAGGTATACTTTTCCTTTAAGAAACAGCGACCTTTTTCACAAATAGCCTTATGTCTTTGCATACAGTAAAATATGATCAATAGTCTTTCAGTCTTGCCACTTTCTCATTTATTTCAGAAAAAATAAAGGCCATCTAAAAGCTAGGTTGTCCCTGAGCAGACAGGAATAGTAAGGTTTATACTGAAGCCGTATCCAAATTGGCGGCTACAGCTACGGCTACAACTGTTTCTAAGGGTGTTGCTAAGGACGCCCTATACTTCAACGCATGATGACGCAACGACCCAGCTGTAGCCGTAGCTGTAGCTGTAGCCGCCGAATTCAGACACGGTCTAAGCATTCGGGTTTGTAAAATGGCTGACCTGTGTACAAGGAGAACAAACTCAAAGTGAACCGAAAAAAAATATAGTCTTCACTCAACCCGCACCTCTCGCTGTTTTCTTCCTCAATGATCCAGTTCAACCATAAACCATAGACCATTTATACTCTGATACGACAACCGTCCTCCATGATGACAGTCCACGCCCACTTCACGAACAGGGTCTCTACTTCAGAGGGTTAAGGGATTGCATAATATTGCATAAGAGTGCGCAAGTTTCGGGGTCAGAATTCCAACTTTATTCAGATTTTTCCTCGTCGAATTTTTCGATTGTTGAGTGTGGTCAACAGGGCAGTAGAAGCATGGTAGAAGGAAGCAATGCATTTTGGTCACTTACTTTAATTGTTGTTGTGGAAAGAATACTGTTTGTGAGTGATACAAAATAAAATAGGAAATCGGAAGCAATTTGTTTTACAATTTTATTTATCACAAATTAAATCCAAATTAAGTTGAACTACAAATAATCCAAGACAACACCTGGGCATGTAAAGAAACCACTTCGATATGAAAAAAAATGTTTTAAATAAATTAAATTAAAATGGAAACATTAATCATAAAAAGAAGTAAATTATTGCAACAAATTTGATACTGCAATTTCAAAATAGCACCATAATATTTTCAACTGTCAAAACTCACATGACGTAGTATTTTGACACGCATTAACTTGACTGATTACTGGTTCTTGTCGTAGTTCTGGTGTAGGCTGAAAGCTGCAGTGAAGTTCAAAGTTTAACTTCCTAATCGCGAGAGAGTCACGTAAAACAAATACGCCGAGGGGAACAAATGCGACAGAAAAAATGTGACGCAAAAAATAAATGCAACGGGGAAATAAGGGAAAAAATGCAACGGAAAAAAATTAAGAATACAGGTGGCACATATGGAACCCCATACTTCACAGATAACAGCTTACATCAACTTACCAGGGAAAATGTACAATATTATGTAACTGGTTGCTCATGGGAGACTGCGTTTTACACCATTCACACTTAAACAACTTACAGTACGGAGTGTAGGCCCTACTTTGAATTCACTATGCGGCGAGCATCATTTACGTCAGTCACAATATTCTTTGATCCTTTGTATTTTGACATATGCCACTGTGAAGATGATTCATATAAACAAGACTCTGCAATAGTTTGGTTTGTCCTTGGGTCATCTCTGACGCCACGCCATTCAGACCGGTCAGTGGCCCTGCCCTATGAGGAGTAGGTAGGCGTAATTTCGCCCTCTCTGCGTGGGATCAAAAAGGAGAAAATTTCAATTGAGCCTATTATCTCCTGAATATGCGGTGGCATGTTTTCAGAGCGTGGATGGACGGGCCGCGGGATTGTGTAATAAAACGCATTACATTGGAGCGTGCGGTGATAACGTAGGAAATGAGCAAGCACAAAATGCTAAGGAGAATCCCGACCCATCTCTCTGCCAAGATGGCTGTTGGATGGAGGGGATGGCATCACATGGCCTGGACTTCCCGAAGGCCAACACTTTGTCTACACAGCTCAATGGGTTAAATCATATTCTACGAGACGACAGTGAACAATTTTGGATTATGGGTTTTTTTTTGGTGGTGTGAGCTTTTTTCTTGCTCCAGCTCTCAAACATTGTCTAGAAGTCGTTCTTAAAACATTAAATTTCATGTCAAAATATGATTACAAAGTCAGTTACAATAGCAGGGCGATCTTGCCTGCCAGAAATGTCTTGGAATGTCACTCTTTTTGAAACAAAGTCACAAGCTCTACAAAACTCCCATCCGTAAACCTCAAATCATCCAAAATATACTCCTGAAATAAAATTCTCTAACATAACCAAATCGCAACACACAAAATCACAAGCTCCAGTTTGTACACGTTTGCATGTCATAGCAAAACACAATTCACATTTCGTCTGGGTCAATGGTAACAGACTTTCTTTATTTGTTTGAAAGTTGATGTATATCGCCACGTGAAAACATTATTCTTATCTGCATGATGCAACATTTTGCCCAGCTACATCAGCAATGTTCACTGCCCTCTAATTTCACGTTGTCCCTCATTTAGCCGTATACTCTACCGTCATGCTTTTTGCTGGAATTCAACAAAAACCTCCCACCCTACCCTCAGAAGAGATTCGCCAGGGGGCCTTGGGGATTTATTCCCACCTGAATAGAGAGCTTTGTGCATTCTTCTTTCTATGGGTGTTTACCAAACGTGAAGCTTGAGATCAATCTGCGTTAATTCTACCCACCTCTGGCACTACTTCTACATAACTTTGAATATAAAAAGCGGCTTTCGATGGTGGGAAATAACCCCTCCGTTGTGTCCAGTTTGGAAGAAAGGGTAATCGGAAACAAGAAGGACCTGCTGAGAGTATAAATAGTATACGAGTTGAAGAGTCAGTTTTTCTTTGAGCATAGCTTCTTTCCGCTGTAAGCTGGAGTGAGTGTTTTTTTAAAGCAAAAGCTAAACAGAATTTTAATAACGTAATCCCTCCCTCTGCGAACTACAATTTCACTTCTAGCTGGGAAAGACCCTGGAAGAAGGTCGTACTATGAGTGTTAAACACTAGTGGTTTTGCAAATACTCTTGTAAAATCTGCCGTAATGTGAGGTAGTTATTAACATCAACTTGTGAAGAGCTTGAAAGGCGTTAAATGGTTTCATGGACACATTTAATGAAGATGGGAATATTTTGCAAAGCGCTGGTGAGAACATCCAATCCATTCACTCCTCGCCTTAAATATTACTATTCTTCGAGAGGACCAACTTTACCAGCAGATAATATGTTTTATATCCGTACATCGAGAGGGTGAAAGGAATGATGTATACATTTATGGGGCTGGTCAAAGTTAAACTTTGAGGGTATGTAATACATATCATTATGGGAGTCCATACACACGCAGCAATGTGTACGCCGAGAGGTACACTGAGGGATTATAAAAACGATAGCGTATATTATATCATGCAATAGATCATGCATACCAACCCTTGTACCTCATGTTGGTGGATACGCCATGTACCTCATGTTGGTACATACACCTTGTAATGTTGTATATATACAACACCAACATGAGGCATATATGCCTCATGTTGGTGTATAGCTCACGCATCTGTGTTGTAGTAACACACTGTACCTCATATTGGTGAACACACCCTGTACCTCATGTTGGTGCATACACACTTTACTTTAAGTTGGAAAATACACCATGTAGCGCATACAGGTGAATACACCGTGTACCTCATGTTGGTGAATACACCCTGTTGGTGAATACACCCTGTAGCCCATGTTGGTGCATACACCATTCACCTCATGTTGGTGCATACACCCTCTAGGCCTACCTCATGTTGGTAAATACATTCTGTATACAACACGTAGCTTATTAGGTGTATAAAGAGGTATGGTAGGCTACAACCCGTCTCTCTTAAGTTTGCATAAACAATGTAATTCGCGGAGTTCATGCTATCCTTTAAGTAACGACAATCCCTGTGAACTGCCCCCCCCCCCGTTATCGTCATAGGGACGTCTCCAACAGCCTTCATCTTGACATTGCTCCAAGTTGCTCCCCTGGCACCACTCCTTCATCTACATTCTTACCAATCATCTGTCCTCCGAAGAGACCAGGCTAGTCACATACAGTACGGTTTCTTGAGGAAAACAAGTTGAGAGTGAAAGAAGTTCTGGAGTACAGGGAAAGGGTCACACAGAGAGTTGAACCGTGTGAAGTAAACGACCGCTCTGATCTGGTGATGGATTAACTGTGAGTGGGCGTTTCCACATGCCCATATAGTGAAAAGTTGAATGGTGTGCAGTAAAACTACATAACACTCATATTGAGCCTACTGTGACCCTTTTTATTTGGCAGTGAGTTTTTCTCATAAGGCCTAACAAGCTGTCACGACTAGTTCTACACTAAAGATACAACACACCCAGTATGGGATACAAAGTTTGTATCTGTCTGTCGTGTCTACTAGCATTATTTGTTTCGTATCTTCTAGTGTTCCAAAGCATATGCAAAAACACAACCAACTTTAGGTTTACGTTTTCGAAAAGCACAGATTAAGGCTTAATGTTTTGTCAGACGTTTACGTCCGCTCGCACGTTTATTTTGATTAGATAAACTTTAATAATATGAAACTTGGTGTGGGAAAATCTTCTCTGAGTTTATACAATTTGTGTAGGCCCTATTTGACACAAACTGTGAATTTTTCTTTATATGAGACTTAGTTCTGCATGTAATACACGTCACGGCAACCCACGGCCGGATGGGGTTTGGCAATCCCACGTACGCCATCAATCACGTAACAACAGAGTAGGCCCTGAACATAACAGTTTCAAAACTGTAATTGTTGGACTCGAACGAGGGAGGAGACCAACCACGGTTTGGGTCCATGACCCGACACAGATGTGTTTTGTGACAAGGACGAGTAGGCTACTGCTGTGCATGTGTGACCTTCATCAGGCTAAATACGGAAAGTAGCTTAGGGCCTACTTGCTAAGCAAAAAATTAACCGGCGTCACAAACAGCACACACTACAAGATAGTTGGATAAACTGTCTCAGCTATAAATAAAGAGTGGTTTTACGTCTTTTATTGTTATGAAAATGGCTCAATATGTAAATTACCTTGAAGAAGTCTGCTCAAGGGTTGTCGCTGTCTCCGCGGGAAGTCATAATTTTGCTCGTAGTATTCACTTGTTTAGAAGTTATCTGACCGCAGGCTGCTTGGTTTTATGAGGGAAGTTTACAATGGTCACCAAACCCTCTACACTCCGAAGAGTTTAAATATTTGAGGTTCAATAGCATTACGCCTACAGTGAACTCATGCGTACAACTATTAAATCAAGATGAACAAGTTTCTGAGAAAATACACGGGCACCATGAAGGGCTTCCCTCCAGGCAGAAAGATTGATTTATTAATCAGCTTTTGAAACCAATGCCCCGCCTACATAAAAACCTCTGAAAGAAAAATAAATGTTCAAACCACATGTATGGAGTCACGCACGTTCTGCTAGCGTTTGTATGAAATCATGCACCGTGGTAAGTGGACAAAGCATTCTCCTACGCTCTTGGAGTTACTGCGATAATGTTAAACGCCCACCCATAATTCCAAATCAAACAATAAATAAAAAAGAAGAAGTATATACTATAAAATATCAAGTCCATTCAATGTGTGTAGCGGCAACGAAGCATGCAAAAAAAGCTGCTAGTGGTGGAAGCTAAACCCTTGCTTACACTCATGTATAGGCATATTTATGTATACTATCTACCTGTATATACTAAGCCGCCATTCAAACTATTGTATTTGATGGTCTTGTTTGAATCGATAATTTGTCGCTCACATAAAATGTGAAAACAATAGTTAGTTCTCAACTGAAAGCTGAATGGGGAGTCATTGTACAAATTATTACCCCGGAGAAATGTTTCTGTCTGAAATATTGTGAAAGTCAAAGAAATACAATTTGGAGACCCTAAATCTCCAGTGCTTGTTTCGATCGCTGTAATCAAAGCTGAATAAGAGTGAATAAAATCCCTGACAAAATACTAACCATTTCCCTCGTTGTATTACGTAATTTGTAATTTGAAATGTTTCCAGGTTGGTTGTATGGTGTTTAAATTGACTCTGCCTCAATCTTCCCAATGATGTAATATACAAATTTAAAACACTGCAACATCAAAAATGTTTGGCAAGATACATTTTTGAGCAAAACTTGACATAAATCAAGACAACAATTGAGGGGTGCTTAAAACATTACATGTAAATTATGGACTTTTTGATAACTCATTTTTTTATGGAAGAACAGTTAACAGTAAGCATGCACACATTCTAAAATCAACCTTATAAAATAAGATTTTCATGTTTTAATGATGAAAATAAAAAAATTAATAACATATTTTGTCACAAATTGTGTGCACATTCATGCGTGTGTATTTTGTTTACTACAACGGTAATTAGGGGGTCTTCAAAATACCACTTCCTCAACTTATGATTAATTCAGACCTTATGTATTTATCCTGAGGATTGTGGTATGAACTTTAAAAACAGTGAACTTTCAGATTGAAGCTAATCACTTTTTGATGAGTACAAATCCTATATTGTACCTTAAAAATGCAATTGCAAATAAGCAGCAACAAAAAGGCCCAACTTGGCACAACTACAACCAGGGACTAAAAAATGATCCACATTTACAATTCTGTCTGACAGAAGACTAAAATGTTACCCTGTGTAGACAATAATTTGGTACAATGTACTCTTGCACAACTATATTTCATATAGGGAGCCCGAGCTTACCAAAAGGAAACAGTCACCAAAAATACAACGCGTTCACACCCGAATTGCACTCAATCATTCAACATACAATCCCGATTCAATTATTAGGAATAATGAAGGGCCGATTCCCGATCGGGTTTGGGAAGATTTGGTTCATTCCGATCAAATCCTTTTATTTATCAAGGATGAACGTATACTGGAGAAAACAATTGGTGCCAACTTCATACTTCTTTGACCTCGATAAAACATGGACGATTAGGTTAAAAAGACTTCAAATTTCTGGATGACCGCTTTTTGGAAGACTGAATTCATTACATTTTTTATTTTTCAATAAACAACCGTACAACCAGCCTGTAAAAATTGCATCATATTCGTTGGTCCCCCCCCCCCCCCAAAACGGGTTCTATTTCATCAGGGATTTGGTGCACCACGTCACGCTTCCGATTGCATCAATCGAAACAAGCAACAGTGATTTGTGGATCTTTTAATAACGTTGGCATGTTTGCAGAGGTCAATTATTACTCTGGTGGATTTGTACTGGTGTACTTTGTAATCATTCAATGAGCTTATAAGATGCAATTAGTCTTCGTTTAATTTTATATCCATAAATGATATCATGTCAGTAAGCAAACATCAGTACTCTAAACTTTCCCCAAAGACAATTTATGTCGAAGAAATGAACGTGTTGCATTCGAAAAGAACTGCACAGACAAAAGTTTAACACCACCCAAGTTAGTTTTTGAGGTAAATTGCACAGCGCTCAGACCTCCGCAGAAGACATTGTCCCTTAGATTACCTTTTGGTAAAAAAAAAACACGCCGCAGACCA
Organism: Pisaster brevispinus; assembly: GCA_023634235.1. Taxonomy (NCBI): domain Eukaryota; kingdom Metazoa; phylum Echinodermata; class Asteroidea; order Forcipulatida; family Asteriidae; genus Pisaster; species Pisaster brevispinus. The sequence continues at coordinate 21,697,858 of JAMKCF010000009.1, read as the reverse complement.
AAATGACTCGGGTGCAACTAATTGGTGTATGTAATGTATGATGGTCGACACATATCCTAAATACATAACCATGGACCGCTGGCATGACATAAGTCTACCTGTCAGCTACTATTACACCATCTCCGGATCGATTAATTTGTGTAGTAATAATCGATTAGTCCTGTTACATCATCGTCTGAGTTCACTGTAAGTCAACTTAAAACAGCATTTTGAGAACACTTTGCCGCATTGAAGCCGTTTTTGTTGTTTTCAATTAAACTGGACCAAAATCACCACTTGGTGGTTACATCAAGTGTTTATTGAATGAAAGTAACACTTTTGTAACTGGGTATGTGAACTTTCACCCTTCAGAAATTTCGACCATCCATTTTTACCACTTCGAGCCAGTTCCCACAACCCCAACCATAATGAAGGAAGACATTATTTCTACTTCCACGCACCATCCGATCAAGCACAACCCAACAAGCAAACACACGACAAAAACCAACACCCAACCACAAACCAGCCATGAACGAAGAATATCCAACTAAACAACAATCATCCCACACTTAAAGGCAAACAGGCACAACACTGGATTCCAACTACTGCAACATCCCATCTCAGAAAGCCACGCAACACTCAGCCATGTAGAATAGTTTTGTTAACATGACCTTCAAGTAATTGTAAAGCCTTACATTGGAACGGAATCTGTGTTGATACCATGTTGACAGTATCGTCGCCTGCTGTGTGCATTTCAATAAAAAGCTTTCTCCTCAGTGTATACTGGCCTTGTGTGAACACTGGTCTGGGCAGTGAAAGTAAACTCTAACGCGTGCAATACCACTTCCAAAGTGTTCATTCCCATACATGTGGTTCTCCAGCACCCATTGCACCCCCTTAAATATGCAAACACCAAGACGGGATCCTCATCATCCACTCTAAATGGTATCTAACCCCTAACCCGTTCTTAAACGTCATGAGTTTTATGTTTTTTTGCCACAAAGTGCTTAATTATTCCATGTAAAATATTTATCAGATTTGTAAACTTGTCTGGTTCGACACTGGGCTGCTACTTTGATAGTCAAAAAAAGCAAATTGGAAACCGTACTATAGTTCTAAATAGTTAGTTATGTTACGCAACTATGGTACTTTATTTAAAATGGTGATGTAAATACACGATTGCTGATTTCCAAAGTTCCATCTTGATAACCACAGCCTTTGGAATGCCCAACGCCAAACTGAAAGTTTTAGAGTTAACATTAAAGAAAAGAACTTCTTGGCAGCCAATGTGTTGTGTTGCAGGCAGCAAAGAAATTTACACATACACAAAACCCACAATTAAATTTCCCAGTCCCAGCAGGATATTCAAATCCAACAGTAAGCTTTTGTTGCGCCTTTTGTTGCGCCTTTTTGAGGATTTTCCACTGAACCATTCAACTACCAGCGCTTGTTACCAGAGAGCCTACTGTCCCGGGTGTTGGTTGCTGCAACTCCCGCAAGCAGCCATAATATGCAAAGTAACAACGCCCAGTTTGCGGTCGCAAAGAATGCGTAGTACAATCATGGTTGGGCTAGTCAGGACGGCTCTGGCAGTAGTGAGAGCATAACGCCCTCTTTTGATCAAACACAACCAATGTTTGGTCTAGCCCGAACTGCTACTTCGAGGCTCGTGAATAAAGCCAGAACAGCCTCGAAAAACTGGCAGGATCCTGCCAGTTGCTTCGCATCCATTAACGCGGCGGAGATTCGTAGTCTACACACATTGCATTGTGAATAAAACAACATTAAATGCAAACATTATGTACATGCGTGCGCAGCAGACGATCGAAAAGTTCCTGCTGATGGCGTTGCTGACAAGAGGTCACTTCGGAGCAGACCAATCGTAACACAGACATGGAAAGCTTACGTCACTGCACGTTTATCCAATGAAATCATTATATCCAATGAACTCATTGGGTTTGTAAACCAGTGCCTGTCTTTATCCTTGTGGATAAAGACAGGGGAACAGTCTATGTTTGGCCATAATGTATATGTTCACATGTCATTTGCTTTCCTAGACTGTTCCAGCACTTTGACTTAATAATAATAGGCGCTTTAAAAGACTGTGCCAAAAGCATGTTACACTATGACACCCCTGTTTATCGGGCAAGCATTCCTGAAACCAGCCTCAACTCCTTTGGAGTATGCAGCACCGGCAGCCAAATTAGCATACAGGTTGTTAATCAATCACATTAGCAATCTCCGCCCTCACAGGTGCATTACTCCTGGTGAAAGGAAGCAATATTCATAGTTAAGTGTCTCACCCAGGAACACAAGCGTCACGACCAGGATTTGAACCCACACTCTGGTGACTCAGCCATCAGAACTTGAGTTCGATGCTCTAGACCGCAACAAGCTCATTCAATGCCATGCAATTTAATTTGAGTTTCCTACATGTCTTGATGCTGCAGAGTGTACACTAATCTTGAGTAAAATGTAAAGTTCTCAACGCATGAACACTCCGTCCCACTGACCTCATAATGCTCGGAATGGAAATATATACGGTTTAAGTAGAGCCTCCAATAAAACAAACTCGAATGGCACCTTGGCTTGCTCATGTTCTGTCATGGTGGGTTCACAATAAAAACCCATTCTCTAATATTCTCTGTATTCATGAATCTTATCAGATAGTTAAATAAAACACTGTTGCATTTCCATCACCATCAATTGACTACAACTTGCACTTGAAGAGTAAAATATTCCCATTCACTAGTTTTCATTAAATACACCATCTAACCAAACTGTGATAAGTTCATCAAAATTGTGTGGTTCTTTTTAATATAATTTTTTTTTTACCTTTACACCGATGTGTATTAAGCACTGAATACTCGGTACTTTCCCAAGTTCTGTAAAAAAAATCTACAGGCAATTCACTCGGGTGGGATTCAAACCCACGACCTTTGCCTTTCTAGAGCAGATGTCTTACCACTAGACTACTGAGCTCAGCTAGAGGCAGTTCGCATCCTTTGTTTTAGCAGCGGGTACCACAACAATTTAATAGATGTTAATTTTGCATTGGGGTAAAGAATATACACATGTAATTTGTTTTTTGTACCCTTACACCGATGTGTATTAAGCCCTCAAATCACTCAATTTGGATTCGAACCCACGACCTTTGCATTGCTAGGGCAGAGTGGATTTTTTTCACAGAACTCGGGGTACCTAGTATACAGTGCTTAATACACATCACTGAAAGGATTAAAAAAACCAAGTTATATTCTTTTTAATAGAACAAATATAAATAAGTAAAAAATGAAACTAAAAAAATTCAAAAGTTGTATAATTTGTTAGGGATTTTGTGCACATTCATCACACATGTAATTATTTCAATTGAGTAATCACCATCAAAAATAATAATTTTTGAGACTCTGAAAGTATTCCAGGTGGAAACATTTCTCTGGAGGATTGGCACTGGTGGCAAGAATAATCAGTGAGCCTAAACACATGCAGTTCCTTTCCCATCCACACATACAGCGCACCATATCTCTCATCTTATCTTCAGTCTTCAACACAAGACCATTTTTGCACTCGGTTTCATTCATCTGCAAACTAATCCTCAATCTTCAATCTTGTTTGCAAGCTCCTTCACGTGACACCAGCTTCGTATATTCAACACTATTCCCTTCAAACCGTTGCACGCACAGCAACTTAAAACAGTACTGCCCCACACCACCATCTACGCTTGCACTTTGGTCAGAAGTACCACCAAAAGGGCCTGCATCACCAATAACTCTCAGGGGGTTAAATTGCCTCTACGGGACTTCATTCAACAACCAAAGTGCTACCTAACCCCAGCAGGCCTCTTTGCTCTTGACTCACCGTCCTTGACATAGGTCTTTAGGTCAACACTCTTGAAGTCTTCAGTGAAGTACTTCAAGTTGAGCTAATTTATTTGGCGGAAATATTTACTCAGTGGATACATGTTTTCTTTTGCACTTTGTTTTGAGTGGTTGGGTTAGTGAAGTAAACAAGTTTACACTAGACACATTCTTCAGTGGGCAAACTGTTGCGCAACAAAAATCCCTGGCCACAATATTAGTTTATTACATGGTGCTACCAGACAACCTCAAAAGCTAACTTTGTATAAAATGTCGATGACTAAACAATGCTTTTAATACCCTAAAATCTTGGGGAAAACTCACTTCTTAATTTAAAGACAAAAACAAAAACAAAAAATACCCTCTAAACCTATTGTAATCCGTCTTTAGTTTTGACTTGGGCATGACACAGTCCACTAAAAACAAACACAGACGGGCATACTGGAATACAAAGTGCACACTTTCGGTACATGTTTATTCCCACAAAACTGTTAAACCATCCAAGTTACTGAAGCATTTGCAATATATTTAAATATATTGAAAAGCAATAACGATAATCTCATGGTACAAAATACAACCTTCTAGTAATGTGCTTCTCAAATTATTCTTGAGGTTGAGTTTTGACAATAAAAATCATTTCCAATTATATTAAAACTGTTCCAAAATTGGACAATATATCAACAACTTTTGTCTTTAATATCAAAGCAGAGATTTTGTTGAATATGGTTTAAGCGCACTTTTTTTGCAGTTTCATAAAATTGACTTCTAGAAAGATCTGTAATAAATCTTGACAAATTTAATGCATTAAATGCGTTGCTCTTTTTTGAGTCAATACTGAAAATTCTAGTCCGAAAAATTAATAAAAGTATAATGCAAGTAGAATGAAAGTATAAAGAGCTGGAAATCTGTGATGAAACAGTCATTTTAACTGCTGAGTCCCCAAAATGTTATAAATTTCACAAAGCACTGAAAACATTGCATGATATTAAAGAAAAATTACTACAGTATGATTTGGGCGTGGTTTAAATCCCATCAAAGGCATGTGAGCATTTTTACGTCCACCTAAACTTTTCGTCTTATGAAATAAATACTTAAGTAGTGATGTTAGAATTTATTAGAATATTTTTGATAAATAAAAAGTATATTGGCAAAGCTTCTGAATTTTATATCTATCTTTTAACGACTTTCAAAAAGTAAATGTCCAGTTATAGATTCCAATTTGAATAAAACGTTTCTTTCTCAGCTTAGCATCTTTGAAAGTGCAATTTCTGTGAAGAAGTTTCAGAAACTTCAAACCAGAGACAAATGAATTTTTCAAAAAACACTCTTTCAAACGAAATGTTTCAAGCTCATCCACATTGTTATACAATGTGGATGACAAAAAGCAATATTGCAAAATATTGAGTTTATTTTCTTTACTTTTCCTGCATTAAAATGTTGTTTTCTTCCAACTTCATTGGTACTTTAACAAAGATTAATGTAAACACGTTGTTTATAAAACAAAACAAGGAGAGAGAGAACAAAATGAATTGTATTTTAACTCGACCAACATATTTTTTTGCCCCAAAATGTATAATTTTGCAAAATTTTCAGTGCTTTCTGAATAGTTGCTTGGATGTTACAGTTTTTGTTTTAGACTCCTCTCACTTGAATATTTTATAGTCGAGGACCGTCTTCCCACCAAACTCTCCCTCACAGGCAAAGAATTCTTCTACCATCTTCTTTGTTTCTGGAGCATCGACGTCCAGCTTGGTCCAGTCGTACGATACGGAGTCAATCTGCCAATCCTCACTCCTCTGTTTAAAGATAATATGAATTTTTTTTAAAGCTATCGAAGATCAATTTTCTAACAATCTATAAATTCATTTATTTCTTCGCCCATCAAACAGTTCAAGCGCCAATGACAGGGTGGGAATAGGAAACGTGAAAAAAATGTTCAGTTTTAGAAGTGGGAGGAAAACCCAGAATGGAGGAAAGCCCACGCAATCAGGTAGGGACTGAAAACCTGATCCACATACAAGGCTCCGGTATGTGTTGGCATTCGAACCAAGGTCCACAGAGGCGAAAAGCAAGTAAAGTAACCACTGAGCAAACCTGATGCCAGAAATAGCGTTTGCAAAGATAGGCACAAGATTAAATGGAGCAGCAGTCTTAACAGTTATAAGAGTATTTTGGCAGGTCTCAGCTGTAAGCAAGAGTTTTTTGTGCATAGCTCTAAATCTTGAAACATTTGAATAAATACATAAACATCTTACTAACTTATAGAGAAAATTTAATATAATGCTTTTTGACAAGTCAGATTGCCAAATTAGATTATGGCAACAGACTGCGCAAGTCTTGTTCATATTGAATAAAGACTATACTTTCCTATAAAACCAAATCTTCTTTTTCAATTATATTTATACGACATTCATAAAAATAAAAATATCCAGACGTTAATAGCAATTGTTATCAATACGATTTAAATTTTTATATAATACAAATAATTTGTTAAAGTTAACAATGAAATAACTGGAACGAGGATGGTTATTGTTTTAAAACACCTTTTGTCAAATGTGCGCAACCTCTACAAATGTTTAATGATGACATGAATGTCAGCTGGGCAAAAGCATTAACCCTAACCATGCTAAATGCAACAATATGCACCACATGGCACTAGTTGTTGTAATCTGTTGCATTTGGCAGTCAACTCAGATGTCATATTTGGACTGAATTTGTTGCATTCAGCAGTGAAGTGACTTCATATAGGTTTGGGTGCTTCTATTGTATCTGAACAACTTATAATGGGTATTTCAAAATATTTTTTATGGGAAAAGTATTGAGAAGTATGATGTAATATTAGGTAAGAATCATAATTCAAATCATATTCAAAAGACTGTATAATAACAGTTAAACATTACACTTATGTGCATACTGTTGCATTTAGCAGGGCAAGCACCGTTGCTCAGTCCTTTCCCAAACAGCATGCCTGCACAATGCAACATGATCCCTTGTTGCATTTTGTTGCATTTGGCATGGTTCTCATTTCAACTGTGTTGCATTCTGTTGTATTTGGCAGGCTTTGTAGAGAGACCCTAATGGGGGTTAGGGTTAATTGTTTACAAGTGACCAGAAATGGAGGTCAAGTTTTATTTTCAAGTTTTCCTCGTTGATTTGTTAAATTTATTCTACTTTCATATATTTCATGGCTAAATTTTACTTGCCCAAAAGTATGATATCATTTTTACAGCCAAAGACTACACTAAACAAAAGAATAAAAAAAAACAGAATTGGTAAAACTCAATATGGTTGGGACCAACTTGGTCCTGGAAGTATGAATAAATGTAAGACTTACACAGTTTATATTAATTGGGTTTTGAAGATAGTTACCCAAACTCTTTTGAGTGATTTACTAGGATCCTTCCTCACTCCAACAAAATACAACACAATATCAGTCCATCAGAATCTAACACAACATAGGCCTTGTCAATTTAATACAGGCTTTGTATGCCACCATCTTTGTTGTACACATGTATAATCAGGGGTAAGAATCACTGCTGACAAAATAGTCTGAAACTGGGATCCAGATCTTAGGAGGTACATTGAAATGATGGCATTTCCACCTTTTGGTAACCCCTGGAGTTATAGATTCCAAGGAGCTTCTGGAAACAGTCTCCTCAGAACTAGAGAAGTGGATCAAAGAGCACGGCTGTTTTTATTTGGAGAAAAATACAGCATTTTTTGTCTACCAGGCAGTTTGAAATTGTTCATCTCTCAAAAACGTTCAAATAGGATTGTTGCATCTGCAGTGTGTATAATGCTATAACTTTCCTAGTGAGTTGCCCAACAGTTCAACAAAACCATTCAATGCATAGATTATGTACACGTACAGATTCAAACGGGAATATCTTAGTTGGTAAAGCAAAAGGAAAACAATTGTTACAGGATTCTACAATTCTGAAAGGAGGAAAAAGTGATGCTTGAAAAAGGGGAAAGAGCTCACCTCAAAGATGAGATTCTGTCCTCTCCAGAACCAGAGTCCAGTGATGGTGCTATTGTTGTCTTCACCAAAGATGATACTAACTCCAAACGAATGCTTTCTGATTTTGTCCAGACGCTGGAACATTCCTGAGATAAATAAACAAGTCAAAAATATAACATTCCGAGGGTCAAACTCACTTTCAAATGTCAATGACTTCTTTTTGTACTTGGGGTAAGACTAACCAGGGGAATGTTCACATTTCAATGTTTCCAATTAAGTGAACTGATTTGTAGATATTGGTAGATGTTGTTTTTCAGATCCTGACTTATATCAGGATGTTGTAGCATCCGTTTGGAAAAAACAAACACAAAACAAACTAGCAACAGCAGAAGCTGCCATGGTGAGCTGCCGAATGCCCGATAGAGAAACAATGAATAATAGAAAAACAATCATTATTTGATCAACGGATGTTCAAAGAGGTGGGGGACAATTAACAAGTATGTAGTTGACCATTGCCTACTTGGTTTGAAATGTGGGAAAGAGGTTCAGTCTGATGGGTGAGGGCTGATTACGATGTGTTTTATAAACCACATAATAAAAACAAATTCTTACATGTAGCTCTCAGCTCTGGTACATATATGTCATCAAAGACATGAATTTACCAGATTAGATGCATCTATGTACATGTATTGAAATTTACAGCTGTTGCCTATCTCTCACATTGAGAAAGGCGAAACAGTTACATGTTGTACATGTGAACATAAAACACTTTTTCTTTATATTTCCTCTTACAAATATGTATGGTTTCTCCACTCATTAAACACCATAAGAGCCCAAATTATCAAAAACTAGACCTTCCAAGACATCACCCTATAGATGCATGTTACAGGATGCATACAGTCCCAGCCTGCATGACTTACCTCTTTGCCCTCTGAAATTGTACTGAATGAGACACCAACCTAACAGCATCTCTGCCACTTACAACATGAACAAAAACCTTCCTTTGTGTCAAACAGAGAAACTAAAGCCTTACAATTGGAATTGAATTAGACCCACCACAATTGTTCAATAGTGTCATACATATACACGAGAAAACCCACACATGCATTGGTTCAATTCAATGCACATTACACACATTCATTCATTGAACTAGTCAGTGGTACATGTTACACATGTTACACATGTACCAGAAATCTTCCATCTCCACAAACAATGCTCTTCTGAAAACTACTCTGCATTTAAAAACAAAAAAATTATTGGTTGTACCCAAAAATATAGTTGCAATGGTAAACCCAATTTATGTTAATATTAAACATACCATTTAAAAGTATTCTTATTCGAAGCTCATTGCAAAACCATTAAGATTACTCGAAGAAAGCTGTTTAATTTCCAGAGGGAAATACTGTACCCTGAAAACATTTTTAAACAATTTCCATTTGCACACTGTGGATCAAACCACATTTTGGCTGTAAGACAAATGAACTGCAAATGAGGTAAAAACAATTATTTTACACAACAAACTCTCCAACACCATGAGGCAAAAACTTTAACAAAAAGTCTCAATGTGGATGGCCGGACAGAAGCTGTTTAATGTCCAGAAAGAAATAATGTACCCTGAAAACTTTAACAATAGAAAAACTTGACCACAATTTCCATTTTCACTTAGTGAATCTATTCACACAGAAACAATTACATAACACAACAAACTATCTAAGGCAAAAACTTTAACAAAAAGTCTCAATGCGTACGGCCGGATGGACGGACAAAATCGGTATTACATAGGCTCGCATTCTGCTAAAGCAGCTTGCCAAAAACCAAACTTACCACCGATGAGGTTACATGACATGAACGACATCTTTAGATCCTCAGGATATTTGTATTCACATTTCCACATAGAGTAATTCTTCTTGTCAAAGTGTTCCCAGAAGTATGGCACAGCGACAGTCAATGTGTCTTTGTTAGAGTAGCATCGCTTGAAGGCATCCAAGTCCATTGATCTAGTGTCAACAAAGAAAAGTGTGAGTACATCAGTGGCTGAGAAGGGATGGGGTGGGTCTATGATAGATCTGATGATCTTTCACATTTCTTATTGTATCTAGGACACGGGGTCTGTCACAGATTGTTACTGACCGTACAGACACGTTAAATCCCAGCATTTTTATTTTCCCTACGTTATAAATAATGCCATGACCTATAGGTTAAAGGTCACCACACCGAATGTCTGCTTGTAGGGTTAGGTACTATTGACATCACGAGGGCTAACCCATTCAGTCCCGCACCTGGAATATCCCGGCTTCACCCAGTGCACTCAGATCCCACTCCCAGGACATTCCGGCTTCACCCAGAACACTCAGATACCGCTCCCGGGATATCTCGAATTGCTGGGTCGCTGTATATTTGCCACTATTAAGCTCGTACCAAATGTGCTATGAAAACAAAAGTATACGGGACGGGTTAACGGAAAACATTTCATGTTTCCAGAGGATATCCTTTGGATCCTTCTCATCAATTAATACTAACAAACAATTAATTGTGTCAGCGCAAACGTTGTATCTGGCTTAAAACAGCCCGGATGTACACACAAAACAAGTACGCGCCCAGATTCCAACATTGTTGAACTGATGTAACAAATTATAATGTAAATATTTATAATGCGTCATTTCTGTAAAAAATGACACTCTGGGAGCTAAATTATCAGAGGCAAACAGGTCAGGATTGCTACAAATAAATTTTGAAGCAAGGCAACAAGTTTTATTCTACTTTGAAAGGGATAGAGGGTAATGCAGTACTTATTGCTGCCATACCATCCCAGAAACAACAGGGAAAGCCTCTTCACTAATATTGATAAGAGTACTGTGTTCTTTTACATGAACTAAATGGGACCTATGGCGTCATGTCATCTCAGGACAAAACAATTATGGTCAAGTGTCAAGGAAACAAACGCAACGACAAGGACCCAACCCACAACACCAGAACTTGAGCCTGTTGCACTAGATTATTAGTCAAGACATTGAGAGAGGGCATAGTGTTCTGGTCTTTGCAACACAAGGCACAATTGGATCTGAAGGTACACTACTTACGATTCGGGAAGATCGGCAAATGGGTCTTTCTTTTCCTTAGGGGCTGGTGGGGGTTCACTCACAGCCTTTGGCTTCTCTGCTTTCTTGTCCTTTTTCGTTTCTTTCTTGTCATCTTTCTTCTTGTCTGCTTTGCCAGAGAGTTCGGCAAACTTCTTAGCTGCAGATTGGAATAGCCCAATGGTAAAAAAATCACATGTTCAGAAATAAATGCTGACTTATCTCATTGTGACAGTGAGTTCACAGTTCTATACTTTGCCCGATAAGTAGCAGAGGGTGTCCCTCCTAAATGTTCCCATACTTTAAAACACTCTTTTCCTCTTGTACAAAAGTATCACCCCCCCCCCAAAAGGCATCTAAAAATTCCTAAGATTTCCAGAACATAATGAAGACACAATAGGAGGGGGGGGGTACACCATGCCACATATCGTGCACCAACTGACAAATTCAAATAAACTACAGTCCATAATTCACATCAAATGCCAAAAGTAAATGAATTTTACAGCAACACAATTGCATCTATTGATTGTTATTGTTTGCATTACAAAAATAGGTTTCTCGTTGTTCAAAATGATGAATAAATTTACTGGCAGTTTTACTAATACCAATATGAATGGCAGCTTTGAGATTTCAATTTCCACCTCATGCCTTAGTATACCTTGTAACACAGAAACATATTTAGGGGATTAATTTTACAGATAAACATTTGTAAACAATGGTAAGTGGTCTCATCTTCAACATGGGATAACATTCCCTGAACATCTCAACAAGTTAACAATGTCAAGGACATATATATTAATATAAAAAAAACTAAAATCAGGAACAAGTCCTGACAAATCAAACACCTGCAATGCTTTTCGTTTTAACAAACTTCTTAAAGAGCTAGACTTTAGGAAAAACAACTTTGCCACGCCCCTCACAGCGAGATGACACTCTGTAAGTAAACCTACCATCAAACTGAGCCATCTTGGTACATAGCTGGACCTCACCAAGGACTGCTTTAAACTCTGGCTGATTGATCATGGTGTTGAACCACCTGTTTACGTTTCTGTATGGAGCACGGAACTGGGGATCTAGAACCTATGAAATAAATGAACAAAATAGTTTGATATTTGTGTGAATGATTTGTTGGAGTAAAATGAAAAAAAAAAGAGTAAATTATTATTCTTTGCACTCAATGGATGGGGTGTACTGATCTGCTGATATTCCTCTTTTATATTTGCCTTATGTATCTAGGACACGGGGTCTGTCACAGATTGTTACTGACCGTACAGACACGTTAAATCCTAGAGTTTTTATTTTCCCTACGTTATAAATAATGCCATGACCTATAGGTTAAAGGTCACGACACCGAATGTCTGCTTGTAGGGTTAGGTACTATTCATGTCCTTGCATTGCACTGCTCATGCATACTCATCAGTGAAATAGTTTTGAGAATGAGCTTTTGTTAAGTTAATATTTTAGCTAGATACATCATTTGTGTACTTTAATTGATGTTTTCACTCGAAAGAACTGTCAATAAAAAGTAATCCTCATGACATACAAATATCCCCAAAGCACTGTTCCAAGCACTGTTCATTTTAACAGAATCAACACATTCCAAAACACACATATTTTCAATATAACTGCATTGCTACTGATCGATGAACACATCCTCTTGTATAGCAAAGTCAATTCATACCTGCCAACATAGCAAAGTCAGAAATAGGGACAATGGATTCAGGCATTTGTAAGATCCAGAAAATTAAGATCACAGTCATAAGTTATTATGAAGGACAGCTTCATTACCAAATTCATATCTTATTTTTCAGTTGAATTTAGTGTTACAAGATTTTCAGAATTAGGGACTTTCTCTAATTTTTTGACATTGGGATTCTCCAAAGTAGGGATGGTCCCTAGAAAATAGGGACAGTTGGAAGGTATGTAAATTGCTAAAAAAAAACAACCCCAGATTTGCTGCTCAAAATTTATCATTTGCTGCTCAGTATCAGCATCCAGTGAAAATTTGATGAAAGTTCTCTCAATAGAATTGCAAAATGTGAAATGGTTGAGGGTTAGAGACTCTCTACATCATTTCAAATAGATATCTGAAGGTCTGGTCATAACAAGAGCCCAGTCTTTTCAACTCTGTGACGGCACTTTCACCTCGAAAATCTGATGGTGCAGGGAGACCAATGAAAAACCCTGATAAATCACATGCCTGACAAACATGCTCAGTCTAAATACTTGGTTACACAAATCGCTGGATGGATCGGTTTCCTGTGATGCATACCTTCTTGTATAGATCTTGGGGATGGGAAGTTCTTAATACTCACATTCTTGTATAGAAGGAGAAGGTTGCAAGCAACGGTGATGTCAGCTAAAGAGATTCTCTCTCTTACTAAGAAGGTCCGAGTCTTGAGTGCATCATTGAGGTATGTTAGAGCTTTCTTAACTTCCTCCTTGGCTTGTTCTGTGTTCTGCAATTGGGTCAGGGAGAATATTAAATACATCATATTAAGAGCCAACCCCAGAAAGTAAGTAAGCAAATGTTTTATGCTCACCTGGACGGCTGGCTCCTTAGCTGAATTCCAATTTCATAATTCCTGCTTACCACAAGCAAAGCAAAAGTCTCACTAACTTTCCATCAGCCAGACCAACTTGTAGGTTCTGGATTTAGAAGCTTTTGCAGTAAAATTCAATGTTAACTCCACAATCATTCACACATTTATTTTGGCTAGTAATACAATTTTTACTGGGCCGGCAACCTACACTTGTTTTCACTTGCCTTCCACTATTTTCGGCTAAGTTTGAACTCTTGTATACACCCACTTTAATTTGGAAGGTTAATCATCCTTATTAGAAGGCATGCAGGGCACAGCCAGAGATGGAAAGTGTTAGATTTTTCCAGAGGGAAGAAACCTGGAGGACCTGAGAAGACTCAATGTGGCATTGGAGAGAACCAATGAACAACTTAGCTGGGAATTGAACCAGGGCCACATTTGTAAGAAGCGAACTTTACACACTAGCCACCAACGCCACGTTATGATGGACTTCCCAAAATGTTCCTGCATAATTTTTCTGAGTAAGTTGGATATTTAACCAGCACAATTTTCTATAACAGTTTTATGAAAGTGAGCCTTGGTCCGTACCTTGTCTTATGTATCTAGGACACGGGGTCTGTCACAGATTGTTACTGACCGTACAGACACGTTAAATCCAAGAGTTTTGATTTTCCCTACGTTATAAATAATGCCATGACCTACAGATTAAAGGTCACGACACCGAATGTCTGCTTGTAGGGTAAGGTACTATTCATGTCATTATAATTATCTTCTCAAGTTTAAAAACAATATTCTTCTGATCATGGTGGTATACCTGATCCCATGTAAATCATAATCGGTTTACTAGAGCAGTCCTCAGTCCAACAGCATTCAGTAAATCAACACACAAACTGTTGGACTCTGAACATGGTGGTATACCTGACCCCATGTAAAGTGTCATTTATTTACTTGTGCAGTCCTCTGTCCAACAGAATCAAACAAATGTTGAAGGTTGGATGGCATTTGATTCATTGTCAACTCATCTCAAGATGATTCTTGGTCATTAACAAAATCAAGACAAAAAGCGTTTCTTAAGGAGAGACTTACTGATTTATTGTACTGCATTATCCCTAGGGTGGGGAAGACCCAATTGCAGGCTGCTGGTAGAATCTCATTATCAGCAAAGTTGATGTACATCTGGACACGGGACTGGGCCGGAACATCGTTACCACGTAGCTGCTCATTGGCAACTGTGTACAAGAATTAACCAACACTGATGAGCAACAAAAGTTTATACTGAACCACAACTGAGTACAGAATGTTTTTTTAAATCAAGAGTTGCGGATAAATCCACAACTGCAAAGATTAGTATGTCATAAATCATAACAAAAACGACCACATTTTTGCTTCCATGTGTTACAGCATACCTTATTAGTAATATGCAAATGGATTTTTGTAACAGAACTCAGGAAAATATTGAGTACACAGGGCTTTACACACATCGGTGTAAGGGCAAAACCAAAACATATTCTTTATCCCAGATGCAAATTTAAATCTATTAAATGATGTGTTCTTGTTTTGAATGGATGAATAATGCAGATGTTTGTACACATTAGAAAGTTCTACTTCCAGCTTATCTACTCACAGCACACATAGCTGCCTCCCTGCCTCTTAGAGTGACATAAGATTAAAACTTAAGCTACTAATGAGATAAAAACAGAAGTTAATCTCTTACCATAGTAAGCAATTGCATTGCTCTCAGTCAGGCAGATGCCGTTACTTGCCTCAAATCCTGGCACCTACAAGATAAGCACAAAAACTCAGGATAGTCAATACAATGTTACCATTATCATCAAGTTGTGGCCAACTTTTCAATTACAAAGCCCTTTCCAGATTTCTTCAATCCTGTATCTTGCTATTCTGGACCCAATTTTGTAGAGCACTTAAGCAGAGGATTATGCTTAGCAACTTTCTGCTAAGCAAAAGTATGCAGAATAACAGTTACATAAAATTAACAGCCAAAATACCTTGTAATAAATATATTGCTGAAAGATTTTGCTCATTTCGCTTAGTAGAAAAATGGTAAAAGTACCACTTTCTAGTTTTATGAAAGTGAGCCTTGGTCCATGCCCTTCTTGCAGATACTGTACTTGGACCGAACATTTTTAGACTGAAAATAAAAAGGCAAGAAACTGCTAAGCACATCAATCATCATGGATCTATGGATGGGGTGTCCTAATCTGATAATATTCTTCTTTCATATATTGTCTAATGTATCTAGGACACGGGGTCTGTCACAGATTGTTACTGACCGTACAGACACGTTAAATCCTAGAGTTTTGTTTTCCCTACGTTATAAATAATGCCATGACCTATAGGTTAAAGGTCACGACACCGAATGTCTGCTTGTAGGGTTAGGTATTAAAATAAGGGTAAGGTTGGATCTCCAAGAGAAAAAATAATAATAATACATGCCTCAATGTTTACATAATTTTCTCTGGAATAATGGGACATTGTTAGAAAACTGACACCTGCACTGCCTGTTCGTTTTACATGCACCGCAGTTGGACAACTCCAAGTAGACTGTACAAATTGCCCGTAGTTCTTATTCAGTTCCACTGAATATTTTGAAGGGGCACCAAGGCCAAGACTAGTGTTTCAGCTGTGAATAGATTAGTTATGACCTTTAGAGTCCCTTGTACATCACGTATCATTATCAAGGCTTTGCAACAAACAATGTACTTCATCCTTTACATCTGATTGCATCATATTGCATCATATGGCCAGTGAAAGTTGATTATTGGTTTCTGGTAAACCAATCTCAGGAAGTTTGAGAGAACATTACAAATGTTTTCCTTTTTTTATGTTCATTCTTGAAGCCCAAAAAAAATACGATTGCTTAGATAATGATACAATGGATACAATTGGCAACAATCACCCGGCAACTCGAGCCTAAACAGGTTGTCTGCTGTTTTTTCATACTTGTAAATTTCTACAGCTTCCCTTGGCACAAATGTTGCACCCTGGTCTTGAGGGATCCAAGGTTTGTCCTTAACTTGTTCAGTGACTGACCAGCAGGACCACTTAGCTTGTTATTTCACTGGTCCCTATTCCACTAACTAGTCCATATTTCCTGATTAAAAGGGATGCTTTTTCAACACTGAACTAGCTAGCTGGACCACTTGGAGTGAATTGTAACTGGTCCTCGGGGGTTTTAACTAGCATTTGGCCAGCGGACCACTGTTAAGGGAGAACGCTGTCAGAACCAATGCGTGTCCTGAAGAAACACATCATCAACCATAAAGTACATGAAGTACATACCTACAGTTTTACACAGACCACTTTCAAAGGAATACTTAAATTTTCCTTTGTGCACACCATGCTTGGTATTGGTACTGTCATCATTCATTTGGTAACTCACAGTACACTATACAACCAACTACTAAGTGCTTTCTGTACAAAGAACAGAGATAAACATGTCACTTACTTTTCTTGGTTTAACAAGGAATTATGAATATTTTTAAACAAAAATAATCCATTAAAAAAAGTCTTTCCACCAGAAATGTTTTGGGAAAATACAAATCACATCTTCTTACCTGAAACTGTTGACATATTTTTCTACCATGCTTTTGTCTAATTAATTCTACAGTACAGATAAAATGATTACCCATCAACATGTTTGAAGACTATAATATTCCAATGATCCAAAGAGAGTAACTGGGGGCGCTTTACTCCTTTAAAAAACTGTTTGACATATACTGCCCTGCCTGGGTCTAAACTTGGACAGACAAGATTTCCCACGGCAACGTTGGTATTTTGTTGTTACATTTCACAAACCTCACCTTTCCTAACGGGAACTTGCTGAGAAATTCCTTTGACTTGTTTGTCACGCCAAACTTGAATTGAGGTGGATCTTGCACCACAGTGATCTTAGCATCGCTGTATTTAGCAGCAATCAAGATCTTGTTGACCCGAAAGTTGTCGGGGTAGGTGTAGAGTGTCTGAAAAGAAAATGTATACAAAATTCATCAAAGTTGATAGTTTAAACATATAGCTCAAAAACTGATATGTAAAATGTTAAGAAATGTAGAGGATGGATAAGATAAATGAGGATTTATTTTCTGTCCATGTGTAACCATACCCCGGTAGCCATTTTGCCGGTTGAAGAGAGAGAGCCACGTAAAACAGCTGTGTCGTGGAAATTCCGGTTGTCCTTTAAATGTCAACAGATGGCGCTGTTGATCCACGTGTTTTGTGTTGATGGTCGTCGTGATGGATAATGGCCAGTGACTTTTCTAAAATTGAAAGATATGAAACGAGCAATGGCCGAGGAAAACGTAACGAAACGACCGTTTTACACCGGGGACAGACAGTTGGCTAGACGTGTCCAAGAGGTTTGTCAAATCTGTCATTGGTTTTGTGATCAATGGGGTAGTTCCTTGTTATTAAGGACTGTCGTCGTGAGTGCATGTAATGATGATGTACAACACGAGGAAACAGGTCAACTCGTACCCAGGTCAACTCGTACCCAAGTCAACTCGTACCCAAAATATTGTACCCAAGTCAACTCGTACCCAAGTCAACTCGTACCCAGGTCAACTCGTACCCAGGTGAACTCGTACCCAAGTTAACTCGTACCCAAGTTAACTCGTACCCAGGTCAACTCGTACCCAAGTCAACTCGTACCCAAGTCAACTCGTACCGTCTAACGTACATTGTATGCCGAAACGGAGAGGTCCCGTGCGGCTTGATTTTATAAACGATTCGAAATGTTAGTCCCTTCTTACGAAAATTCGTTTTTAATGTTTGATGTTCATCTCGTTTCTGCTTAAAAATTCCGTGCGGCGTGAATTTTTAAATGATGCGAAATGATGTTCTTCTCTCATTTCAAGTTACGAATTTCGTTTTTAATAATGTTTGATGTTCATCTCTTTTCTACTTAAAAAAAGACTTGATTAAAGACATTAAAGACATAAAAAGGGTTGATTTCTTTTAAATGTTTTACCGTAATATTCTTCCAAAGTTTTATTTAGTTCCATTGACAAAAACAACGGCTCTTCTCAGAGCCACCACATTTTCAAAAAAGAGATATTGAGCCTGTCTGATTTCTTTCAAATTCGAACTAATAAAATTTGCCTAATTATTCCGACAGAAAAAAAACCTCAAATTAATTAAAACAACATTTCCCCCCTCAAAAATCACCCCAAAAACAAAGTAATTATTGCGTCATTCACTTAGTCTTGTTCATCACCTGCAACATGAAAATATAAGAGAACAAAATCATTGCAACAATGAATAGATACATGAACGACATATACATTATGGAAAAAAATAAATTGGTACGAGTTGACTTGGGTAAAAATTGATTTTGGTACGAGTTGACTTGGGTACAAGTTAACCTGGGTACGAGTTGACTTGGGTATGAGTTAACCTGGGTACGAGTTAACCTGGGTACGAGTTCACCTGGGTACGAGTTCACCTGGGTACGAGTTCACCAGGGTACGAGTTGACTTGGGTACGAGTTGACTTGGGTACGAGATGACCCGAATTCCAACACGACACTCGCACAGCTAGTCTATAGTATTATTAGTAGGCCTATTATTAGTTAGTACACACAATACAACTTACAACATACAGATGTTTAACAACATAAAACCACAGTTGTACTTTTAAATTTTAGGTGACTTGTATTTTACTTCTAAATTACATGTTTATTCACAAAGAATCAGGAAAGCACTGAGTTTACAATGCTTATTTTTATAACATGTTGGTGTAGGTTAAATTAAAAACCTTCGGTCCTACTACTTGCCGTCAACTCGCCGACTTGCCGTCAACTCGCCGTCAACTCATTTTTGTGCCGTCAACTCATTAAATATACAGACCCAATGTCACTAACTAAGTAACTGGGTAATTGCGATGATCGTAACCCTCCATCCTCCCGACGGTCGGGAGGATGGAGGGTTACGATCATCGCAACTAGTAACTGGGGTGCTGTACTCCTTTAAAACAAATTTGACACCTTTGGTCGTTCTAGCGAAGATGTCAATTTTTTTTTAAAAAGGAGTACAGTGCCCCGGTTACTGGGTCTAGAATATTATAATTCTGTATCCCGGATGTAGTTTTAACATCTATATTGTTATAATTATAAAGGGAAAAATGTCTGCAAAATTTGCCTTATTTTATAAAGAAGTACAATTAGTACTTTCAAGTAGTACTGTAGGCTAGCTGCTGGCAATGCAGACATGGTCAATTAAACAAATTTTATATACAGTCACTGAGGTTAGTAAGCTGCTTTCCAACCAAATTGACACCTGGTATTAAGAAAATGGTTGTGGCTTCTTAATTCCAGCTTGTGTAGCGTCTCCCATGTTGAATCTCATGTTGTACTTATAGTTGTAGCGTGGTCTTAATTATCTTTCCAATTTGTTGACAGTACGTTGACAGCTGTCCACAAGGATGCTACATTGACCCAGTATCAGTTGCTGATAATCTGCAGCGTAACTACAGGTATGTTATCATGGCAACAGCTTGCTTTTTTTATTTAAACCATTATTTATCAACCCATTGCATATGACGTCAAAGCTCCAACAGTGCCCTCGCTCAGGTTGGAAGAACTTAGACTTTTCATTGGTTGATTCTCCTGAATAGGTGGTACGTTCTTGCTTTCGCATTTTGCTTTCATGTTTTGTCCTCAGCAATGGCAGTATCTGCAAGGAGACTATTGGCCTGACATTGAACAGAGGCAAGTACCTCCATGTCACTGGTCTTTTCCTTTGAAGTTTTCCACTAAAAATCGACATAATCTTCATACAGGTGCTCTTTCCATAGGAAAATCTTCCCTGACATTACACGAATGAAGCCTCAGGCTTGAAAGTTGCCAAGTTCTCATCAATAACTAGGCCTATAAATTAATATTTTTTTAAATATTTTTTTTCTGTTATGTATCAGGGAGTACACACGAAGAAAGAGACTGGCATTCAGGAAATCAGTTCAAAGAGGTAAGAAATATATTCTGAAGGGTATGGAGCCCCAGGAATGAGTGCCATCAACGATTTCTACCGTCTCAGGTACCCATTTCCTCTTGGGTGATGAGAAGCAAATGTTGTAATAAGTGTTCTTGTTAAGGACAAAAATGTAACAACCAGGATGCGAACCCACGCTCTGATGACTGAGCCACTAGAACTTGAGTCTGGTACACTAGACTGATAAGCCATGATACATATCTAGAAAACAACAAATTGAACTACTCGATTTAAAAAGTTATAACCTGCCAAGCTGACTTACTGAAAATAAAATGGCTAGTTGAGATCTTAATGTTTGTGAATATTTATTGAACTGTCATTGCAAGTTGGCCTTGTTTCATTCATTGATTAAGTGGACCTGGCAAGTAAAATGATCTCATTATCAGGATAAATGATATGGCATTCATAGAGGTCGTTAAAAGGAATTAAATACCTGTAAACATTTTCACTGATAATAAAAATGGAAATATGGTAAAAAGTTGTTTTTGTGAACATTTACACCGTATGACTGTGATTTTTTTTTCACAGTATGTGACTGGATTACTAAGCAGAAAACAAAGCAGACAAGTCTTGATGCAGCAGAGCATAGACATCTCACTAAGAGAAGAAAACAGGACAAAACAAACAGGTAGGCTCGTTGGAAAAGAGGGCAGAGAAATTTCTCTCCGCCCCGAAACTTCACCAATTCTTCAACACTAATTCTAAAAAGCTTCTTTATCCACTCCCAGCCTTTTCCTCTGAGGCTTAAATTTTAACGTTGGTGTACAATGGTAGATTACCCAATCACTTTGTTAAGGCATTAGGTTGGGTCAGTGGTTTCTTTCCCTGCCTTCACCTCTGTGGACCCCCGGTTCGAATCCCACCTCAGACTCAGGTCTTGCATGTGGATTGGGTTTTCAGTCCCTACCTGATTGTTGGGGTGTTCCTCCCACATTTAAAACTGAACATTTCTTCTTGTTTCATGTTCATCCTGTTATTGTTGCTAATTGGTTGGATGTGCAATAAAGTAACAAATTAAAATATCCTGTTTCCTCATCTCATAAAGAACACACTTATTTAGATCAATTTAAATCTCCTCAAAACTCATCTGATCACCGTTGGATTTTGTTCTTTCTTTCTCTGTACAGCACATTTGGTTTTCCTGTAAAATACGCTTAATAAGCCTAGCTTGTTCACTGTATCTGCTGCATTTACATCTTGTTTTATCAGGAATGTTGAAAATTGTTTTTGTCTCAAACCAATGCAAAGTTTACCTTGTGTATTATCTTAGAGAGGACAACATCAGCGCTGATTCATGGAAGTCGGATGATGATCATTCTAGTTTTTCCTCTGATATTGATGATTATGAAGAATCAAAGGTAAGCATTTTTTTTGTTTAAAAAAATGGAGAAAAAAACAAACAATTTGTGGAAAGTTCTACTTGGCTGATCCATCAACCCTCTCCCCCCACAAACCTCGCTGGAAAAAAAGTTTGTTTTTAATCTATGTATATTTTTTAAAGGTGTGATATATGATTGGAAAGGAATGATTAAAAATAATGATCTGTTTTTGATCTGAAAGCTGACTTCTATAAACTTAACACCAGTATCAATTGTCCTGTTATGCACTTGCTAATTGTCCCTCAATATTCAAATCCAAATAACAATATAAAGATGTGCATGAAATCCTGGACAAGCTGATAAGTGTTATCTTATTTGTAAGATGTGTTCGTAGAGATAAGAGTATAGGAATGATTCTGGATGACGTATCATACATTTTACATCTTGTTGTGTGTGTTTGTGTCAGGACTCTAACATGGTAAATGATGCATTGAGTAGACTTTACAGTAAGGGCCCATCATCAGCTGCAAGCTCACCGGGTCATGGTCTAAAGTCACTCACACCAAGCTACTCAGGTGAGTACCGCCATACTTCTGATTTCTACATCATTGTCTAATTAAAAGAATCAATTAACTTCTTGTTCATTTCTATGCAATATTGCATCAGGGATAAGGAACGATATTAGGTATGTTTTTGCCCTACACTAATTTGTACTCTAATTCGTGCTCTTGCAGGAAAAAACTATCATACTTCAATCACTTATTTTGGGTGGTTAGAGTTAAACTGATTCCATCATTGAATCTGCTTGCCCCTCTCCCACATACTTTTAAAGGAACCCCTGACACAACCCCAGGCAGACAGGATGACAGACACAGATATGTAGATTCAGATAGAGAGAGCGTAGAGCTCGGCAATCTCTCGATGGATATACCTGATGATGTAGATGAGGTTGGACCACCGAGAAGGAGAATGGAAATGATGTTGCCAAGGATACCTATGAAGGTAAAAGAATTAGTTTGATATGATGACACGTTTGGTACAATAATAATAATAATGCATATTTTTATGTAGCGCTAGTATCCACCATGTTTGACACTCAAACTCAGTCATTAAGCCAGTTATTTTATTCCATCGACCATCTCAGCTCCTTGGGAAGTATGCAGCCTGTAAAGCTAACACAAACCCGCACTCTGATGACACTCTCACCAGAACTTAAGTCTGGTGCACAAGACCACTGTGTAACAATGTTGAGTGACATATATTTCATTGGATTTACCTTGATTTCATGATTGTCCAGTGGCCCAAAAATTGTTACAGCTTTTCAAATGATGTAAAATGCATTAGGGATAAAGATAAACTTTGCATATGTTTTTGCCCTACAGAAAAAATACAAGGACTCGGAGAGTATCAGTCATCTATCACTTATTGTTGGTTAAAAAGTCTTCAGACGTCTCAAATAAATGCAAGTTTTTGTTAATATATTCTCAGTTCTGACATGTATGATTTGGATTCTTGTGTTTTACATTTCAGGAATCAACACCAGCTCCATCAGGAAGCTCAACTCCTCAGACTTCCAAGAAACGATCAGACAAGAAGAGGAAGTCATCCAATCAGACTCTGACAGAGGAGGAGAGCACAATGAAGAAAGGAGGGATAGGGGCAGAGAAAGGGCGCAAGTCTAAGAAGAAGAGTAAGGCTGTACATTGATAGACTGTACAAGTCTTGTGCTTATTCAAACCTTGTGTGGACTTATAGACAATGAACACCACAAAGTTTTTCTTTGTTAAACTTGGACCCCACGGAGGAATTCTTCAGAAAAGAAAATATAAAACAACAGTAGCAGGACCCCACAAACCAGATCCATAATGTTGGGTGTGTGTGCGGGCATGTTTGTGTGAAGTCATTGACCAAGAAGAACTTGGCATATTAGCTCAAAACTTGGTGTTGATTGGTCTTAGGACCCCTCAGAAGCCTAGTGTTTCTGGACCCCTTAGGCCAAATGTCAGGTCAGTGTGGCTAAAACAAATTAAATGTTTTTTGGGCGATAACTTGTGAAGGGCTTTGCATATTATCTCCAAACTTGGTTTGTGGATTGGTCTTGGGATCGCACAAAAGGCCATTATTTTTGGACCACCTAGTTCTAATGTCAATAAAGGGACTAGCTTGTGGGGCGTTTGTGTCTACCAAACATGACCTTTCTTGTTTGTAATGAATTCAAACTGTTCTTATTCACCCAGTTGTGGAACCTCAAATGTCTACGGTAACTTTCAGCGACATTGGAGGCAACGATAAAACATTACATGTAAGTCTGATAATATGACAGAATTTAATCTCATAAGTAAAATGATGGAAGTATGTAACTCCAATGTGTTTGAATTGTGGTACTCAGAATGGAATGATCCATAAGGCCTTGCTCATCATGGCATCTGCCTAGTGCCCAGCTACAGCAATGGCCATGTATGTCTCAGCTACTAGATTATCAAGCCAGTGGAATGCAAAAGCAAAATACACAATACAGGGCTCGGTGTCATGGCTCTGCTTACCACAAAATCCTGTGCTTACAAATTTAGCTCCACATTTCTGTGCAAGCTGTGTAAGCGCAGAATACTTAGTAACTTGAAGTATAGAGAAAGGCTTGAAGCAACAACTCCTTGTGTGTGTGTGTAACAATTCCTGGCTAACCTGTGGATTGTAAGCGCCAATTGTTTCATTATGGTAAGCAGAGACATGAAGTGTGTTGTCCCTGGTATCTAGAAGGCTCATTTGCATTTTGTAATTGGATGTAAGCATCTCAGCCTTTAGACACACAGTCATGGTTGTGATTGGTCAAACCATTAAAGGGTGGAGCTCAATGGATCGATCTAATCTTCCAATCACTTTGAATCATCTCATGAAGATGCTCTACCAATGAAAACGAGACCAGATCAGATTAAATTGGAAACGATTATTGTTTTGGTTGAATCTTTTTCTGTGTTTCTTTTGGATGTTAGGATGTGTGCAAGTTATTGATTCACATGCGTCACCCTGAGGTGTATCAGCAGCTGGGAGTTACCCCACCCAGGGGAGTGTTACTTCATGGACCCCCAGGGTGTGGTAAGACCCTCCTGGCTCATGCCATTGCTGGGGTAAGTCAACAGGAATAGTTCACAAGTGACAATCATGTAGTAATCCCTACTTGAAAAAGTGGGTGTCAGAGAAGAAACGGTCAACATTTTGAACAATTTGTTCTGTTTGTCACAGAAGAAGAAAGTCACATGATGTGACATGTAACATAGTTACATGGACTTGCCATGTCTTGCTTCAAACCCAACTCCACCTCACCTCACCCCTCTCTCTAATATTTATTTATATCTTATTTATTTTATGTTATTTGTTCATTTATTCATTATTACATTTGTTAGTATTATTTTATTGTTTTATTTATGTTTAAAAAAAATTTTTTTGGGGGGGTTACGTTTTCTTCATGCATCCTGTTTTTACTCGGGCTCTGACAGAAAACTTTTGTTACATGCCAAAATTGTAAATGACCTCCCGTTTTGACCCCAGCAGAGTCTTTCTGAAACTGAACTGTGATGTTTTGAGAGAGAGTTTTGCTATCATGGTTTGAAAAGGTTCCATAATTGATTGTTTCCAATTCTAGGAACTGGAGCTTCCGTTCCTGAAGATAGCCTCCACTGAAATTGTGTCCGGTGTGTCTGGTGAATCAGAGGGAAACATCAGAGATCTCTTTGAAGAAGCTTTGGTAAGTTTATGATTTTAGTTTTATCCTTACACTGATGTGTGGTATGCACATCTGGTAAAAACCTACAGAAAGAAATCCACTGGCAACTGATATAGAAAAATAAAGAACAAGTTACTAGACCTTCCTTCGGCTTAACATCTCATCTGAAAGGCAAAGCAGTTTAGGTAAAGTGTCTTGACCAGCCTTAGGTTGAGATTTGAATCCACATTCTCTTAATGAGACCACTTTTCCACATTGCTCCTCAATGTATCACCAAGAGATCCATTTTCTTTCCAGGGTTTGGCTCCGTGCATTCTGTTCTTGGATGAAATTGACGCCATTACTCCCAAACGTGAGACGGCACAGAGGGAAATGGAGAGAAGGATAGTGGCTCAGTTACTATCATGTATGGATGGTCAGTATCGAGAATTCATTTATCCTTTATTGTTTCCACTCATCTTCTCATTGATTTGTTTCTTATTTACTCACTATGTTTGTTTGTCATATGTGCTTTTCAAAATCTACTTTCATGTACATCCATGTTTTCTGTCTGTAGTGGTATGTACATTCCCCCTTGATTATGCAATGAAATTTGCTTTTAGATTCATATAGGATGAACTTTTACTGGTCAGGTTATTTCCTGTTTTCTTAGCGAGCATTTTGTGTTAATCCTGCCATGAAATATACTTCTTCTACTCTCAAATCAAAAAATTTAAACAGAAAAGCAAGTAACTTCTTCATGTATGTTTTGTTGTTTGTTTGTTTTTAGAACTAGACTGTGCTCCCTGTATGTTTTGATGTAGGTCAAGTATTTTGACAAAAGACAGACATCCAGACAACTGTTTCATGTATCACTTTATTTAACCCTATCGGAGTACTATGACACTAATTACTGCATATGTTGGTTAAGGGCAAGTATTTTGACAAAAAACAAACAGCCATGCAACTGTTTCATTTATGACTGTTATTTATTAATTTTTCAGACCTAAGCGCAAGTCCACAGCATGTGTTAGTGATCGGGGCAACCAATCGAGCAGACTCCCTTGATCCTGCTCTGAGGAGAGCTGGAAGGTTTGACCGGGAGATCTGTCTAGGAATTCCTGGCGAGAAGGAAAGAGAAAGGTACCGTACAATGAAATCAAAATGTTATGAGTTGGAGTAGATAGAGGTAGACTTATTCTCACTTGAGGTGTGCTGAATAAGAAAGGTTAACTGAAGAATTCAACTGCCTCATTTCATAAAAAAATGGAAAGTACATCATTGGCTTTAGGAAGGGTAAATCAATAAACACGTGACATCATTTGAGTAGTGTGCCCTCGACTAGAAGTCAAAAGAAGGTTGCCCATTGGTCCATCATGTGCGCCGTGCGTACACAGATGTGTGTTTCATCATTGTTGCATTATTGTTTCACCTCTAAGATGGCAAAAGGTCCATGCCCATCATGTAGTTTCCAATAAACACACCATGTGTGTAATGCTGTGAAAATTGTATTAAATCAGGTCGTCACATTTGAGTGAAAACAACAAAAGCAGTTTATGTTAGTGCAGGGTTTTATGCATGCTTATATTGTTTTGTTTTTAAAGCAGCAATCAAATAATACAAATGATTTGTTTGGTGTTCAGATACTATTTTTTCAGATGGAAATATTTCTCTGGAGGATTTGTACTGGTATGAACTTTAGAATCAGTGAGTTTTTAGATTGAAAGTTATCAAATTTTGTGTGATAATTATCAATTCTGTTCAGGATATTACAAGTGTTGTGCAGAAACCTTAAGTTATCTTCAGACTTCAGTTATAGGAGTCTGTCATCGCTCACACCAGGATATGTTGGAGCTGACCTGATGTCACTCTGCAGGGAGGCAGCTATGTGTGCTGTGAATAGGTAAGCTGGAAGTAGAACTTTCTAATGTGTACAAACATCTGCATTATTCATCCATTCAAAACAAGAACACATCATTTAATAGATGTTAAATTTGCATCTGGGATAAAGAATATTTTTTGGTTTTACCCTTACACCGATGTGTGTAAAGCCCTGTGTACTAAGTACTTTCCTGAGATCTGTGAAAAAATCCACAGGCAAACCTCTTTGCTGAGCAAAAAAATTACTGGGGCACCAGTCACAAGAGTGTAAACTTCATGGAACTTTAACTGGTTAACTGTTTCTGCTAAGCAATATTTTTCTGTGTTTAGCAAGTTTCTGTGCTTACAGGCTTTATAAAATTGGGCCCAGAGCACACTTGTTAAAATGTTGAGAACAAACCAACCAGATCTTTCCATAACCAACACTTCTTCCTAAAAGAGACTAGTACATGCTGTACCCAAAAGAATTATAGTGGTATCAATCTCCACCATTCAACACCTCAAATTCTACATCAATTTGTTAACTTTCTAGCATGGGAAGAAATACAAAACTCTGGTTTCTAGTTGTTCGTTATGTAGAGAGTCTGCAAATTCTCTAAAACGTAACACCTTGAATGTAGGAAGGTCTCAATGTAGATCAAGAGGAGACGCCACACACTTGACACGATGTCTAATCTTTGTACAATCACACCTTCTAGAATATTCCAGAGTTTTCAAGAAGTGCCTACAGAAAACCAATCTGAGACAACCCAACCTGCAGATAGTCTGCCCTCTCTCCAGGCACCTGATGCAGATGAAAACAGCCAGAACCCAATCACAGGGGAGGCATTATCTGTCAGAGCAACGAGTCCAGACACCACACAGATGGATACAGATGAGGCCATAGACGCCAAATCATCATACCACTCAGGTTTGTGTCATATTGAATTGTATACATTAAAAGCAAAGTTGGAAGTTGAAAGTTCAAGATTCATTTTTCCAATTGTAATAGAATGCATGTATAACCACATCTCATGATGTTTTACTCTCCCAGTTCTGACCTGGTTGAAAGAACAACCACCTTTAACTGATGACCAACTGCAGACATTGTTCATCACGATGCAAGATTTTGAGGTCAGTAATCACAAAGTCATTACCTAAGTGCCTTGTCACATGAGTCAGTTCCAGGCAATCTCCAAGAAGAAAAACATTCACATTTCAAATTTTATGTAATTTTCTTTAGAATTACCAGACATTGTTATGAGAAATAACTTGTGTGCTACAGGAGTGTTTCTCGTGCTTGCAGTAAATTTAGTTGCCTATAAAAATTGTTTCATGTGACAGGACCCTAACGAAGGTGCTTCTTGCCATTATCAACATGCTTCTTTGTGGAAACGTCACAAAATAGTTAATGTTTGTCAGGTATTTTTTTAACGTTTACATTTTGCTTACTTCAATTGCAATAATCAAAACAAGTTTCACTACAAATGCTATCACCATAGAATCTCAGATGGAAAAATTTGACTGGCTGATTTGTACTGATTTGAAGTTTCTAATCAGTGAGCTTTCACATTGAAAATAGGCAATAAACTATTCTGACAATTACCAATTCTGTCTTTAGGAAGCATTACCCCAAGTCCAGCCATCAGCTAAACGAGAAGGCTTTGCTACAATACCAGACGTGACCTGGGATGACATCGGAGCTCTGCATTCCATCCGAGAGGAACTCACTATGGCAATTCTGGTATAGAGAAATTTGTATTTCTTTAGTCAGTTTATGATTGTTAATTATAATATTAACAAGTATTTGTACAGTGCCGAAATAATGA
The DNA here is from genome assembly GCA_023634235.1 of Pisaster brevispinus. Classification (NCBI taxonomy): domain Eukaryota; kingdom Metazoa; phylum Echinodermata; class Asteroidea; order Forcipulatida; family Asteriidae; genus Pisaster; species Pisaster brevispinus. The sequence continues at coordinate 21,668,732 of JAMKCF010000009.1, read as the reverse complement.
AAAGTGATAGGCATTTATTAGGCGCAATTAACCAAAGTATCAAATACTTCTCCTATTTGTTGGTCCTTTAAGCACAAATTATTGTGGTTTGTTTTATTTTTTGGAGGAGTCATGTTATGTTTTTGGGGGTAAAATACCATAGAATGAAAACAATTAAAAAAAATTAAATTTATTAAATTCTTGATCCCCTTGAGAAAACTCCTAATCAAGTCTTGCACAAATTCAAACTCTTTTAACACTGAGAACCTCCTTACAATACTTTAAAAGTCTTAAGGAATTCAAACTGATTACTTTCACAGGTCCAAGCATTCAAATAAGCCTAGACTTGCACAGTCTATTAGGTGTACTGATTTGACGACTGTTAGCTTTCAATGATGTTGTTTCTGCTGCTTTGTTCTGTAGGCACCGGTAAGAAATCCAGCGGCATTCAAGGCCCTAGGTCTATCAAACCCTCCTGGTATCCTGCTAGCTGGTCCCCCAGGGTGCGGAAAGACATTACTTGCAAAGGTAAGAAATCTTAATAATATTATGCAGTTGTTATACATCTGGAAGAGCTTAATATTTTTATGACAGATATGCAGATCTATGTATTAATTGTGAAACCTTTTTTGAGAGTACTTTGTAAAAGTTTACAAATTGATGTCACACAATCAGCAGCCACTCGTACCAGAAGCACCAGGGCAAACCCCTTCTCTGAACAATAAATGTACTGGTTCTTTTACGTGTGTTACACAACACGTCCCATCCAAAGGATGAAACAATTATGGTTAAGAATTCAAGAGAAAGCATCAGAACTTGAGTCTGGTGCAGTAGACTGCTCAGCCATGACACTTTTCTTGTAGAAAACGGCAACAAAAACTGAGTTTGAGATTCTGGAGGAACATTAACAATAGAAACAAATGCTGTTTGCAATAAATAAATTGGGTACAAAACTTTGTCAGTGTACAGAGTGGAAGTTTACAAATGTGTCCCATACAAAGTAAAATATTTGTCCAAACAATCGTTGATTTTATGGAAAGAAAAAAGGAAGGGAACTGTTGCTAACAAAAGGGAACATTTTATTTATTTGTTTTTAATAGGCCATTGCGAATGAATCAGGAATTAACTTCATATCAGTCAAAGGTCCTGAACTGATGAATATGGTAAGTCTACGCTTTATAAAGGTAGTACATCATCAAGTTTCTAGACGAGTCAATTCATTCACTCCCTCCACTTTTCAATTAACGATACATTTTAGTGAACACAATGAAAAATGGTTTATGTCTTGTCGGGATTTTGTGCAAGTTCATATTGGGCAATCAAAATAAGTAATGGTGACTGTAATTAAGTTTTTAGAAGTTGAATTTGTTCAACTTGGGCTGAAATCTGTATCCAATAATATGTTATGAGAGGTTTTTAGGTGTTCTTGGAGCAAGTCGCTCGATGAATCAAGCCGCTCGATGGGTCATCAGTAGAGAATACAGAAGATTCATAATTTCAATTAGAATGAGTAAAATTGTTTGGATGATCTTTCTTTGTTTTTCTTTTTTCTTCTTATTCTCCACAATTTTTTCATAAATCCACTTTGGGCATGTTGGGTGTATAGTTTTCACTTCACTAATCTCACTGACATGACATTGACTCATTGTAGTATGTTGGTGAGAGCGAGCGAGCAGTTCGACAGTGTTTCCATCGAGCCAGGAACTCAGCTCCCTGCGTTATATTCTTTGATGAGTTGGACGCTCTCTGTCCAAAGAGGTCAGATTCAGCGGAGGTAAGAACAAAAAACCCTGTGAGATAGAACCTTGAGAATGCCGAGTGCATCAATGTATCTGTATTGGGAACTCACTGTTGGACAATTCCTGCATGCAGCCATTTTGGCTAATGGCAAAGTTCAGATTATTAAGAGACTGTTAAAGCCATGTGCATATAGACACTGTTTAGGTGACTGATTTCGTTCCCGTCCCACATTTAAGCAATGCATTGTACCAAAGGTTCCCCAAAGTGTTGGACAAGGTAGGAGACTTGCACTGTCTATTAGTTATTTTGGTCAATTTTCCCATGTTGTCTTGGTAATTCACAGCTGACATGTGGATGTCACTTCAGAAATTGACTCAATCTCAGTATTACTAGGTTTCAATTTATTTGGTATAAACCAGTATTAACATTAGCTCATTTGTAAAAAATGAATTGCCAACCCACTTAAATATTAAAGCTACAGAACTCGACTTGTAGATAATACTTCTTTAAGTCAAAGTTCTACAGGAGTTGCGGAACTAAACTTGTTGGCACTGTCTCATTATTCAAACTTCTGAACAAGATTTCATTTGGATCACTTCTTCAATGTCAAACCATTCTTGAGTCTTGATTGCTTACATTACTGAGAGTGTCATTATATTTTCAGTCTGGTTCCAGTGCTCGTGTTGTGAACCAACTATTGACTGAGATGGATGGATTAGAGTCAAGGAAACAAGTCTTTATCGTTGGTGCAACCAACAGACCAGGTAGGAATCAACAAACATGCACGAATCTCTAAAATAGAAAACAACTCTCACAAAAATTGCAACTGAGCTTAACTTTACTTTAGTCTCTTGTCCCATTCCTTTTTATGTTTGCGGGTCAAACAAAATGCTAATTGATTTGCGTGCACAGGTGGTGGCCATTTCTGGCTCTAAAACTAGGACACTTTTATGTCACAGTTTTTCAACTGGATTGTGAAAATATTTTCTTAATAAAAGACTTTTTATAAGATTGTTCAAGAAACAATTCTTAGTAGAATACAAGTTGACAAATCTTTTTTGTTATAACCTTGTTTAGATATTATAGATCCAGCGGTACTTAGACCAGGGCGTCTTGACAAGACCTTATATGTGGGAATTCCAAGTCCTGATGACAGAGTAGCCATTCTCAAGACTATTACAAAGGTAACATTAGAAAGAGTGGAGCCATACAACTGCAAATTTTTCTTGAGAATATAAACACCAATTCAACGTTCTCTGGTAATTTGTACAACCCACTTTTTATGAGGGCTGTCTATCACAAGGTCATTAATGGCCGTTCAAGGAGGAGGGTACCAGAAAAAGGGAAAGGGGACAAGAACATGACAAAAGAATGAACATTAGAAAAAGTAGACAGATATGAATGAACTTGCATTTGAATTGAGCTAGGCTATATGTAGTGCGGATGCAGGATAAAGGTAAGAAGTTCCACAGTGAGTCAGTATTTGTAATTGTTGCTTTTATTTTATTTCCAAAGATGTTTTTATTTGATTGTTAACTTAATTATATACATAGGTATACATCTATGAATGTTTGTGTATATTATCCTTTCCTTTAATTGGCGGCTTGCCTGTTGTTGGTTTGGTCAATAAATAAAAAATAATGAATAAAAACTAGAGGAAGACCTCTGTCTTCTTAAACGAATGTTGTGTCATTCCTTTTACCATTTTTTTTCCTGATTTGATTTTAGAATGGTAGCAAACCTCCGTTGGCAAATGACGTAAGCTTGGATGACATTGGGAAAGACCAAAGATGTGACGGTTTCACGTAAGTTTTTGATAATTAATAATGGGCATGTTATTTTCATTTGTTAAACCATCTGAACTCCGGGGGTATACAGCCTGTACTGTCAGTTATGTAGCTCATCAAGCTAAATCAATCACAAGAACCATGTCTGTCCTCACAGGCACCCATTTACCTCTGGGTGAAGAGAAGAGATCTTTAGGTTTCTTACTCAAAGACACAATTAGGATGACTGGCCAGGCCAGGATTCGAACCCACACTCTAATGACTTATCCATTAGAACTTGAGTTCAGTGCACCCAACCTACAATGTATCCTTACAAACAGCAATTTTTATTTATGTAAATTCCCTTTTTTTCACAGTGGTGCTGACTTGGCAGCTTTGGTACGAGAGGCATCAATGGCTGCTCTAAGGCAGGTCTTGCAGACTGTACCATCGGACACTGGCCAGAGGGGTGATTCAGCTGAGAGGGGCATATTCAATAAGCATATAGTGGTAGTTGCAGATAATTTTCAGTCTGCTTTCATGAAAGTGAAAGCTTCAGTTTCCAAAAAGGTACGTTGCTGAAGGTCTACCCAAGTGTGATCCAATTCTACTGTAAGCCATGCCCCATCAAACAAACTGGCTTCAGTAATTGCCGGCTGGCCATAGAAGATGCATTAAGCTAGTTCATCTTTGAGAACTCCATAAGAAAAAACTTTATCTTTGGACTTTGTAGCCAAAACCTAGCATGTGCAGCAGATACATTTACATGTACATAGACTTACAAACAGGAGAGTGTTTTCAACATGTGTCTTAGTTAGGTGACAAACTTGTGTATTGACCCAATTCACCTAAAGTCATCATCACAATAATCTGTGTTGCATCAATTTGGGACTCAATGTCCCCGTGTGTTATACAGTGTAGTGTGCATTTTCGGTTACCTGTTGACTCCCAAAATGGTGGGTGTGGCACAGTCACCGCATGTGATGTGCATGCAAGGGGTCAATAAGTGTAAGATCGATATACTTTAATTTGGTGAAATGTTATTGTTCATCCTTCTCTGAAATGAATGAGTTAAGAAGCTTTTAAATTTTTGATCCACAGGAAAGAGATCGGTACAAGAAGATGCGCTCCTATGCTGTGGAGTTGATGACAGCAGAATCAAACACATCGGCAGAACCAACTCAAGGAAGTGACCCTTAAAAAAGGAAATCAAATTCCATATACAGTCGACTCTCGTTAATACGAGCTCGGAAGATACAAGACGCCGGTTTATACGAGGTTTGAAACTGGTCCCAAACTGTCCCATGCATTTTTTCTTTGTCTTAAAAAACGTAAGATACGAGAACGGTCATAACGAGAACAGGGATAATACGAGGTATTTTTGCAGCCCCATGATGACAAAATTTATTGTTTTTCATACTTTTGTAGTGAGATATGAAAAATGTTGTTGTGTAACAAAAGCTACCGTTCAGTCAAGGTTCGGAAATTACTTCTTGTTGCCAAATTATTTATCGGATCGGACCGGCCATGCAGTTCTGTCCGATCCGAACACCAGAAACATTTTAATGGTAACCTACGCTTGAAATGCTACTACCCTTTTACAAACTTGGACGACTACCAACAAAAACAACGTTCAGCATAAGCAAGCTGCTCTGTTCTAGCCTATACACGTGTGTAGCGCATGCACTATGACGACATGTGTATAAATGTACATGTAATAGTGAGCTGCATTTAAGACGAGGTTCGGATAATACAAGGAAAACTGGTCAGTCCGGCGGACCTCGTATTAACAAGAGTCGACTGTAGCTGCAATTTCCAAATATTTACCGATACCTTTAATTTTAACCAGTGCTGCATTTTTGTCACCAGAACCAATGTTATGTCTCTGCTTTCTGTCAGAGAAAAACTGCTACTTACGATAACAGAAAATTTCTCTTGCTTTCAATGTAAGCATATTTCACAGAAAGTCATGCCGAGATAAAATGGTGTGCTAAGATTGATAAACCCATGGGAACGAGGTAAGGTTACATTGGTTTGGGAATGAGGTTAAGTTACATTGGCTTGAATGACAGATGAACAAAATGGCTGACCATAACGAAGTGGTTTGTGATTATCCAATTATCTGAGCATTGTAATAATTTGGTGCCACAATTTGGACCTTGGCAGTGCAGTGTCTCAACAGATTTTACACAGAATATCTGGAGGTAAACTCCGAGAGCTGTGCAGACAAATCCTGGTTGATCCATGCAATGTCACCACTGTGATTTTGACTGATAGATAAACTATGCCAGCCTGCAATAGGATATCCTGTAGTGCATGCATCTGCACAGCACAGTCAACCGTTTTACTCTCTGACCATCCAATATTATCCACTGTGGTTTTGACTGATGGATAAACTAAGCCAGCCTGCAATGATATCTTGTGGTGCATACAGTTAGTTCTGACTGTGCACAGTAAGTTGTGCCACTATTTGAATGGTGCAGTTGAACTCGTGCAGTTAAATGGTTCTGAATAGTTTGGGTAACTCACTAGTAATTATAATGGGATGAACAAGGTTGCCTGCCAAAATGTACAGACATTGTGACTGGGTTCCTGCTCATTTTTCAAAAACTTTTTATTTATAAATTAATTCTGGGTACCTACGAGTAGCTTTGCTGATGTAAAATCACGACTGAACCCAGACTAAAATTAATTAAAATATGACCATATGGGTCCTCGTGTGTATGTGGAAATGTCAAAGGTCAATTTTCACCTGTTGCTTAATTTTCCCACATATTACCATTTTTATCATTTTTATCAAGTTATTTTTGTTTGACTGTGTACCTTTAGTCAATGTATAGTGAGTAAGCATGAAATTTGACTCCAGCTCAAACAAAGAAATGTCACATTTTTTGTAATGATTTGTTTAATTTATTCTCCCCTTTAAAATACTCTCATATCATGAGTGTTATATTACATCATAAGTTAATAAATACAAGATGTTGTAATGGCTGTTGTCTCAATAAACAGTATTACTGTATAAAACTCAGTAGGTTGTATGGTTACATGGTTACAATACAATCAAGACAGAACCTTTCTGAATTGTCAAGCAATGTTTTGCACTCGTCTTTCTTTTCCTTTTGCTTTGACTGAGATTAATAAGAGTAGGTATTTTTAGGTTTTTAAACCAAGTATCAAAGTGCCACTGACTATTACTAGCCCTGTTCACCAAACTTTAAGCATTCCAGAAATCATGTCAACTCCTCAGGAGTATGCAGAATTCCTTCATGTCAACATAGCGAGTGTCAACATTTCCAGTTGGGCACATCTGAGCATCGTTTTGTATCAAGCGTTATGTCTTGTTTACAGTAGTCTGCACAATACATCAAGTGTTATTATGAAACTACTGATGAATGACTTTTGAGATGTGCCTTTACAATATACTTTATTTAGACATTTACACTAGCTCTAAGCATCTGCACCAAGTACACGATTTTTCCTTTCATTCTTTGTGCATGGGGCTTTCTCAACAAACATGACGTAATTTGTCAAAGCATTAAATGAAACATTACATGACATCGGAGACAAAACGTGTAATCTTTTATCAAACAGGAATAATTTATGCAAATTCCTATCTGCTCATTCTCATATCTAGTTGGATTCTCAGCTTAGGGATCCCTTCACAACTTCCTCAACAATTTAATATTTTCTACAAAAAAAAATCCAAACAAAACTTGATAATAGAATATATTGAAAAGGATGAGTTTTACTCGCTGCCAAGACGCTATTCTTTCATTTCTTCCATTCATAAAACTCTTATATTGACTTCTTAAAGGGTGGGAGACAATATTTTGTTTTTCCTGAAATTCAAATTCATTGTAAGAAATACAGTGCATTGTACCAAGATTTAAACAAATCAGAACGGTGGTTCCCAGCAGTAAAATGTTCATTCAGGAGAAACATCCTCCTCTCACCAAATGACATGTGGCGTAGTTCCACCCTGAACTACGCCCACATAGTTTGGTTCCAATACTGATCAGAAGGCCATAGGAAATGCATTGAACTAGTTTCATTTTAAAGCATGTTTAGAACCCATGTAAATAAGTTGCATTTTACAAATGTTTTGGTCATTTAAAATGCCAACGAAACCAATTGATTTGAAACAGTAAAACAAGGCGATTTAGGATCATAAACGGCGCCAGAAGTAGCATTATGGTGTGTGGATTTACTAGCAGCATAGCTGCTTTTGTTTTGAGTGTTAATCAAATACCTATAGATACATCCAGGGAGATTTGGGGGAATTGTCTCTCGTTTGATTCTTGGCAAGGAAATGGATTTTCAATTAAAATATATATTTACAAGAGCAAATCGCTGTCAAGACAAATTTTAACACCCTCTTCCTTTTCAATACAAATAAATAAAACTTCTTTGAGCAGAATCTTGATATGACAAAAAAAAAACAAGAAATGTGACAACTGTATCAAAGACAACATCTACTGCGACTATTATTTACAAAGGCTAAAGCTTAATAAAAATACTTAATTTAAGATTTACAAAAGATTGTTTGCATCTCTTGAATAGGGCCCAATGTCATGGTTCTGCTCAAGGCTGAATTCTGCCGACTGTCGTCATTCTCCACTCACAGGGTTAGCACCAAATTTCTGCGCTAGCTGTTAAAGTGAACAATGCTTGGTAACAGGCACTTAGTAAACACACGACAAAATGTCCTTGCTAACCTGTGAAATACACTGCGTTAAGCACAGTTTGTTCAGCCACAGTAAGCTTCAGGTCAACAAAGCCATGACATTGGACTCAGTTTTACACTCCTGGCACTGAAAGAAGCATGTACACACTCAGCACTTTGATATATTGTTCCAACAGTCGTCAAACAATGGACTAATTAGAACATAAATTACATGAGGGCTTATTTCAAAAAGCTGTTAGACACAAAATTTGCTAAGCACAGAAATATTTCTTAGAAGAACCTGGTAGCCTGCAGCAAAAGGCAATATATGTGTTATTGTTGCCACTGGTACCCTGATGAAGGTTTACTCGGCACAGAAATTCTCTAAGCAAAAGCAAAAGTTTCCTCAAAATTTATTAAATTGGATCAAGGGAGTCATTTCATATCAGATGGTTAGCATAAATGCTTACTAAGCTTGCTTAGCAATTATGGGGTACCAGCCAAAATGCTAGGTACGTCATGTTCTTGTGACTGGTAACCTTTGTTGGATTTTGCTTAGCTTCAGTTTCTACTTAATAGCTTAAATGGAATTTGGCCCTGGCTGCACCACTGCGCTGGATACTCCCTCAATTTAACACAGACCAACACCAATCAATGTTTAAACCTTCAGACTCTGATTATAGTGGTATTCCTACAGCCTCTTACCAAGAATGAGTTTGGCAGTGATGTATAAAGTGTGAGGACTCACTGTTAGCAGACCTTGTCACACCAGGCATGTTGTTTGCCACTTGCAGACCTTGTCACACCAGGCATGTTGTTTGCCACTTGCAGACCTTGTCACACCAGGCATGTTGTTTGCCACTTGAATGGCAATAGGGACATTTTATTGAGAACAAAACTTGACTCCACTTGCAAGGGGTCTATTAATTGACTTTAAAAAGGGGTAGGAGCTGACGGATTACATTTTTCAAGCAAACACTTTATCCTAAAGAAACTGGAAATATGTAGTTAAACCACCACTGATTGGACATCTGTCTCTGCTACACTACGACTTAGTATGTAGTTATGATAGGAAGACTGATATCTGACAGGTTGCTGTCAAACCTGCTTACTTTAATTGCTTAGCGATAAGACAAAGGCAGGTAAGCAGCAGTACATCTTTTCGCTTAAAGAAAGTGGAGTTTCCCAGGTCAGCTCTGGCAAAATAAATAACCATTTTTCTAATGCTCAATCAATTAAAGCGTCAAAACAATTCATAGAATTTTGACAAAGTGTTTCTCAGACATGTGTCTCTGAATTCTGAATTTTTTAAATTAGATTTCAATTACGCTTGGCCTCAAAATAGAAGCATATTAGTAAATTGAGTGTCACTCAATCAACTTCAAGTTGACAATTTGAACACTTATGGCATTTCTTGTTTGCAATTCAGTTCGTATGTATTTCCTTACATGGGTTAATAGGGTGGTCATTATAATGTCAACAAATTAATAGTTTAGGATTTACTGAGTGGTTGAGTTTAGGAAAGACTAAAAACCGTAGAATCAGAACTTAGCATTGTGGGTACGAACTTAAATATGGACATCTTTGATATTTTAAATATGGATCATTTTCAATAATTGTAGGATTTGCAAGAATACAACATCAGAGTCCCCCTACCTGTAGGATTTCAGGCTTTGCATTGTGGATAGATCATTGTTGAATCTTGTGGATACATCGATCGTGTAATCATCTCTTTCAAAAGAGGCGGCAGATCTAAAAAGAGCTTTGAAGGTTTGACCAGTTTGGACTACTTCTCTAAACTTCCATTCAGTCTCCTGTTGTTGACTTGAACACACTGATTATTATTTTAGTTTTATCTTTACATGGTTGCATGACAAGCACTTTACACTCGGTGCTTTCCCAAGTCCTGCAGAAAAAAGAGGTTTCTCTGTTGGGATTCGAACCCACGACCCCCACATTCTAGAGCAAAATCTTACAACTAGACCATCAAGCATATCACACATTGGTGTGAAGATAAAACCCACAACCAAAATAATAGTTGTTATCCTGCTGCAATTCTTACATCAATACAGCACACTGGTTGACACGTTGAGAACAAACCAACCAACTCTTTCCGGGCCAACATATCATCTTAAAGAGATCAATACATGGAGTAAGATCAACCTAACCCTCCTACTGTCTGACCATTCAATATCATCCACATGGTTTTTGGATGATACAACAAATATGCCGACCTACAATATGGTACTATGGTGAACGCATCTACACAGTACATAGATACTTCTATACACAGATTTTCCATCACACAAACCTTGCAGTTAAATGCTTTTTGAATAAAAGATCGACTCATTGGCAAATGTAATGGTAAGTAGGAGGGTTAACTATTTTTAGAGGACAGGAACCTATTTCATTTAAGTGTTCTATGATCCTTTGAGAGGGTAGAGAACATCATAATGTCCAGGTCTATACAGAAGAACAATCTGAGGGGTACAACCTTCTGGGAAGTCATGAGGGATAACTTTGCCTCCATCCCCTCGGTCTAGATATACAACCCGAACTCCGACCTCTAGGGCAGAGGTCAGGGCAATGATGTGGATATGGTCGCTCTCTTGCGCCATAGGTTCAACCTCCTGTGTTAACAAACAGATATGGGGAAATGTTAATACAAACATGTGTGGCTCATGCTATTTACTGTTGTAGAGTCTCAAAGAAATTAATATTTTTCAAAACTAATTATTTCCTTGTTAATAAAATCATTAACAAAACAAATATTTATGTTATAATTTGGCTTGTGCAAGGTACCCTGTAAGATGTAAATATTAAGCCTTTGAGAAAAACTATGCGAGGATTGAAACAACATGCCATTTAAATCACTTCTAATTTTTTACCACATGAAATTTTGGTTTCTAAGCAGAATGCACAGCTATTTTTTGCAATCAACCAAAATCAGTGAATGTATGTCAACAAATTTTGAATCTCCCAAAACCACCTCAAGGTAAATTTTGGAGATTCAAATCTCCATGGTGTCCGTTTGTGAATGCTGCGGCCAGAGATGCAGTTGGTTCCCGCTGTCACCTTGCTAAACATGAACAGATTTGATGCTCTTGATGAAAATACAATGACAGTTTGTTGCTGTTTTTCCAACAAGCAGACACTGTATTCAGCTGAAACTTTCACATGTGACTTTTATTTTACCTTTCTTGATAATTTTGTCTATAAATCAGCATTAATTTGACAAAAACCAAACAATGACCCAACCTTTAACCTGAATCAACCGACAAATTATTCAAATCCCAAATTATAAAAATGATTTGCTTCCATTTACCCTGCGGCAGAATTCCTTGACCGTCTTCCCACCTTCAATGAAATTCTCATAAAACTCTGCATCCTTCTGGAGTTGACCCGAGGTCAATAACCTCAAGTAAACTACGATATAGTCACTGATGCCTTGATCCTGGAATGTATCCACCAATTCATCCACTTCAGGTTGCTGCTCAACTTGTTGAATCACCTCCATGAACTGTGGATACAAATATATTACAAACTGGATCAGCAATTTGGACCATCTCAAAGATGTGGTACATAATTGGTAGTGATAACAAAATATTATGAATTTCAACAGGATTTTAAACTGCGACCTTCGGATTAAAGTGCCAGCGCTCAACCAACTAAGCTATCTAGCCCTAATGTTGGAAGTCTCCCTATTTTGTCAATATCTTTGTTCAGGGGAAAGCTCAGAAGCTATTCGTCAGAAGCTATTCAAACTTACACTGATGTACAGCTAGGGATCACACCCAGTTTTACAACCCAACCTGAGATACTGCAGTAAATCTATTTTAGCAAGCTTACTGTTTCATGGAAGTCTGTGATGGTAAATGAAGGGAAACCAAGATCTACAAGCTGGGCCTTACTCTGCTCTGCGATGGCTTTAAATCTAAGCAGGAGAAACAAATGACAGAGAAACAAATGTTACAAATAAGACACAATTACTTCTAAAGATATACAACAAAGAGGTAACACAACGTTCAATCCAGACTTTACCGCTTGTTCAATTTTGCATATCTCCATTACCAACAGCAGCAGTATGCACCACCTCCCTCATCCAGTTGCTGAACAGACTTTGAGGAAAATAAAAGTAGAAGAAGTAAAAGTAAAAATACTTGCCACTCACCTTTGAAGCTCTCGTTTATCTGTAAGCAGTCTTTCTAGATAAGCAAAGCCAAATGCCCTGAAGAAACAGTTACCATCTCCCCTTGTTTTCCTGATGTGAGAATATTGTCTGGATAAATCCTGCAAGATAACAAGACTGACTTATCAATCCCTGTGCTCAAAAGTTATTTTACGGTTTGATGTAATAGACAACTGGTCCAGTTGGAAATAAATATATAAACGTATGCAGCAGCTGATATTTTATTTATAAAGCCATTGATATGCTATAGAGGCTATCCAAAGTTTCAACATTCTTGATTTTATTGTTCCTCTTTCAATTTAGAGAGTTCTTAGAAAGGAAACTCAGGAAATCATGGACTGACATATCATGGCAGGTCAAAAAAAAATCTTTGTCATCAGCCCTGAGGGAATCATCCAATTCAGCCTTCAAAGATTTATCTTTTGTCAGGAATTTAGTACTTGTCTTGTTCAGATACAAGCTTATTTCGACAGACCCTATGCACATGACATCAGTTGAGTAGGGCACCTTCAGCTAGAGGTCAAAAGATGTTTGCTTATTGGACTATCCTGTGCACAGCGCATACATTGATGTGTTTTTCCAATTGTTTTATCATTGTTTCACCTCTAAAGAGGCATGATGACCTCAGTGCATAAGGTCCATTACATCAACTAAAATAGCACTTGACATTTGGAGTCTTCAAATGCTATTTCCAGACCGGAAAATGGTACAAGTATAAACTTTATAATCAGTTAGTTTCCAATTGAAGCTAATCTGTTTAGATAATTACAGTCATGTACTTTGTCGTTAAAGCTAGAACTTTCTGGGTTTGTTAGACTCTTCTCATACAAACTCTGTAATAAGCAACATAACGGCTATGAGGTGAAGCCACTCACTTCCTTTGACACATCTTTCTGGTCTTTACTTACATCAATCTTTTTTCTGTACACTTGATCATCTAAGTATTCCTCACATAACACGCTGATTGGGTACCTCTGGCTAACAAGTGGGTTATTTTCCTTGATCTGGAAATTCAAAATCAAATGAAACACATACTTTTAAAATAACCGAAACCTGAATTTGCGTGGGCAAATATCACCAAATTTTAAAAAAAAGTAATTTTTTCTTTTAGATTTTAAGAACATTTTCTTCACATTTGGTGGTCAAGTTTTGAGTTGTGCATCCTTTCCTAAAGTTAATAAAAAAATTACACTGCCATTTCCATAAAAAATATGTTAGGTTATCTTGCTGCTGAACAATCTGTGCCTGCCATCCTATTCATAGCCATGCTAACTTCACACAAGCTGGTTTTAACGACTGCCAGAAGCCAGAGGGAAGTGCAATAAACTAATTGTTCTTCGAGGATGTTTATATGAAGAAGCAAAATTGACTTGCTTTTCACATTTTGCAAACTCTCAAGCTCTTTTCAGAATCAGCTTCTGTCATAAGAAATACCATTGATTTTATAAAATTACACCTAAAATGTACACCAGCTTTGAAGTTGGAAATAGGGAAGACTGTGACATAATGACTTCAAAATGGTATGAGACTAGGCTTTGGGTTTCCTTTTGTAATGTCACAAGTCGTTATACAGTCTGACTCTAGAGGTATACAAACACTAGAGTGCTAACTTGCCCTGTGTTTGAAGCTGTACAGGCATGTAAAAGATGTAAAAGCTTCAAACTGTGTATGACAGGTGTCGGACTGCTTGCATATAATTGATTCTGCAGTCTGCTCTGTATGTTTTAGAATCTATAATTGGTGTCCTGACATGCAGAATACCCCACAACTCTGAAGCCATGGTAGCCTGTATTGCAAATGTGTTGAGCATCGCACTTGATCGCTTTAACTGCTCCACTAATACTGTTTTGATGGGATCTTGCAGGAGTTGCAGGGAATTCTGCTATCGGTCAAATTAAGACATAATCAATAAATGACAGCGTCAGTTTCAACACGAACACAAGTTGTCTGGAAATCTAAACCACTCCTAGACACAGATAAGTTTGAACCACATCTACAGCCAAGCAGCTTTAAAAAATGTGTATTTCTAATCAAAAGCACTCAAACTCTTACAGAAAGTTGAGTGAATTTCCTTCCTCTAGAAGCTGGTCTCAGATATCTCAATACACTGTCATCAGTGAAGCTATATTTGACTTACTGACATCCAGAACCCAGTCAACTCGGCAATGGAATCAAATCATTTCAATACTCACCTAATGAATCCAACCATGCTGAGAATAACCAGGCCTGACCCAGCAGTTCAAGCTCCTCAAATTTGCGCAGAGATTTGTCATCACTGACCATATACTTTACACAATAGGTTGCAAGACGGTCATAGACCGATAGGGAATTATTTCATTAGTGAAGAATACAACAGATTATTAATATTGCCCGCAGGGATTAGAAAATCTTTATTTATTTTTTCAGTTTTCATTACAATTTAACACATTACATTCATCGCAAATTTTCCAATTTTATCAATTACCTCATTTTGAATACGTTCTTGTTGGGCGATGATTGCCTCATCACGTGCCATACCTGTTGACAAAAGTTCACAAATCAACAAAAGCTTTATTTTCAATTTGTTAGCTTTACTTCATTTATAGATCTTGCACATACGTCATTCTTATACTTTAAAAGTAAGTTTGGTTAATCTTATCCTGTGGGATTGTATCGAATCCCCTTGCTACGGAGCCTGTAAAGGTACAAGGGTTTGTTTGTTTGTTTTTTTTCATTCCTTTAAAAAATAGTACTTCCTTCCCACAAAGTAGCATGTTATTTTTTTCCCCTTGAAATATCATTTTGAAGAACAAAATAATTCTAAAAACTAATCTTTCCAGTTAGTAATGTAAAAAAAAAATATAATAATTAAACTTAAAGGTTAGACCCAGTATTCCAGTAACTGGGGCGCTGTACTCCTTTTTTCAAATTTTTCATCTTTGGTCGTACTAGCCGAAGATGAAAATTTCGAAAAAAGGAGTACAGTGCCCCAGTTACTGGGTCTACTTAATTTAAACATAAAGGTTAGAATATTCAATTAATGTCAATAATACTAAAATTACTAACTAATTATTCTTGACAGAAAAACAGTTGAAAATTGAAGTCAGAAAGTGTGTTTTATTCAAATTAGGCAACATAAATTAAGACCGCTGCTGTTAGTGTTAGTATTCAAGTTCCCCCCCCCCCCCCGCAACCCCGCACCCACAGACAGAGTGAATGTTTTACGAACAGTTTATAATATCTAAACATTAACAACATAATAATCAGGCTGTGTAATGTAATGCACAAAACACAGCTGAGCTGAGCTCTCTCAGAGTCAGTGAGCTAGCCTAAAAAGGTTGACCCATTTTCCCCCAACAAATATCCTCTTTAATCTACCTGTGAGTTCCTCAATTTCTTGATCTGGATCACCTACGATATCAGGTTGAACTTGATTGTCGTCCATGGCAAATTTCACTCGAGAATTTAGATGAGAAGTAAAAGTTAAAAGTTAATGAAAACTGGGTCCGTCCTACTGGACTGGAGTGGTAGATTCAGTTCACGTACGACACACATTACATCAAGGCACGAACAAAACACCGCAGTTTTCTACATGAGTTTATTATATAGCGCCCTCTGTCGGTTTCCCATCTACCAGAAATATTATTTGACTTGAAAGGACCATTTTTGGGGAGGATGCTGTTGATGTATGATGATAATCGAACCATTCATTTATGCATAATTATTATTTTTCCAATCGGGGGAGGGGATAAGCAGCAGAAAGGGATTCTGAGCTTCCGTCCCCTGCTTCCCTCTTGCTGATTACACCAATGTGTTGCTTTGCAGCCCCACCTTTTCAATCTTTGAACTGTCATTAAAAACAAAACCTTGACAAAGTTACTCACAAAAAAGACCCAACTTTGACCAAAAGAAACTTGTCAGTTGCCTAGGGTAGGTCTTCCAACCTCTGGATTCACATGGTGGCACTCAACCCTAAACTATTTCAAATGTAACCAGTTTCCCCTGTGGTTTATTACTTGATGTTTGAAATACAAAGTCACATCACTGCAAGATGATCCCTCTGCTAGCCACTTCCCAGGTTGCAACGTAAACTTGGGTGTGATCCCTGGCTATACAGCAGTTACAGGTTGAATGGCTTTTGACTGCGTATATACATTAGTGCTTAATACACACCGGTGTAAGGGCAACAACCAAATAATATTCTTTATCCCTGATGCAAAATTAACATCTAATAAAAACAAACATACAATGGATTGTTTTGCATATTTTTAATCACTCTTAAATTTCACAGGGCCGATCAGGTTTGAACATAATTCTGATGGAATCATGAAAAGCCAAAGAAATTAACAATTATAAAGTGATTTCATATAAACTATAAACAAAAGCTCAATGTTGAAAATTAAGGCACTGAATAATGTACAACAAAATGGTGCATGTGTTTAACACTATTGCACTTTAAAATATTTAATAACAAGTGTAAGCGTGAGAGACATTGGAAACAAAATACACAGTAAACAGGAACAAAGTAAACAGCAAAAGTCTCTCACAACAGGTGCTCATACATTCAGAGAATAGAAAACAAAAAACCCAAAACAGAACATCATTTAATTTATCACACAAAACCGCTTGCAAGGGAAAGTGTACATTTTACACATCATACAAACAACCTGTGCAAATTTCATTGACAAATTTGATGAAATCTGTCATATTTGGAAGAAAAAAAAGAGGGAGTAAACATCAAACGTTGTGTAAGAGAAATTGTGCACATTACTGCAGGGCTTATATCAATTGCAGCAACGAATAAACTTCATTATTCAGTGAGGTTTCAGAATGAAATAAATTTATTTCGATAATTAACAATTCTTGTCTATAAAGAAGCAACTTGATGATTGACCATTAATGACTCGCATTCTCTGTTTACACAAAGGCAAACAATTGTTTTCCTTTAAGGGTGTGCTTGACATTGGTAAAGATGAAAAACATAAATGTGCACAGATAAACATATCATTCACATGGTACAAAGATAGTCCTGGTGGAAATTTTCCCTTGTCATATTTTTACCTGAAATGCTATAATTTATGAGAAATGAGTTAAACAATTATTTTTAATCTCACAAGAACAAAACTTGATGTTTGAAAAATGTAGGCTATTTATCCGCCATTAGTTTTGCATTTTGTGTTTGGCATGATGCTTTACAGACATAACACACTACCTATATTATGTACACCATTGCCAGGCAGTTGCTATGGTAGTGGGCTTAGCTTAGTGGGTTGGTCTATTGAACAAAAGCTACAAAAATCAAAAATCAATACCTGCACAAAGGTAGCACCATGGAAGAATGATCTAAACGCACCAATCAAAACATCAAGTTGTTAATACCAGGCATGATATTTGGTCCTTGGAAATAAGTAGGAGAATCTGAATGAGTTCAAGGGCTGACCTACATGGTTTAGACAAATTTTCAGGCTATTCAATCATAATTTCTCTGGTTTTTCCAAGGGCAAAGAAATTTGAAATCAGACTAAAGTAGAAAGAATATCATGCCTGAAATACAGATCATTTACTCATTTTATGGCCAACACTTTCATTGCCATTCTGCTACCTCAGATTGTATTTCCAACATGCTGAGTGTCCATTTCTATCTAACATTAAATAAATATAAAATTAAATAAATATAATGTGTATTTCAAAAGTTAAAAGAGCATTTGCTCAGGACTACTTCCAAAATGTCTAAAAAAGCTGTGTGAGCAAAACAGACGCTAGGAGCAAGCAGACCTACCAGGTAATTTCCCATTGTTTAGATCAGAGCATGCTGACAAATCCAAGAAACTGGATTTACCTGGTAATTCCGCTGCCACTTGGCCTCCCAAATAGTGTCCCATTGCACACACAAATTGAAGTCAAACAAAATAATTTCAAAGCAAAACCTTCACACAAACTGTACACTGTGTACATGTACAGCCCATCCAAACTTGTTGATTAAAATTAACATTTCATTTGTATCAGTAATAAGTTTATAATATTAGTTTTAGTGCAATTATTTATAACCATGCGATCAAATTATGGAGATTTTATATACTCTCCTTTATGTTCATTTTGTATAATATTTGTGTTCCTCATTTTAAAGTTTTCGATTTGTCATTTACTTATTTGTAATAATTTGTTACAGGAATACAAGCAGAGTGTTCAACATGGAAAGATGTATTTATTAATCACGACACAATGAAACCAAGCTAACCATGGAAAACCAATCCCAAGTTACGGATCCCCTGCCCAGAAAAGAACTCAGAAATCATCGGGTTTCAAGAACCCATCTTTCTTCAAATAAATCTGGGGGTAGGGACACCAGACAGGGGGAATTCATCTGCAGAAATAGATCAATCAATCTATATATTTTACGATCGATCAATTTTGAAAAACATCTATGAATTTCGATACAAAATGAGGGAATGTATGTTCTTCTCAACAGCTTGATACTCTGGGTCCAATTTCATGTTGTTTGGTAAACTAATAATACATGTTATAAGCGAAACATAGCGGTCACAGACAGTATGCATCATGCAACATTGAGGCTGGTAACCTAGCATTGTGCTAAGAAATTTTTTCAGAACTAAGCAAACTTGTATGCTGATTGACATGATGAAATTTGCCCCAGGAACAATTAAGCATAGACTAATGCTCAGCAACTTTTTCTGTTCAGCAAAAAATGAGCAGGGGGCCAGTTGCAATGATGTACACTTATGGCATTTTGGTCACTTATTTCTGATAGGCAATATTGTTCTGTGCTTAGGGAATTCGTTTGCACTAAGTAGATAATGAATTTAGACGCAGGTTGGCTGTAGAGTAAGGATACACAATTTAGGCACAGCTACGACAACAAGAGCAATATTACAAGGTAAGGTTTGCAGAAACACCGTCTAAATATCTCATTTGAGCTGCAGTGATTAAGAAAACACCAGAAGTGTAACATCTTAATATTTTAATAAGCCCTTTTTCATAAGACAATCACAGCACACTGATCCAAACCTCAAGTTTTTATACCACTAGTTCTTTTTAGAACCACAAACCATTGGCGAGACAAGGCAGTCTCCCAGACAAGTATATCCGGCTACGGCTAGCTAGTGCTGTTGGCTGCAGAGACAATATTGAAATGATACATTTGCAGTGAAGCCATTGCCAGAGCCATCCATTCAAACAGAACAACCATAATTAGATATTGTACCCACAAAGCTTTCCAGTTTCCAATTCTACTTAGGCTATGTGTACCATCTACAAGTCTGTACCCAGGCCTGGGTTGGCTGCAGTGTAAGGCATCGTTGTCTCAGCATATACTCTATCAGCCTGTTTGATTGCTACCCTCTCTCTATGAATTTCTTTATCTACTTGCTCTTGGTCCAACTCCCTCTTCTCCTGTCAATCATACAACCAGTCAAACAGTCAAAAACACAATTGATTTGATAAAATTATCAATAAAGTGTTGTGTCAGTGGGCAAATGGCCTTTACAGAACACTCGCAGTTCAAACTACACAAGCGTAACTGATGATTACTATAACCCTGAATGTGTACAAACCTGACGGTGCAATATCTTTAAGAACATTGTTTGTGTGCGATATAACAAAGGAAGAACAGAGTAGAAGTCAAGGCCTTCAACGGCCGTTTAAAACCGCAGGGTCATGGCCAGTCCAAGAAAATATCTGAGCTGAAGGCGAGGTCCTTTATCCCACAACCGCAACCCTGCAAGGTTTTAAATAGGCTTTAAGACTCATTCACCACTCTTTCGTTCCCATTTACAAATACCTTTCTGACATCTGTACAATTTGAGAACGTATCTGACAATTTAGTCTCAGCTCGCCTCAACTCTGCTTTGAATTTGTATCCATGTTGAGTGCTAAGTAGATCTCCACACAAGTTCCGAACTTGTGCGCTTAAGTTTCAAACTATCCTACACAAGTCTCAAACTTGTGCGAGCCAAATATGCGACCTACCAACCAGGGCCCTGCTTCATAAATGTTGTCGTTAAAGCAAAAATGTGCAGGGAAACAGTCACATTACAACATACATACTATTTTGACGGGACCTTATTTCCATTAAAGGGAGGGTTATCTTAGGCAATTACTCCAAAAAATAATGACCATAAAAACTCATAAGGTAAGAAGCTCTGCAGCTGTTGATAATGTATAACATTTTGAGAAACAATTCCCTTCAGAAGGAATGTGGTTTTAGACAGAGGGATTCAAAAACATTTCAATCTGAGTTAAACGTTTCTCAGATTGTGCATTTCAATCACGGATTCTTCTTCCTCTGTGGACATAACTGCTCTAGATTTTCAGCAATACCACAACACCGCTACCACCTTTTGAAATGACATTTTCACAGGTTAGTTTTATCGTAAATATCTACATTTATATAGGATTAAAACAATCAAACAGATCCAAAAAACCAAAGGCATACTTTGCCTTTAAGCAATATTTTTCTGCGCTTAGCAAATTTGTGCAGTTAAGCAGCCCTTCGTATTAAATCTACTTACATCTTCTTCTAATCTGTTGTACTCATTGATGGCATACTGATACTTTGGTGAGGTGATCCCAAGAAAGAAAGCTAACTTCTCACCAAGGAAATCACATGCTGGAATAAAATCATTTCACTGTTTAATATTTTAAAATTAATTTTAGGTTGAACAAAGAAAAGGAAGAGGGGGGGGGGGTCGCCTTAAGAATATGGGGCTTTGTTTCAAACATAAAGTAATGAACCACAAGGGGAACTGACTGGATAAATTTTAAGTAATTATGGGTTGAACAAAGAGAAATTGATTAGAGCAGGACTTGAACCCGCGACCTCTGGATTAGCCTGCCGGCGCTCTACCAACTGAGCAATCTAGCCCTACGTTGGCAGTCTCCCTTTTTTGTCAATATCTTTGTTTGGGGTTGCCAGTCAGAAGCCATACAACCTGTAACTGCGACATGGCCATGGATCACCCAAGTTTACGATACGACCTGGGAATGCGACTTTTTATTTCAAATATCAAGTACATAAACCACAAAGGAAAACTTATACCATTTTACTAAAAAAAAAATCTGATTTAAAGGTCATTGGTTTTTAGTAATCTAAAGCAAAGAGAAAGATCTAGATCTAGATCTAGAGAAATTTTCTTCTGGAGGATTGGTACTGGACTACTGGTATGACCTTTATTTATAATCAGTGAGCTTTCAGATTGAAACTAATACATTTTATTCTTCAATCCACATCAATAATTAAATCCAAGAAGAAAGTCTTACATGCTTAATAAGAGGAAGTTTCTTGATGTAAAGATGCATGATTGGCTGAGTTTGAAAAGTAATTTGAAATTGTTTAATACATTAAAATAGATCTGCAAAAATCGTTTGCCAATACTAAGTTCTTACTTAGAGTTTCCAAATTGAAATAAACATGGAGTGTTGCAGGTCAGCAGTGTAATGCACCAGACTCTAGTTCTGGTGATGTCAGAGTGAGGGTTCGGTTCCCAGTCATAGCACCAGTGTCCTTGAGCTAGACACTAATATTGCTTCGTCCTTTGGAAGGGACATGAAGCCCTTTGTGTTGTGAAATGCATATAAAAGAGCCCAATACCCTTTTTTTTATTAGATTTGCGTAATCCCTTACAATGTAATATGAATGGGCCTCACAGTAAAGAATAGATCCGCACACTGTCATTAAAACAATAAGTACTTTGGGACACCTGTAGATAGATCATCGCTATATAAGAACTGAGTAACACTATTATTATTATACTGTGTTAATTGTGAAGTTTACAAATGTTGGTTGTATGGGTCGTTTGTTGAAAACTAGAGAATGTACTCTTGAAAGAACCCAAAGATGTACGTATCTGAAGTTTAATATCACCCCCCTCCCCCATGCAAAGACTCAAACCCTCCCCAAGTGGGAATTATTGAAAATAATTTTTAAAAATGTTTACAAATTTAATTTAGTAGCAAACTGCTTACCTCCCAGGGTCTTTGTTGATGCTACAACTGCGTAGTACCACAGATATGGAATCCAAGCCAGCGTTTTCTACCAATATGAAAAGGAACATCAATAAGATAGTCATAGATTACTTGCAATGAAAAGTTGTCGGTTTCAAATGGATGTTAGTAAATCTGTTTTTAGCCTTCAAGAAAGACTCTGCTAGGGTCAAAACGTCAGGCCACTAACTACTTTTTTGTAAATCTGTATTGGGCAGATTTGTGGTACCAAATATAGTTTTAATTTCTCTTTTTTCGACACCTTACTTTGAATTTGGAAACCTTACGTAACTTTTTTCAGAGAAAAGAATTTTAACTTTAAGTGCAGAGCTGCCAACATTTGCATCTTGCAGTCAGGGAAGTTTGTTCCTCGGTACATGGAAAGATTTGTTAATTTTCAGGGAAGTTTCTACAGAATCAGGGAGAGTTGGCAGCTCTGTTAGAAAGTGAGCAATTTGGGCACAGCAACTCTTTGGGAGAGGGATGGTGGAAAAAGATTCCAATGTGGAAGTTTCTTAATTCCAGACAAATGTCTGACTTACAGGGTCGACAGATGGTACTACATTGGCATTCTTGGGTCCATCTTCTTCATCAGAGCTATACTCCTCCAAGACACCATCGCTGAAATGGATTACTCGTTTTGGTTTCTTTATACCCAGGGAGATGTTATCCACATCTGTCGCTGGAGCCTGTGCCTGGAACATCAATCAATTTGTCGTTTATGCTATTGAGTATTGATCAGCAATAAATGTATCCATTAAAACAACTACTCCTTCCACAGGGCCACTTGTCCACTGGCAACCTCAAGCTTCCACAATACTCCACTCTAATGTCACTCCACACCAAAATGTACGGATTTAATTTAAATTGGTACATTTATGCCTAGCCCAATGCTAAGCAATTATTATTTGGACCTACAGATATCAATCCTCTGTAACCAGAAAACTTCCTAAACAGGATTTTGATGGATTTGGGAGGGTTAAAAGCCAACAACCTTTATTGCATTGACCATTAACAAATTTTGGGAATCAAAGAATTTTTTCTTTATTGTCAGCCAACATTTTGGAACTTTTCAAAATGTTTTTAATGCATTTTTTGGGGGAAGATAAGCCGCGAATGAATTATGAATATTTTCCATGCGAAGCAAAATTTCCTTTCAGCGTATAACTTGAGCAAAAGTGACTTGGTTACAACACCAGTTGGTTGTGATATGTGTGACAGCATTCTATTAATTTCTATCCAACATTTCCCTCATCCACTGAGCATGCAAACTGCTAGTGCATAGGATGGGTTCCCATAGGATCTACTCGCACATCATCTGAAAATATCATATTCTAGAAAAAAATACTCAAATAAGATACTGTGGCACAAATTACTCAACAACATAGAGGCAATGTGAGCAGCTGCGAGCTCCTATAAATAAGCCGCAAGCGCAGTGGCTAAGCAGTGTCAGCCAGTGTAACATTCTGCAGTACGGTGTCAGCAACGTGTGTAGACAGTGCAGTCAGTCAGTCGTCACGCAGGGTAGGACAACCAAGCAGAATGGAGCAGGAGCAGGAGTCACTAGGTAGGCACGAGCGGGGCTGACGCCGTGCTGGACGGTCGGTTGAGTTGGGCTGGGGTCAGGTCACAGGGTCCGAGGAGCCTACTGGAGGCGTAGCGACAAACAACTATAGGCTGTTGTAGCGCAAGTACTACTCAAGTACCATTGTAAAGGTATTGTACTCATACTCGTATGAGTTTTTAATCGGCTAGCAAACTGAAAAATACTCAAACTCAACGTCCATACTTGATACTCAAATGAAAATGTATTCAGGGTCCGTTTTAAGTACTCACGGTCAAAACACACCTTTCCTTTACGTGCGTTAATGCAAGGAACAGAGGGATAAAACTCTGGAGAGAGTAAAATTTAAGTTGTCTGTCATGTATTTATGTAAAAAATATGGTTACAGGCGCTGCAGCAAGTGCGCAAGTTCAATCATGAGCACTTAACTTCTGTGGGGCAGGTTGCACTCAGGCGGGTTGTGTGAAAGAATAGTCTATTGAACATGAGCACTCATTGCGACGCCTGTAACCAGTGTGCTGTTAAACAGTCGTTGATTTACATCCACCACTGATACGCCGGAGAACCAACCGAGATGGCAGGGCACACAGAGATAGCCAAATAAGAAGGGCAGGCTTACTGACATCACATTGTTTCCATGACAATTCAAATTAGTTAGTGTCGGTTAATTATCAAACTCGGCTGTTGAAAACTTATTTTTCATTACAATCGGATGTGAAAAAATTGGAAAGTAATAAACTTCCTATGCAAAGTTATGCCCCAAACAGTTTGTTTACTACTTTTTTTACTTGAATAAACAGTGCGTTTTGTCTTAATTTAAAGGTTTTACCATATTTACAATTGAGAAAATGCAACGAACACAATGAATATTGTCTGAACTTACTGCACCACAACTCTGGAACCCCTAGACTGGTTTTATCCATTCAATCGTCAAATTACTTAGAATTGTCTTCTGTTTGAAATACATCAAAAAAAGGCTGAGCTGAGGCAAGAAGTTTGACATTTTCCTACTCAGCCACCCTTTGTAGTTGTGCTTCTTGACACTGGCCGTATCCCACTATCTGGTACTCAACAAACTGATGAAAAATGTATTACTATTACTATTTAGTATTAGTAATAAAAATATTAAGTATTTTTGTACTACTAGTACTATACTAGTGATCCCATGTCTGTATACGTACTACTAGTACTACTACTAGTTGTAATACTAATAGTTACTATACTATACACAACGAGGGTAACGATGCTAATTTTTGAAAAATTTTAGTAAAACTTAAAAGATTAAAGAATCAAGTGAAAAAAAGGTGGCGGTCTTTTCCAATCAAAGATGCCATAATCTTGATATTTTGATTTTTCCACAACCATGGAGGAAGGAATCTTACCGGTTTTTCCTCCTGAAGAAGAATACTGGCCGTCGATTGTGTAGAAAGTGAAGTCATTATTGCGATTCTGAAGTCATTTAAAGTTAGTGTAGGCTCACTGCTCAAATAAAATTAATGAAGTCATTTCTTAGTTATTTACGACATTAGTCTGGACCCAAATGTGCTTTGCTGCAGAAGAACTTTAACACATGTTGTGAAAACAGATACCATGCAAAGAAAGCTATCTATATGGCACGCCAATTCAGTTCCAAATCAAACTTCCAGTTTGTTTGTATTAAATCTGTTTGTGATGATGGAACCATTCGACCCTAAATTGACTGTATATTTTCACCATATTCCTCAATCACTTATGAGTTCAGCAAACCATAGAGTACTTGAACCCGAGAAACCCGAGAACAATAGAAAGGGACCAGAGTGAGTGGGATGCCCACTACTGTCTCAAAAGTCCTCCATTGGATTTAACACACTCATCTGAAGGGGAGGTTGGATGTTGGATTAGGTGGGAGCCGGCCTTGAAAAGCAAGGGAAAAGGATCGAGAACAGATAACCACGGGGCACACTCATGATGGTCCAACAGTATGGCGTAGGCAGGACTTTTTCGGTAGTGGGGGGAGGGGGGCACAGGGGGGGGCATTGCTTTTAAGTGGGGGGGGGGGGGCAAGGGGGAAAGGGTTAATTGTCAGTGGGGGGGGGGGGGGTGCTTTTATTTTGGAAGGGGAACACTGCAGAGGGTCACCATCCTCTTATGGCATTTTATGGCCGCTGTATTGATTCTGATTGCAATCGTTCACTACATTTTGATTATACCAACCTGCATTTTCCTCTTTTTTTCTCTTCTTTTTCTTTTTCTTTTTGTGAGCACTATCGCGATTTTGTTTCATGGGGGCACCTGATAGGGCACGTGCCCCCCTATGCCCCCCCCCTGGCTATCCTGCCGGAGTGTGGTCCAAGCAGGGGGTGATAGTTCTCTGAAGTGTACCCATTTGCCCCAAACAACTTCACCCAAGACTTCCAGGAAAGAAGCAGTCTTAGTGTTGGCGTATCCTCCTTGCATTTCATCTAGCTCTGATTCTTGCTTTGGTTCCATGTAAACAAGCTTGGATGAATGAATCATGTTATTCATGATGGCCATTTGTTATCCATACTTACACTGGCATAATTGCCGTTATCTTGTCATCCTTGTCAATAAATCTTTATAATCTTATACTCAGCAAAGAAAATATTTGTATTAAAATAGTCACTGATGACCGACGTCATCATGCTTAAGTTAATTTCATATAAAATATTGACAAGAAAAGCCAATACACATTTTCTGAATACACGATAAAAATCAGTTTTAATCCTATCGGCACATTATAAGGTTATTGAAGAAGATGTCATCCTCCAGTTCATAGATACTGCTTATGCCCGCTATTCGATTCTTTTGAGAATCGATACTAAAGAGCATGTTGTATGAAGGGGCGGATCTAGACGCCAGGCAAGTGGGGCCTGTTGACAAATTAATTTAGTTTCATTCCCCGAAAAACTGACACTGGTAGACTAGTTGAGTGAGTCTTTTGTTACCCTTATGGTCCAAATTTAAGCAATGATAGCTGTGGACGTACCTGGATGAAATAAACTGAACTTATTAGCTATAAAAAGTAAAACATATCAAATTAAAATAAATTGTGAAAATAAGGTAGAAACAAACCCAAACAAAGAACGGGAAAGAAAAAGACTTAAAACATGTACTTTTGAAAATAATTGGGAGGCGCCTCAATCCCCCCAAGAAGAGCGAGAGAAAGAAAGACAAGAAAAAAGGGGGGAGAGAAAACATATCAAAAATATCAACTTTTGCAAAGCTTTAAGAACATTTGGCAAATATTTATTTTTAGAGTTTTTAGGGCGTTGTTATGAAATTTCAACTATATGCTGACTGACTTTCAATGAAAGTACTTCTACAGGCTGATTATTATTAGGTAAAAAAACTAAAAGACTATCACAAAATTGTCCATCTTTAATTTCCTCACTGAATAAGAAAAACTTTTGAAAATGTATAGAGTTCTACTTTGACAGCTATTAAATAGACTCGGTTAGAAAGAAACCATTACTGAAACGCAGGTGGACTAGCTCAAGTCTACCGATCTGTGTATTCGATTCCGAGTTTTAAAAAGACGACAATTCGGTTTATAATTCGGTTTATAATTCTTTTTCTAAACACAAGCAGCTGATGATGAAGGTCTGCAAATGATGACAAAGTACATCATGTGAACGTCGCGGAGCGAAGGAACACGTCAAAACACCTCTTCAAGGGATTCAAGGGGACAAGCAAGTACGGAGTAGGTTGCTGCGATCTTTATTCTTGAGATATTACTTTTCAAAGAAGCTTTATTATGTGAGTATTCCTTGAATGTTTCTAGTGGTTTATTTTCGTGGATAGATGAGGAAAATTCGGCGTGCGGCGGCAGCACAGCCTGCATCAGAAAAGTGTTTATGTCAAAAATGATTGTAATTTTAATTGTTTATTTCTGAACGTCAGACTCAGATCATTGTTGTGTATGTTGACTCTTTTCTTAATAAATGATTTTTGTGAACTTAATTAGTGAGTTATGCCTATAGTATAATATCTATATAAACATCAAATTCGGTTCTTGCTTAACTATAAAGAAGATCCTTTTATCAGTTGGTCATCCTCTGGCAAGCGAGCTCCATATTACTCCAGACTAGAACTAGACTAGAGTACAAAGAAGGTTCGTTCTGCTAGGGTATAGTGGAACGAACCTCAGTCCTAGTTTAAGTAGGAGTACTCCATGATTTGATGGTGTCTGGGTATGTTTTCATGGCCCTGCTTACCGGATGTAAGTCACTTCGTATCTTTGCCACTTTGTACCCTGATCACTTCATACCTTGGTCACTTCGTACCGTCGGCTGAGTCACTTCAGACCGTCAGCTGCGTCACTTCGTACCTTCCGTAGCGGGGGCCCTCTACTGTCGGATGTAAGTCACTTCATACATTCTTAATGTCAAAACAACAAAGAAGGCATATTGTTTTTTTCTGTGGCAAACATTAAAATGTATTTGTTTTAACAAATACAAATTTATGTTCATTTGATGTATTTACTTTAAATTTCTTTTTAAAAACAAGTGTTTATAAATTTAATAGACAAAACGTAAATAATTTTCATTTTCATTTCTTTTTTCCTTTAATTATACGTGTGCTAAAACAACAAAAAGAGACTTAAATGGTGGCGCGACCCGCTCAAAACGAGGTAGAAATCCAGAGTCATTACGAGGTATGAAGTGTCTTGTTAAAAGGTACAAAGTGTCCAGGGTACAAAGGGTCCAGGGTACAAAGTGTCCAGGGTACAAAGTGTTCAAAATAACTTTGAACCTTGCAAAAGTGGTCTTTTAATTTACAAATTTAAAGAATTTATTGAGACAATTTGTTACACAATCAAATCAAATGTTCAATGTGTTGTACATTTTTTTAATGAGAAAAAAACAACAACCCCAAAACCCCACATAAACAGCAGGGATAAAATTTAAATAGATTTTCCACTAGACCACAAGTCTTGTAGTTAAGAACTTTCACAGCACCTGAAATATTTTAACATTTGAGGAAAAAGTTTGGAAATGAAACTTGCTGAAGTTGAATACGTTCATTAATCTTCAAAAGATTTTGGCCAATTAGTATTTTTCCAATCACATCCTTTATAGTTGACACCAACGTTTGTATACTTTCCATTTTAAACCTCTTTAAAACTCAGCAAATACAAATAATTTTTGTGGTCTTTTATAATATTTCTGGTCCAGTGAAATTTCCGAGCGACAAGACCTGTGATCTAGTGGAAAGGTTTTAAATTTCAGGCCTGTAATACGTAATGTATAGTACCTTGTGCCCTACCATGGGACTACATGTATCCACTAAAATACTCTATCAGGACCAGGCTGGGTGTAGACGTCCAGAGTGCAGTCATAAAATAAAATGTGAAATAAAATTTGAAACAATTGTTATCAAGGCATCTGAGTCTGATCAGTAAATACCTTAGTACCAATATGTGGGATCTGTTGATATCTATCTCCACAAACCAAAGAGATGATGATTATGGATATCCACCTACTGTACCACAATTGAACAATTGATTGGATTTTTGCTTTTCCACATGTGGCGCTTTACTTGGCGAAGCCTTAGAAAAAGAAAAAAACACAATGGGTGTGATTGGTTCTTAGAATTCTTACAGGTAACACCATGGATTGATTACATGAAGCAGTGGCAGTTTTTGCTCTGAAAAGTCGGTTGAATGTGATTGGTGTTTTATTTGATGAATTTCTTCACAGGTCTTAAAGTAATTCAGTCCTAATACTTCCTGAAGGCAACAGAAACACTTATCTCCATGCACCCTGGTCATTGCTTTGGTGCCTCGATTTGAAAAGCTCTAGTAGAAATTTCTTTAGAATGAAAGAGTTGCCCCTTGACATGATAACATTTCCTCTGCCTTACAAGACTGGAATATCAAACATGTCAAGCATGATCATTTTGTTGTGGTTGCAGCTAACGTTTACGTACAAACACGCTACTTCTCCTTAGACCTTATCCTTGGTTGAACATCTTGGTATTTGGATTGATTATATTGATCCTCAGATTGAAGAGGATAGATCTAGGGCTGTTAAAGAGCCCAATTCCTTGGAACCAGGAATTATTGCAACACATCTTACACTGGAATGAACTATTGATTCTTTGGTAGTTAATTGTAAGGGGCTGGAGATATGGGCAGCAGGAGCTACTTTTAAAACATTCAATCAATATAGCTTTATACATGTAGCAGGGCCTACTGGTTTGTGGACTGGTAGAATGTTACCTGGGGTGACGATGTTTATATAGGCTACTTGATTGTTGAAAATATATTTAGTGGCTATCCCTCGGTACTGCAGAAAAATTACTCTTTTTCAGAATGTCTCTGCTTTTTTTTCGTAAAGACTGCCTTAACTTTGAATTCAATAACCCTAAATAAAAGCAATTTACACAAGTGTGATTTAAAAACAATCTAAATGGTGAACATGGTAAAGATACCCATAGTTGTAATACTCAGTTTGTCAGGAATGTTTACAACTTCTAAGTGTGAGCTGTGGAATTTGAATCCAACCTTTGGCTGTATTAATGTACATGTTCTATGGACCCCTAGCCCTATGTCGGGTGCTTCCTCTGTGTACACAGATCCAGAGTCCTACAACAAAATGTAGATATATGAGGGTCCATTTCCGGGGCGGAACATTTTCAGAGCTCCATTATTCAAATCTTACCTGTAAGAAGCTACTACAGTATAACCTCACTGAATTTACATTCCATGGCTGCAGACATTTTTTAGTGATGGGTTTTAGACTTAAGATATTCCTCATAAATCCATTTTTGGGGGGGAAAATTCAGCTCTCAATGTTAAAAATTTCTGCAAACTTTCAACACAGTGCATCACCCAAACGTATTATCATGTGTTTGCGCAAGCGCTGATGATGCGTATCATACTACTCTCTTAATTAAAATGAGTGTCGTACACCTAACACACTAATGTGTATGTGCGAAAAGCATGTTTAAGAGAACAAACAAAGAGGAACTTTTTTAACGTTGAGAGTTGAATTATTTCACAATAATAAAAGATTTATGAAGAATGTCTTCTGTCCGGTGAGATTAATCCGGTAAGATTAGTCTTCTAGCACAGGTAAGACTTGATTTAAGACGCTCTGAAATTTTCCCATCCCAGAAACGACCCTCTCATCCAGGGTGTCACTGTGGTATTTATACAAAAGTGATAGGCCTCCAGGGCTATCAGACCCTCTTGCATGCATGTCAGTGCATTTAGGGGGTCAATACACTGTAGGTAAGTGTGTATACGCCATGTACAGCCTAAAATTCACACACTGTGTAACAGACAGGGATATTGACTCCCAAAATGGCCCAACCAAGAATTTGTAATAATGAGGTCAGATAAATTGGGTCAATACTAGTTTGCTGCAATAGCTTTATAGTGTATACTGTAACAGTCACAGAAATTATAGAACACAAAATGTTGACATGAAATTTCACATTGCATCAGCTTGGCACAGTCACACATGTACATGTAGATGATGCAATTCGTGTCTGGAAATAAACCCTTCGTCTTAACCCGTCTTAGGGCCTACTTCTTCAGTATGTAACTTGGAGGTATGCAACAGCACTGCACACAAATCGAACACGATTTATTCAATTTATAACATTGTTATTCTAACTAATCCATAGGAAAATTATGTGAAAAACTAAAATCTGAATGTTTTTTAGTTCTTTGACCACTTGCACAGTTTGATCTTCATCAAGAAAGCAGACTAATTTTTCTTAAATGTATTATTCTGGGTGTACAGTAGTTGTCTGCTCAAACTGAGTAGTACAAAATGGTAAGCGATGTCAATTACAGTATATTTGATGTGATTTGTTGTGTATTCCATTCAGTACCAGCAGTACACAGAACTGCTTTATTCCATCCACACAGTGTAAGTAAAACTTCATTTTATTGTCATTTTAAAACTCATCAATTCTTGTGAATCATGTCAAATCCATCTCTGAAATTAATTGTTATGAGCACTATTTTATGGAAATCAAATGGATAAGGGTTAATAATTAAGTGCAAAGTTCTGCATTTGTAACTGAGTACATTTCCAAAAATTAATTGCAGACAAAAACAAAAGTTGTGTTAGTACATTATGTAGTATGCATGTTGTCTGGCTAGTATAGAACATTGTAATCATGTAACACTCTCACACACATTGTGCTGTACTTCTGTTTTCACGTCCAGTTTCATTAACCCTGTAGAGAACATAGTGGCTGCAAATGGCTTGTACCAACTCACAACTGCAAGATTTGACCTTCTTCCACTCAGCAACAAAGAAAGTCAAAGTAAAGCTCATGTCCTGAATTGAAATTTTCCAATATTTCCCACTTAACATTAAAATTCTAAAACAAAGCCAAAATTCTATACTTAACAATTGTATAATTAGCCATGTCTGGACATATGGTGGTGGTACAGAAATGACTGGTCTCTACAGGGTTAACCATTTCTTAAATTGTCTAATGTTATTAACAGTGATTGTTTGTTTGTTTTTGTAAGTCAGTGTACAAACATTAGAGCCAATCTCATAGAGTTGTCTAGCAGAATCGAGGTACAGGTCAAAATGAAATGCAGTTTATGACGGATCTTAAAAATCTTCTTAAAGATCTTAGAGAGGACTTTTTAAGATGACCCTTCCCTAAATTAGTGCTTATCAGGATATATTGTGTGTGTGTGTCAGTATTGATGCACGTTATCATAGTACCCCTCCCCTTCCCCCCCACCCCCAAAAAAAACAAAAATAACAAAAACAACCCACCAACAGCATAATTAACCTCAGTTTAAGCAAGTGCAATATCTCTCGATAGTTTTCTTTTCAACACTGAGTTTCCTCCGATGTGTTTCCTCCATTAGAAAAATCAATGTTTGAAACATCTTGTTCAGTCATACATCGTCTCTGACTCCCTCTACCCCAATCATCTTTGTATGACTGTGACAAATGTTGACAACTGTGCACAGCCTCTTAGCGTGGTATCATTTCTATTTGGCAACAGTTTCTGCTAAACCACTGTATGGACTTGGACCCAATGTAATTGGTTATAACCCACCTCATCCGCATGTTTTTGTAAACCAATTCACACAAGTCTTTGTTTCTGGTTGTAACTTTGTCAGGGCTCGAATTTTAAGAAAATATCCACTAGACCGTACAGTCTAGTGGATATTTTCTTATTTTCTGATCAAGTGAAAATTCTGATCTACACGACAGGTCGTGTAGATCAGAACTTACACTTGATCAGAAAATATGCTTTGTACAAAAACTGATTTACTTTGTGCGTCTTTAATTTTTTTTAAAAACATTTAGGAGGAGATTTGGAATTGAAATGCGTGTGTTTAGAAAAACACAAGACTGTAGGACTTGTTTTGTTGGTTGCTGACCCAGTGCTTAATTTACTAGACTCTGGCCAATGGTCCAGTTGATATTTCGTGCCCTGATGTATACAACATTTGAGCCATTTTCTCTCAGTGCTAGTCCGAGAGAAAGTCACCTCTTTATCATAATACACATTAGAATATGTTAGATGATTAAGGGAGATAAGGTTTAACCTTAATTAAATCCCTTTGATCCACTTCTTAATCCCTACCCTCGAGGGTAAAAGCAAAACCCAACTGTTTCATTGGTCTGTACATGTAGGCACTAACTGGTGCAGCTGTTGTCTTCACAGTACATTGGGAAAAAGGCTTTCAATAATAATGAGACTTTCATCAATTAACAGAACCTCACTTGAAAACAAGTACAAATCTTTTAGCATGTGCTTTTTTGGGAGGGTCAATTAATTTACGAGTTTATCATTTTTGGTGGATGCCCATTGACTTGATTTGTCTTAAAATCGCCCCAAAACTATTGGGTCAAATCTTCAACTCTATTTTGATCTCATAATACTTGTAAGTTATTTTACAATTTTTGGTTGATTTATTTGGGCAATATAATTTGTCTAAAAGACTAGAGAATAAGATTGAAATAACAGACATGAAAAGAACAACATATCTAGTTTTGTGAATTTTTTTTTTTTTTTTCAATTCTGCCATGTGTGACCTAACTGATTCCCACCGTTCAATATCTTATTCAATTAGCCAATTGGTGGACATCCCTCTAATATTTTTTATGTACTATAGGGCATACACTCGAATCTCTCAATGTTTTCTTAAAAAAATGCATGGCTATCTAAATTTGTAGAAATTTTTACAGGTTTGTTACACAAGTATGGTTTATCTTTTGAAAACTGGGGAATAAGAATGAATGTGCTTATCCGCCTACAATGTACGTTTATGTACATCCATATCATAAATTCAAATTTAACAATTAGGATGAGACCCACGTATCCTTCGTGATCAGACTAAGATTTTTCTCAAGTTGCCCCTCAATTTACACAAATTTAACTAAAGAAGAGCCATGCACAGTATAGACAGTCTCACAAACCGTCCACATTTTGTGAAAAGGGAATGCATTATTCACACTAAAAGCAATTTATCTACTGTCCATTTGAGCCATTCATGTTTACGTATGAGTGAATGTCTTCTGACGTCAGTGCGCAAGGTTGGGACTTGTCATGGTGACGCATGAATTCAGCTGCAAAGGTTTTTATCTCTGAGGTTTACCTGCAACTGATGAGCAATTGTGAGGTTTTAATATCTTCTTAAATGGTTAAATTCATTCTCATTCACAAGTTTCAAATGCCGTACAAACAAGCTGTGAAAATTCAGTACTCACATTCTAGTGCAAAGAACAAGAAATCGGTTCTTGTTTTGTCAGAGATTTTGTGCACATTCGTATACTGTATAGTGCATGCATATATATATTTCAATGTACACCCTCGAAAGTATTTGGGGGAGGTCTTCAGTGCATGCTGTATTCTCAACTTTGACTTTATTTCCGATGGAAATATTTTACTTTATCATCAGTAAGCTCTCATATTGAAACTAATCAATGTTTTTTTAATTTTATAACCGACCCTATTCTCTTGATATTAAGTCAATTGTTTGTTCTTTACAAATTTCCCTTGCACGTTAGTATTTCATTGAAATATTTATTATTGTAGAAAATTTGCAATACAGCGTTATCAAAAGAAAAGAAAAAAGTATTTAAAAGCTTTCAGATTAAAATCGTACACGTTCCTTTAACTGTGCATTGACTGTTATTTATTCCAAATCCTCTTTTGTCAAGGTGTACTTAGCGTTTGGTGAAATGTTGTTATAAAACCAAAATGAATTAAGTCGATTGGATTAAATTGAAATGGGTAAATCCATTGTAAAAACATGGCAAGAAAACTGACATGTAAGTGCAGTGGAAGCTAGCGCTACTACAAGCTGACTCGCCATTATTTTCCTCAGCCCTTAACCTTCAGGCTTCTGCATGCTAAGCACTCCATTATTGAAGATGCAAGGCTTGTTTTTCCCCTCAGTTTTTGAAAAGTGAAATTCTTTGGGGTGTTCTGAAGAACACAAAAAGATTGTGTGGCCAAATAGAATATTAAATGTTGGCCATGGTTACCTAGCAACAAAGTTCAAGGCCTAGTGTACTGTAAGCGAAGTTGATTTTCTAATAAATAGTAAAATTGCAGCTTTGATATATTTGTAAGGTGTGTAGCCAAAATGTGAAAGTCTTTTTTAATGATTAATATATTTTGGGGGTGGGGGAGGGGGAGGGATGGTACTGTTGGAAAATTTGGATCATGTTATTTTTGTCATAAACCTAGTATTAAATAGCATTGATGGATAATTTTTCATTACTAAAAAATTGGTCAAACATGAAAAACGTGTTTACAAACAAATTTATAATATTTAGGTGTATTAATGTATGTTTGTTTTGTTTCCACAGCTACTGACTGTGTATGACCTTATTGCTGTACAAGACTCAGTACAGGACTATGGCCAAAGTCCTCGGCTTGTGTACCTTACTTCTCTTCTTAACAGTCAGCCTGTTGTCATGGCTATGGGCTCGGACATTAGATCACTATTCAATTCCTACACCCCTTGATGTACCCCCTCACTCCCTCGGTGATGTGGCACCCTTTCCAGGGGAGAAGTTTGAAAATCTTTGGTGGTTCATCCAAGTGAGTAACATGTACTCTATCTGTTTTGGGGCTGTACATATTTTAGGTTTTAACTTCCCATTAATTTTTTCCCTCATTTTAGAAGAACAATTCCTGTACATTCATGAGTGTGTCTGCCCATATTAACACTGAGGACTTCATCAACAGGGACATGCTACTATACAAAACTTAGTTCAAACTGTGAATAATAGAGAAGTCCTTGATTGACTGGGTCCTCAAACATGTGCGGATATACACATATATGACATACAGTGTATTTGATTTGTCGATAACATTGGAAACAAGGAAAGCATTACAATTTGCCATGGGTTTTGTGCATTCATGTGAGGCTTATTTCAATTGTGGCATTCAAAAAAGGCAACTGTGACTTTTGGGGTCTTCAAAAACTATTTTGTCAACATTGACAGTATTGTAGATTGACTCTGATAAATTGCTTCTATTAAATTACCAATATTGTACTTTTTTTTAAACCCAGTTTTAATTTTGTCTTTTGTTATAACAGATATCTGACATTCATATCTCACGGTTCAGGGATCCTCAAAGAACGACTGACTTTGAACAATTCTGCAATGAAAATATTGGTGTGATTAAACCAGCATTAGTGTTAGTCACAGGTAAGATCCCACTTTGTAACTTAGGTTTTGTTTTCATAATAAATATTTCATTTCTTGGGAGTAGGCAAGGTTATTTCACACTTATATAATTTGTTTGTATTGTTGTCATTTAGCCTTCGAGAAAGACTCTGCTAGGGTAGAAGCGTCAGGCTTGGATATCATTTTGAATAAGTAACATTTAGTGTGTGGCTTTTTGTCCTGTGTCGCTTGACTGCACAAATGGCAGGTGTGACTAAATCACATCATTGAAGATGTTAATCCAATCAGGCAGTTACCTGCCTCAACAGTCAACACAGTCTTGGCTTTCCTCAAAACAGATAAGAAGTTTATCGCTGATCACCCCTATAATCCAGACATTTACTGATTTATGAAAGCAAATGAAAGTCTCACAGTCCAGTAGGGGACCATTACTTGCAATAAACATTCTGAGGAGACAAAAATGTTAAATTTATTGAAATTATGTGCCTGTTGTATATTGGAAAATTAATAATAATAATAATAATAATAGTGGACAGTTAGAAAGTACAAGTATCCAGTAATTTTGCCACAGATAATGTAGCGCATGAACATTATTCTCCTTGTCATTCGGTGATTTATTTAATTCCTTTAAACCACCTCAGCTCCCTTGGGAGTAGACAGCCTGTACTGCCAATTATGTAGGGCATAAAGCTAAATCAATCTCAGGAACCAATTCTGCCCTCGCAGCAGGTACCCAGTTACTCGTGGGTGAAGAGAAATAAATGGTAGTGTCTTAAGGACATGAGTGTATTGACTGGAATTCAAACACACTCTAACAATAAGGATTTAGGGAGTTGAGTTACCAAGTTTAGTGCGTGAATTTGTTTTTTGTTTGTTGCTTACATGTATGTGACAAGTGTAAGGAGAAAGGAGTTTTTGCAGTACCTGCTGCTAAAATATAGGATTCCAACTGCCTCTAGCTACTGGGCAATATCAATGGTCTATTGGTAAGACATCTGCTCTATAATGGCAAAGGTTGTGGGTTCGAATCCCACCTGAGTAATATGCCTATGGAATTTTTTTCACAGAACTTGGGTACTGAGTATACAGTGCTTCACATATGGGTAAAATCAAATAATATGAGAGAAGTGGTTAATTTATTCAAAGGGATGGTTGTCTTTGTTGATGATAATGAAGTTTAGTTTGTAGCAGGCATGCAAATCTTCCGCGTTTCCGCGTTTTTAAAAATGATCAGCGCTAAAATTAAAAAAAAAAAAAAAAAAAAAATTTTGGCGATTTTTTTTTTAAAGCCTTATATATGCTTGGCAACAACAATGTACAACCACAATAATGTGAAATAAGCCTAGTACATGCTAAGAATGCACCTAAGAGCATAATAAACCTCAAAATTTTCTAGGGTACCATTGTGGATCTCATGTCCCTTGGCGTTTTGGCTGCCTCGCTCCGCGCTTGCGTTGTGCCTTTGAAAATTTCCTCTTTTTTTTTCATCAGGCAGTTGCATGCCTGTTGTAGGCTTACTGTCTGCATGAAGAATAGTGGTTGTAAACAACATGTACAGTTATTCAATTATTTGTTGTTTCAGTCATACTTTTCAGTGATGTAAATTATAGGGTTTGATTTAAGTGAGGGTGTTACATCATTGTTCTTGGGGACAGTAAATTCATTCCAATCCTCCAGTTTCAATAAACATCATATGCTGAAACCAACCTGTGAAAATTTCATCAAATTGGATCCAATTTCATTGAAGATAACAAAAACAATTAATGCTTTATTGGAGACATTCTTATTGCGTTTGTTTCCATAGTGCGTTTTCAGATTGAAACTTATCAGTATGTCTTAGAACACTTCGTGAAACCTTGGGTTTACTCTTGCGTTGCTTTATCTTGTGAAGGAAATAAAATTGCACTGTTAACATGATCCAGCGTATGCAGCACAGCAATACTTGCACAGTTTGTTTGTCCTGATAATGTGCAATCCTCTGTTTGTACCATGGAGGAAAGGTCTAACCTTGCTCATTAAAGTTGTTCACTTTCTATTTCTTTTATTTTGGCAAGGATTGTTTGTTTTCCTTTTCTATTGTGACAATTATGATCAGTTGTGAATTAACAATGGATGAAGAAATTGTCTTCCTGCAAAACAAGTCCACAAAAGATAACTGTGTGTAAACACATTTCAATTGTTCCCATCATAACTATTTCCCCATATTATCTTCACATTAAACAAGCAGGATACCTCTTTTTTATCAATTCAGCATGTGGAGGTGGCAAGGATTGTTTGAGATCACCATTGTATGCATAAGTGGGGCTTTTCCAGTCAACAAACCTGGTGACCTTTCATTTCCACATATCTGGTCAATTTGTGTCAATTACACCTGACAATGGATTATACAAATGTTGTAAGGTCAACAAACTTTCTGCAATAAGCTGGTTGCAAGGGGATACATGCATTGATCATGCGCTAGTTCCTGTTTTTATTATGGACCATGTGTAGCCTATTGTATGTATCTGTGCAATGGGATCATGAAATAGCTGCACGATTGTCCTTGCTCCATGCTCTATGATTGGACTACATGTATATAGCCTTCTGATAAACATTATGTTACAGACTTATGCAAGAAAATGCACGAGGGTACTATTATGAAAGATGTAGGCC
Source organism: Pisaster brevispinus (assembly GCA_023634235.1). Lineage (NCBI taxonomy): Eukaryota > Metazoa > Echinodermata > Asteroidea > Forcipulatida > Asteriidae > Pisaster > Pisaster brevispinus. Next base: position 21,629,563 of record JAMKCF010000009.1, on the reverse strand, counting down.
TACATGTAGGTCTCTGATTGAAATGATTTTTCCTGTTTTCCCTCAACATTAAATTATGTGAACACACTTGTACAATCAGCAATTATGCTTCTACCTATTTTCAGGATTGTTCATTTTTGTACAATCACAAACCTCTAAGAATGGTTGCGTACAGTATCTTTAAACTATGAAAGCTACAGAAAGGGCATAAAACTCTGAGATCTCCCTCTTGTTCATTATGGTGCCATTTCTTCACCCATGTGCACTGATATTCCAATATTGTTTTATATGTTTCCAGGTGGGTGTAGAATAATGAAGATGGTTTCATATGACGTAACACTAACCATAGAGGTGTACATGTACATCATTAGTCATGTACATGTTTTTTACCGGTAGACTCAGTTCTCCTCGTACTATATCATGCATTAGTGTTAATACCTGCATCTATCAACAAATATCAAAATCACAAACTATTTCTGTGAAATTTGTTTTGATCAGTTTTCATTTTATAAGGAAGCCTCACTTTCATATTTGTTATAAAATTGGCACCCAAGGTTGTTTGATGATGGCATTGCCCCAAAACCATTTCCACTGCATGACAAGCTAAGTACATTCACTGCTAGCAGTAGCCTCCCTGCTCTAGCCGTTGTCCATACTGATTATGCCTTCGCATGTATCATAGGTGCTTGGATACCAGACATGCATTTCTATTCACAATGCACATCGTGTGCATAAGATTTTAAAGAATCACAGTCTGGTGGTGATTTGATTATTCAATTTACATCCAGGCATGGGAATTCAAATCAAACTGCTTTCCGTCCTGCAGGATTCATTGGTTAGTAGACAGTACCAACAATCCCCAAGGCCAAATTGTGTAATTTCATTATAACGCAGTCAAATGAATTGCATATAAGTTGTATGATAACGACATGAGGGATGACATCAATCAAGAGTGGATATTTCCTAAATTTGAAGCAATGTCCATGATGCAAGTTTACATGTTGGATTTATACAAATATAAAACAACCTTGAAAGTGTATTTTGCATTACAGATTGTGTACACAATTGAGAAAGGGTATACAATACATAATACTGTGCTTATATATTTAATTTCAAGCAGATGTCCGTGACAATGTACATTTAGATTTATATGCAATCCTATTAAATGTTTTGCACTTCACCAGCACTTCCCTTTAAACAAGCAACAGTGATTTATTGGGTCTTTAAGTGTTATTTTCTTTCTACACTATCAATATTTCACTATCAATACTTCTGTATGATTGGAACTGAGCATTCAGGTTGAAACCAATCATTTGTCTATTATTTATAATTACCATTCCTGTACTTTGTCTTTAAAGGCAGAGTATTCCTTTGGTAATTACTCCAAAAATTAATTACCATGAAAACTGATTTGGTAAGAAGCACTGCAGCTGTTGATATGTATAACATTTTAAGAAACGATTCCCTTCTGAGGAGTGTGGTACTGTGGTTTTAGAGAAAGGGATCCAAAAATATTTCTAACTGAAAATTGTGTATTCCAATTATGGATTATTCTTCCTGCGTGATATCAACCACTCCAGATTTTTGTTGCGATATCTCAAAAATGCTACTACCTTTTGAAACCAAATTTTCACAGGTTAGTTTTATTGTATATATCTACATTTGTAGAAATTGAAACAATCGAACGGTTTCAAAAACCAAATGTATATCGTGCCTTTAAGCCCATCCTGTACAAAGATATTGCTTAACAAAACTAGGTTACCAGTCAAAATTCAATGTAGTCAACATAGATTTCAGTTGGTTCCCTTCTAATTTCAAACTAATGGAATACATTTGTTAAGCACAATTAAGTGGACTGTGGATATGTCTGCCTTGCAGGTGATCTCACCGATGCTAAAACAAAAGACAACTTGGGCTCCAGGCAATATGAAGTTGAATGGCAGACATATCGTAACACATTGGATCACGCTCGTGTAACTGAAAAAACAATCTGGATAGATGTCAGAGGTAACCATGGTAAGTTGAAGCCTGTTGTTGCTCTTGCAGAACTTAATGTCATGCTGTGGCTGTTAGTCTTAGATTAGCAGTAGCTGTGGGAGAAGTTGGAGGCCGTTTGCCATGTTGTGTTTTATGTCTGGCGATATCGCACAGCGAAGGAAAGATTCAAACTCATGTTTATATGAGCACTTATGTTTACGACAGGTTTTTCAATTAACTTAAATCATTTATGTATTAAAAACAAAATACAGCTGATATAAAAATAATATTAAAATATAAAAGTTTGTTTTTAAAAGAGATTCTGACAGAAGTAAGAAAATTATAATTCACCAAGGGATACAGACATTAAAAATATAAACCATTGAAACAATGGCCCATTTAAATACAAAGTATTGAACGATGGAATTAGTCAATTATTACAAACTGTGTAGTATATAGTGTAATTCACACTTGATGTAACTGGTTTTAAATTCTCAGTTTTGGAATATCACATCAGCTCAGCAGGCCCAGGAGTTGTCCAGATTTCATGAGAATTTTAAGTATTCTCTGTTTTTCTTCAATTTTTGTTTGAACAAGTTACAGCATTCAAAAGATGAAAGACACTACAGACCGACTTAGTGGGTCCAAACCCCTAGTTTTGCTTTTGTAGTGATTAAAAGATTTCGCAAATCCTCTGAAATGTAACTTCCTGGATGTGGTTTAGCCTCAAGGCCATGGGGCTCCTTCTGCTCATTTTCAGGGTGTTTTCTTTTGGTATAATGACCACCCTAGCTCAGAATTTAACTTTATTGTCTCTTTCAATGACAGATGCATTTGGTGTTCCTGGTGCAAATCACAAGTTCAATTATTACAGGTAATTATTACATTGTTGCTGATTTATTTTGATAGGCCTATTTCTTCTTTCAAAACATGATAGAATTCCCAAAGGAAATGAAACACATCCTGGAGTTCAAAGTGAGGTGACAATTTGCTTCGGGTTCAGGCCTGGAGCCGTATGATGCAAGAATGAATTTGTATTTATTATAATTTATTTTAACCATAAAACTACAATGGACTTCTGGTTTGTTTCCCCTTGTCCTCGTCTGATTCCTATACCCAGTTTAAGCAAATTGGCACATCCTTGTCATAAAGAGAAGTTTGTTTAGGGTCAAGTTGCAGCATGACATTTTCACATTCGCTCTGACTACTACAAATCTTCCAAAATCCATCTAATGGTTTTGTTTGAACTTGGTGAAACTAGTGAAGTCGGTACTGTACCCCCAAACCACCCACTCTTGAGTGCAAGATGGGCCAAGCATGCCTATCATAACATGGTTTAAACACTCGGGTTTTAAATTACTACATTATGGAGTAGTTTTCATTGATTTAGCTTCTAGTTGGTGTTCATGAGTTGATTGTTGGATCGAATCATGAGAAATAGCCTAAGTTGTTGAAGTATTGAAGCTGACACACATGAGACCTGCAACACCTCCTGTTCCAGGTATCCTGGTTAGGTATTTCAAGCTCTTTGTCATATATTGTTCTTTTTCCCCATTTATTTTTGAAGGAAATATTCCGTGTCTGGTGAAGGTGGAGATGGTACTTTCCGATACCAGCACAAACTACCTTTTGGCACCTATACATTTGTCTCAGTCTATGCAATACTCAACCCTGGACCTAAGAGACCATTCAACTTCTTTGGGATCCTCGATGAGGTGAGGAGTTAGACTTATCCATGAGCTGGGATGTAATTTCTCTTTTTTTCCCACGGAAATCCGTTTTTCTTTTATCCACCTGATAATTCTTTTTAATTTGTTATATATAATTAAGATCATAAAAATATGAGGATAAAACCAATAGAATGCCCAGAGTGCAGATTAGGGCTTTTATAAAATCAAAAATAAATGTATGTATGTAGGCTTCGCGGTCGCAAGCTTTCATGCTTTGCGCTCACAGTTCAGGGTTTTTGATTCAACAGCCTATCATATCTCTGATTAGGCTCCGCCTCCTGAATGCATCGACAAATCACAACCGCATCTTTATCACTATGAGACAATTCATTCATGTTTGATCATCACCTTATGTCCAGACATTCATTCATTCATGTTTGATCATTACCATGTCCAGATATTGCTTTGTTGATTTTTGGACTCAGTGGGAATGTCTGGCAAATTAATACAAAATTGCATTTTGCTTTAAAAATGTTAATTTGGGAAATATCTCTTTAAGACATGACCTTTACTTTGACCTTTTGGTTGGATGGAAGTAGATCAAATCTTGCAGCCGAAGGCAGTACAATTTGCTTGCAGCTTGTAGCTGCTATGGAATCTAAATAAATTGCAACGACAAACCAACTGTTGAGACATTTAAATCCCATTATTCACAGAAACATAATAAATGCAATAATAATCAAGCAATGAGAAACCCGTAATTATGGTCCAGTTACTACTTGGGAATATTGTACAGTTGAACCATTTACAGCTTTCCATTCAAAACTCTATTTTGGTTTATTTAAAAAAAACAAGTTTTACTATGACAATTACCTCGATTTTCTTTTACATTTTTTGGCTTTTAATATACTTGTATGATTTCTGAGTCGAGCGTCAAGATTTCAAATTTTCGTTGTGTATTTCTTTTTTAGAATTTCAACCAAGAAGTTCTGTATTTGGAATAATCCCCGAGTCCAATTCCCCAAAACTGCTGAGCAAATTTGGTTAACTTTTGTAGTTGCTTATTGACTCCTTGCATGATGCAGCTCCATACAATGCATGCACCATTTCCGCCATTGTGGAAGCCAAATCCCTTGTGTACATTGTTACTCCCAAAATGGTGGACAGGGTAGGTGCATGTAAGTGCTCTGCCTGTCATGAAAAGGGTCAATTGATGGTAATTTGTCTTGTATTCTGTACTTGCTAAGCAAATCTGCTATCTTTTAAAGCATTTTTTTTTGTGGTTAGCATCCTGCCCTTGGAATAAGACTCGGAAGAATGCACCCATGGATCAAGGGCTTCACTACACACAACCCAACACACAAACCCATAACTCACGAGCCTGTCCAGACCAGCCAAGTGAAATCAAACATCCTTGAAAAAAAAAAGAGACACATTGCAATCAATTCTAAATCCTGGATGGTTTGATTTTCTACACAGTCCAATTTACAGAAGTTAGAAGACTTCACCAAGGATCAGAAGCAAAGCAACCACACAGTATTCTTTGGTCACTACCCTACATCTACAATCATAGCTCCACATACAAGACTGTCTAATGCTCTACAGTAAGTACATTCAGCATTCCCCTCTGCTTCAACATGTTCTTTTTATTTCTGTTTAAAGGAGAAGTATGTGATCATGTTTAAGAAGAGTAAATTAATTTCACTCATTAGGTTCTTATGGTTGTACAACAAGAATGACTAGAAAGAAGCACTTGGATGCGTAGGTAGGGCACACCAAGTTTGATTGTTGGAGAGTAGTTTTTGAAGCATCCTTGATTTGATCAAAATACTTACAGTTTGTTTTGCTTGGAAGGTTTAACTTTTTGTTTTGTAATCCATCTCTTCTTGTCTGAACTCCTGTGTACTTCAAGGTCACAGTCTTGTCATCCATCCATGATAATCAACTAAGTGGATGTTATTTGGATTGCACATCCAACTGTCCAACCATGCCAAATTATAATTGAATGCTAATTGTGCATACAAAGAATGACAGTATGTTAATTTCACCTGTCACAGTTTATGTAGCATTGCCAGCTGGCAGACACTGCATACTAATGTCAGATCCATGTCATGCTGTGTACAGAGCACGTTGAATCTACCAGATCATTAATGATTAGAATCTGATTGACCTGTTGTCTGATCCATGTCATACTGAGTACAGGGCAAGTTGAATCAATCAAATCATTAATGATTAGCATCTGATTGACCTGTTGCTTAAAAAGCTGACAGTGATTTGTTTGTAATATGGACTTGTGTAATTATGAATATGGAAATTATGGAATCAAAGTATAAGGGCCCCAGAATAACAAACGTGTAGCTTTAACTAGTAGACCATTTGACTCATGGTAGCTCACATTTTACAGAGTCACAGAGCTTGGACTTCAAGCAGGCACAACGTATCAATGGGAGAAAGTGACATCTTATAAGTTTGTGTCTGATTGTGATCAGCTTTTTATTTGAAGAAAGACTTATTCAGCTGTTATTTATTAGTATTATTTTATTTACATTATTGGTGTTACAAGAAGTTCATGTAATAGCTTTATCCCCCAGATCTCTACTTAAATGGGCTGTGTCGTCATGATCAAAGCAGGCCTGTGGCTGTACATGGAATTACGAACTCTCACACAGTTACTGCACGCACGCAAGTGCACGTCCTCCATAGATATGCTACGGTGGGAGGGTGCGTGCATGCTGTAACTGGGTGAGAGTTTCTAATTCCATGTACAGCCACAGGCCTGCTTTGATCATGACGACACAGCCCCTTTAAGCCTCAGTCTCAGCAGCAGGCCAGGATTCTTCTGAAGACAAGCAAAGCACCACAGAACAAACTCTTCTCCCAAAAGAGATTTATTCACATGGCTGTACTTATTATCTCGCTCACTGGAATTCCTGAAGGACAATCTTTTGTGACGCTGAATAATGCACTCTTCTTTTTGTTCTAATTAATTCATGTTAGGAATGGAGTGACATATTTATGCGGTCACTTGCACAGCTTTGGTGGAATGGTTCCACACATGAATGCCGTCCAGAAGAACGGTGTGGTGGAGTTGGAACTGGAAGACTGGAAAGAAAACAGAATGTGAGTATTAGTCACGCCTTGGTGGTTGTGAGAGAAAAGTGTAACATTCACAGCATTGTTAGACCGCAGCAAATTGTGTGACTAAGGAGCATCAACTTGATGACAAAACTTAATTGAAAATTTCACAAAATGGCACTTTATGTATGACAGGGCTTGAATTTGGGGTGAAAATCCACAAGACAGCAGGGCTTGTAGCTCCAAATGTATACTGGACCAGAATCTTTTTTACAAGACTAGAATTGAAATGGGAAAAAAATATACCTACACAGTTTACCATTTGAACTGTTTTAATTTGAACAAGCATTATAAGAGAAGATTGATCTCATGTGTATTATGGGTAAGTATTCTTCAATACTCCACAGAATTGAACGATAGTTTATCAGACTGAAAGTCAACATTTGAACAAAAACTCAAGACCGCTGGACTTGTCCAGTCTTGAGTTTATTGGCCTGATGCTAAAATCACTGCCTCGGGCCTGTGGTCCAGTGTAAATTTCGAGCCCTTTGTGATAGCCCTTGTACTCTATCAGATTGTCTTATGTTATTCACTGGGAATAGTTATATTAAAATCACATTGTGACAACTGCTCCCCATTTAGGATTTACTTTCCAAGTAAAATCTACAATCTAATTTTCACAACTGTGATTGATTTAACTACAACTTAATTTACTCTGGGCAGCGACTGAGAAATCTGCCCCAATATTGTCTTCGCCCTTGATAACCTTGACAACGTATCTATACGGCTGAAGGCTAAGTGCCCATCTCATCACCCTACTGTTATTGAGCTTGGTTTTTGCAATGTATGCTAGGGGATGGTGATCGGTTTCAATGTCAAACTGTTTACCATACAAGTACACATGAAATTTCTTCACTGCCCATACCAGAGCGAGGCACTCTTTTTCAATCACTGAATATGCCTTCTCTCTTTGCAATAATTTCTTACTAGCATAGCAGATTGGGAATTTCTCCCCCTCAACATCTTGCATTAAAACTGCCCCTATGCCTTTGTCTGAGGCATCTGTACGCAGTGTAAATGACTTTGCAGGATCAGGTAGATGCAGTATTGGAGCTGTCGTCATATTAAAATCACATTGTGACAGCCACCATACCAAACCCTTGCAGTTGCATGGTTTCAAATGGTTGGTCAGCTCAATGGAAAATGTTACCAAGAGAAGAAAATCAATTGCAGGAAATGTGAAAAATAATGTGAATAATTGATGTGTCTGTGTAGGTACCGCGTCATGGCGTTTGATCATGATCTCCTGTCATTTGTGGATGTGAAGTTTGGGACATGGCCAGTCATTCTAATCACTAATCCCAAGAGAGCTAGATTCTTATCACTCAGGCATGAACCACTCAGGAAAATGATGCATTCAACACATATCAGGTAAATAGTATTACCCATTAGTGTTAACTCAGAGGGGTTGTGGTTTTATTGCGTTAGGTGAATCAGAGGGTGGGGGGGGCAGCTGGAGAAAGAGGGTTTTGCTCTAATTTTGTATCAAGTCTTGGTAAATTTATTTGAGACCCTCTTTTTTTTGCTAAACAATTTGATGAAAAGTAAAAACTGTTGGGTATAACTTGAGGGGTTAGTTTGCCATTTAAAGATCAAGTATATATATTTCATGTTGTATCAGTGCAGGAATGTTGTATTTCTGTACATTGGGTTTGTGTGTACGTCTGGGCTAGTAGTTGTGAGATTCTTGCAGTTTCATACAGTCATGTAGTGTCAACATTAATATTTGGACATATTTCTTTCACTGATGCTTCGATTTGTCCAAGAGTTTTTTTCAGTTGCAAGAACAAAGAAGTTTTTTCTGTTGCACTAAAGTTCTCGCAATTTGTTGGCAACACAACTTGTTTTTGCCAATTGATCATGCAACATTGAGACCAACTAAAAACACTCAAAGCAGCAATGAAGTCCCCTCGATCAACTAAGCGAAAGTAGTAGTCCCTGCCGATTTCCTACCTTCCTCCCTGGTAGTAGTTAATTAGCAGGACAGTTCTTTTCAGAACTAAGTATAGTCTCCCGAATTCCGATATCTACTCAGCGGCAGTAGAAAAAAAAGCAAGACTTAGTACCCAAAAAACAAATCTACACAGCAAAGTAGATATACACATGATGTTACCGAAACCTACAATGTAATATACATTAATACCTCACCATGCAATGCCTCAAGAACTATTTATTGTGATTTATTTTATTTTATTGTTCATAGGTTTTTAGTTCATTCTCCTGATACCGTTGTGTCAACAACAGTAGAAATAGACGGTGTAGTTTTAGGATCAGCTGTTCATGTGAAAGGACCTCTGTTTGTGATGCCATGGGATCCATCGGAGTACCCCGCTGGATTGCACTCTATCAAAGTTACCGCAATGGTGAGTCAAGTCATTTAGGAACATGGTGGGCAGCAGAAATAAGAATAGCAATGGCGAACAAAGTTATTAAGGAACATGGTGGGCAGTAGAAATAAGAATAGCAATGGTGAGCAAAGTCATTTAGGAACATGGTGGGCAGTAGAAATAAGAATAGCAATTGTGAGTAAAGTCATTTAGGAACATGGTGGGCAGTAGAAATAAGAATAGCAATTGTGAGTAAAGTCATTTAGGAACATGGTGGGCAGTAGAAATAAGAATAGCAATGGTGAGTCAAGTCATTTAGGAATATGGTGGGCAGTAGAAATAAGAATAGCAATTGTGAGTAAAGTCATTTAGGAACATGGTGGGCAGTAGAAATAAGAATAGCAATGGTGAGTAAAGTCATTTAGGAACATGGTGGGCAGTAGAAATAAGAATAGCAATGGTGAGTAAAGTCATTTAGGAACATGGTGGGCAGTAGAAATAAGAACAGCAATGGTGAGTAAAGTCATTTAGGAACATGGTGGGCAGTATAAATAAGAATAGCAATGGTGAGCAAAGTCATTTAGGAACATGGTAGGCAGTAGAAATAAGAATAGCAATGGTGAGTCAAGTCATTTAGGAACATGGTAGGCAGTAGAAATAAGAATAGCAATGGCGAACAAAGTTATTAAGGAACATGGTGGGCAGTAGAAATAAGATACAAACAGACGATTCACAGTACACTGAACCACCTAGTGTTTGCTTCTTAGAAATCATATTTCACATCTTGTTTTAACTTTTCACGTTTGAGATACATTAAGTGGGACCAACAAAAACAATAATTAATTTGAAAGTTTGATTTCATCTTTAGAAAACAAAGCTTGATTTGTTTTTAAAAAATTATGTTTGAGTAACAGTGTTATTGAGGTACTATCTGTAACTGATATGAGCTAAGATCCCAATTATATTGTAGTCTCTGTAGTATTTATACAAAAGTGGAAGTCCTTGGGCTACACATGTAACTGGTACCTTTTTGCAGGCGCTAGTAAACATACATGCACCCCAAGGATTTTTGAGTGACCACTAAAGACCCAAAGGGCATGACACTTTCATTTGATACTGCTCAGATAAGGCCAGTCAATATGTGTTTTTATAGCACTCCGTACACATGGCCATTTAAATAAAAAAGTTTGCAAGAGGGCGCTTTACAACCTAGTCGTCTGAAACAAGGTACAGTTTAAAACAACAATGCCCGGACAAGCAAAATAGCAGCTCTTGACTAGTTATTGTTCACTCACAACCTGGATACCAGATGAGTGAACACCATGTGACAGTGTTTTAGCCAATCAAGATGCTGAATCAACAAGAGATGTGTTTTAACTCTAAACCGGTCTTCTATTTTATAGGATGCTGCTGGCCGAATACATAGTGAGGGATACCGGTTTTCTCTGGATGGTACCCGACCTACTCAATGGCTAATGCCATCATTCTTTCTGCTGACTGATATACCATTCATTGTAAGTGAAAAGCAAAACATGAGATTTTGTGAGTTGAATATGGCCTTCATTTATGAATCTTGGACTATTTGAAGAAATGTTATTAATCATTGAGGGTGAAGTGAGCTGGCGTGAGTAAATCATTATTTGAAATACTGAGTTAAGGAATCAGTGAGTGAACAAGTTGTCTAAAATTGGGATTGCCTTTCACTTTGTTTAAACCCTGCTGGTAACATTTGCTAGTAGTAAAGTGATGTTCACAAGGTGTGGAATAAGCTGTGGTGGAACTGCCATAATTGTATTCCATACACAGGGGGCTTGTGAAGTAAATTGTCTAATGGTGACAGCTTACTTGGTCACAGCAGTGAAGCTTTCTCCGACCACACTCTGGCAATCTGCACAGCCCTCAACAACAATTAGAAGTGATGTTTTGGGGGGCTAATCTTTATGAGGTTGTGAAATTGGGCTGCATTGTCCACAAATAAGTGCTATCGTGGTCCATTGTGAACAAAATGAAACTCTACTCACGAGAATAGTTTACTGATATCAACTTAAATGTACAGGAAACAATAGATAACATTTATTGTATTGTTTTCTTCTCTTTTCTTCTTAATTGTTTTACAGTTTTGGATTCTGTACATATGTGCAGTTGTAGTGTTTGTATTGGCACTACTTTCTCTCAGATGGATGGCACTAAAAAATGGTGAGTAGTGTGGATGTAGTATTCCAAACTTTTACAAAATAGTGGTTGAGTTTATTTAAATGCTTTGAGTATGATACCTTGGGTTAAAAGGTGTCTGCTTTATTTTGGCATCAATCTCACAAGAAATTGAAGAAAGATTCATTTACAACCATAATAGTTGGATGGTCAGGTTGACGTAGTGGTATCTTTCATCACCTTCCACCTCTAGGACCCTGGTTCAAATCCTGCTTGGAGCACTACTGGATTGCATTTCATTTGTTCTTTTATTAAGAGCTTTATCCAGGGCTGCCATCTTGTTTTTCTCACATTCAAATCAATGGCCAAGTTTGCACAAGGACCATTTGTGGTCTAGTGGCTGATATTAACTGGTTCTCATGCTGAAAAACATGATAAGTACTAGGCAATATCGACCTCTAGTCAACAAATAGTCCTTGTGTGAGAGGGGCGAAATAGTCGGGCCCCCATTTGGATACAATGTGAATCAGTATTCATTACTGCTATTGGACACAGAGAACAATACAAAGACTGCCACAGCCTGATAAAAGGACTATTGCAATGGTTGTAATAATCACATCAGGGGTAAAGACTATTTTGATTTTACCCTTACAGTGATGTGTGATGAGCACTGTGTACAAACAAAATCCACAGGAGTTTTAGTTGTTTGGTTTGACAATAAAACAATGAATGTGTTACTTCATGATTTACAGGTCATTATCGCTATGGAATACTGAGGAGTCTTATAGGTTTAGCTGGCAATCAGACATACTTCTACTGGCTACTTATAATTGGACTATACCCTCTGATTGGTAAGTTTACCCTGCACAGACAAATCTCAGTCAGGATGTTTCAAGTACACGTGTACACTTTTTAAGATTCATAATTGGTTTACACTTACACATTGTTGTGATATTTGTTTATCCATACACCAATATGTGTTAAGCACTGTACGCTCAGCATTTTCCCAGAGTCCTGTAAGAAAAAAATACATCGGCATATTACTTGATTGGAATTCGAACCCCTGACCTTTGTCATTCTTGAGCAGATGTGTTATCACCAAATCACATTTTAGTTGATAAAAAGTAAGTGCATCAGGGATAAAGTGTTTTACCATTCCACAAATGTTTGATAAGCACTGTAAACTCAGTGCTTCCAAGTCCTACCAACAATAAATCCACAGGAAATTCTAGGAGGATTTGAACCCACAACCCCCACTTTCTAGAGAAGATGTCTTAACCACTAGACCACTGAGCATGGCCAGTGACAAGAGGCCCGTTCGAATCCTGTATTTAGCAGCGAGTACCAAAGACAATTAAACTAATGTAATTTTCAACATTTTATTGATACATCATTCATCGGTACTTTGTCAACAAAGAATAAAATGTGCTGAAGTTTAATCCGATGTTGTTGTCACAAATGAAATATTTTTGCAAGGCCTTACCCTTTTTGTTTTTTCAGGACCCTGGTTTGTATGTGCTGTCACGGGTGAGAATTTTGGTATCTACACATTTTATGGATTCTTCCTTCGTGAGGATTTTATTGGAGAGACTTTCTCCTACGTGATCTGCGTGTTGAATGTAAGTAGATCTTACACAGTGGATAATACACAGGCTGAGTTTGGCTCACCACCACAAATCTTGTATTGTTCTTGACATTAGAAGGATTCATTAAATGTAGGGTCATAGGTTGGTTTTTTGTCAATGTAACGCTGATTTATAGGCAAAATTATAAAGAATGATCATGTGTGAAACTTTCAGCTGAATGCGGTGTCTACTTGCTGAGAAAACATTAAAAAACTGTCACAGTATTTTCACAAGAACATTGAGTCCATCCAATTTTAGCAAGGTGACATTGAGAACTAAGCTCATCTGTGGCTTCAGTGTTCGCAATACTAACGCTCAGAAATCTGAGAAATGATGCATTCATGAGTCGTTTCTGAGATTTAAATGTTTTGGGGTGAAAAATAGTCCAAACCATATTACTTAAAAGGGCATCCTTTCTCATTATAGTTTATACTATCAACAGCTGCAGTGCTTGTTACCAAGGAAGTTTTTATGGGCATTAGTTTTTGGAGTATTTACCAATCTATGACCCTACCTTTAAGCCCCACCCACCAGAGCAAGTTCCTATCAATTGCACCCACATGGATAGTGCGTGTGCGACACATGTGTCTTGCTCTGCCACGTGCCACGTGCACAAAATCCAAAATGGTGAAAATTGTAGACATTAAGTTGGGCACATTTTGTGGTGTGATATTTATGTGTGGGATTTTGGGGTGTTGCATGTTTGCAGTTGTAATCAGTCACATTGCTGCTGTAAGGGGAGCTCAATGGATTGCTCTACTAACTGGTATTTCTTGGTGGACTGAACCTTTTGGTCACCCTCCTCAGTCTGGTCTTCTCCACATTTGTATTTTTTCTGTTCATCTTTTATCTTTTGTCGAACTCTTGTACCTTTGGGATTTTTGTATGTATTCATTTGTCCTTGAAATGCAGGGAAAAGTAAAATAGTAATAATAACTGGTGTCATTCTATCATTTTGTAAAGCAAATGAAGTTTCTAAGTAACATTACCTGTTTAAAATCTGCATGAATTTGTGCCATGTTATTAAGCAGTCTTGGTTTCTATTGCAGATGATTTTGTTCCAGGGTCCAATCACGCTATACTTTGCACTACAGTTAGATAGGATCCAACACAGCACATCAAACCACACAACACGTACCCACAACACCAACTCAAACCCCACCAGAAACGGCAAGTCCTCCATTCAGAATGGCAGCACATCTAGGATTACACCACAGAGACAAGTACAGTCTCTAAGTCTCTTCTGGTCAGCCGTGGCATACGCATGTTTATTCTCAGCACTTATCTGGATGACATGGGAGTGCGTAAATCTGTACTACTGTTACGGTGCCGTGGCACTACTGCTAGCCCCAAAATCCACCTGGACTTTTGCCATTGTTCTAGTACTCTTGTACAGACTACATTGGGTTGAGATGAGACAAGTCAAAGCTAACGGCTTCACAAGTTGATTATTCTGATTGCTGGAATAGTTTGTATACCATTGGATACCATTGATGCTGCAATTCGCTCATGTTACGTGCGAACAGCCACCTGTGACTCTGCAAACCAGCGTTCTGTAACTCTGCAAACCAGTGTTCTGTAACTCTGCAAACCAGTGTTCTGTAACTCTGCAAACCAGTGTTCTGTAACTCTGCAAACCAGTGTTCTGTAACTCTGCAGACCAGTGTTCTGTAACTCTGCAAACCAGTGTTCTGTAACTCTGCAAACCAGTGTTCTGTAACTCTGCAAACCAGTGTTCTGTAACTCTGCAGACCAGTGTTCTGTAACTCTGCAAACCAGTGTTCTGTAACTCTGCAAACCAGTGTTCTCTTACTCTGCAAACCAGCATTCTGCACCTCTGCAGACTAGTGTTGTGTAACTCTGCAGAGCAGCATTCTGTAACTTTGCAGACCAGCATTCTTTAACTCTGCAAACCAGCCTTCTCTAACTCTGCAAACCAGCTTTATGTACCTCTGCAGACTCGTGTTGTGTAACTCTGCAGAGCAACATTCTGTAACTCTGCAAACCAGTGCTCTGTAACTCTGCAAAGCTGACAGAGGGAACACTGCTCATCGTCTTTAAATGTCTGTTTTCTCTTTAATACATGTACTTTTTAAAAGTTAAAATGAGGGCTGGTAATTTTACCAGACTGCCAGATTTTTCAGAAATATAGCCATGCAAGTCAACATTGTTGAGATGTGGGGAACAATTCAACATAGAACTAGAACGTGGAAATGTTATCGTATAGTCAATATTTTACAAAGAATGTGTTAAAAATTTGAGTCACATAGATAATTTTACAAATATTTTGAATAATGATCTTTGGTTCTATACGTACATCGATGTATGATCTTTGTTTTTATCCTTACGTTGATGTATGGTAAGCTCTGTATACTCAGTGCTTTCTGAATCCTGAAGAAAAAAAGTATCACAGGCTATTTATGTGGGATTTGAACTTGACATTTTGCGTCCAGAGCAGATGTTCAAACTGCTACACCACTGAGCGTGCCCGGTGATGAAAGGCCAGTTTGAACCTACTATCGAACAGCAGTTTTAAGCATAAAACCATAAAAGCGTCCTTTAACCCTGTCAAAGTTATTACATTAATTAAATTTTAAAATATGGTAAATTTATTTTTAATCTAAATTTTTTCTAGGTTGAACATCCATGTCCTTGTAAAAGTTTGAAGTTGAATTGGTTTTTGTTTTGTCAGATACAGTGCGATTATTATTTTACCAACATTGTGCTTTCGCTCTTAAGTCCTTGTACTAAATCTAACTAAAATTTTCACTTCAAAGAAATGGTCTGTGGTAAGAATTCTGTGGAGAGTTAAAATGTAACAACTGATGACTGCTTATCTAAAATATTAATTAATGTCGACCAAAAAATGATGATTCTTGGTGTGTACTTTAGTTCAGTAACAATTTCCATCGAGGTTTGGATACGTCTCGGAACACTTGGAATGGTTCAATACATACATATAATTTTACATGTTATATATTGCACGCACAGATCCTTGTCATTTGATTATAGGAGCATGCATCAAGTTTCATCTTCTATTTTGCCATGTACAGTTTGGACACTGCCGCAATGCTCCAAAATTCAATATAGGAGTCCTATATGGATAATTATAGGAGCCTTGTCCAAATGAGGCAAGGTCATTTTTTGGCAGACAAGGTGGGTGTCTATACAGAATCATCCACGCTATTCAGAAGGGTTTTTTTGATTTTCAGAATGTGGGTTTGATGAGTTTCCAAGTCTATTTTGTGTTTACTGTGAACAAATTTCAAATAACAAGGATCTATGTGTGAGTTATCTAAAATAAATATTGAATGCATTTTGTTCCTGCATTGTTGCAGAATGTAACTTGGTGAAATCTAGCTTTTCAATGTGGAATAATCCAGATTTCATCTCGTGATTATATTCTGCGACAATGCACTAACAAGCATCCAGTATTCGTATATTATATAACACCTAAGTTCATGAGTTAAAGATGGAATGTTTCTGTATTCCATATTTCAATTCATGTAAATATTCTCATCACTGCAATCATAAACGTTAATTATTTGTATAGACGTTTTATAAGGCTTTAACGCATTATAAAGTGTTTCAAAGCGTTTGTTATTTTATGCCAGGTTACAGAGTTATTGTGAATGAGGAAACCCATTTGAACATAGCGCAAAATAAAACAACACCTTGTAAGGTATACAGGGTGCTGTGTGGTGCAATCTGCAACCCAAACCTTCTCTTAATGAGCCCTCGATAGGTGTACTGGGTTTGTCTACATGCATTACACACCACACAGGACCTACAGCTTAATGTCTCATCCAAAAGAAGAAGCAGTTATGTTCAACTGTCTTGCTGAAGGACACATTTGCCAAAACCCACACTTTGACAACTCCAGATATTGTGCATTACACTGCTCAGTCATGACGCTCCTGCCTGTTTCTAGTCTATGCTAATTCTATGATGCTTCATTAAATAGAATATTTGCTGCATACATGCTGGCCACTTATGCAAAACCAATCACAATGGGAGAAAAGGGTCCCAAAGGAAGTAGGAGTGAACCCCAATGGAGGTAGTTCTGTCGTTAACCGAGCTACCTCTTTGATTTTGGGGCATTTTTATTTAAGTACATGGTGTAGACTGTTATTTAAAAGATATTTTAAGCAAAAATGGGGTTTTTTAAAGATTTTGTATAAGTAAATTATCGTTGTCCATTTTTCTAACATTTATCTTGTTGACGGATTTCCAATATGTTATAGGAAATGTCCTATGTGTGATACAACAAAAGACAGTGCAAGTTTCATGCAAATTAACCTTTGGTTTTATTTCTTTAATGTGTGAAAGAAACAAAATCAAAACTTGAGCTGGTCCCAGTGTGAAACTTGCAGTCTATTTTAGTGAAAGATATGTAAACATGTATTGTCCCTAAATTTTATTTGTAGTAAAACAAAAAGTAAACAAAAACTACACGATGTATGAATAATTATCATACAATAATTTATTGTTATATTTATTCTATAATATACAGTTGATGGTTCATGTCAATTGTATTTAAATGGAAGAAGAGATTGGGAACTTTTTAAAAACAAACTAGCTTAAAATGTACTTTCATTTTTACTATTGATGAATATTGATGAATATTGATAAACTGAAGCAGTGGTTGAAACATAGGTTGATTACAGTGAATGGACCTTGGGAAGGGTGCCCTCTCATAGAGGTCAAAGGTCATTCAATGCCCCATTCAAAGCTCTGCATTTTTATTGTTTCTTCACTTTACCTCCAAGATTGCTGGGATGTCGTCAGTGCTTACGGTCTCTTAGCAACAAACTACGTGATAAATGAGGTTTAAACATAAACTAATGTCTCTCAAATTGTCAAATTCTCAATTTGTAAAGAATATAATCATAATTTTCATTAACTAGTGACTTTTTACAAAGGTTTTCCCAAAGGAATTTGTTGTAGGAAGAGTTAATTAATTCCCATCGTCTGATTTGAAATAAACACCAAAATAATGTGACAGATTTTGCTGTTTTCTCAACAAGTAGACAATGTATTCAGCTGAAACTTTCACAGGTGACTTATATTGTATCGCTATTTACAATTTGGGCTTTAAATCGTTGACAACAAACAATCTTTGACTCTACCTTAAAGTGGTCATGTTTCTGTAGATACATTCACCATCTTTGTTGGATTCCCTGTACTACGGTAGGGTAAAAGCCACTTTAGTAAATGCAAAAAAGGGGGCCAGTCTATTTCTTTCAGTCACAGGTGTGCATTAGAGATGAAATTGAATCCTCAATATTGATTGGTCAATATTTTCTGTACTGTTTCTCATGGAAAAATATAAAGTTGAGTGGAGAAATAGTCCACAGATCAATTTTACTATTCAGATTACATTCATGTTATTCAGATTACATTCATATTTCATGGAACGCGGAATATCTAGTCACATTAGAGGACAGGGGGCTTTATTCACAAAGCACCAAGAATACTGCCGTAGTGATTTGTATATTGTCATATCACACATTAAGACCAAACGAAGCTAATCGAGCCTGGGAATACCTCATAATTCTTTGTATTCCACTCTCGCTTGTCTCAAAACAAGGCAAATGCTCTGCTTACCAAAAGTGGACAATAAGCATTTTTGTTTACAGTGCAAGAAAAATTCACTCTTATGTAGGCAAACAGATATGGCCAAGTTCACACAACTACCATTTGTTGACCAATGGCCGATACTATCGGGCACTTGTGCTAACAAATGTGTTGGGTACGGCCTGTAGTCGACAAATGGTCCTGGTGTGAACTGGGACTTAGCAAGGATTTTTCTTTAGCACATTCATACTTCAAATTACTAAGCTTATATATCTGTAAGCAGAGCCTGGTCCTAACTGTGATATCTTTTTATTGCTTTATATGCAATTGCAATGCAATGAGATGTACAAGGATTGGTCTCAGAATTATTCGTATTTAATGTACACATAATCCACTGCTCTTATTAAAGTCGTAATATATGATTAATACTGTTCGTTTTTAAAAATGTTTTGTTAGTTTTGTTTTGTTACTGTAATTCTTTGAACTAAATAAAAGTGTAGGTGAAATAAAGCAATTAAAAACTCAAGTTTTCGAGTCTTCTTTTTCTTTGAAGTCATATTAATATTTCAGTTAGTACAAAGTCAGTACTCTTAAGTTCTTTGGAGTGTGCAACCAAACTGGCACACATGTAGCCAAGTCAAAAACCAAACCACCCTCTGCCTTCACAGGTACCCCTTTACAGCTACATGAAGAGAAGCAATTATGGTCAAGTCTCTTACACAAGGACACAATTGTGACGACTAGGATTTAATCTAATGACAGCAACCAGAACCTGAGTGAGGCACATTGGATTGCTCAGGTACAAACAAAGCTAGTAACATTGCTCTATCTTTCTTAAAATCCCTGTTGAATACAGATATAGGTTTAGCTTTGTTACAAATAGTTCACTTTATAGTCCTGTTGTTCTGACACATTACGCTTAAAAAATCATTGTTGCTTTTTAAGAAGCCATAAAAATGACAGTCCGAAGTTCAGATGAACTACATGACAATGACATGCGGAATAATGTCATCAGCTGTCCGCTCCAGTGACCAACATATAAGTGTCTTTATCAGATGACAACATATGTCCACAGCGGCTGGAACCAACGACACCGGCCAATTTCTGTGCATCGTAACGTGTATACACAATGCTGCAGTTATGTTCCACGGTACCCTGTCTGGATTCTACCATATTACAAATCTCGCTGTAGAACTGAGGGTAAGACGGTAACTGGTAGAAGACGATGTTGCGGATGCCTTTTAGTTTATATCTGCAAAAACAAACACAATGCCAAACTGTAATTCACAGAAACGATGAACTGTGTAAGGTTTGAATCTTGAGTTATGGATGGAAGTTTCAATTAGTCTTTTCTGTCGCTTTCTGAACTTTCAATTAAGAAAATAACCCAAGCAGATTAATAAGATCTTGCTAAAATTTCAACGTGTACAAAACATTGCCGCTCGCCTCGTTTCTTGCTTGCCTCGTTCTCACCATATTACACCAGTACTAATGAAATTGCATTGGCTCCCAGTTAAGTTTCGTACAATTTATAAAATTCTTTTGTTAACTTTCAAAGCTCAAACATGTCAATCTCCTGCTTATTTATCTGAACTTGTTCACCATTATTCCCCTACTCGGACTTTACGTTCATCTCAACAGTCATTGCTTTCATCTACAAGAGCTTCTTCTATTTTTTATGGCCACAGATCATTTTCGTACGCCGCACCATTTCTTTGGAATGGTCTTCCTGTGCATATTCGCCAGGCTAGTTCTTTACACTGTTTTAAGTCTCTGTTAAAAACACATTTGTTTGAAGCTGCTTATTTGTAATCTGCTTATTTGTAATTGTTTCTTTCACTCTTTGTATATTTTATTGTTCTCTTTATGCGCTTAGAGGCTTATGCATTAGGCGCTTTACAAATGTCTTTATTATTATTATTATTATTAATAAAGAAAAAAATCAGGGGGATGATTTTGAGGATTAAGTCACATTTACAAATAGGAGAGAAATTGTGTACGTAATTACAATAGAGGTAGCACAGTTAGTTGATTAGGTGTACATTAGAAAGGTTCAAGAAATAAAGTGTACACAATCCACGTTATGTGGAGACAAGTCTATCACTTCATTCTAACTTGTACTTGTTTTTCAAGGTCTTCCTGTTATTTTGTTTACCTTTTGGCAAAACTCTGGGGGATCTCATGGGCTAGACCCCTGCCCTTCTCTTTAAAGTGGGGGATACATACCTCACCCCACCTCCTAGATTCACACCCATGCATGTGTCCTATATTAATTAGATTCACACCCATGCATGTGTCCTATATTAATTAGATTCACACCCATGCATGTGTCCTATATTAATTAGATTCACACCCATGCATGTGTCCTATATTAATTAGATTCACACCCATGCATGTGTCTATATTAATTAGATTCACACCCATGCATGTGTCCTATATTAATTAGATTCACACCCATGCATGTGTCTATATTAATTAGATTCACACCCATGCATGTGTCCTATATTAATTAGATTCACACCCATGCATGTGTCCTATATTAATTAGATTCACACCCATGCATGTGTCCTATATTAATTAGATTCACACCCATGCATGTGTCCTATATTAATTAGATTCACACCCATGCATGTGTCCTATATTAATTAAGCTACAGTTGGTTATGATCTTTAATAAATACCTTCTGAAGAAGTGGAATCGTTCTGTGTACAGTAAGATATGTCTGGACCCATCGGCAATGTAAAGTCTGGCACGGGATATGTTAGGCTGACTTGTATACCTAAAACAATTGTAAAAATATGAAACATTTTAGAAATTTTTTACTTGGCAAATTTATCTGCAAAGCTTAAAAGAGAACTGGTTCAGACAATGCAAATTACATGGTACCTCGGTTGAAAACCAGGGTCATATCTCATCCAGCTATGGTAGGCCTACTTAATAAACCATTCTGCTAAGCAAAATTTAGCAGAGAACCAGTCACAAACAATATATATATATATTACATGGTATTTTGGCTGGTAATCTGCTTGAACTGCTAAGTAAGATTTGTCTTTGTAAAGCATTTTGTGTGCTTAACAATTCCATGACATTGGGCAGGTTCATCAAAATGATGCTAAGCAAAATTGGCTAATCTAACGTAACTGGAGGTAACTGGTTGCACCCAACACAAAGTACATAGTATTGCAAAGGCAAAACCATTTTTACAAACCTTTTTTTCTTTCTTTCAGTTTTAGTACATTTTGTTTCTATTAATATGACCCCTTTGTGACCAACAATAGCTTAATTTTGTAAGTCCCAAGCCTTTGCTCGCCCCCAACAAAAAGGTAGAACAAGTAAGTCAACGTTTAGCATAGAAAGGAATCAGTTAAGAAATTGTAAGGTTAAGGAACAAAGTCCATGTATGAATTCATACAAATTCAAACTGAAATGTGATTTTATGTTTTGTCTTTTAACTAGACAGCAAAATATGCATGTTGCTATACATTTTATTTAATTTTCTATATAACAAAAGTATAGGTGAGCCTTCAAAGCATATTTTGATACTGTGGAAACCTACTCGCAGATTTGCGCAATGCGAATCTCCTGTTTGCGGAAGTAGTTGCGTAGCCGAACATAGTCAAAATACTGAGGTATGTAGATCATTGTACCCAGCATGACAGGGTCTTTGTACTGAGGTAACACCTGAAATATAAATAGAACCAATATCTGTTTCTATCAACTGGATCATCTACACAACAAGATTGGCAACTTCAAATGTCTGCTTGTAAACGTAACTTTAATGCATTCACCACATTATCATATTGCAGGCTGGCACAATGAATCTATCATTTGAAACCATACTGAATGATATTAAATGGTTAGACAGTAGGAGGGTTAGCTGTGTACTGTGTAGATACATTCGCCACATTGTCATATTGCAGGCTGGCACAATGAATCTATCATTCAAAACCATTGTGAATGATATTACATGGACAGACAGTAGGAGGGTTAACTGTGTACTGTGGAGATGCATTTACCGCGTAAAATATTGCGGCTGGCAGAGTTTATCTATCATTCAAAACCACAGTGGATGATATTAACAGTATTTGCGATTGGTATGGTGTGTTGGTTTAAGTTAACTGTTATTCACATTATGCAGTGGATGGATGATAGATAAAACAACCTTTTCTGTAAATTGCAAAATATTTGAAATTTTTCCCTGATGAAGAGAGTGCATTAAAGGCATCTACACAGTACACAAATGTACTTAGTTATTTCTGTGCACAGTTGTGCCACGATACACAACCCATGCTGATGAATGGTTTAAAATAGTGGATCAACTCGCTCGAAAATGTTACCAAAAGTAGGAGGGTTAATAATCCTAAGAATTAGTTGAAGCTTTGTTTGATGTAAAACACAAGTAACAAATAATTAGTTTTAATGTAACAGCCACAGAATGGTTATTTCTTCTTTGGCTTGAGTTAATCGGTAGAGTAGGTGAATAGGTAGAAATAGTATATTCCGTTTGTCTTCAAGAGGACATTGATCTGCTGTTGAAGCTGCAGCTTAAAACTCTGCTTATGATAAGATGATGGGTTTACCTTGGATAGAAAGAATTCAAATCTCCGATCAGACTCTTCGGTGAAGTTCTGGCACTGCAGTCTGTGAAACACCTAAAATATTCATCACATTAATCATGATAATTCAATATTTATACAGCTTTTTACCAAGGCCTGAAAAGTGTTGAGAAAATATCGGCAAATTATTAACGAAGGAGTGTTTTTCATTGTAAATTGTTGAGAGTTTCAAAGAGGGAGGTGTGTTTGAGGTTTTTAGCAAAAGGTTAAACAAATTAAATTCAGATAAAGACAGGATGTGTTTTACGTTATTGTGCTATAGAAATATGTTGTAAATCTAGCCTATACAGGTTTCAACACAGCTTTATCATGAGCGGCCATCTTGTTTTTCCCCAATTCAATCAATGTAACCAAACTGACCCTTGAAAGAGAGAAGTAGTCAGTTCCCTACATGGTAAAATGATAATCAGTATTCATTATTGCTCATGCAAGCAGGTTATAAGACAAAGAATGCTGGCAACATGAGCAAAGTCTATAGATCATCAAGTTTTACGGCAAAACAATTATTTTGAGAAAACATTCAGCAATTCAATGGAGACCATAACTGCATGATAATGGCACTCCGCACTAATGCTAGAAGCCAAGTACCTGGATCTCAGACAAATGTACGCACCTACATGTCCAAGTTTTATGTTTACCGACTATACCACCAGTGTAGTTTGGTGCACCAATGATGGAATGTTTGTCTGACAGCCGGGTATTTTGAGTGAAAGTGCCATCATTGGTGTAGAGTGCTATTGCTACTCACCTGTGGAAGTTGGGTGACGACTTGGCATATTGATCCTGTAACTGGTGGATTGTATACCATCACCTTGCCTTCAAAATCTGATCAACAATACTAAGGATATCATAATAACTATTATCACACTGTCGACCCCGTCATAGTTCTGCCATCTTTTTTATCTTCCATGTAACCAAATCGAGACTAAAACACAGAAATAAGAACTGAAGAATGCAGAGTTTGATTGCCCATTGTGTCAAACAGAAATATAAGTTTGATGATAATTCTCATGCTGAATGACGTAGTAGTCAATGGGTAAGTTCATAGTCAGCAATGGGAGACATTGTGGTCATAGCCCAAGTGTAGCCCAAGTGTGTTTGGGTTTACAAGGAAATAGGGGTGAGGTTTGAAATGACAGATTAAAATGGGCCAGCTATAAACGTGTACAAAGCCATTATTGAAGAACATTTCTGTGGAAGCAAAATTCGGACTAAAATGGCAAGAAATGGCTGAGTGAACAAAATGGTCTCACAGTGGAATTACACACTCAGGGGTTTCCAGGGGTCGATTTCACAAAGAGTTAAGATTTATCTTAAGTGCTAAACAAACTGTGATGTCACAATACAAATCACTATGGTAAAACTGACAACTCATCTTAAGGTTAATCTTATTGCTTTGTGAAATCGACCCCTGGTTCTACTTCTACAAGCTGAAAGGACAAAAGTAGCTAGATCCCCTTTTGGATGAATGAGAATGTGTATTCATTATTGCTTAGGCACAGAGGGAACTAGAAAGAGATGTGGAATTTGGCTAGATCGAGTATCATTTCTACTGAGTCATTTGAAGGGGTTTAGTTTTGCAGATTGAGGAAGTATTTTGAAAAGTCAAGGATACTGGCACAGTGTTTGTTGAAGAGTGAGTTGATTTCTGGAGTGGTTACACTGCTCAAGATCAAAGTCTGACGGTAATATTTACTCCTAAAACAAAACAAACATTAGAATCAATTAACAAGATGATGTAATTTATATGTAAATGTGGTGCAGAACAAAATACAAGGAACTGTTACAGGTCTACTCTTGGCATAATTAGTTTGATTTACAGCAACAAGTCTTTCTAATGTGGGATTGTGGAAATGTGAAGATTAATGTAAGCTGTATGAAACTGACCATCCATTGAGTGTCCACTCTCTGAGTCTTGAGAAGTCAACACCGTGTGAGTCTCTGGGCTGAAGGTGCAGATACTCCATCAAATGCTGAAGGGAATAACAAGTGATTAGTAGTCTTGATTCAAGTTGTTATTCTTGCAAGGAAAACAATTCAATAGTAGTCTTGATTGAAGTTGCTATCCTTCCACGGAAAAAAAACAAAGGAGTCTTGATTCAAGTTTTTATTCTTGCAAAAACAAAAAAGAGTAGTCTTGATTCAAAAAGTTACAGGTCTATTATCTAACATTTTTTGTTAAGTCTTTAACAGAATGATCAGCCAATGTACACATTCTAATTACGCTGTGACTTTCTGAGTTAAAACCCCTTTAATAAATGACTTCTTTCATTTTGACTGCCGAGGCAACTGAATGTAAGTCACTTACTATGATATGCTCCCAATTCTGCATGAGGAAGACATCAGCTTGGTCCAAGACTAACAGCTCAATAGAGGACAAGAAATCATAGTCTTGATGCTTCTCTCTGGAAGCAACAATAAAAACAATTAATAAATAACTTGGAGAATTTATAAGACCCGTTTTGTGAACTAGTGAATAAATGGAACAAGCATATTGTTGTGTGATCAGTTCTGGAAACACCTTGCAATGATGTCACATGCAGCTACTGTCTGCCAATGGTCCACAATTCCGGGAGTCTAATTGCATGTAAAGCCAGGCATGTTGTCTAAGGAGGACACTATAACACATGAAGAACTGGATCCCTAAAATGGCACAACTAAGACTTATCTTTGATGATGACATTTGGGCCCAATTTCCTGGCTCTGCTTAATGTAAGCAAAGAATCAGCGCTTAAGGAAGCAGCGAATTCCATGCTTACGTCCAGCGTATTTCAAGGGTTAGCAGAGAATTTTTACTTGTGCGTGTGCGTACTCTACGTTACTAGGCATTCTTTGCTTACACAGCTAGCACAGAAATTTAGCACTTGCAGAGTAAACGGAGAATGGTGATCTTAAGCGCAGAATTCGACAGTAAGCAGAGCCATGAAATTGGGCCCAGGTGAAATGGGTTCATAGAACACTTCAAATTAAACAAACTATGCAATACTGTAACAAAACGTGGTTTATCATTTTTATGTCACTTTGTTCCTTTAAGATTTGAAATGATTAAGTGGTAAATGGTGAACGTGTACAGCAAGGAAATTGTTGACACAAATGTATCAAAGGGAGGCTCGTAAAAGGTGTTGATGTAATTTACTGTCATGTCTAAGGCGTATAATTAGACTACTGTCACAAAGACAAACCCACCCTTTTGTTCCAATGAGTGTTCTTAATCCAAGTGGTGATGCAATAATGATGTCTGACTTATAGAACTCTGTATATAACTGCAGTCTCTTCCTGGTGATTGACACACCTATCCTGAAGTGATCATCATTGTTACCAGCAAATGTGGACTCCCAATCCTCTGGTAAAATAAATAAAAACATTACATGAACATCTGATTGAATCCGAGTCGGAATTTGTGCATCTTTTTCATGTGAATATTGAAGTCGGTTTTAGACAAAGGAGGAAACACCCAGACTGGAGAAACCCAGAATGAGGTTGGGAGTGAAAACCCAATCCAGATGACTCCAGCCAAGGGTGGGATTCAAACTGGATCCTCAGTAGAGTTGAATTTTGTGCATCTATTTGTTGTGAATATATATGTCAGTTTAGGAATAGGATGAAAATCACAAATCAGGTAGGAACTAAAAGGCCAATCCACACGCCGTGGTATGGAATTCAAACCAGGGTCCAAACTGGGGTCCAAACTGGGGTCCAAACTGGGGTCAACATCCACAGAGGTGAAGGCAGGTAACAAAACCATTAGGCTAACCAGATCCCTGGAAACAAATATAATAAATGATAATGATAAATATCCAATCTAATTTTACCTGGCATTGGGTATTTATTGGGCACTGGCACAGCCTCCCCATACTCATCATTAAACCGTTTCCTTCGTCCCAGGTTCTGACTGTCGGCTGCCAGTAACAAATTGATCAGATTGTTGACGATACGGAGAGCGCAATCACGGAAAGGAACGACAATTAATACACGTGGCCTCGTCAGACCTTGGTCTCTCATTGTCCTTTTGGGAAAACAAAAACAATTGATGATTGAAGTTACGTTCTTTTCTGTATACAACACTAGAAATGACGCTGAAAAAGGTTTTTTATAGGATTGTAATCAAAAGAGAAAACAAAAAAATTTAAGTTTTTAATTTGAAAAATTCAACTCATGAAGCTCACTCTAGAGAAATATCTTCATCTGAAATACTGTCAAAGATGAGAATATAGCATTTTGACGACCTCAATCATCATTGCTTATTTCAATAGCTGCAATTGAAATAAGCAAATACATAAACAAGCAACGAAAAACTGAACACTAATTGTTTTACTGCTTTCACCAAAATGTGATTTGATGAAATATTCCTGGGTTTTTTTGTGATTTAATGAAATTTTCCAGGTTTCTTGTTATGTGTTTGTTGATAAATAGAGGATTGGAATGAATGAACTCTCCCAAGAAACAATGATGTAATATTCCTGTTATTGACTTACTCAGTGTCCAGTGTTGGATCTTTAGTCAACATGGTGTTATGCTTTAGTACTGTGTCTCGTGACCTGAAAAAGTTAATGGTTAAATAATCATTTGAACTTTGAACTTGGGAGCCTGCATCTACACTAAGAAAAGGGAGAGTAGAGATTGGAGAAAAAGACATCAATAAAACTATTAAATGAATAACAGCCATCTTAGGAAATTCTGATTCGTCTTTTTTAATGAAACCAAATTATTATTTTGGTTTTACTCTGATATACACGGTATACTCGGAGCTTTTCCGAGTTCTCCGAATGAAACAAATCCATGCGCTACTCATGTGGGATTAGAACCCAGGACCCCAACATTCTAAAGTAGATATCTGAACTGCTTGACTACCAAGCATGCCTGGTACTGAGCGTAACCAATATTGAGGGCCACTTTAAATCCTATAATAAACAGCAGGTACTGCAAACAATTTAATTTATACAATATTCAATCAGGGATAAAGAATATTTCACTTACTTAACAATGTGGTTGAGAATATGTAGACAGTATACATTACGGATCTCTTCTGCATTTTTATGCATTCTCTCTGTAAACAACAAATCCTGCCCGAATGAAAACAATACCTGGCAGTTATTTTACTTATTTAAAACAAATTCTTTACTTATAAATGCTTTTCAGTAATGAAATCTTAGTAGAAATCTTAGGTATTATTACACAAAACACACACCAGTGTTTGAGTCAACAGTAGCCAAAACCTTGCACATAATAATTTTAGCAAAACCTTGAGTCTCTGCAAAACGCCCAAAGCAAGTCCAATTTTTGTTCATACATTTTCCTGCACATTTCAATTGTTTGACCTCAGCAATGGCGGCCAATGCAAAGGGTCTGTACACTCATGAGCAGGAATGAACCTGATTGAATAAATGGAGAAAGTCTTACATGATAAGCGTTCATGATTGTAAACAACTCCAGCTGTAGAGGAGTGAAGATACCATTGGTATTAGGCGGTATGAATTGCTGATTAGTGTCCACCCACTGACTGGATATTCTCTTTTTGATCTGAAGCAAATAACACAAACAATTAAAACTGTCAAATCAACTTCGTGGCCACCGGGTCGGTAAATACTTAGTGTGAATCTTCTGAGCAACCAGACTTTTTGTCACAGCTTACTGTAGAAACAAAGCAACGGTATCAGAGTCTGAAACCAGATCTGAAGGAAACTTTTAATACAAATTTATAAATGCCTGGGACAGTTTATCCATTCTGATTGGTCGAGAGGAGATCACATGGTCATATTTAAGCACAGTTAGGAGTGATTAAACATGACCTGACCTTATTGAATAAAAAGAGAGCGCTATCAGATGTTTGCACAGTGCGCACAAATTTCACGACAGGTTGCAACTTAAGCGCGCAAGTTCAAAGCCTGTGCAAGGAGCTACTCAGCGCTCAACATATGCACAGAAATTCCACGCAGAGTCAAGGTGAGCTGAGGCTAAACTGTCAGATTTATTCTTAACTTATACAGGGTTTTGGAAATCAAAGTGTAATGAATCGGTTTTAATCTATTTGTTTAAAAACGGTGAGGCCTGGTTCTTGATAACATTACCTCGACTTCATCTTGGTAAGACATCAAGAACCAGGCCTCAGTGTGTTTAAACAACTAGCTTAAAACCTCTTCACCGCACTTCGTTTCCTTATTCAAACATTACCTCTTGAATATGTATACATAAATTTAGTGCGGTTGTTATATATGAATATGCATACAATCTATTTCAGTACAGTTAGCAATAAATAGAACTTACATTAAGGTCATTGAAGGTCGGACTTTGAGGAGCTTTCAAGTTGACTGGTTTCTTTGAACACATTGATGAGAAAACGAGCCTTCTGAGCGTATTCCACTGATGAATAAGGAAATATTGTCAATTAATTTTATTTGGAAAGAGTAGAAAACATGTTGGGCTACAGGAATAATTACTACATATATTCTCCTTTTAAATACACCTAAAAAGAGACTCTGTAAAAGAAACATTAATGATTATGAACTCTTCGGCTCTGGTAATTTTCCAGCCAGTTGACCAGCTAACTGAATTTATCCCACAGCAAGGGTTATGTATGGTGGCACAGCTGTACACTGTGTAGATGCATTCACCACATGATATCACGTTGCAGGCCGGCAAAGTTTCATTCAAAACTACAGTGGATGGTATTGATTGGTCAGACAGTAGGAGGGTTGACTATTTAATGTGTGTATGTATTCACCCGTGATGTCACATTGTAGGCTGGCATAGTGAAACTATCATTCAAAACCGTGGATGATATTGAATGGTCAAACAGTAGGAGGGTTAAATAGCACAATGACACTGCATGTATACCTTTGTTTGAAGTTTATGCATCACTTCACTCTTGGCTAGTTCACTGGCTGTCTCACCGCCAATGTCATAAGCCATTCGTCTAAAGAAAGGATCTACAAGACAAAAAGGAGGAGAATCATTTGTCAGTTTCAAAAGGGAAGAAAATTCTTGCATTGCAATAAATCATCAACTACTAGCAATTCCACTCTTACTGACATTGCATTGACTACAGATATCAAAAATAAATTTCAATGTATCAATTTTAGAAAAATGATTCCTAAAACCTCATTTCTGCTATCCTGTTACAAATGTGAAGTAGTTCCACTGTAGCAAGCCGAGCCCA
The DNA here is from genome assembly GCA_023634235.1 of Pisaster brevispinus. Classification (NCBI taxonomy): domain Eukaryota; kingdom Metazoa; phylum Echinodermata; class Asteroidea; order Forcipulatida; family Asteriidae; genus Pisaster; species Pisaster brevispinus. The sequence goes on along the minus strand of JAMKCF010000009.1, from coordinate 21,599,350 downwards.
CTTCACACCAACTGGCATTTGAATGATGAGATGAGTAATTTTCAGTACAACAATACACACAAACATATGCCAGTTTAAAAGCTGTGATGTAGCAAAAAACTTGGAAGTCGTGTTGGAAGTCGTGGAATTGCTTCAACCAACTTTGTGACATTGAGTTCTGAAAGTTAACTCCGCATTTCAGAGATCTAAATTAAATACTGGCATTGTGATAGAGAGAACACATCAGATATTGACATTATATATCAGTTTCATTGTTAGTATTACTATTACGGTTATTCAACCTTACCTTTCAATTGTGTTTTAGTATTTACATCTTCTTTATCTTTATTTTCATCTTCCTCATCACTGGCAACTTCCTCCTCATCCTCATCATCATCATCATCATCATCTTCTTCATCTTCTTCATTCTGCTCTAATTCTTCATCATTTTCTTCCAACTGACTTCCATCTTTCTTATCTGGTGAGATCTGTGCAGGATCATCATCTGTAGATTGAAATAAATACCAAAATCATTACCTCTATTCAATATTCACAATAGTTTTCACAAAATTATTCACAATGTTTTGGAAGAGTAATGTTATTCTCATCATCTAGTTTTCACTAGACACACCATAGAATTAACATGTAAAAATCTCATCAAATTTGTTGATCACATTTCAGTGGAAACAATGAAAATAAATAGTGTTTTGTCAGGATTTTTGTACTCATTCATATCACGCTTATTTGGATTTCGGCAATCAATATAAGCAACAGTGTTTTGGGGTATTCAAAAGCTATTTTCTTAGCTTGGTAGATTCAACTCATTGTATTCCTCCCCCTTGCAAAAACACAATCAAATCAAATAAACAAATAAGAAAGAAAGCAACTTCATAAACTTCATAAACAAACAAAAATAACACAACTCTGAAAGGCATACCCTCATCTTCAAGAAGGTCAGACTCAGCATCTTCTTCATCCAGACTTTCATCATTTTCTTCTTCACCAAACTCCTCCTCATCTTCGTCACTGTCAGAGACATCTTCTTCCTCATCTTGGGAAAAAAACAAACATTACAGTTGAAACTAATTTGCTTCTAAAATTAAACATGTTCAAAATTGTTCATTTTCATTAATTTTGATTAAAGCATAGCATTTCTATGCTCAGCCTGGGCTCAAAATACCCACTGGACCAATGGCCAGTCTAGTAATTTATAAACACTGGGTCAGTAACCATCACAACCGATCAAGTACTGCAGTCTCAAGTTCTTCCAAACACATACAAGTACATTATGTGTACTGAATTTTTTCAAAACAAAAGATTCTCCTAAATGTACATCATATTTAAGAAATACATTTGGGCTTGCAAACATATTTGTACTCAAGTAAACAAGGCATGTTTGCTAGTGGAGATACTTACCAGAGTATGGATTTGATGCAGAGGAACCAAGAGTAGTCAGGAGTTGCTCATAAGCTGAAGGTTCCTGTTCAACACTGCTATCTGAACTGTAATCTTCCTGTTATACAAAAACAGCATTCCATAGGAGAAAGGAGACACAATATTAAAATAAAAGTTGTTTCATAAATTTCATGTTTGTGTATTTTGTTGAACAAATATTTGATGATTGTGATAAATTCAGGACTGTAGTAAAAATGTGAAGGAGTGGAGTTTAATTAAAAGAAAAATAAGTGATGTTATTTCATGGCCTCCAACATGGGCATTACAATTTTTAAAGTAAGTCAACACTAATTTTTACAAGTTCAAAGATGCAATTTGTCCCTCCATTTTACATTTCTGATCAATGAATGACATTTTGACTGCAACAGTTTGCCCCATTATAGTTTTGTTGTTGTTTACATTTAAATCCTTCAATAAACGAAAAAAACATTTAAAAAATATAAAAATAACAATAAAATAATTTGTTTTTATGTCACCTCTGGTGCACTGTACTTTGAATCCATGACCTTTGCATAGTTAGGGTCACACAGAAAGTGATAAAGCTTTAGCAATGAACGACATATCAATGACTACATGATCATGTTAATCCTAATCCTAGGTTCACCGACAACCATCACAGTCAGACAAAACCAGAAAGATTTAGCAGGTAACAGAAATAAAATGAATCTTATTGTACCTCATTTGGTGCATCTTCTTGGTTTCCTTTGTTATCGAAAGATTGGTTTGCAGGAAGCGTCCTGTTGATAGATATGTTTGTATTGAAAGTTAGTATTGAAAAAAAATGTTGTAGTGTACATTATGTATTACCATTATGAAACAACTTGATTACCTAGATGGGGGGGGGAGGGCATGGGTGCCCAAGTTAAAATGCTGAAAGCAATTGCAACTTTTTCACTCAATATAACAACAAATATTATTTCCTCATGCTTCATTATAACTTCTTCATGCTTCCGGTTTGGGAAATGTTGAATTGGATGCCAGTCATCTCGTCCCCAGCAAAGTGGCCCCCTACTACAGAGTCCCCCCCCCCCCCCCCCCCCGCAATAGAGTGTAGCCCCTACACATTGCCCTGACTCTCTTTTGAATTTGATGCCCAAATACAATTTCTTTTTACCAAATCTTGAATGAATCATACAAAAAGCGAACACCATGAATGTGGCGATTAAACATTTCTTTTTTTACATTGTTATTAAAAAAAAAATAATAATTAAGTTAAAATTCAGAATTGTGTGCTAGTAGTTGACCAGTTCGGGATCATTGACCAGTTCGGGATCACTTCAACTTTGCAACAACCCCATAATTAAGTTACTTCTCACATTACCAATTTCTGTTGATACATGTGAAGAATAACATGCAATAAACCAACAAACCCAAAATAAGGTTCCAAACTTCATCAACAAATAAATTATGGCCATTTTCTGGAAGTTTGTCTGCGATTTGGATCATTATTTAAAAAAAAAATGTTGGCTGAAAAACGCTGTTAAAACTTCTCACCTTTAAAATTAGAACGCCAGGGCGAATAACATTTATGTTAAATGCTTAGAATGTGTAAAAAATATTTCAGGTAAATACTGAGCAGTCGTCTTGTTTTTTTGAGGAGACGAAATTACCGAAATCATCTTTTGGGGGGCATCGTACCCTTGACCAGTTCGGGATCACTCACTGACTCAGCATCTCTCATTGCGTCAAATGGTGCCGCACTCAGCATGCTCAGTGAGGTAAAATCTTACTGCTGCAGTCGAAAGTTTATTTGTTGCTTTTAAGATACATTTCTTCAACAAATTCTTGTAGGAATATTGTTTTTTTGTGAGAAAATGAAACTTGGAGGAGGAAATTGCGACTGTAAGAATAGATATTTGGGTCAATGTTGCTTTTAGGCGTGCTTCACCTTTTCATTTGCCTTTGCTGTTGTTTTGTGTTTTTGTTGCTGGATTTTTGCGCTGCTGTTGAATACACTTGCATGAAATTCTGTGGAGAAAGGAAGTCCATGTCCATGCCAACACACTTGTGAAGTTTGTGTCCTTGAGAGACAGTTTTATGTGTGGGTTTGAAATAGAGGGCACGCTACTGATTCAGAATAGAATTAACTGATCCTGAACTGGTCAAACAGGTGACAATACTTTTCTCAAAGCCTCTTCAAAAGTACTAATCTTTTTTTGTCAGTGGATACTTGGTGAGTTTTATAACATGTTTAGCCTTAGGTAAACTGATAAACTTTTTTGTTTAAAATGTCAAAGAGATTGCAACCAAAAACAATGTGAATTCAAAAAGTGATCCCGAACTGGTCAAATGACTGTAGTAGTGTAGTAGTAGTACTAGTAGTAGTATAATTATAATTAATAAATATCCCTGAATATATAGGGGCGACTTTGCTAGAGAACTCAGGAGGTGACTTTACACTACAGGGGACGACTTTGGTTGTGGGCGAGATGACTGGTTCCCGTTGATAAATAGCCTAGAGAACTCAGGAGGTGACTTTGCAGGGGACGACTTTGGTTGTGGGCGAGATGACTAAATAGCCTAGATTCTGTCTTTCCCCCAACAATTTTCAGATTGTAAATAAATTTAATGTGTCGAAAATGAACGGCTTACCCATGACTTTCTGCATATATTTTGGCATTAGCTCCACCTCCTCTTTTCCTTTCGTTTACTTTTCTACTAATTGCTTGAAGATCGATCTTTCTTCTCTTTTTAACATGATGTTTTCCATGTTTTCGACGCTTGTTCCCTCTCATTTTATGTAAATGTTTAAAATAGCTGCTGTATTCTTTTTAGTGTTTCAACTCCACAGCACACGTGTGTTTTCCACGTTTTTCAAATCAACAACCAGGAACTGAAGTACACGTTTTATTAAAAAAATATAGTGAAACACGAACTGCACGTTTTAAACAGCTTTATTGTCAGTCACCTTCATAAGATACAAGACATTCGATTGGTTCTTATAAAGGGGAGCTGAAAATAATATCCAATCATATTTGAGCTACTGAAATAAAAAATATTATTTAACTGGTGCACCGAAAGGAAACATTTTCTTACTGTATTAAAGAACACCAGTGATAAATGCCCCACGCTACTAGCCTCATTAATGCATTTGCGGCTTTTGTCATGCCTGGGCACGGGGTCTGATTCTTTTCGATTTTTGAGGTAAAATTACAGTTTCCTTCAACCTTCTTTCAATTTACAAAGTATTTTATAAAGTTGTTAAACGCTATGCTTCAAAACATGTCGAAATAATCTTCAAAGAAAATTAATCGGTGATGCGAATGAGACATTTTCGTCAGAATATTATTCTATTAAATTCGTTTCTCATGTTTCTTCTGCATGCGGCATGGTTTTGTTTCGCATGATGTCACTTGTAATGTCAGGGTTTGGAGGCGGGGCCGACTGGAATGGGGGGGGGATTGAGTTAGTTTTTTAAGAATTTATTTTATTTTATCGTAATCTAATATAAGTAATACACAATTAATTTAAAACATATACATAATCACTGCTCAAACTATTAATTATCACTATCAACTAGTCTACCACCAAAAGCACCATATTTCATGTGCATTCCCTACATTCGGTTCGGTAGTGTTTCATTTTGAAATATATTCAAATCCTACTCCGACCTAGAACTATAAGGTTCGTTCCGCTATTGTCTCCACGACCCTCATACTCATAAAGTGACATGTACAAAATCCTATTTGAAACTTTTTGCCCTTCACGTTTATGTGCGCGCGCCTAAAGCTTTTTTTTTTAAAAGAGAATTTCCATTGGTTTTAAATTATATTTTATTTATGAAAATGGTATTTTTTTCACGTGAAAAAATGATAATTAAGCAGCATTGTCGCCGCCATATTGCCGCAGCAAGGTGCCCTCTGTTGTCCATAGTGTACAAGCTCCATCTGTCCATGAGAAGGCAAGATGGCGTCCAATCCCAATGGCTCAGCTGCTTAGCGCTTACTCCTAGAACTATTCGGTTCGTTCCGCTATCGTCTCCCCGACCCTCATAGGTCATCATGTACAAAATCCTATTCGAAACTTTTTCCCCTTCACGTTTATGCACCTGGACTTCTCTTTTGAAAACGGAGCTCGCCAAAATTAGGCTCTATGTATTCATTGTTTTCACAGTGAGCTCGGGGTGGGTCCAGAAAATCCACTCCGCAAAAAAAAGGTGCAAAAAATGATAAATTCCCATCGTTATTCGGAATCGTCACCTCCCGATAACAAAAATGGCCGCCGTCGCTTGTATCAATGGTATGCTGCGCGCAACGCTGGTTCACAATAACCAACGCGTTGCCACGGTTTACGTATAAAAGATAAGCCATTGATTATTGTGGACCAGTGTTGCGCACACAATACTGTTGAATACCAGCTTAAGGCAGGTCGTGGACCAGCGTTGCACGCAGCGTACCAGTGATACAAGCGACGGCGGCCATTTTTGTTATCAGAAGGCGACAATTCTGAATTAGCGATGGGAATTTATCATTTTTTGCACCTTTCTTTTGCGGAGTGGATTTTCTGGACCCACCCCGAGCTCACTGTGAAAACAATAAACACATAGAGCCTAATTTTGGCGAGCTACGTTTTCAAAAGAGAACTCCAGATGCATAAACGTGAAGGGGAAAAAGTTTCGAATAGGATTTTGTACATGATGACCTATGAGGGTCGGGGAGACGATAGCGGAACGAACCGAATAGTTCTAGGAGTACTTAGCGCTCATTTTTTCGCATAAAAACCCTGCATTTTCACAAAAGAAGTATAACCTCAAACCAATGGAAATTCTCCCTCAGCCCATACTTAACAGTTCTACGCCTCTTTCATCGATTTAAAATGTATATTGGAGGAGTTGACGGTGTGTTGATGGTACCATTTGTGTTGACGGTGTGTTGACGGTATATTAGTAGGACGTTCTGTGCACAACGCTGGTTCACAATATAACCAACAGTTTATGTATAAAAAACATTTACCGTTGGTTATCGAGACCAGCATTGCACCCAGCATACCATTGATTACCAGCATACGGCTTGCGTGTTGGAAAGACCAAACTAGTAATATGCTGTGCGCAATGCTGGTTCACAGTAGACAACAATTCATGTATAAACACATGTACTGCTGGTTATGGTATTGGTACTTTTGATAGACATGTTCTGCGAAAATATTACAATTTAATAAGTTTCAGCAACATTCCAGATTTAGGTTTTCACCAAATCAGCAGAAAGTTTGGTTACCAATTCAATGTATGAAAATTGTCAGTACATGTCATATTGGCAACTCAAAAATTGTAACCTCTGTTGCCGTGGTAATATATTACCTGTGCCGTGATAATGAGGGACTTGAATATACACATACAAACTAACTGTACTGTCCCTAGTGCACTTATGTCATTGTCATCATAAATGTTTCGTTTCAGACCTTTTCATTTTTTTTACAATCTCATTTATTTAAATCCAATAGATAAACATCTCTGTTCTGTTTTTGTTTTTTTGTTTTTTTGCAGAAAGCAGACAAAATGAATAAGAAGTTGTACGTCGGTAACATTCCATATGACTGCCATTCAGAGCAGCTTCGAGGGCTCTTTGAACAATTTGGAAAAGTCACAGAATGTGATGTTCTGGGGAAATATGGTTTCGTGGTAAGATTATCATCACTTCATAAATGGCAACAGTATTGTTTCTTTTGGTGTAGTGCTCTGTATTCTTACTAGCTTCATATTAAATTAAATTTCCTAACCATGATGTCTTTCAAAATCTTCGGTGTGGAAATGTTTGTATTTGATGGATATGTTGCTTTACCCAAAGTGTTCAACTCTCAGTGCAAATGTTGGGTTTTGGGAACAATGGATTTAGAAAAGTATCAGGCCAACCAGGGCCTAGTATCATGGCTCTGTAAGCAAAGAATCAGCGCTTATGGAAACGGAATTTTGCGCTTACATTAAGCTTATTTCCTGGGTTAGCAGGTAATTTTTGCTTGTGCACGTGCGTACTTCATGTTACTAGGCATTCTTCGCTTACACTGCTAGGGCAGAAATTCGGTGCTTGCACAGTAAGCTCAAAATGTGATCGTAAGTGCACAATTCGGCGGTAAGCAGAATCATGAAATTGAGCCCTGGTCCAGGCAATCTTCAAAAAGAAAACAGTCTCATTTTAAAGTTGACATAATTTTTCTTGGTGATTGCTAAACACTAATAGGAAAATGTCTCTTGTGCAACAAAATGTTCCTTCTGCATACATTGTAATTGGTTGCCTCCAAGTTGCATTTAAATGTTGCCTGATGTGACAAGGCTCCATAAATGCCTCTATGGATGTCGTCTCCTTTTTGTCATCCGCTCTCGTTTGGGACAAATAATTTATATGGTTCACCACTACCCAACAAAAGTTATCAAACTTTAACTCAAAAGGGGACATCTGCTTTCACATCAGAAAAAAGTTCCAAGCATGGTAGTTATTTGATGCAAAAACTTGAATTTCTATTTGTGTTTATTTTCACAGCACATGGCAACAGACTCAGAAGCCCAAACTGCTGTGAGCAACCTGGATTCCTACAACTTCATGGGATCTCCCCTGAATGTTAAATTCTCCACAGGAAACAGCAATAAATTTGGTGGTGGTGGTAAGGAATACGTCAAAACAAAACCATCCAGCTATATTAAACAAAGTCTGTTACATTTTGATGAGATATAGAAAGTCGTGGTTTAACCTGTTTTGCTTAAATGTTTTTCTTGAATGTATTGGAGATCCATCAGGCAGTGTAATAACTATGCAGTAAACTGACTTCAAACTAACTCACAAATTTATTCAATAGAAATTCACAATTTGCTCAAAGCCCATGTCGTGGGAAATTGTTTTGCCATTTCATTATTAAAGTTGAAGTATTGTCATTGATGTGACTTTATTGATCATAATGTTGCAGTGTTTGCGATAAGTGGTCTGTATTTCAAAGCATTTGGTTTTTTATGAGTTGAGTAACGAGGCAATCCTAGTGCTCAAGCAAAATGTGATGTCACAATACAGATCACCATGGTGATAGTACAAACTCATATTAAAATATTGGTGTATGGTAATGATGAAAATCTGATCTTTTGCTACTACTACCGTCTGAGTGTAGACAGTGATAATCTAAGATTTCTGAACCACGTTTAACTGCAAGGCAATGTTGAATTCACCATTTAGTGCATTGTTAATGCGAATTGCAACTTTGCTTGGTGGTAGCAATACAACACCTGTACGCTCCATTCATGGTGCAGACATCTTATGTTGTCTTCATTTCCATTGAATGTATTCAAAACAGTCTAGCCCTTTTACCTTGTAATTATAATTAGCATTAACGATTACTGTTGAATATTAGGAACATGACTAAGATGCTGTGTAAGAGAGCACTTCCATTTTTCCTTTAACTGCCAAAGCACCAGCCTTTTCATATAATTTTTCTCTGTGCGTTTTATGACATTTGTAGTCAAGAGGAAGATTTACGTGGGCAACTTGCCAACAGACTGCACTGAGGAGCGGTTACTTGAAGAATTTGAGAAGTTTGGGGAGGTAGCAGAGTGTGATGTCATCAGAAATTATGGATTCATTGTAAGTTAAGACCTAAGACCAATTTTTGGGTGCTTAGGAAAAGTTGGTAACCAACCTATTAAGTGCCATATGTTGTGTATTGTTAAGAATGGTTCCCTGTTTCGGATGTCAACCACTTCCTGTTTAGTTGTTTGCAGATTCTTGACCTATTGATTCTCCAGAACTCATTTTTTAGTCTTTATTGAATTCATGGTTGCATATAAATATGTTCCATTTTAAAACGCTATGAATAAATATGAAGTATTTGCATTACTCTAATAATTATCCTGACAGTGGTGACACATTTAACATTATGTAGGATTCCTCTTGAAATGATACTATTAGTTTGATTGTTATTGATCCAACAGCACATGAAGACAGAAGATGGTGCCACACAGGCTGTCAAACATCTCCACAATATGGACTTCTTTGGAAACAATATCACAGTCAAATTTTCCACGAGTGGAGTACACAAAGCACCAGGTGTGGGAAGTAAAGGAGAATGCTTCAAGTGTGGCAATAGAGGCCATCTGTCTAGAGACTGCAATGAATGGGGGTATGTTCTCTAGTGAATGGGGGTATGTTCTCTAATGAATGGGGGTATGTTCTCTTATCTTGCCTTGGTGTCTCTTTGGGGCATCATGGCTAAACACCAGAACACTGTGTCCTCTAATCTCTGTCAATGCCTTGGTGTCTCTTTGGGGTATCAAGGCTAAACACTGTATTTTTTAAGTACTGTCGGTGACAGGATGTGGGTTTGAATCCAAGACTGGCCGGTTGTAATATTTGTGTTCAACTTTAAGATGCTAGGACCAACTTTTGGCCAGCCTGGCCAGAAAATTGAGATTGAAATAGCTTTTTCAAAGAAGTTATAAGCTTTCATTTTAGGTATTGCTGGAAAAAGAAAGTAGTATTTAATTAAAAACAAAAATTAAAATAATTGTCTGGATCCTGAAATTATCTGATGTCCATGGTGCAAACAATTTTGCAGTTTACTTGTATTTACCTGTGCAGTACGCATGACGTAACGCCAAATCCCTTGTTTCTGTAAGCGCCGATTCTTTGCTCACAGTAAGCAGAGCCATGAAATTGGTCCCAGGTCAATCTTTTCACAATGCAACTTAATGTTGAAAACCTTGATTGATTGCAGACCTGGTGAGCGATCAAGAAGTCGTGGTGGTGGGCGTGGTGGCATGAGTCGCGGCGGCTCAAGTCGTGGAAATGGTAGCTACCCCCCACCCAGGTCATCCTCGGGAAGGGCATCATACAATGGGTACGGCGCTGACTCGTATGACCCCTACTATGACTACCCAGCTCCACCCCCAAGAAGGCCTCCCCCAAGTGATGAATACTACAGCAGACGCTATCCAGACGAATATTACAGGTATGCTAATGTTCACTATGGTTCCCAGTTCCTTATTGTGTAATTTATGAAAGGGTTTATGATGCTATGCAGATGAATAATACAGTGTTTGCTAAAGTTCACTATGGTTCCCAGTTCCTTATTGTGTAATTTATGAAAGGGTTTATGATGCTATGCAGATGAATAATACAGTGTTTGCTAAAGTTCACTATGGTTCCCAGTTCCTTATTGTGTAATTAATTTATGAAGTGTTTATGATGCTATGAATACTACAAGTATGCTTTAAATTTAATAAGGTTCCCAGTTCCTTATTTTTTATGCTTTTTAAGAATTTGTTGCTTTGAGCTGTATATATTTTTCAAATATTTGTGATTTGTATTCACAACTATCATCTATTATTTATTAATAAAATTCATGGTTTTATGAAATGAATTTTTAATGTACATACCTTAAGTTTAATAACTGTTGAAGTTAATGTTTTAACTGTTATCACTTTCCAGGTGTTTATGTATTGTGTATATAAGTGTTTTGCAACCATCGTCTGGAAGTGCCAGAATAAAATTGGGAGAAAAAAATTATTATATTAATGAAATGTCATGTGGAGAATTAGGTGGGTCATTTAGTTGTGTCATTTAGTTGTGTCATTTAGTTGTGTCATTTAGTTGTGTCAATTGATGCAAAAACATAACAGCAATAGTAGTCATTGCTTAAAACTAACGTCATTTCTCATTGTAAGGACCTCGTGTTCTTTCAGGCTTAAGAAGCCTTATGTGAGTTAGAGTTGAATAAATTGTCTGGTTTGGTGACTTGCTTTGTCACAAGTTACCACTTACATCTGAATTCCTTAAACTATCGAGACAGTTCCTCTGTCACATGATTCGGGCAAGCTGTTGTGTAGTTACGTAAGAGACGGCGAACACCCAAACACATTTGTGAATGAATGTGTATGGCAGAATGGTACCAGGGTTTGCTCATCTGGAGGTTGCTATACAAAAGCTTGCCCTGAACCATTTGACAAAGCAACTGTCTCTACAGTCTGAGGAATTCAAATTTAAGTGGTGACTTATAACTAAGCAAGTCAGTGTACCAGACTTTATTCAAATCTAACTGGCAAATGGCTTGTTGCCCAGAGATACAACGTTCTGCACAGAGAGTCTCTAGTGCAAGATACAGCGTGGAGTTAGGACATTTTTGCACTGGTACAATGGTTTATAATCTCTTCATTTTATGGTCATGATGAAACTGTTATCATTGCTACTACTACCGTCTGAATGCAAACAATGATTAGCCAAGATTTCTGAACCATTTCCTGCTGGAAGATGAAGTGAAAATCCAACCTTCCTTCACGTCTGATCAAATTTCACTGCAGTCCGTCTTTATAATGCTATGAATGGTTTATATTTAGGAGGCCGTTACCCCGTGACTATCCGCCACGTGAATATTCCCGAGAGTATGCCCTACGAGCCCGGAGTAGGAGTCCACCACCGTCTTACAGGCGTCGTCTGTCACCAGGAAGGTTTGTTTCATCCTTCTTCACTCTCTATCTCGATTGCCTTTTTATCTTTTTTCAAAAATGTGGACAGGTTTTCGTCTTGAATTGTCTTTGTTATTTTTAGCTGCATTACATATTGCTTACTTTCAATACAAATTTAATTACAGGTGTTGCAAACTTTTTCCACCCAAAATAATCTGTGGTAGAAATGCAAGCAGTGGTAATGGGTGGACGTTTTCACCCTAGTGAAAGGCTTAAAAAATACTCTGAGAAAGATTCTACTCGGTTTGAGGCCATTACCACTTTCTACTTTTAATTTCATTACACTTTAGCCATGTCATTCATTCATAGTTTTTACATAATTTGAATAAATGATTATGGTCCAACGACCAAATTAGATGGGGTAATGCATCAACAAGATTGAAAAGTAAACAATATGTTAACCATTTACATAAAAGAAGATTGTAGATATTGATTGTAGATATTGTTATACATATAGTTGATAAACTATTGTTTTTCTATATAGTGAATACGACCGCTACTACGAGCGTCTACCCCCAAGGGATCCCTATTATGATCTGCCTCCAAGACGGTAAGATTCTTACAGAATAAGTCAAGTTTGTTCAAAGGTTGCAGGTTGTGAGTGCTGAGAACTATCCTTGCCGTCGATTCATGTCCAGAATGCTTTAACCCCACATGAGTGACTGTCTTTTCTGACCGTGATAGTCTGATTCAATGCAATCTTATCCGCTTGAACCGATGAGAAGTTTAAATTCCTTCATCTCGCGTCAGTGTGACACTTTGAAAAATAGCTTCAACAATTACTCAATTTATACAATCAATTGTTTCTTTGTAGAAGAGAGATTTTTAATTGTTTGCCAAAGCTCTCCTACTTTAAGTATGTGGATTTATGGATAACGTGGACATAAATGTTCCAATGTTTCTTGGAATGATGTTGATGAGATGCTTGACAAAGACCAGAGCAATGCAGGCTGAAGCCTCTGCATAATTCCAGTCCTAAGGTGACCTGATATCGAGACTGACTTTGCTGATACTTTGACGTTTCTTTTGTATTGACAACTTGCTCAATTTGATCTCTGTATGGTAATGATGAAAATCTGATCTTTTGCTACTACTACCGTCTGAGTGTAGACAGTGATAATCTAAGATTTCTGAACCCCGCTTAAATCGCAAGGTGAGCTCAAATCGAGAGTGATGTGCGATCCTCAACTATGCCTTGTACTGTTTTTTTTTTTTTAGTCATTCCATGTCAGTCTTCTTTTTAGTTTATTCATGCGTGGTTCAATGATCATTATCAAGAATGCAGCCATGTCTTTGCGATTTGACAAAATCGTTGCTTAGCACAAAAACGTGTCTCATCTTTGTAGATACTATTGAGTCTCATGCAAGATTGGCTCCATGCCCAAAATGTATCCGTAAGCTATTGATTTGTGTATACAGCTGAATAATCGGTGGACAGTCTCAAACGTGCGTGTTGTGTAATTGTTGTTCTGGAGGTACGTTTTTGCAGTGACATGACAATATATTCTCGTTTTTAAAACCGCTTTTTAAAACGAAGTTCCTGTGCAAAAGGAAAAGTACCAAGATTGTCTATTGTGTAAACCTAACAATGTGAAGTTAACGCTGTATTTTTTCTTTTTCCTTGATCGCGTCCCCTACACAGCTCCATGTCGTCCGCATCTCCTGCTCCCCCGGCACGCCGGCTCCCGCCGGCACAATATTAAGAACATCACGTCGTTCTCAACGTTGTTATCGTGTCCAGATTTATACCCTTTTGCTGTCGTCGACCGCGATTTGGATTGTAACAACCGATAGTGTTGCAAAGAGAACATTTTTTAAAGCGTTTACATTGTACTGTAGAAAACTTCTATGACTTGTGTTGTTGTTTTTATTTCTCGTTGTTGTGGACCGTTTTGTAAGGTATTGTGAGATGAACTCGAGCGTTTTGGCATTCCAGATATAGTCGGTAAATTGTTGATCGTATTTAAAATACCGTGAAACGATTACTTCAAGAACTTTAGTTCAAAAATGGTTTAACGGATGAAACACCGAAAGAAAGTCCGTCAAGAAATAACGTTTTCAGCTCGCATAGGAATGAACGGAATACAGCAAAAGATATTGCATCTAGGAACAGCAGTACCCAAATTTCTTAAATTGCAGATTATAGTTAACGAAGCGTGAAATTGCACCATTGTCTTTGAAGGTGTTAATCCTATAAAAGTATGTCGTCTTGTAAATAATATGCTTTCCACATTCAGACAACAATGTACAAGGATATTTATCAGCACCGATGTGGTTTTTGGGGGGGTGTTTTTTTTTAGGTGTGATTTGTTGATGTTTTTGATGAAAAATGACAACGTTAACAAAAGTAAATTTCCACTACATATATCAGCTACAATTGGAATCCAAACCAACTTCAACATGCACAGTTGCCTACTTTCTACTTATTGCTCCAGTTTCAACAATTTAGTCCAATGCTTGTGTTTTACTATAAGGAGTAAGTTGAATATAGCTGTGAACAATAATTACTTCTGTGACTTAATTTATTTAAATTTGTCAAGGATACTATTTCGTTTTGTCACAAAGCGCATCCAGAAATCATTGATGAACCATTGAATTGCCAATAAGTTTTTTATAACCTGTAAGTTTTGTTACTCGTGTAACAGAAAAGGAGCAAATAGGAGATTCAAATCCTTTCCGTTTCATAGAAAAGGAACGACTTGCTTTACCGAGGTTTGAGAAATTTGCAATGTTGTTAAAGTTTTCAACAATTGTAAACAGTTTTAGCTGTCCTGTATATAATGCTACTAGATTTTGCTTTTTAAAGTTGTTTATAGTGAGAGTAGTGCAGTCATGGGGTACTTGAAATGTACAATGAAAAAAGTTAAAAACTTGACTTCTTAATTCATTTAGAGCATGCAGACTTCATGAATGAAATTGGTTTGGGTTTTTTATTTTGACGAGTACTTAAAAATAAATTTTAACTAAGAGAATTCCTTTAGGTTCTACAACAGACCAACTATCACCAGCAGCAATTTGTGTAGTAGTGATGTTGCTGATATTCTGTTGACTTTTTGTCATTGTATCATAAAAGAATGCACAACACAAGCATGCCCTCTTTGTTGTTAGAATTTTGTATGCAACCAGGGCACACCAGCCTTTCAGGAAAACTTGCTCTTTCCATGTTTTTTTTTATAACCTGTAAGTTTTGTTAGTCGTGTAACAATAGTCGTAATATGATCCTATATGTTAATCAAGCACAGTAAAAAGGAGGCTTTCTCGTGATGGAAAATAAATTAATGCTTTTGCTGTTGATTAAAAAGACCTGAGATGTCTGACAAATCGCTGAATTAATGGAAGTAGTTATAGAATAGGGACCTTTGCATTCGTATCCCGTTGGTGAGAAATTTGTATGAGCCTTTGAGGTGGGTTTATATAGAAGACTTCTTTTAATTAGGGCATTTAACGGCCAGACCATATTAGAAATACCAGAGCGAACCTATCCCCTTCCCACCCACCCACCCACACCCGTAATGATAGTTTAGCTGCCGTTTTGACATACAAACAGTTGTATATGGCTTGCTAAAGGATGCATGTGCCACAACTGGGCTGGGAGCCAGTCCCACGTTTCTGAGAACACCAGAACTCGAGGCCGGTGTACGAAGTCGCTCGGTCGCACCAATCGGGGGATAATAACTGGCAGATTGTGCCTGTGGAATCGATGCTGGAATCGTTGACGGACGGACGGTCTGCAGACGAGAGGATACGAGTCATTGCGAGATGACGTTCATACAATTACTCACAGTGCAACGTATTGATGCTCGTGCACGGATATATCATACGGTTATAAAAAGAGCCCCCATCGGAAGGTAACGTGTTCGATACTAACGCTTTCACTGCTTTGTTCTTGGGCGTGAGTTTCAGCTTCTCCTTCGAGATATAAGCTTGTCAATTCTTATTTCAACAAAGTGGGATAATTACTATTTTTATACACTTCGTTGCCAGTGATTATTGGTTTTTCTTTGTCGCACTGTGCTTGCTATAGACCCTGCAGTTTCCAACGTATTAAACATTTTCGGGGGTCACTTTTTTCCCCCATTCCTCTCGCTAATGTGTCTCAATTGTTGAATGTGTGTGAAACTCAACAGTTAAAAAAAACCCTTTTGAGCATCTATATACTTACCCTTCCGGTTTAACGGCTAAGATTTGTTCAACAACAAAAAATAACATAGCTTGAAATTTATGCATCAAAGAATTTCTTTCACCCATAGAAATGTTCATATTTACAAAATGTAATTTTTCTTCAATGCACAAGTCCTTTCTCCTTTCGAAAAGACCAAACGTCTTTAAAACTAACATATGGTTCATTTGAAGCCAATCTCATTAATTCAAACGACACTTCAACAGTAGTTTATGCAAGCCCCAAGGAACAAAGAGGATTGGAAAAACTACTATCCATCAATAATTTATTCAAATACAAGTAGGACACTTTTTTTATTTTATCAATTGCCTATACATGTACATGTATATCTAAATGCGATTGTAGATAATTTGATGAGTCAGACACTCGTACTGACTGTCACCGCTGCTTGAACAAAATATATAATTTGTGTTTTTTAAGATGAAGTACAGGATTGGCTTTTCTCTATTCCTCTATTTTAGATAAATATTGCTTTCTGAAACACTGTCAACGAATGTATCATTTGAGGACCTCAAAAAGCACTATTGCCTATCACAGTTTGGTTGTGTAGTGTGTTTATTAAAATTTGAGATATCTATGGAAATGAATTTATTCTCTGAAAAACCACTGATGTGTTATCTTTTTAAGGACTAGCATCAGCGCTGTTATTCTTTCAGGCAAAATGTGTTTTTATCCTCTCTGAATCCAGATATATTAACGTTCAAACTCTGTGGCACTTTGTCATCATATTTTGTATGTAAATTATTAAAGAGAATCGTTACTTCAGTCTCAAAGTTATTATTTCTTGAAAATTAATTGTGACATCATCAGTTTTCCAGTGATGTTTCCCATTGTAGAAAAAGTCCTGCCTACTTACCCTCTATGCCCCTGGAGGAACCCCAGAAAAAGTCTGACATTTGTGTTCCAGACTTATCATTTTATAACTTCTACCTATGTTTTTGTTAATCCAGTGGCAGGGAGGCAGTAGCCAGACTGTCATCATATACAAACGGAAAATCCAAACAAGAGTACTCTGGGAACTTTGCCGAGGATGTTACCTTTTGATGAAATGGTAAGGTTCAACTTGGTCAATTTCAAATCGACACACAAATGTGCTCTGATTGGCCAATGATTTGCTAAGCTGATTCTGTTTGCCTGTTGAGAAGCTGTTTTACTGTGTGAAGGTACAGTTGACTTTTGTTATAACAAGATCACTTGGACTGACCAAATGACCTCTTTATAAAAGGAATGTTGTTATAAGTGGACAGCGAAAGAAAGAAACACAAAGCAGAAATGAGATTCAGGACTTGAGAATGTACTCTTTTGTAAGCAGAACCTCTTTAGAACAATGCTCTTAATAACAAGGGTTGATTGTACACCCTTGCTAAACCATGAAGTACTGCCCTGCAGTAAGCCTACATGATCTTCCTGTTCAGACTTTACAAAAGAATTCTATGGTGTTTTGGGGGGTTGCTTTTCTGCTGTTTATATCATGATACTCGTACATGTAGGTATGTTGGCCACCAGGTTGGCTCAGTGATTTCTTTCCCAGCCTTTTCACCTGTGTGGACCCTGGTTCAAATCACATCTCATACCGTAGCCTTGTATGTGGATTGGGTCTTTTGGGGTTTTCCTCCCACATCTAAAACTAAACATTTCTTCTTGTTTCCTATTCACCATCCTATTATTGGCACTTGTGCTGTTCAACGATAATAAATAAATAAATGAGTTTTAAAAAATGAATGAATGTCTGAGTGACTTTTGGAACCCATCCTTTTAAATTTAGGCACCCTGTATTTTACGTAATATTTCAAAGTTTGTAAAAGTACATTCTAGTATACTGGTATATCTGAAAGTGTGCTTAAAAGGGCTGTGTAGTCATGATCAAAGCAGGACTGTGGCTGTACATGGAGTTATGAACTCTCACTAACCATGGTATAGTTCCATGCACCCACTTACAGGAGTGGTGACTAAAAGGGGCTGTGTAGTCATGATCAAAGCAGGCCTGGGCTGTACATGGAGTTATGAACTCTCACTTACCATGGTATAGTTCCATGCACCCACTAAGAGGAGTGGTGACTAAAAGGGGCTGTCTCGTCATGATCAAAGCAGGCCTGGGCTGTACATGGAATTATGAACTCTCATTAACCATGGTATAGCTCCATGCACCCACTTACAGGAGTGGTGACTAAAAGGGGCTGTCTCGTCATGATCAAAGCAGGCTGTACATGGAATTATGAACTCTCACTAACCATGGTATAGTTCCATGCACCCACTTACAGGAGTGGTGACTAAAAGGGGCTGTGTCGTCATGATCAAAGCAGGCCTGGGCTGTACATGGAGTTATGAACTCTCACTAACCATGGTATAGCTCCATGCACCCACTAACAGGAGTGGTGACTAAAAGGAGCTGTGTAGTCATGATCAAAGCAGGACTGTGGCTGTACATGGAGTTATGAACTCTCACTTACCATGGTATAGCTCCATGCACCCACTTACAGGAGTGGTGACTAAAAGGGGCTGTGTCGTCATGATCAAAGCAGGACTGTGGCTGTACATGGAGTTATGAACTCTCACTTACCATGGTATAGCTCCATGCACCCACTTACAGGAGTGGTGACTAAAAGGGGCTGTGTCGTCATGATCAAAGCAGCCTGTGGCTGTACATGGAATTATGAACTCTCACTTACCATGGTATAGCTCCATGCACCCACTAAGAGGAGTGGTGACTAAAAGGGGCTGTGTCGTCATGATCAAAGCAGGACTGTGGCTGTACATGGAGTTATGAACTCTCACTTACCATGGTATAGCTCCATGCACCCACTTACAGGAGTGGTGACTGAAAGGAGCTGTGTCGTCATGATCAAAGCAGGCCTGGGCTGTACATGGAGTTATGAACTCTCACTAACCATGGTATAGCTCCATGCACCCACTAACAGGAGTGGTGACTAAAAGGAGCTGTGTAGTCATGATCAAAGCAGGACTGGGCTGTACATGGAATTATGAACTCTCACTTACCATGGTATAGCTCCATGCACCCACTTACAGGAGTGGTGACTGAAAGGGGCTGTGTAGTCATGATCAAAGCAGCCTGTGGCTGGACATGGAATTATGAACTCTCACTTACCATGGTATAGCTCCATGCACCCACTTACAGGAGTGGTGACTAAAAGGGGCTGTCTCGTCATGATCAAAGCAGGCTGTACATGGAATTATGAACTCTCACTTACCATGGTATAGCTCCATGCACCCACTAAGAGGAGTGGTGACTAAAAGGAGCTGTGTAGTCATGATCAAAGCAGGCTGTACATGGAATTATGAACTCTCACTTACCATGGTATAGCTCCATGCACCCACTTACAGGAGTGGTGACTAAAAGGAGCTGTGTAGTCATGATCAAAGCAGGCCTGGGCTGTACATGGAGTTATGAACTCTCACTAACCATGGTATAGCTCCATGCACCCACTTACAGGAGTGGTGACTAAAAGGAGCTGTGTAGTCATGATCAAAGCAGGCCTGGGCTGTACATGGAGTTATGAACTCTCACTAACCATGGTATAGCTCCATGCACCCACTTACAGGAGTGGTGACTAAAAGGGGCTGTGTCGTCATGATCAAAGCAGCCTGTGGCTGTACATGGAATTATGAACTCTCACTTACCATGGTATAGCTCCATGCACCCACTTACAGGAGTGGTGACTAAAAGGGGCTGTGTCGTCATGATCAAAGCAGGCCTGTGGCTGTACATGGAATTATGAACTCTCACTTACCATGGTATAGCTCCATGCACCCACTTACAGGAGTGGTGACTAAAAGGGGCTGTGTCGTCATGATCAAAGCAGGCTTTACATGGAATTATGAACTCTCACTAACCATGGTATAGCTCCATGCACCCACTAAGAGGAGTGGTGACTAAAAGGAGCTGTGTAGTCATGATCAAAGCAGGCTGTACATGGAATTATGAACTCTCACTTACCATGGTATAGCTCCATGCACCCACTTACAGGAGTGGTGACTAAAAGGAGCTGTGTAGTCATGATCAAAGCAGGCCTGGGCTGTACATGGAGTTATGAACTCTCACTAACCATGGTATAGCTCCATGCACCCACTTACAGGAGTGGTGACTAAAAGGGGCTGTCTCGTCATGATCAAAGCAGGCTGTACATGGAATTATGAACTCTCATTAACCATGGTATAGCTCCATGCACCCACTTACAGGAGTGGTGACTAAAAGGAGCTGTGTAGTCATGATCAAAGCAGGCTGTTCATGGAATTATGAACTCTCATTAACCATGGTATAGCTCCATGCACCCACTTACAGGAGTGGTGACTAAAAGGAGCTGTGTAGTCATGATCAAAGCAGGCCTGGGCTGTACATGGAGTTATGAACTCTCACTAACCATGGTATAGCTCCATGCACCCACTTACAGGAGTGGTGACTAAAAGGGGCTGTGTAGTCATGATCAAAGCAGGCCTGGGCTGTACATGGAGTTATGAACTCTCACTAACCATGGTATAGCTCCATGCACCCACTTACAGGAGTGGTGACTAAAAGGGGCTGTGTAGTCATGATCAAAGCAGGCCTGGGCTGTACATGGAGTTATGAACTCTCACTAACCATGGTATAGCTCCATGCACCCACTTACAGGAGTGGTGACTAAAAGGGGCTGTGTAGTCATGATCAAAGCAGGCCTGGGCTGTACATGGAGTTATGAACTCTCACTAACCATGGTATAGCTCCATGCACCCACTTACAGGAGTGGTGACTAAAAGGAGCTGTGTAGTCATGATCAAAGCAGCCTGTGGCTGTACATGGAGTTATGAACTCTCACCCGCTCACTGTACTCGAGCTCCCTCCGTCCGTATGTTATCTATGGAGAGGGCGCATGGATGTACAGTAACTGGGTGAGAGTTCATGAGTTCTTGTACAGCCACAGGCCTGTTTTGACTATGACGACGGTGCCACTTAAAAATCAAACTGAAATATTGCAATATTACAACTTTGTTGTTCAGTTAAAGTTGCCTCATGTGGCACTTAATGAGTTACACTTTACCTCTGATACAGTTATTGTAATCAAACATTGGTTAATTAGCACAAAGTCAAACATATACCCGTCTCTTCATGAAACACAAAAGCTTGATGAGCAAGAGAACCTGCTTTTGCGCATATCATTAGTTTGTGTTTTGACAGTGAAGTAAACCATGTCATGATATGCACATCTCTTGGTGAAAATATAAAATGAATGAGATGAATGCCAACTTTCCAACAAAGAAATTAAGCAGCAGTTCAGGATGATTTACAATCAAGGCAAGAAATGATACAAAAATCCCATTTCTTCTTGAAAACAGTGTTGATTTAGTGAACTCGCTGGTTTTTAAGTTGACAGTAAATTGGTACAGCATCTACAGTATATAGCTGACTTGATTTTAGGGGTGAATTGAGAGTGAAATTTACTTAAGGACATCTTAAACAATTAACTTCAGTTGTAGTTCATGTAAGCAATACACAAATTGGTCCTTGTTTGTCAGTTCTGTCGTACACATTTTTTTCGATGTACATGTTTTATCTGATGCATTTATTTAAACAGAAGCTTGTTTTGATTTTATTTAATTTCAGAGTTGTTTGAAGTCTGAAACCCTCTTCAAAGTTGACTTGATGTGACTGATCGTAATGTTGGCAATAAAGCAGAAGATGGATCTAAACAATGCTGCAATTTTGAAATAATTTTTTACAATGTTTTCTTGAGAACACCACCATAGTTAAAGTTACCCTGCTTTTTCAGTGTTAACATTAACACTTTGCCCCCTCTGCACTCTGTACTGGGTGCTGTGTAAACACCAACATGTTTTTAAGAAATATTTCTGATACACTGAGGAAGCTGAAAGTATTTCTTTTATCAGGTGAAAATAATTTGTTCAAATTTCACCAAATCAAGATAAGTAAAAGGTATATTTTCTAAACTGTAGTGACCCTTTATTATGGTTATGTGATAAACCAATCAGGCATGAACAGTTGCCAGTGTCTTCTTGTAATTTGGCCATGAGCCGGTCAAATCCGAAAACCCAACCTTGGTGTGTTTTTTGTGGAAATCAAGTTAGCGGTACCAGTAAGCTTTGCATTTCACTGGTCAGCTGGTACTTTCACTTGTTCATACCTCAAGGTGTAACTGCAACAATGTTAAACCATACTTCATTCAAGTCTAAAGATGCATACAGAGTGCAGGAACAAACTGAAAGTTTTTGCCAAATTTTAAAGAACCATTACCAAAAAATGTTTTATATTTTTTACGTGTGTTTTTCATATTTTAATGTTCAAATTGTTACATTTCTGAAACAGTTTGTACTATGTGCTGTTATTATTTTAAGACCAAAGCGAATATTAACTTTTGAGGTTGTCTGGTACCATTTTTTTGAATTTAGGTACAAATTCTGGCTTATTGCTTAAGTAGCTTCCCATTTGTAAATGATATTTTTATGTATATATAATGTTACATAACAGGAAATGCAGAAGGACTAATACTCAAGAGAATAATGCGTTTTGGTTCAGGAGCATAGATTAGAGAATGAGCTAGGAGAGTTTCAGATTCAAAATCCTTTTCCTGTTGACCATGCGGGATTATTTTTTTAGTTGAAAAGTAACTTTTTTCCCTAACCATGAATAGTTTGTTTTGTCAATGAAACTCCATTTTGACACCCTTGTGAAGACGTTTTCTCTTTGATATCTGCAGATTTGAATGGATGTTTGGGTTTTTTGCGGTCGGTTTCTGAAGTACAATCAGACTATTGGAAAGCTGTTATGTAACGGCCGATCATTGACACACAGTCGAATGATGGCATGCCAGAGAGAGATGAAAGTCCTCATAACAATGCAGTAAAATCCATATTTACCAAATTTTGACTGGTATGTGAAAGGAACTGGTCTTGAACAAAGTCATTAGGCAGAACTGTTCAAAGAGTTAATCCGTTAATTGATTGCAGTGCAGGGCCACCGAACCATGACCACGGGGATTCTGTGAAACATTACATGCACTCTACCACAGTGTCACACCACATGTTGACATGACCATTGCCAAACACACAGACACTCAAATAATGCCTTTTGCGCCTTTTGAAGCAAAGGAAATTAACGTGAACAGCTAATTTGGCTCTGTACAATGGGTACAGTTTGTCAATCAACTATTTTACTTGATATTGATATGATTTGTTTGTTTCTAACATAGAGGGAGTACACAGAGGATGAGCAATCCCAGCATTCTCTTGCGTGCACCAATCTCCAGGTTGTATTTCTAATCTATGTTCTTGAGTTTAAGGTCATCTGTCTTGTTCAGAAGCTGAAGCTAGCCTTGTTCAGACTCTAAATTATTCATGTAAATAATACGCGTCACAGCAAAGTTTGTGTAAAAATGTACTAAGTCTGTATTGTGAGTGTTTACATATGACATCATTGTGCTTGGGTTTGTTTTGTTTTTTAACTCAAACTCCCTTGAGTAAAAAACTAGAATACTTGTCACTCTTTAACAAAAAACAACACCTTATGGTCGCTCAACACCCAATGTGTGATAATGGTGGTATGCCTGATCACATGTAAAGCATAATCAGTTTACTAGTGCAGTCCTCAGTCCAACAGAATCAAACAACTCGTGAAGTTGGATTTCAATTTGTCGGGGTGGTTAGTTTGGTTGTGTTGGTTATTGAGACATACAGCCCATGGTTGGATTTGCTTGTCTTTCAAATATGCTTGAAGTTATTTGTTTGTGTGTTACTTTTTTTCTGATAATTTGCAGCAGGTGATAGAACTGTAGGTTGTACTGAGCTATGACCTGCAATGTTTTCACCTCAGAAACTGTTCGATATTTCTTGCATTGAGATGCATTAGGTTCAAAGACGTTGCAGCTGCAAAATGTTTTGAGTTTTGGCCACATCATTAATGCTTGAATTAAACTCATCCCACCAAACTCTTAGTTACTTACAGTATTCAGTACAATAGCAAGTCTGAAAATCTCAGTATCATCTTCACTAGACACACACGTCTTGTAGCTCAGCACTGTCACTGGATCAGAAATACTTTGTTTAAGTTGCTGAACTTTTAAGAGGAGAGTTTGAATTGAAAAGTTTTAAGTTTACATATATAAGTACGTCTTTCAAGGTCAGTGGTCTAGTGTGAATGACTGGACTCTGGTAAGTGGCCTAGTTCAATGACTGGTCAGTGGTCTAGTGTAAATGACTCGTCCTCTGGTCAGTGGTCTAGTTCAATGACTGGTCAGTGGTCTAGTGTAAATGACTGGACCTCTGGTCAGTGGTCTAGTTCAATGACTGGTCAGTGGTCTAGTGTAGATGACTGGACCTCTGGTCAGTGGTCTAGTTCAATGACTGGTCAGTGGTCTAGTGTAAATGACTGGACCTCTGGTCAGTGGTCTAGTTCAATGACTGGTCAGTGGTCTAGTGTAAATGACTGGACCTCTGGTAAGTGGCCTAGTTCAATGACTGGTCAGTGGTCTAGTGTAAATGACTGGACCTCTGGTCAGTGGTCTAGTTCAATGACTGGTCAGTGGTCTAGTGTAAATGACTGGACCTCTGGTCAGTGGTCTAGTTCAATGACTGGTCAGTGGTCTAGTGTAAATGACTGGACCTCTGGTCAGTGGTCTAGTAAAAATGACTGGACTGTGGTCAGTGGTCTAGTGTAAATGACTGGACCTCTGGTCGGAGGTCCAGTGGGTTTTTCAAGCCCTGTAGGATGTTTCAGTAAATTCTTTCTTTCAAAGACACCTTGCAAATCATGTATGATCCTTCAGTGTGAAAGGCAATGTTTGTTAACAAAGTCAAGATTCAATTTTGGTTTGTTATATAGGTCTCCATAAAAATAAGAACTTCTTGCCTTTGGTTATAATGTCCAAAAAAGGAGAAAGAGAAGTGTCGTTATTGCCAAATGATTATAAATCTTGTGCTTTCAGATTTTTTTATTTATTTTTTTTTAGAAAAAATGTACATGTATACAAAAGAATATTTTTAAAAGGGACCACATTTCGTTGGGTGATTTTGTTCCACAAATGAGCTGTAAGAAATGTATTCATTAATTTTGAAATCAGTTTTGTACTCTAAAACCTTAACAGCTGCAAAAATATATTCTATACTTTTCTAAACTTTCCTTTTTATTATGCAAACTCAACTACTTTTTACATTTTGTTGACTTTGTTGAATCATTACCAATGCAACTGTTTGTTTTCACAATTGTAATATTCAGTTTGTTTAACTTTTTGTTTTTGATGAATGATCCGAACCTTTAGCTTAAAGTATTGCTGAACAATGTTATCTGCTAAGCTGGAATTAGCAGGGAGCCAGTCGGGACTTTCTACATTATACAGTACATTATTTTTGATGATAACCCATTTCTTCTAAGCAATACATTGTTGTGCTAAACAGCTATATGAGTTTAGGTCCTGTTGATTCTTAGTTAACAGTTTTATGGGGGAGTCTTTCTCAACACAAGTCTGTGAAGCAATTCATTACTCCTGTCAATATTTGTACATTTTTAGAAGTACTTATGTTTATTTTACCAGAAAACCTGAATAAATTCAACATTTTGAGAGAAAAGCTAAAGGAATCTGAGTTGAGTGGCAGAAATCATTGTTTAAAAAAACCCTTCTGTGTTGCATTTTACTTTGGTTTATATGTCTGATTTAGGACTAAATATTTCGATCTTGTGATTGACTTTTGGAAAAAAATAAGTAAGCTATGTAATTGGGTCTATAAAGCTTTCTGAAACAATGGTCTGTCTGTAACGCCCCTGTAATTTTGTCAGGATTGTTCTTGATTTCAGTATTCCATTTAAGGTTCACCGTCTGAAGTCCTCTTGATTTCCATTTCTGGTGATGTAGTCTTCAAATCCTCTATATGTACAACCTGAAAATAAAAAAATCTATCCAATAGACAAAAAAACAACATTTTGTACATTTAATATTTTCAATTTTTGTATGCACCATGTGACCTCTGACGTCAAAAGAGCCACATAGCCAGCCTGGGTTTTCTGCAGGCACAATTTGTACACAGCTAAATGAAAAAAAATCAAAAACTTACTTTTTGCGTAGATTGCATCATACTATTTGGGATACGTAGAAAGGGAGCAATTTTAGTTCAACTGTTGGTTTTTACAGGTCTTCACTTTATTTCGTAGATGATACCAAAACGAACACAATTTTTGTATGAGTAGTGTAGTACTTTGATAGATGGGAAACTGCCTGGAATGTATGGGTCATTTATAATCTCACCCCTGCTTTCAAGATGTCACAGAGTGCTCCTGCAAAAGTAAACCATTTGCATAAGATGGTAACATAGCTGGGACTGAGTGTAAAGGACTCCTGAATGTATATGCTTTGCTAACTCCACACCCTGGGGGCGTTCAGAAACTCCCAAACTGATTTGAGCATTACGGAAATCGATCTTGACAGTTTTCAACCAGAAACTGAATAAAAAAATCTGGGACATGCACCTGCTATGTACTGTATTGTCGCTGTCATGTTACCATGGTAACAAGTTCTATGCTTGGCTGATAGTGTTTGGTTTTTTTTAATGCTTTTTTGTGTGTGTCTCCAGACCCACTTTGTTCAATTGAATCAATTGAGAAAGGTCTGTTGACTTCCTCTGAGACCTTGTTCGGCTTTCATCTTGTTGGTGTTGTGATTGGTGCTTTATTACTTACAACATGATGTGGAATTTGCAACGGTGTGTGTGTGTGCAAGCGTCAACCCCTGTCAACAGAAAAAGGGGATGAAGATGTTTTGCCTACATTCATGTATGATTAGTTAAGTTTATTACCTTTATTGGACAAACATCAAAATACAACATAGTGCAAAAGGAAACCCTGAACAGGCACACAGGCCCACTAAGTGGGGACCCTTGATCACACATCAGAATCAAAAAGGAGGAAACAAAGACAGCAGCAGGAAATTGTAATGAGAATGCAGAAATCTGTGATGCATGATTACAAATTTATTAAAAACAGTTCTATGTGAATTTCAGTCTAAATAGCGTATACATGTACCCAGTGACTTAAGAAATACTTTTGTCTAAAAAACTGCAACTGTGAGCAAATTGTCTCCCAATACTCTTTTTATTAATTTAATTTGTCAAATCAAAGTAACAGGCATGATATTTATCCTACTTTAATCTGATTTTCAATTTTTTGGGGGGCCCTCAAAAAATTCAGCACCAATTTTATTAAAATAGCCTAAAAAGCCTTTAAAACCATTTAAACCTAATGTACATGTAGGTACATGCACTCAATAAAATGTTCCTACTTTTTTCTATGCGCCAAATATCACGTCTGAATATGCACAGAATCCCTGATGAAACATTTTTAAAATGTGACCACTTGATGAAATGTCACCAGTTGGTTGTATGGTGGATTAATTGAAAACTAGAGGAATAAATACACTGATCTAAAAACAAATGACGCATGAAACCTTTAATGGTGTTTGAATGGAGTGAGAATAAAGAACTGTTGCAGCTGTCAAAAGCCAGTACAAAGGGGAAACCTTTCCGATCACACTCTCATGTAGAGGACCTGTTTATCATAATGTGAAGTCAATGAGTCACCACAATGTGAAAAAAACAAATATTTGAGCAAGACAGACTTTGCTCTTTTGTGATCTGCACTAATCAAAGTTCACCTTTGTAAAATATTTTGTAATTAAAACCTTTGTGTGTGCAATTTCTAAGCAAATCATTTTACAGTTGGGGTCAGAAAAGTAAAGGTGTCCGTTACATTTGGTGCAAAAAACAACAACAATCCAATGAATGCAATGTAAGGGGTGATGCACAGGGTGTGAAAACAATTCTCGTCCCGTAATCATCAAACACATCACACGACCAACCTATAAGAATTATTTCAACTTCGGCGGTCAGGTTTGATGGGGGGGGGGGGGGGGGGGGGACACACACAAAAAACAAGCTTATGTTGTCAGGGGTTTTTTCCCACCTTCTTATCTAATCCTGCTTGTTTTGAGTGTGGAAATCAAAGCAGGCAATGTTAATTTAAGGGTCTCCTTATACTATTTTCTGGACTTGACAGAGTATGATAATTTGAAATATATCTCTGGAGGATTGGTACTGGTGTGAACTTTATCATCAGTGAGCTTTTAGATTTGAACTTATCAATTTTTTATCTGGACAAAAATATTACGAATCTGTAGTTTGTCTTTAAAAGAAATCTTTTAATGATAAAAATTCTATGACATTTGAGTACATAGATTGTATGTTTGAACATTTTGCTTTTAGTGGTTACTCGTCCAAAGTATATTCATCATGTAACTTGCATTGCTTTTTGACCTATGCCTTATTTGATTTTCCTCGACAATTATAGGTTAAAGTTGATTTGATATCTTTTCTCCAAAGCACAGAGCAACATTGCAAAATCTAATTTAAAAATTACCAGCCAGTATACAATATTCTTGATTCTTGATTTCCTCTTAGGTTTACTTTCCTACCTTTTCTTTCCCTCTGTGGACCCCAGTTCAAATCCCACCTCGGACCGGAGTCGTGCACGTGGATTTGGTTTTCAGTCCCTACCCGTGGGTTTTCCCATTTGAGGTTTTCCTCCAACTAATCTTCTAGTTTCCTAGTCATCCTATTATATGGCACTTGCACTGTTGGATGTGTAATTACATGTACATAAATTGACACAAAGAAAGAAAGAAAGGTCATTCAGAGAGTACAGATAAGGTTCATTGACCAATATTTAATTATGAAGCAGACAGACAACAGCGTTGTATTACATGCACAAGGAGCAGACTGCTGTGTGGTGGTATACAATATCATCAAACATCAACTTCTGTCAACAACTTATTTTACATTATTTGTTCTTCAAAAACAATTCAAACGCTATTAAATTATCATAACAGAATAAGATGCCATACTGTGTTATCATGAGTCCTCCATTTAATCACATATTCTGAAGTATACTTTGCAAAGGAAATACAATTTTTTCTCACAATCTTGTGTAATTTGGGCAGTCATTGGGGATGTATAGATCATATATGACATAAAGATTAATCTTTAACATTCCAGGACATTGCCTGGCAGGCAATTTAGATACTACGTTGTTCACATGGGAAGTTATTATTTTGTCATAATTTCCACATAAATTCAAGAGCTGTAAAAAATAACAGCCAGTTCAATTTTGAAATATTCACCCTTTAATGATATCAAAAATTGATAAAAAATACACTGCAAAATTTAAAAGGCATCTTCCATCGAGCATGGTTTGAATGTCTTTTATAAACATGTGATGTCATAAGTCAGAATGCATACAATTGTTGCAGTGTTGAAGGGACACGTACACCTGTACGACCATAGAGAAATTAGTTTGCATGGCTTCCCTTTACCAATGAAATGAATGTCTGATAATGAGTTGGTGCACAGGATTCACGACAGAGCTCAGTCGTATAATTTAATGATGACCTTAGAATCAATGAAACGCTGTACACATGTACCGTATACAGAGAGAGTTCATGTATTTTGTTTATTGGTCTTCTTATAGCAACACATGTCTGTAATTTATCAAGATATTTCCAGAGTGGAATTTGTTTAAAAAAATCTTGCTTTGCCTCCATCCAAAGTGAAGTATTGAGCAGGTTTCCTTGTTTACAAAAGGAATAGCATGAGCATTTTAGGGCATTCCTGACAGTAGCAGTCAAAATAAACACAAGTCATACATGAAACAATTTATTTGTGTAGTGCAAACTCCACATAAATTCCAATATTATTTTCACAAGTGGCCATTTTCTTCATATCAAATGTTGATACATATCATACAATGCCACCTTCCTATTAGCCCATTCAATTTTCAAGTCAGTATTTTGCAAAATATGCATCAGTGATGACAAAAGCTTAAATAGGAGCACTCAATCATTTAACGTTTATTTTCAAATTCCATGTCAAGTTTGACTGAGGAAATTGATAACAGTTTCACCAATCCCAGTCATTAACAACGCGTTGCTCTCCACTTATATAGAGCACTGTTTTCTTATTCATTTTGTCTCCCTCTAACATTGAAAACTTCTTAATAATAGACAAAGCAAGTCTCATCCATACTGGAACATTTTCTGGATTCTTCGGACACAAAATCTTGTGCTTCAACATTGGGAAGTCGCGAGACTTGCACAGTCTAGAAAGTCTACTTGATATTTTAAGGTGTAGAAACATCATTGGTGTTTTTAAAGATTGAATTCATTCCTATTCCTAGTTTTCAGTTAGCATACCACATACAACCACCAATCATGGAAATATCATCAATTCCAAGTGATTAACAACGGTTGATTTGTGGATGGGATTCAATGCTAATAAAACCCAACAATTGGGGGCCAATATTTCTGCCATTGCAGAGCTTTGGCTTTAGACAGAAATATTTCTAAGCACACTCGGAACTGGTACTGAGTTCATCAATGCTTCCAGATTAATTACAGTCTAATCATTATTATTTTTATTCTTACGTTAGTTACCGCAATGTATTACACTGTTAAGGCCTTCCATAATACATGGTTGGTGTGACCAATGGGCAGAGCATGGGTAGAGAACTAGAGATGGGTAGAGTAACTAATGGTTGTAGCAACATAACCAATGATAAACATTTAAATATATCGTACTAATTATCACAGTGCAACAACAAGTACATGTGATGTAGTCTACTTCAACTTCCATTAATTTGTATTACCTAAACATCTAACAGACCTTAATAGAGAAAGTGCAACACTGAGAGGAACTTACAGATTTTCACCCTGGAGTCTCTTTTAGCTATTACAGCAATGATAGGATTCAAAGTGTCACGTCATCACCACTTTTTGAATTGATATCACAGGTCATTTAGTTAGTAAGCAGTTTGCAACAGCTAAATCACTAGTTCTTCTTCTTCAAAGCCCATGGTGTGCCTCTTTCTGTGCACATTCAACTCACATTCAAATTTATTATTGTTAATACTCCACTCTCCTTTTCTCATATCTTACTAACATTCAGTGTGGGATTATGATTATGTACAAACCACTTGCATAACTGTAAATATTCATTTTCAAAATTCACAAATATTGTGCATTTTCCACAAAAAAAAGGAAAACCATTTCTAAAGCAATCAAAAAGAAAGGACTATTTCACGCTGTACAATCTTGTATATTGTTTTCACAAAGCCATGTTACTATATTATACTGAATGCCCGTCAATGTTTGTCTGTTTCTAAATGGTAGCATCAGGAGATCAACCTGATAGTAATTAGGTTGACTTTAACAAAAAAACTTCAGGGGTTCAGGGGTGCTACCTTTTTTGTTGTTCTGTTGGTCAGTTTGTTTTAGTAATCTGGGTGTTGTTTTGGAGCATGCGCAGTTATGGTTAAGAGGCAGTCCGTTGTATAGCCAAGTGTGACCTGTACAGCTGAATTCACAAATCTAATCTAGATACATCCTTCTTAAGTAATTACTCAACGCTTAGCTTTACTTAAATTGACAATTACAACATAAACATGCAAAGAAAAAATACATCACTAATTACAATAGTTTGCTCTTTGCATTTAAAATTAGTACTTAGGTAATTAGGGAGTGACATCAAAACCACCCTTTCACAAGTTGGTTCTTCAAAATCACTTTTCAAAATGCTTTCTAATTCTGAGTACCAACTATAACACAGATGTGTTGTAGTTATATTACAAAATATTGAAGTACGAATAACGGTTTGTAAAATATTCTTTTTATATAAGACAATATATCTAAGTAATCAAATATAGTTTCCTAATAATAAGACACTTTTCACAGCAACACAGTGCAGTGCAGTATTTCTTTGTTGCCCAACTATTTATTTCATTGTCACATGAAAGCTTTGGTTTCTGTTTTCAAATGAATCTTCTTATTACATGTAAATCTGCCTCACTTTTACAATGAATGCTTTTAAGTTAAAATTTCTTCAACTGAAAATTGTATGGTGTTTTCTGTTTTTTTATGTTGTTTTGTTCTTTTTTTGCGCAGACAGCATGTCATTTTTTGGTTCAGTGGTAACTCAATTTAGCTGCTCGGTGATTTAAAATACTTTTTAAAACAAAACATCAGCTAAGTGAGTGCAAGTTCCTTATTGACTCCTGTAACAAGCAAAAGGAGCCTAAAATGAAAACATCTGCTAATCAGGGAAAAATCTACTAACATCAAAATAAATGTCTTTAAACAAAAATAATGATCTTAATGTCTAGCATTTCAATTTATCTGTACCTCAAAGAGTGAAGTACTGATTTTCTGAAATGTACATAAGTTGTAAAAAGGACAGACTGAGCTGACGATGTGTTGGTCCCTCAAATAGTAATTGTGTCATTTATGCAAAAATGATTTTTAAAATGGCGTTATTCTACATAGCCATAAAATGATTCCCACATTTAACATTGTGAAAATCATACATATATGTACACGCATTCATTCTTGAATTGTTGTAGTAATTGCTTTGGGTGAGGAATCTTATTTTGGTTTTACTCGCACTTTATTAAGCCTTGTATACTAAGTGACCTTAAAACCAAATAGTATGCATTCATTCTCGGCATTTAAAACTCATGGAATTTTTCTCCCGGAAAATTGAAAGTAAATAATAGGAGCAAGCATTAAGCCAGTATTTGCAAATATGGTGTTCTATTTCTTATTTGCTGTAAATGTGGAAAATGTCACTCAAACAGTACACATACAATCATGTTACATATGGAAGGTAGTAGGCTGTCCACACTCAAACGAGTGTCACTCAAAAACACCCAGATAAACTTCTGGGTTAATACCACAGTTTGGAATAGTTTTATTTGCTACTATTTGTTCTTGTTCATTTCATGGAATCATTGGCAAAGTACTACAACATGTGCGCCAAAATTGCTGTTCAAAACACAAACCTCAGTTGTGAAAAATGTCAGAATATCAAGGCAACTTTTGTTTGAAAGAAAATTGAAGGTTGCAATTTTTAAAACTAACTTTTCCAAAACATCCGTTACCAAACACTCAATCTATATCAAAACTTTAAAAGGCCGTGAATGAATTGGTGGCTACGGCTATGGCTGCATCACCCCATCAACATGTGTTGAAGAATAGGACTTCCATAGCAACAAGCCAAAGCCGCCAATTTGGATGACCTTAGATTAGACTTAAAGACAGCATACAGTACACATTGGGAAAACAATGTAGCTCAACAGAGAACCTAGTCTGGGTGCCAGACATCCTTTGTTGTTTGAATCATGAGTGTGTGTAGTTGATGTATAAGTCTGATGTTCCAAACAGCGATTGCTAGCGTTCAATAGTTCATGTTCTTTACAATCTCGTGGTAGATATTACTGATTGCAAACACAGCAAGGGATCCTATAAGGACAGCTTGCAACAACATTAAAAAGTTCTGATAGTCAGATTTCAACTTGTTCATACAGCTGTACCAGTGCCAGGGTGGGACAGTTTGGGGTTATTTTACTCCCCCCCCCCCCCCCCCACACCAGAGCTCACTTTGAAAAGGCATTGGAAGAACCCACTTATTGATACAGGTGAAAAAGATCCAGCATCCTGAGTGTAATTTCATGGCAGTTTAAGTTCTTTGGATTAACCTTCTCTTACTGACCCCCAATAACTTAATCAAGAGTTCAAGACTAAAGTGCACTTTGAGGATAACACAGGTGTCTGAGCGAACTGTGAACTCCTGTCTTGAGTTAAGGAAAGACGATAGGTCATACAAGAAAACACATCCACAATTCCTCAATCAAAATTGATCAATAATTAAGACACTCACTTTGAAAACAAGGAAAAAATACAGAATAAATGTTAAAGTACACCATAAAATAGCTGCAAAGTCTTCACACAAGATGGAAATGTTTATTCATTCTAAAATATACCAACCCAAAAAGCTGTATATTAAAAAGAAACTACAAAGGAACATAGAAATGTGAAATAGAAAAATGCCTAACCACTTTTGTATATGTGCTGTTCCCAAGCATCTACATTTTTGGGATCCATGGAGTCTTGTCTCTTGTAGCGTGCATAGGGTCCAAACTTTCCACTGAAGATGAAGTTCCATACAACCATGGTAAGGGAATCGTGTGTTGGTAGAGGATTGTAGTAATCAGGTGCAATCTTGCTGACCTAATCCACAAACAAAATTGTAATGGAGATAGTAATTAGTTTCTATTCACTATAAATGCGTTATTGAATTAAGTTGGACTAGACCCCCCACAATGGCCGCCATTACCAAGGCCAAACAATGGAAATGTTTAATGTGCAGTCATGTACACACTGCGCACAACTCGCAGCCAACGATGATAGGTCTTCACTTGACCTCAAAGGGTTGTGTATTAACACAACCCATTGCAGGGATCACTAACACCACACACAGCTATGGCTGCCATGCTCACCAATTTAGGTGTCAACTCATTAAACATGTAAATGATGTGTCACCTAGTATTTGCACTACACTGTATAACACATGGGGGTATTGACTCTCAATATGGCACAACCCAGATGATTGTGATGTTTAAAACATAAGGTGAATTGGGTCTGTGAACTATCTGTCCACTGATGGGTATAACATACAATCCATGTAGTGCATCTATCATTCCAAACTAAAGACTTTATCTTAGAGGTTTACCGATGATGAAACAATGGAAACGCAAAGATTTGTACACACAGTGCACATGATTGGCCAATGATTAACCTTTTCTTTTTACCAAAGAGGGCACCCTACTCAAATGATGTCATGTGCATACGGTTGATTAGAGTGTCACAGTGAATGAACAGTTCTGCACAAATGTTTATTTTGCCCCTTTGAATCTAACCTTCTTATATTTATCAAATTTTTCTAGCATCATGCATACACCTGTGTGGATTCAGAAAAGGTTGGTACCAGCTATGCAAGTTTTGCACTTGATTCAAAAATAATAGGCGTTTCCCTTACACATTAAAGCAATGAATGTGGGAACCAAACTCACACATGGTCTTAATATGTGCAAGACTTGCAGGGTGTAATACACAAAGAGATCTTGCTTGGAAATTGGTTGGAAGAAGTTTTCTGAAATGATTATGTCATATCAACTATTTCAATATCAGCCGTCTATACATTTAAATGACATTTTAAAAATATCTATTCTTAACAGAACAGAACAGAAATCTGAATACCACTGTTGGCCCTGGTGGGTTGAACATGGCCATCTTTAATAAAATTAATAGTCAACATGTTTAATTTGCAAATAAGTTTGGGTGGAATACCATATAAGCCACATAAACATGAGAGATGTCCAGTTGGTAGTACCCATAGAAACAAGACTTTGCCATACAGGCATGTCACATGGTATTGCTACTCTACATGTACATGTCAGATAGAGAAGACAATGAGCTTTAATAGCATTCTCCATGTTTATTTCTTTGGTGGGTACCTGGTAGCGCCAGAATGTTCCAAGAATTAACCATCATTTACTCCTCATGTTTCACCAGCTTTGTTCAACCTTGGAGTCCTTGTAAGAATGTCTAATGATGCAATGTCTGGCTAGGCAGAACAGTCTACTGCTAGTGCTATGTACAGTATGTGTACGTGCAAAATGAGCTTAATGAATGGAAGGGGAATGTCTGAACATTACATGTCAAAACACATTACCCAGAATAGACTGTGCAAGTCTGTGTGTATTTGAACTCCCGGGACTAAGTTGGTTCTAACCATATTGAGTTTTCAGTGTGTGCGATTCTGTTTCTTCATTAAGTTTAACATAGAAGGCCTATATGTCATCTTGTTGGGAAACTAAAATTTAACCATGAAATATATGAAAGTAAAATAAATTTAACAAATTAACAAAGAAAACCCGAGATAAGACTTGACCTCCGTTTCCGGTTACTTGTGAACACCAAATTTTGCCCATCATGTTATCATTAGACCTATGTAAAATTCGGGCATGATTGGCAAATTGGGTTTTTCAAATAAGGGCATCCTCATCCCAAGTTTTAGTTTTGTTTAAATGATAATTTTAATATACTATTTGTGTTAAACATATAAATTGAAATTGGATTCACAACAAATTGCTATGGGTATTTTTATTTCCAAGAATTTTGTATAAAAAGAATTTTAACATAAGATTCTATTTCATAGAAGAATACAGTCTTTGTTCTTGTTTTTTTTCTCATTTTCGATCGCGCGAGACTTGCATGTAGTCTATCTGGCTGATATGCTGACTTGCTAAATCTGATCTGTCTTCTATTCTTTGCTCGCCATGTTTATCTTTGAAATTGTTTAATTGAGATTATTTTTACTCAGTTTGAGAGTTGTTTGGATTGTTGGAGGATCATCATTTCACTGCAAAATCATTGTTCCTCAATTTTGTAATAATGTTGTACAAGAGAGACTGTTTGTGAAAACATCATATCACAGTGCGTTGCGTCGCATGTGCATGTATGTCTCAGATTGTTTCAGCAATACAACATGTTAGTGCACACATATTAAGAAATATACTGTATATTGTAAGTTAAGGCTAATTTTGGAGGTGACAGGATTCAATTTCTTTGCCTGCAATTGAAATTGTTTTCCGAAGAGCTTCTGTGCATTCGGTTATTTTTCAGGCAAAGAAAAGAAAAAAGGAGTAACAACTTCTTGTAATTCTTGTTGAACAACCGTGTGAATAATCTCTTTTGAGAAGGATTGACGGCTCTGGGGTCAGCCATTGGTTAAAACATAATAATTCTGCTTCTGATTACATGCAGCAATTTCAAAATAAGGAAGGTTAGTTGGGAATGTTGTCGGTTGTTGTCTTTTAAAAAGTTCTGATTAGCTTGGATGAAACAATACCATGGAAAAACAAAATTTTGGGTTTTTGTTGAAGATGAGGATTGGGTAGAGGGGTGATTAGATTGAGGAGGGGGTAGTCAGCAGGGAGTAAGATGAAAATGCAAAAAAAAAAAAAAACAGAATAATACTGAAAGCTTACCAGGGGCAACCTGTTGCCTGGAATATTGGGGAAATCATGATGCTCCATGTGATAGCCAACATTGAAGGCGATGTAATTGTACGGCCCATAGTAAGAATATGTCTCATGGCCTTCCTGGAACAGATAATGCTCCGAGATGAAGTGTCCTGCCAAGGGATGGACACCCATCGTGATAACAGTACCTAGCAGAAGGTACAGGTAGGACTTGAGACTGAAGAAGTAGATGATTAACGCATTGAAGACAATCTGAACTACGTAGTTGATGGCTTCCAGACGAGTGGGGGATTTGGGACGGCGTAACATCGGCCGGAAGGCATAGAAGAAGGGTTGTAACATCATCCAGATGAACTTGAGGGGGGTGTTCCTGAAGAGGTATCCCTCCCATTCGGAGGGAAGATCTGGATCTAGTGATTCTTCACCCTGGGAAAGAGGGTATTAACCAAATAGAAAATGATCAGATCCTGTTATGTGTGTAACAACATAGAACCCTCCTACTATCATTCAATATCAGATATCGACTGAAGGTTCGAATGATAGATAAACTACTCCAGCCTGCAATATGGTATCTTGATGAAGTGGTGAATGCATAGATACAGTACACAGTCAACCCTTCTACTGTCTGACCATTCAGTATCATCCAAGTGGTTTTGAATGATAAACTATTCCAGCATGCTATGATATCATGTGGTGAATGTATCAACACAGTAAACAACAAGTTCTGACCACAGTTTTGTCACCTCCCATTGAGCCAAATACAATGATAAACAATGGTGGCAGCCTGTCCAGTCATAAGCCTCATTTGTATAGCAAAAGAACAAAGACATGGAATAAGAGATTACACATTAACCAATGGAAAAAGGGAGACTACAAGCATGAATTCTAGTACCATCTCTCCCTCTTTGTACAGGAAAACAAGTGTGGGATTGTGCATGCTAAAGCACACTACACAGTGGAATGTCCAGGTGAATATACATGTCAACTGTCCCACTGAAAATTTGAGAGGGCTCAGAAGTTGTTCCAGGCATAAAAACTGTCTGCCGTAAGTCAGTTTAAAACAATTTATTTAGCGTGTATACACATCATTTGTCGTAAAGTAATTAGGCAGTTTAGTTTCATGAAGGTTTATTTTCATGCTTATGGGGAATTCCATGATTAAATAACATCGACCCAAGCTATCTGATTCCGAATTTCTAATTACAGATTTTCTGATTATTTGGCTATTTTTATTAGTTTGCAAAAACAACAATTTTAACATATTTAGTAAAGAAAGTAAACAGAAAACCAGGTTTCTGGTACGTGGTCAATGTAATGCGAGTAATGGAATTACACTTATGCAACTCCTTACAAAGGCAACAACCATTTGTAACTTATTTTTGAATGAATTCCGAGACTTAAAATGTTAACACTTTTTATTACCAACATATCAAGTTTAAAAATTTCACTTTGGAAAGTCCACATTTCTGATACCTGTGGTAAATATTACACAACTCATCATAGGGGAAATATCTCACATTCTAAAAAAGTTGTGAAAAAATTGCCTGAATAAGTGAACAGGTTTCACTATGAGTGCTCAAACGATAAACCATAAAGATTCAAAATAAACAAGAGTAACTGCATCTACAACATTTTATAGGCCTTCAGCGGGCCCAGGATCCCATGACTTTGTGATGCACACTCGCAAGCTCCATTTATTTTTACCAAATGATAATTTTTCTTGTCACAAAAATGGACTAAGATAAGGAGAAAATGAAAATTATCCCCCTCTAACACTTTCCAACCTGGATTTAGGCCACTGTTAACCATTCAGCCTGGATTTAGGCCACTGATTACCAGAAAATATTAACCACAGTTATAACATTCTTCTTACCTGATAGCGATGATGATCCTGATGGTAACGCTTAAATGAAATTGAAATTGGAACGCCGACAATCACGTTTCCAATAAATCCAATAACTCTGTTCCACATCGGTCGACCGTGACCGAATGCCAAGTTATGTCCAACTTCGTGTATTGCTAGTGACATACCATGGTTGACCACACCACCAAAGCAGTATGCTACGATTAAGATGGTCAGCCATGACTCATTCCTCAGAAAATAAGCTGTCAAGATTTGCGACAAGACCATGAAGAGCATGATGACAACAATGTGTGTATCATGTCCCATTAAGCGCTTCAGCTCTGGATATTTCTCTGAAAAATAGATAGATGATAATGAAGGTCAAAACAGTCTCTGGATCCGATCACAAAGACACCCCCCCCCCCGAACTTTAAATACAAGCTAGTATTAGTGTCTAGTGATACAGTGCAAATAGGTAAGGTAGTCGATTCTTTTTTCTTCGAAATTGTGGGTGGGTGGGTCACAAGAAATAACTCAAATCGAAATTAAATTAATTTTTTTGTTTTAAGTATATAATTATTAAATTAACAATTGAAAAAGATGAACAAATGAAAAAGTACCCAGCTGGCCAAGAATCAAGATCGTCAATTTAATTCCTGATAAAGTCATATAGTGATAAACTACTAAGCCAGAAAAAAACATGGAAAAATTTCCGTATCCTGCCACCACTTTTTCACTCATTTTTACCCAAAGGAATATCTCATTTGAGTAAATTAGATACTATTTTATTTCATAACGAATGAAAAAGTGGTGGCTGGATACGGAAAATTTTCCAAAAACATTGAAAACTACTGATGTTGGACTTGGAGAACTTTGGTTTAAAATGGAAAAATTTCCTGCCCACCTACCACTCCCAGCTTGACAACGACCTTGCACAGTGCACTGCACTCAGTCAAGTCAGTGCAGCCCAGACACCACAGTGACAGGGTACACTACCGTGACGTGAGTTATCACATTTTCTTAATCATGTTCATACTCACTCAGCATTTCTTTCCTTCTCGTTAAGTGAGGTTCATCTGTGTAAGTCCAGGCGAAGTCAGACCTCGATACAGAGGTCCCCATGATGACAAAATGTTCGGGGATAAAATTACTAGAAATTCAGGGAATTATACAAATCAAGCTACTGCGAGATCGGTCACCCAACTCAGCACGAATAACCTTGCGTGATCGAGCACAGCTAGTTTTCGTGTATACGACGACGGGTACGGGGGACTCGTCCGATCCGGCAGACGGACAGGTAGTCTGGGGATAAATCACAAGAGAGAGAGCGTGGTTACAGTGCACACACGAAACACGTAGCGCGCAGAGATACGCAAACATTGTCGTCGGGTACCTCGTAGAGCATTGGTTGTGCAACGGGCGGTAAGGATTAATTCATTTACAATCAGGCGGTAGCATTCCAAAAGTGTTAAAAATTTTCTCTTTTTTAACAATATACGCACCTTAACAATTTCTATTAACATACCAGAATTCATTTTTTAAAAACACAATACTGGTTTCAATTTTAATTTGAAAGTATCTTAAATACAAAGCAAAGTGTTAAATATAGCAGCAATGTTTAATCCCCCCTAAAATCAGACTATACCAGTATGCACACGCGTTGGGCGTGTTACTTAGATAACAGACAGCAGACAGGTTATCCGACTAGAGTTTCAAAAGAGGGGGCTATTCAAGTTGTGACGCGCTGGCCGGCCGGACACCGACGGATGAGGCTTTTTCTAAGGGTTGCCAGGGTGGGTCACTGTTATATTGACTATTATTTTATAGAGATCAGTGGGGTGGGTGGACGTTTCACTCGGCCCCTCTCACAGGAAGTGGCAGCCATGCTTCAACGCAAACTTGGCCGGTAGTCCATCCGTAGCCGTAACCTGTTTCGGACATGACGTTTACTCATTATTATTAACAATTTTCGATGAAATAAATGCTAGGCCCAAACGGAGCTAGAGCTAGAGGCTCAGGAACCTTCGAGCCCCTTCACCCCCCCCCCCCGTTGAGATCAATACTTCACCTTCTGCTGTTATTTCTGACTTATTTTGTTTCCTTTATCGTATTTGATGATGACAAGTATGAAAATAACTTGAGTTAACTTTTATTGGGAAGGGGGGGGGGGGGTAAGTTTAATGTCTATGACTGAGTGGGATGTTGGGAACACTGAGAAAGGACAGCATACACTATGGTGATTTTCAAGAGGTGATTCGCCTCGTTGGATGGAACCGCTTATATTAGAGTTTTATCTCCCATTGGACCAATGCAACACATTCCGGTTGTATACTACATGTATACATGTAGGTGGAGGAAGTAACACAATCAACAAACTCCAACAAATTGTACAATATTTTTGATTGCATCCATTGACAAGGGCGTTCTGTATTGCTGCGTGTGGTCTTGCATAAAAAACATGCATGGTAAAAGGCCTTCCAAAAATGCACGTGACCTCCAATCCTCCCGTCAAAAACGACAACGATCTCCTAGCCTAAAGGGGCGTTATGAATAGGGTTTGTTTATCCTCCAGTCAAATGACATTGTTCTCGGATGCTATATATAGTATAAACATTGAATGTTTAAACCCATGAACTCAACATCCAATATTGCACGTAAAAGCATTTTGAGACGGTGAGTACTTGAGACAACATCGACGGTCGGGTCCGTTTGGGGGTGCACCCCACTTAAACTCCAATAGCATACAGTGCAAAATGCTAAATATTCAAAAATACTTTTTTTAAAATGCTTAAAAGTCTCAGCTTTTTTCAGTAATTTTCCAAACGTCCAAACATCAATCTTGAAAAATGTGCCTATACACCCCTCAGCAAATAGGACCTCTTTTTTTACACTGTGTCTTTTTTATTGGGCTCTCAAATCTACCTAAAGTTCTAATATAGACTATTTAATGAGGCCGACGCTTTGTTTTCTCCATAAGCTGCACCCTAGTGGACGGTTCCAACTCATACTGACTGGTAATCACGTTCAAATCATTGTATTATATGAAAACAGAACAGAACGGAAAAAGTAGAGTTGAAGGTTTGGGACTTTATTTTGAAAAGTACATTTTGAAAGGCCTATACCTGCAAGTTTCAACACGATGTGTTTAGGCCTACATAGCCATCATTTATCGAAAAATCGTATTTTTCGAGCTAGTTTTCCTGAGTGTTCTTACAACAAACATCTGAACCATTGGACCACATGAGAAAAATGATAATAACTGTGATTATTATAAATCATTTAGATCTCAGGTAAAACAAAGACAAAACAAAACTTGCGCAAATAATTATTGAAGACTGAAAACTACAAACAATTTAATTACAATTAGTTTATGCAAATACAGTAATATTTTATCAAATGCACGCGCAAAAAGTATGTCACGTGAATCATGAATTATTAACAAGCCTTTTTCGCTACGCTGAATGGTCAATTTGTTATGCAGATTTTATACGTCACTCCTGCCGCGCAAGACGGCTGCGTTTTTTTATGCCAAACTAGACCCCCAGCGAAGAGGAAAGCAGTCTGCTACGAAAATGGCGTCGCCCGATCCAGACATGGCGGATGTTTCTGAAATGAACCCAGATATGGGAGACGTCTGCTACTCCGAGGTTGAAATTCCCGTTACAGAAGTTGAAATTGAAAGTATTCCCATGGAAAACATTGAGACAATTCCAGCAGAGAATATTGTAACAATTCCTGTGGATAATATAGAAAATGTTGCCACAGTAGAAACTGTTGAAACGATCGAGGGGCAACCGATGATTGCTTTGCAACCCCTCTCAGACGACCAAGATGAAATCGTTTTGCAAACGCGAGAAGAAGTTGTCGGAGATGTCGACGATTTCGGAGGATCTACATATATCATTGATTCCGTGCCCGTCCCAACCAACGATTTGGAAGATCACTTTGGCAGCACAACAAAGCGAAAGAAGGGCAGGAAAACATCGAGGACAAGAGTGCTTGCCAGCGGTGAATCTGTGTCATACGACGGGGAGAGGGGCAGTCGAAAATGGGAACAAAAACAAGTGCAAATCCAAACTTTGGAAGGCAAA
This sequence comes from Pisaster brevispinus, assembly GCA_023634235.1. Classification (NCBI taxonomy): domain Eukaryota; kingdom Metazoa; phylum Echinodermata; class Asteroidea; order Forcipulatida; family Asteriidae; genus Pisaster; species Pisaster brevispinus. Next base: position 21,556,450 of record JAMKCF010000009.1, on the reverse strand, counting down.
TTCTCTGTAACAATGTGGGCTTCAGGTAGGATATTTTTGTATATGTATTTGGTGTTGGTTTCCCTCTCCTGTGTCCATTTGTTTGTTGTTGATAATGTTTGTTTGGGAAAATTTGTATCGTGTATTCTTTGACAACCCGCCACAGGTCCGAATCTTCTCGGTTGTTGTGGGTAATTTTCACACAATTTCTTGTCCACGACTTGCTGATGTGATACCTTTGTTCTCCTTGATCAACCCTGTAAAGGTTAATATGTTGGCTTATTAAAAGAAACTACTCTTTCCGATGAAAACACTTCAGTATTGACACTTTTCGGCCATATTTTTCGCCATGTTTTTGTCATGGGCGCAGCCATCTTAAAAAATGGCGATCCAAGATGGCGCAGCTTCGGAATGTCAGACATTTTGCGCTCAAAATAACCGTGTAAAATGTGCGTTATTATGGCCAATCTGGATATCATCGACATCTATACTTATACGGGACTTGATTAAAGCTTGCAGTGATACAATTTTGTTGGTTGATGGTTGTTATTTTTGGTGTTAATTGTGGTCGTAGTTTTGGCGACGAAAATGTTTTTATCCAAGATGGCGGCCGAGCTCAGCACGCTCAGTGTGTATTGTGCTGTAAATAATAATAGAAACATGGTAAGCACTCCCTTTCACCTGGGTTGTAAAAAAACCTTTTTTTTATCATTGAATGAGTGACATTTTTGTCGTTTCAATACACAATTTCAGTAATTTGGGGACAAATAATATGAAAAAGTATTCTAAAATACTGACTGTTTTACTTTTTTTAGAAATTAAGTGTGGGAATTGTGTGAAATAAAAATTCTAAATTAAATCAGATTGTTGTGCACATGGCTAAATTTAGTGCTAGGTAGAAAGAAGAAAATTATCAAATTGAATGGTTTTAAATCCATGGAACTACATATAATGTAACACGTTGAGTTTGACTTGCGAAGTGGTTTGTTGTACATTGGTTTTTAGAGTTGGGAGACGTTCAAGCCTAGTAGTCTCAACTAGGTTTTATAATGTTGTTTATGCAAATTTAACCGTTTAATCATTTTGGGTGATTTTTTTCTCAAAATAAAACAAGTTTTTAAGATCAAGTTAAAGCAATGTATTTTGTATTTTAAACTTTCCTCTTACATTTCAAGCCAAAATATGGGAGTGTTCATTGAAAATTGCACTTAAGTTCAGTAAAGGCAGAAAAGATGTTTCCTACATTAAGATAATCAAAGTTAAGCATTGGAACTTTTAAATGTTCCTTTCCCTTTAACACTCATCAGTTTGAAATGTTCTCATCAGTAAAAAAACCCACAAAAAAACCCATGAAACAGAACGTTGCATTTCTTTGTTATGGAACCAGGCATGAAACTTCTCGGTAGCTCAGCTGATAAATGTTTTCTCTATTCTCATGGTTTTATTTGCCAGAGAAAAATGGAAAACATTGTACAAATGTGTTTGTCCAAGGTAGTTTTCCCCTTTTTAATTTTCAAGTTGCATGTCTGCGGAACATTTCATCATTGCTAAGTTCATTATATAAAAAGAATGTTTCAGCCAACTGCAGTATTTTTGATATGTTTATTGTTATTTTTGTCTAACATTGTAGAGGACAAGAAGAATCTATCCGATGATCCAGATCTTGCATCACAGCAAGCCATGTCTCCCAGTCAGGACCCTGGACACCACAGTGCTTACGAGCAGCCACCAGACTACTCGGAGTATCTCACAGGAAAGAAGTTGCCTCCTGGTGGTATACCAGGCATTGACCTGAGTGACCCCAAACAGTTAGCTGAATTCGCTAGGTATACATTATCCAAATTCAGATTTATATTGGTCACTGATTCCCATTATTGCAGGCCTTGAATTTTCAATTGGAAACAAACAAGACCAATACCCCAATTACTCTTTGTAACATTTTCCAGCGGGTTGACCAAAAGATTGAAACGGTATCAACATGGGTTATGTATGGTGGCACAACTATGTACTGAACTTTGTATACATTCACCATGTGACACTGCAGGCTGGCATAGTTTACCTATCATCCAAAACCACAGTGGATGATAATGCATTGGCAGACAGTAGGAGGGTTGACTTTATACCGTGTCGATGCATTTACCACATGATGTCATATTGTGGGTTGGCATAGTGTATAATTCAAAACCTCAGTGGATGATATATTGTATGGTCAGGCAGTAGGATAGGAGGGTTAATTGATATTGAGGCTTTTCAATCCTAACCGACCCAAGTACTCACAAAATGCTTGCATTTGATAGATTTGCCACTGCACCCCAAAGGACGTCTACTGTTGGCATTGGGCCAAGCTTATCAATTGCATCAGAGTCCAAGCATTTGGATATTTAGCTAGGAAAGTGCCTTACTGAGTGAGTAAGGATCTTAATCTTGTGATTAAATAGTTATCTTTATTTTTTCCAAACTCTGCAGAATCAAACCTAAGAAGCCGAAGGATGATGATCTGCCCAGGACCATTGCGTGTCCGCACAAGGTACATGTACGTCTTTCCTTTTTGCTACCTTTTTGTTCATATCAGTTAATATTATTTATGTTATGGCCATATAATAAGGGCCTAGGCCTAGTTTCATGGTTCTGCTTACCGCGATATTCTGCAATTATGGTCACCATACCCTGTAAAAGCAAAGGTGCTTTGTTACCTTTGAATTACGCTTACATTAAGGGTGGATTTTTCTGCTGTCATAAGTGCAGCTTTTTCGCTTACAGTAAGCAGAACCATGAAATTGGGCCAACATTTCGTAAAGCCGAGAGGCAGAATTATTTTGTTTTCATATATGAAACGTTTGTTTCTATTACAAATTTACCCAAGTATTGATTCATTATCCATTGTGCATTCAGAGAATTTATCAAAATAAAGCACGTCTGTGTCTCACTCTCATATGCAACTCAGCCTAGGCTTTTTGCTATTGGGACGTAGAAGAACTAAAGTTGTCTGTATTCCATTTGTGCTTGACGGACAACTTGATTGTTGCATGCAAATGCAATGAGTGTAGCTAAGAGCTTTTTCGGACAAAGTGTAGGAAATTGCCAAGTATTACCAGAACTATAGTTCAATAACTTGTTTAAATGCAATTGCAAGTGAAATTTTTCTCATTTGTTGTATAGTTAGTCAGTCTAAGATTTCGATTCAAGTGTTTATTACACACCCATTTTCACCTATTGGTTAGTACCATAGAAAGTAAACCCGGAGAACATTGAGCTTCACCGCAATCTGTGGATGCAGGATATCGATACCTTGTGACAGAATTCCATGTGACATGCATGTGAGCATGTATGACAAAATGATATCAATTGACATGTTAATAGTGCCATGTGATATCGTTAGCCATATATGCGTAAGCCATTGGTAATGAAATGGCTGCATGAGTCTAAAATGGTCTCACAATTGAGTCGTGGCAATGACACACTCCAAATTTCTGTTTCTATAGTTATTAGTTATTATGTAGACAATGCAGCAGATATCGTTTCTCAGTTGCTATTTGTTTTGGTTCAATTTCCCACAGGGCTGCACAAAAATGTTCAGAGATAACTCAGCTATGCGGAAACATCTACACACCCATGGACCTCGTGTTCATGTGTGTGCCGAGTGTGGCAAAGCCTTTGTGGAAAGCTCCAAACTGAAACGCCATCAACTGGTCCACACTGGGGAAAAACCGTTTCAGGTGAGTTGCATGTTTCACAACCAACTTTTCTTGAAAGAGATTTATACCATTAGAAGAAAGATATAGCCTTTGTTAAAACCAATCCTTTAGAGTTCAATTTGAGGTGGTGCAAAGACTCCTCTCGACCGTAACAACCTTTGTATTTAGTGAACATAATGTCCAAGTGCTCCTCCATTTTAATTTCTTTTTTTACAATCACATCCTTTTTTTCAATAGATTTCTTCATTTTCTGAATTGCCAAGACAGAAAAGTTGGTCCCAAATTCTCCATAATTATAATTGGAAGGTATTCTGACTTTGAAGGATTTGGTGCTGCAGTAACGCCAAAATAAAAAATGCTTATCATTAAAGCAGGCATACCAATCTCATCTACATGCAAGACAAACCATTTGGGTGTTGAATTACCCTAGACTGGAGTATTTCAGAGGATATGGGAGGGTCTTTAGCCAAAGACTTTAGGACTTAAAGGTTTTGGTTTAAACTGAACGATGTATACATTTGTGTGCAAACAATGATTGGCCATGTGGGGAATTGAATGTTAAGGAAAACTAATATTTAAAATTTGTTTATTTTATAGTGCACATTTGAAGGTTGTGGTAAGCGTTTCTCACTGGATTTCAACCTGCGGACCCATGTTCGAATCCACACTGGTGACCGTCCATATGTCTGCCCCTTTGACGGCTGCAACAAGAAGTTTGCTCAGTCGACCAACCTCAAGTCTCACATTCTGACCCACGCAAAGGCTAAACCAATGATCCCAATGTGAACATTCTAACCCTTGTAAAGGCCAAACTGATAATCCAAATGTGAACATTCTGACCCTTGTAATGGCCAAACCAAGGATCACAGTATGAACAATTTCCAAATGCGGTTTTCCAGTAACATCTTAGATCCAAATCCTTGTTTATTTTGTCCGTAGAATTTATGCACTACTGTATCTGTCTGTCTATCCACCCACACCAAGTAGGCTCCCCTATCTCTTTCCACAAGGAGATTTTTTGGCAGAAAGTATTGTGGAAAGATTATCTTTTTAAAACATTTTATGTGTTTGGTTGGTTTTTTAAGTTCATGTCATTTATTGGGAATTCTGTGGGCTATTAACAATTTGGTTTCAAACATAAATCCTGTTTACCATTTCAAAACGACTTTACCAACTCACGAATTGATGGGAAAATAGTCGTACCCTTTTCTCATTCTATAAGAATCAGTAATGGTAGTTGCTGTCACATACAGGGAGTATGACATTACATTAAAAGGTCTGTCTTAGTCCTGTTTTTATGTGTGACTTTATTCCACTGTGAGTTACAACTACTCCATAACTCTAACTATTGTGAGAAGTCCATTGGAAATTTATGTATGAAAACAATAATTTTTGGACTTGCTTTTCACGTAGTCTTGCAAAGTTTCAAGGTCCTCTCTGAGTTCTCAGTTTCTGTCATCAGAAATGTCTTTAATGGATCAAACAATGAGTGATTTGTTGGAAAGTGTGTAGCCAAATGCTTGCAGTTTTTGCAGCAGATGCTCATGCATGTTATGTAATGATTTACCAGCAGTAAACAACTTTATAAGCACATAGAATTGTCTACGCACCCAAAATAACATCCTGTGTTTTCGCATGACCTAATATTGTCATTTTCTTGTGAAAGTAGGCATTTAAAGGTATAATTATTAAAAAGAAATCTGTAAATAAAAATGTAAATACATCATTTAACATTAACCGGTAGTATGTACTGTTCGAGGTCAGTGTGATAGTTTTTTGTTTATTATTTAATCCAGATTTGTATAACAATATTGTTAATGTTTGTAAACGAAGAGGTGGGGGGGGGGGGGGGGTAAAGTAGGCATCAACAAGTGATGGAGAGGTTATCGGTTTGTCTTGCACATTTCCAGTATCCAAACACACACATCTACATGGGTTTATGGTGACAACAGGCAGGCAAGCAAATGATAAGAATGTTTGATTTAGTACTCTGAATGTCTAAGCAATGCTAAATCACTGTTGAAATGTACACTGTTGTAATGTATGTGCGTAAGGAATGTTGCAGGCCTAATGCTTCATGGAGGCAACGGAGGCAATTGCCCCTGGTCATTGCCTTGGTGCCCATTGAAACGTTCCAATAGAGTTTTACAATTTCCTTATAGAATTGCCCTTTACAAAGGAGAAAATGCCTAGTGACCTTGCTTATTCAAAAACAAAGCATCAGGCCTGATTGGGGTCTCTGTAGAGGATGTGTCTTATCACAATGTTTTAGTTTCAAATCTACTTTTGGTTACATTTTCTAGAAAAGTTAGCAATCATTTAAAATCATTCAAATGCAGGTGGCAGTTCGATGCCTTCACAACATGATATCATACTGCAGGCTGGCGTAGTGACAAATATTGAAACCTGTGGATAATATTGAATGGTCTGAGCTAAAGTGCCACAAAGGTCATTTTTGTTCTCAGTCAGGAAGTGTGCACATGCCAGTGTTATTAATTATATCATCCTGTGTATGTTGTGTAGATTCTGGTTTACAGTTTAAACAAAATGAAACAGCGTAAAGGCATATCTATAACAAAAATAAAGAACAAGCTCATTTTTCATTGTTAATATTTGTTGGCAAAATTTGACATTATTTTTGGACTGTACTTTTCAAAAGTAAGACATTCTCATACACCTCATAGAGATTTTCCTGACAGAAATTGACCAAATACTCTGCTCTCAATGTGAATAGTGCTGCATCATCTATACAATTACTGGAATTAAAATGTTATACATCAAATGCATGAACTTGAAATGTGTAAATATGGTTGGAATTCAATATTGTATCTGGTTCTAGATATTAAAACTGAAGGTGCTTGGCAAGGAAATATTGATTGGTTTATTAGGTAAATATGCTTTTTACAGCTTTGCTATCAAACTGGGACCAATTTCAAAGAGCTATTGACTATTACATGCCCCAACATCACGGAGCAAGAACAAGTGGTTCAGAGCTCAGTATTCAATTGGCTACCAAAACTACTAAGCAATACAGTGTATGTAACGGACAGTTGAAGTCAATGACTGAATGATATAACTACATTTATCTTCGAGCAGGCTTGAATATTCAATTCTGATTGGTCGATCCATAGCAACAAGGAGTGTGATATAAACTTTTATCGCAGGGCCCATATCACACCCTGCGTATTGTGTGTTCTAACTCCGCGTATTGTGCTTTTATAAGCTAAATGAAAAACGTACAGCGTGTCAAGTTTGCTTGAAGATAAATTTGTTGCCTCGTTGGATATGGGACGCAGTAGCGCTATATTTTTCCCTATTTCACTCGCGCTTGTGTGATAACTTATATTGGCATAAACTGCACAGAGGCATGTAACATCCTGGCATACACACAAAATGTATGCAACATTTTGCTACAAAAACCCCAAGTAACAGATTATCAGCTGCAGAAATGATATCCTTCTTGCACAGTGACTGAAGTAGCTCATACAGGTTGAATTTAGTCAATGTAGCTTGAAATTTGGCTCCTACCAATTTGAAAAAAGGCAAAGATAGTGAAGCAAATTTTGTACCAGTGCAGGCAAATATTTGTAGTACATTTATGGGATCAATATGCAAGTATGTTTACCAAGACGTGTGTAATGGTCTATTGACAGACAATTTTAGAGAATATCCACCCATGTTGTTTTGGCTGGTGTTGAATGTTTGTTTAATGAAATTGGCCCCAGATGCTAGATTACATTTGTATAAACTCATCCCGAATCGGGGGCCTGTAATTTGCATAAATTAAAGAAATTAAACAATAATGTAACTGATTACTGCGTGTTGTAGACAGAGGCCTAAAGTGAAGCAACACTTGTCGGTTATGTATTTGTTTCTTCCAAAAGAAGTTAGTATGAATGTGTTTACAATATGATATTAACTTGTGTGTCATTACAAATATGTTAAAATCTGTACATTTTTCTGTTTTTAAGAAAAACTTCCAAGAAGGTATTTTTTACAAGTGATGAAAGAAATGGGTACATAGAGTGTCCAAGTCATGGTCAAGTTTTGATTATTTTTATGGAATTCAGAAACAATGGAGACAATAAAAACAACAAAACCAAGCTTATGAATGTATAAAAATCTCAACCTTTATGGTTTTATGCTTTATGTGTTTCTTTGAGAATTCAAGTATGAATTGAAATAATTTGTTCCCTTACCAAAATTTCCAATTCTATTTTCCAGTTGGAACCAATTGGAATTTTTCCAATGTTATGTATTGGCACAAAACCAATTGGACCCAATTGGACCCAATAAGACTCAGTAGGACTCAGTTTTATTATTTTTTCCCCAACTAGACCCAATTGGATATTTTCAACTACACCCCAAAATAAGTTTTTACCCACTGGTCTGACAGCCCACTGGTCCGACAGCTGAATAGTCCAACAGATTGATACCGATCATTAGACCATTGAGCAAAAAAGTAGTTTATATTGGGCTGGCTGTCCAAAAACTTTTGGGGATATAGTATATCCCACCCCACTCGAGGGATTTACACCAGTGCAATTAACTAATTCTTAACTGAATCCAGTTGGTGACATTGGAATAATATGAAGATTGTTTTTTTCAATTGGACCCTGTTGGGAAATAAAGTTTCCAATTGGAAAAATATTGGGAGTTGAAATATCCAATTGGTAGAAACAAATTCCAAGTAATTCCAATTCAATTAAATCAAGCCAACTGACTCCAATTGGATTTTCCAATTGGACTGAGTTGGTCTTAGGTTTTATTCCAATTGGAAATTCAGTATTCCAATATAAACCAACTAACACCAACTGAATCCAATTCTTTCCAACTGGATATCCAATTGAAATGAATTGGACATTTTGGTAAGGGTGACTTACTTTTCATTTATGTTTTGTAAAGTCTAAAAGATCCTTTCAGAAGTATGTAGTAAGAAATACCTCCGAATCAATGTATTCGTGGCTCTTGTAATTTTGTCCATGCCTCTGGTCATTGCCTGTGTGCCCCAAGAAATGCTCCAGAAGAAAGGATGCCCTAAATATAATAATATAGCCTTGCCCTTACAAGAAGCAAGTATCAGTAGCTGCTTGTCTTTAGTTTAAGAATCTACCTTTTGATCCGATCCACCTGGGCCTATTTTCTTGGCTCTGCTTACTGCTGAATTCTGCACTTGCAATCACCATTCTTCGCTTACGGAGCAAGCGCCGAATTGTACACAAGCTGTGTACGCGAAAAATGCCTAATGTGGAGTACGTATGCCCATGAAGCAAACATTTTCTGCAAGCCTGTAAAATAAGCTTGGCGTAAGCACGGAACCCCCTGCTTCTGTAAGTGCAGATTTATTGCTTACGGTAAGCAGAGCCTTGAAATTGTGCCCTGATGTCTTCACTTATTACATTCTGATTGCACATTTTTGTGTTCTGCACTTGACTTTCATAAAGGCAGACCATAGACAGACATCAGCCTGGTATGACAACAGTGCAAGAAGTCAATGGCAGTTGTATACTGGTATAAGATGAAGTTGCTTCACTTTTTCGGATGCTTGAGATTGCCAGTCACTACCCAAAATGGCAAAAACACTAGATATTCATGACTTTTGATGAGTAACACCAGGCTTTTTTCTGATTGGCTATCATTTATGAATGAAAAAAAATAAAAAAATAAATAGATGTTATGTTATGATGGTCAACAATGAACATTATTTTTATGCCATTTGTAATGTTCAACATTCTTTGTTTGAGAAAAATAAAGACCAATTGCAGGAATTTTTGAGACTACAATTGTTTTCTTTAATCACAAGTATTGTATTTTGTTGTGGTCTCAACAGTTCAAGGGACACTTGACAACAAAACAAAATCACTTGTGACCTGTGAACACATTAAAGTGCATTTAAGAATGAATCATTAAAACATCTTGTAACAATTCCTTTAATTTTATGTATGTTTTAATTAGTAGACTAGTCAACCATTAGTACGCCCGCCCCTTATTCAGGTCTTGAAATAACCCACGGCACCTGTAACAATTACCGTGGTGCCCTGTGCAAAGTTCCAATAAGAGTTGAAATTTTCCTCATCATAGAGTGCTCCTTCAAAAGCGAAGTTCTTGATTTTAAAATAATTGGTTGTAGGGAGGGTAAAACCATGGAGGTATGAATAGACATTCCCATCCTGAAGTTGTCAATCGATCGTGGTCCCGTTTTTAATAGTGAAAGCAACAAATATCAGTACTCCGAGGTACACGAAGCAATCGAAATTGGGGGGTAGGGGTGTGAACTTTGCAATATTGAAAACTAGTCGATTTTTCTGTTTTTTCTGGGGTATATTAAAATTTCTTTGCGATGAATACCAGTTCCTGTCTGTTGTCTTACCACTAACCCCACGGTGGAGTCTGTCACATCATAGAGCAAGGAGCAGCATTCAAATGAAAGAAGACCAACTCCAACAAATACCCGCCCCCCTCCGCGCCTGAAAAAAAAAATTAAAAAAAATTGTATAGCGCCCTCAATCTGTATTAATTAGGTGGGAGCCCCGGTCCAGTTTTTACATACACACTGTAAGTATACTGATGCAGTGCATTTTGCAGCATTTATGCGCCATTCGACATCAGCTGATGTGAGCTGGATGGCGAACCCTGACGAGAGAGGGGCTGATGATGGCATCTTGTATTTCAACACTGTAAGTAAATTATGACAAAATAATCTACATTTAACTATGAGTAAACATGGCCTAAGATATAAAAAGAACTAGCTTTTATTGTAGCTAAATGTTCACGAATTTAATGGTAAAATCTTCCTATCACATTGACTAGAGTGCCGGCGGGTCTGCACATAAACCATCCATGCATAGGGCCGGTCTGATTGGCCCTATTTATGTGGCCATGCGCTAACATTACAATGAATCATGGTGTAAGTAACTAACACTAACAGTAACACTACAGGAACATTGACTACCCATTAACACTTAGTTTTACTAGTGATAAATTTGTTTTGGACCTTAATTCATGCATTTTTGTCTCACTTAAGGCCAGGTATTTAGAACTTAAAAAAGTATACTGCTATTTTGTTCTTTACTAAATATATCCCACACACTACTGAGTGAAAGAAAGCATGAAAACAAAACAAAACTGTCCTGGATCAGACCCAGTAACTGGGGCACTGTTTTACTCTATTTTTAAAATGTCACATCTGCGCTTGTAGATGTCAACATACTGTAATTCTTTTTTTAATTTAAAAAGTCCATTTAAAAAATATTGACATAGCTGCGGTCAGACTTAAAATAAAAACAAATTATGTTCAAATGTTAACTTTAAGTCATGATATCTGAGTATGAATTACTAGGTTAAGACAAATCAGATAGATTTTCCGTTTAATTGTGACACTGTGTCACACACAGTTTTCTTCTCGCTATAATTTTGGCCTTTTAACACATTTTCTGGCTCATTGAAAGTTTTGAGCTACAAACCCTGGAGTCTTGTGGATTTTTTGCCCAAATTCCAGCCCTGGCTTAATTAGATGAAAGTCACGGGCTATTTGTGTGATGTGTTTTAAAAACTAGAATACAGGAATGAAACAATTCATACATTGCATGATTTACCATATATGTGTGTAAACATTTCCTTTGAAATGCAGTGATGCACAATCTGGGTCCATTTCATAGCCCTGATTACTGCATAATTCTTTGCTTATGGGGCCCTATAAAGTACACGATTCTATGGGCTGTAAGCATAAAGTTCCGCAGCAAGTAGTGCCATGAAGTTGGGCCTGAAAGGTCTACTTGAAGGGATCTTTAAAGGGTAAATAATAATCCAATATGCAATAGACTCATTACACAAGGTCTTGATTTGAACTTGGCTCTTGAAAGGGCTTGGCAATTTTCCTCTGGTGAGGGGCACTCATGAGGAAAATTTAAATTAGTATCAAGGAACTTTGCAAAGGGCACTACAGCAAAAGCACAGGGCACCCTGGCTATTGCTGTTATTTCAAGGCCTGATTATAAGGTGAGTCTGGAGAACGAATTATTACTCACTGAGCTCAGTCAACTGAAATTGAATAAAAGATGATTTTGCTAATCATTTAGTCCATCTCATTTCATCGTTGTCAATCCAGACAGAGCCCATATTGAACAATCTTTTGTTTAGTCCCTAATTACTGAAACCATCGTTATCTACGTTTAATAGCTACTCATGTAGTGTTCACCTCATATGAAAAACAAGGCAGTCAGTGAAAATAAATTGACTGATTCAAGTCTTGTGCAAAATCATTCAAGGAAAACTCAATTATTTTTAACATAAAAAATAAAAATAATGAACTCAAAGTTAGACAAATAAAGCAGCAACCAATGTTTAACAAAGGTAGTAACAAAGGTTCATCTCTGCCTGTGCCCCGGTGTACCTACCTGATGGATCTTCTTATTTCAAATGTGGTGTTGTGTAAATGAGTACCACACCTTTTTCAGGGATGTGATTTCTCCGTTTTTAACCGGAATTCCGTATTTTTTGCCCTAAAAAAAAAGAAATTACGTGGGTTTTTTTGCCCCCCCCAAAAAAAAAAAAAAAAAATATAATTTTTGTTGTTGTAAAGATCAAATTCATAAAAAAATGAAGATAAAACCATATTATAACACCCCAGATTGCAGAGTAGGGCTTTTAAAACCAGAGATAAATGTTAATATTGGGCTTCATGCTCGCAAGTTTTCGAGCTCGCATGCTTTCGCGCTTTGCGCTCAGAGTTCAGGTTTTTTTCTCAACAGCCTATCACATCCCTGCTTTTTGGAGGAGACAAATTTCTGTATAAAGTTAACAGAAACAGAGGTGTGCCAATTGCCAACTCTCAGAACAATAATTACTCTTTACTTAATGAATGTCTGAAATGACTTTCTTTTCTCTCGCCCTCTCCTGTTGATATATTTCAAAATGCTTTGGTTTATGATATAGACCAATATACCACTAAATATAAAATGACTTCCAACTGGGCATGTCACATCCCATGACCCAACAGACACATTGTACGTGATGCACGTAACTGAAGAGGCACTTGTACACTAGACTGAAGGCTACACGGCTCTTCCATGGCAAAACAGCCTAACTCAAAAAATGACACTTTGAGAAAAGCAAGTAAAGACATAAGCTGTTATGCCATAAAAATGGGACGAAATTGTCAAAAGAGGCTGAGATAGGACATGTTATATTAAGAAACCATACGGAGTATGCCTTTAAAACTTTGAAATGGAAAAAGCACCCTCAACTTACCCAGAAATGATCTGATTTAAAAACTTTTTTTTTCGAGTTGGGCTGTTTTGCCATGGAAAGGCCGTACATTGTATGAATGATTCGTGATTTGTCTGGATGGTCGCAGTGTGCATTTAGGCATCTTGGGACTAGTACCTTAGTCTACATGTACTATAAAGCCTGTCAGAGTGTTTTCTTTTTCTTTTTTAAGAGAATTGTTTAAAAAATATTTCGGACACCTAGAGAATCATTCGGACAGTCACATGCTTTTTACCCACTGTCCACTGTGATGAAAAGGCACACCACTGAGTCAGGGAGAACAACAAATCAACCAAGTTTAAGCAACATTGGTTGATGTCTAGTTTTATTTTGAAAAGAACTGAAGTCTGAAGTACACACCTTTTAAGATCACACCCTGTGTGACCAGTCAACATCACCTACATGGTTTTAAATGATAATGTTATGTAAATTACACATTCACATGTATTCACATGTATGGTAGCCTGCGAATCCATCTAAACAGTACACAAATAACACAATGGGTATTGGGAACAGTTGTGCCACCACACAGGACCCTACAGTTGAAACTTGGATGGTATCAAATGGTTAATCAACTCACAGGGAAATGTTACCAAAAGTATGATGTGAAAAATATAGAGAAATACATGTCATACAAAAACAAACAAAATCTTAGTGAATAGCAAGTTACAATGTAGAGCGTACTCAGTCATAGTATTAGCCAGCAATGCCTCTGGGTGTCTTTTGACGCCCTATTTTATTTTTGGACAGCCTGAGAAACTGTACAGTAGTTTGTACAGTAAATACAAAAATATGACATTGGAATACCAGTGTTGTGACCAACCACAACTGAATGAAATGCAAACAAATTCACAATGAACACTGAATTCAATGTATCACTACAGCTGTCACCATAGCATTAATAAACAAACGTAGGTTATGCATGGATACACGACCCACGACCTACATGTTCTGTTCAGGCATAAAATCTCTTTGACAAAAAACATTTGTTGACAAACAATTGCATTGAGCGTCATGCCTATTGTACAAAAAGTTCATTGGGTTGTTTTCCCCCAAAAGTAAAGTAAAGATTACCTCTTAAACTGTTAAAGCATGTCAGTTGTCACGAAAAAGCTGGCGGAACCAAATTTGATTACATGTACATGTACAGGCCTTGAATTTTATCTTTGAGAGGGTAAGGTCATTTTCAGTTTGCAAAGGGCAGTGTGCCACCATCGGAAATATATCAATGTCTATGTGAAACTTTTGATGGGGCACCAAGACCAGGGACAACAGAGGCCATGGCCTTCGTGGCCTCCGTGTAGTTCCAAGGCTTGCTGGGTTTGATTGTGACAATGCTGAAAAAAACTCAACTTTTGTAAGTTCGAAGAAATAAGGAGAAGTTTGATTTGTACTGGTTGGATTGAACAATGGACTTGAGAATGCAGTTGTTGCCAAGGGAAAGCTATACCCAAATCACATTAGATTACTTTAAATTTATTACTTAAAACGTCCTGACAGTTCAATTTTCAAAGTATTTGCAAAGCTTTAAATATAATTGCAATGAATGCCATCCTATGTTTGTTGCATTATTCCCTTTGTTTTTTGGTTTGATGAATCACCCAACAACAACCTTGATTTATTACTCGCAGTTTTAGTTAAGATGCACCAAAATAACCTAGGACTTACTCCAACTTTCTGTTGATCCCTTGCACTGGCGTCATATGGGGTTTCTGTCTGCCCATGGTCAGCTATTTTGGGAGTCGGAATGCATTTAAAGATCATGTATGGTAGTTAATAATTGCACGCGCATCTCCTAATAAATTAAATACACGCTACACAGTAACACGCACGTTGAATCCGTCTTCCAAAATGGCGCAAGCAAGAAATATTTTGTGCTGACATCAGGTTAATTGGGTCAAGACAGGCATACAGTGCTCGTAAAATTAATCGGAGAAAATTAATTGGAGAAAATTAATTGGAGAATTTTGTTTCATGTGTATGGACACAAAATTTCCACAAGATCACAGGTCACCCAAAAATCTGTTTATACATAGGCCTATAATGTATTTGCTGCATTGTAAGAGGAGGTTTAGAACTTTAGTATTAATTAGTCAATCTTTAAAAATATGTGATTGGAAAAGCACTTGAGTTGGGCTTGCTAATGCAAACAATCTGTTTGGTATCATTTAGAGTTCAATAAGAAGGAGTTTGTGGCGAAGGGAACTGTTTTTTACTGTTGACATTACAATCAAAGTAGTTTAAAACTACAGTAATTCTTTGGAAGACAACACTATCAGGGCGGTTGGATTGGCCTAGTGGTTTCTGTCCTTGCCTTCCTCCTGTAGGGCCCTGGTTTGAATACCACCGGGGCACTACATGTATGTGGATTGGGTTTTCCGTAAAGTAATTCTATGGGGTTTTTCCTCCCACATCGAAAACTGAAACTTCCTTCATTGTTTTCTCTACATGGGGTTCTTGGCTATATATTGATTAAGTTTGCTTCTCTGAAAATCCTTAGCTTCACAGCCAGTAAACAATGTATTGTACTTCATTTCATCATGTACAAATTTTACGGCAGTTTACAATGTACTACTGAAGACACCCACTCTTTCTTTGATGTTGACTCTCATGCTGGAAGTGGTTTTTCAATTGGAAACTGCATCATGTACTGTGCAGTTTGGATCCATTCTTGGTGCTGGTCCTTGCTCAGTGGATTGCTCTGTGGGACAGACTCTGTGGGACAGACTCCATTTCACAAAGCATTAAGATTTATCTTAAGATGAGTTGTCGGTATTGTGGCATCTTACTCTGCTTAGCAGTTAAGATTGATTTGCAGAAAAGATTAATCTTGCAAGTATCTCTTTGTGAAATCAGCCCGTAACTTGTTTCAGAGCACCAGCATATACTGTACTAAATAATATGTACACAGTATGTATGTACTGTACAGTATGTGTGTTTGTAATTTTTGTTTCAAAGGGCTGTTGTGGGGGAGTTTCCTACCTAATACTATGCATGACTAACTGCTTTGACACACCCACATTTAGCCCATATTGATTAGCCAATGGGAAGACAGCTCCTAATGGGGCGGTGTTTGACCCCTGTTGACTGCATGGGTGTTTGACCCCTGTTGACTGCATGGTTCTGGGCTTCAGCTGTTTCCTTATTGGTCTATAGATTCTCTGTGCTCGTACAGTGGGTTGGTGATTACTCCACCACTTCAATAACAGTTATAATGTGATTCAGGATGTTACTTATTGTCAGAGGGTATTGTAGTTGTTGTTTGGGTGACACCAAGAAACCACAATGTACATTAGAGGTAAGCTGACATGTTAAGTTTAAGATATTTTAAAGCAATGTACCTAACTTACGATGTATGTATGTTACTTCATTTGGTTTTTAAGAATATTTTCTCCTTTTGTACTGTATTCAGTGCGTTCTGAATCCTGCGGTGAAACAAATTCACTTCGTAAGATGGCGTTTTTCTGCAGTACCTGCTACGTGTTTTCAAGTTCATCAATAAATCTAAAAAAACACTGTAATGTAATGACGATGTGTACACATGCACACTGATTGCATTGTACAATATACAATGTACAATGCCCTGTATGGACTTGATTACATTGCTTTGTACATTGATAAGAACTATGCTTGAAATTTACATTGGACCACAGGCCTGAGGCCAGTGATTTAAACACCAGGCCAGTAAACTCAAGACCAGACAAGTCCAACGGTCTTGTGTGTTTAAAATTGAATAATGAATATCTCTCAAAAATCTTGGGAAAAAAAAGTTCAAATGATGACTTTGAGTCTGATATTTTTTAAGACAAACTTGATATTTAAAGTCTTACTAGTGCTTGTTCAAACAGTTTGTGTGTCAAACTGTGTAGAGTCTAGAGAGTTTTTGTGTCATTTTGATTCTGGTCTTGAACTCTTGAACTGCACTCTTTTGGATTTTCCTCCCAAATTCCAGCCCTGAACTGAAGTAGTCTGACAATGGTGCAACTTACGTAGATCTCTGTCCTTGCTCTAATACTGCGTATTACTACAACCTGTATGCATTAAGCCAGGTTCAATGTAGTCTATGCTACAACGTACCCTGTATTAGATTGGTATAACTAGTGTAAAGTCCGGGGTACAAACCCCTGAACTTTGAAATCTAATATTACAATATAAAGGGAGTTATTACATCACGGCCCTGAACACCAACAATGGAAGGCACCATATTTGTTGGAGCTTCATTGTCATTTGGAACCACAAGCTGTATGTACAGTGCAGGGCTTGAATTTTACACTGGACTGCAGGCCTGACAACAGTGATTTTAGTGTCGGGCAGAAAACTCAAGACTGAACAAGACCAACTGTCCTGTGTGTTTAGTTGAATAATAGGCCTACCTCACTGTGTAATATCTTTAATAAAAAAATGAAATAATATAATGTTCAAATGTTGACTTTGAGTGTGCAGGCCTCGAAATAACACACGGCACCCAAAGCAATTGCCGTGGTGCCCTGTGCTTTTGCTATGGTGCCCTTTGCAAAGTTCCAATACATTTTCCTCATAGAGTGCCCCTTACCAGAGGAAAATTGCCGTACCCTTTCAAGAGCGAAGTTCAAGGCCCGAGTGTGATTGTCTCATAAACTTTGAGTATCAAAGTTTACTTACATACTATCCATAAGACAAATGAGATAAATCTTAACATTAAACTTTGTAAAAAGTTCTTTCTCATTTAGATTCTTGTCTTGTAAAATGAATTCTGGTCCGGTAGGGGGCCTAAACATTTCAAGTTACAAGCCCTGCGGTCTTGTGGTATTTTACCCCAAATTCGAGCCCTGTTTGTAGTTTGCAATAATTAGTTTAGATGTATTAATTATCCAGAAGATTTGGTTTAGAATCATCTATAAGGGAAATAACATAAAAATAGCGAATGCACACTAGTACAATTGTACATCCACTGTTTTCCCTTTTTTCTGTTGGAGTGAAGCTACATGTACAAATGTATACAGCTCCATTTATTACATTGCTTGCACAAACAACAAAATTACAGTTTTACCTGAACAAGAAACAAATCAACAAAAATTTCCAATTTCCAATTAGGAGATTAAAAAAAAGCATGAAATAATGAACTTACAAGTTCTACAGTGTATGTAGAAACAATTTTTAAGTGATCATCTTGAACTTTCTATGATAGCTATACGTACATGTTAGTGCGCCATGGTACATAATGTACACAACTGTACATGTAGATAAAACCCTATTAGTGTTTGCCATTGGCTTGAGGTCAAGTCTTTTTGCTTGGTTTGAATTTTCCTGTAAATATATTTGGGCCTTTGGTATTTTGATAACATCTGTAAGGCCTTGGCGTTCCACCACTGGAAATTTGTTGTGCACTGCCTTCAAGGGATGTATTATGCACTGTAGGTAGGAACAAGATAAAACGTTAGAGTCTCCAGGGATGCCCACACAATTACAATCAGCAGCAAGTCATCTCTGGCACACAGTTCCACCCTCACTGTCCTCAGAGTTTGCCCTTGGGCAGTTATTCAATAGAAAGGAAATACAATGGAGTGTACCACTTTGCATCTGTCTCGTTAGCAGTTTTTCCCAATGGTTGTAGTTGTTGTAAAAGTACCTGAAACCACCTGAAACCACCCAAAGAGTGTTCCAACATGTGAGTGGATATGTGCAGGCTCACACTGAAAATAGTTTGAGTTGATTCCTCAAACTTCCATCAAAAATAGATGCAAAAAGTTATCTGCCATTTCCTGCCAATTTGTCCATTTTGTGATTGAAATTTGAGAGTACATGTACATGTAGTTGAAATTTAATTATACTAATCAACTCATTTTTTTTTCAGTATAAGCCGTCATGTACATTTATGTGTTGGAACACTTTTGGGTGGTTTCAAGTACTTGAAACAAAGTTCCAACCATTGGAAAAACAGCCAACAAGACGATAAATAAGTGGTCAATACTTTACTGTGTTTCCTGTCAATAAAGCAAGACACAAGGTTGTTTTGGCACAACCAAAACGTCCTTACCCACTTTGTTATTTATGCAATTCATAAGAAGGTGCGGGGTCCTTGCTCTATGGTGATATTGATTCTATGAACTGATGATAGATGAAGGGGACCCAGCGCTGTATGATTATGGTATTTCAGTAACTGGGCTTCCCCAGGATTTTTCAAAATTGTAGGGCATTCGTGACCCCAATTTAGGAAGTTCGGTCTAAGCATGCTGAACTGAAACAAAGTCTTGGGAACGTTTTTACCTGGTGTTTATCTTGGGTTTTAAAAGCTCTACTGTGCAGTCTGGGGCTTCAAATGGTTTTATTTTTATGGTTGTTTTGAATTCGATCTGAAGTAAAAACCATTATTATTTTGTTTTGGTGATCAACTGCAATATCTTGCATTGGCCAGCAATTCACATATTATTGGCTGTTAGCCTGACATGCTAGCTTAGTGCATGGAGAGAACCTTGAGATAGAATTGTGAGGTGGATGTGTTTACAATGTAACAAATAAGCACACAAGATAGGACAGTCATAGACCGTAACCCTCTACCTCCATTCTGCAATATATCCCCCAGTTTTCTTTACTCTGTGGTAAATCAGTTCGACACTCGAGTGTTTGGATGTCTGTTCAATGATAAGCTGGAGTTCAAATTCTACAAAGTTAGACAACCACCTTAATCTTCAAGCAAACTTTCCATTCAGATTGGTTGATCTACAGCAACAACAGTGTGATTTTTAACATAAAGGTCACCATTAGTTCAGTTTTTTACTAATTTAATTTAGAATATGTTGTTAATTATAGAGTAGAATCATCAGAGGAAACACAAAAAGCTAAGACAAAGAAGTGTAAAGTAGCAAGACCTCAGGTTGATTATGCAGTTTGAGGAGTGGGGTGGGGATGGAGGAGTGGTTGCCATGAACATTATATTATGCATCAATATTGACATGCAAAACAAAAAAAATGCTAATAAGTACACTTGAAAATGTACATCGTGTACATCATAGTACTCTCTGCATGACCTTGAAGGGACAAGTACATTAATTGTACATGAACCACAAACCCCAGGGTCTGTACAAGGTACTGTGGTAATAAGTGACTAATGCATGTCATTTTTTTCTCCATGCATGACTACTGGTTAGCCTTTTCTGCCCTTACATGTTGTGTTTCTAGACTCCATAAAACTATCAATTTAATGCATTATTCTCAGACAAGTCTCTCTGTACTGCATCACCGTAAAGTCACCAGTCCATATCAACAAAACAAATGAAGCGACACGGTTTGAAATGAGTCCTTTTCACATTAGGTTAATCCAGATGGATCCTGCATATTTGATGGAAGGTTAGGGAACAAATGAGATATATTTGGCTTATTTGCTGTACATCGTGTGGGTGCTGACAGGCAGTCATTTGCCATGAGTTATGGCAGATATCACCCTTTGTACTTTGTAGTTTCTTTTGGAGCACACTGCATTTATTGATGGAGATGGTAGAGTGAATTCATTAAGGTTGTTCCTGACATCAAGAATAAATTACTGGAGTCAGCTTTTTCATTTAAGCAGGCTTTGCCAGCCTTTCAGTCAGCACTGGAGTAGTACATTAGTGCATACATGTACTTATTTTGGAACTTTGCTAAGTTAGTTTTATTTCGTTCAGAGCAGAACCTTGAACTGGGTGTAAGATTTCAATAGGATTGATGAATGAACAGTCTGGATGAACACATTGATATGTGCCTATGTAGTAAGTACATTCCCCATGTTTCACCTGTCTGACAGGTGCACATGGGCATTGCTGTCATTCAATTAGCGAGATGGATCATTACCTATAAATCATTTTTGTGTCCGAATCAAGTGGCTTTGGCTATGGCTATGGCCATTGGCTGAAGAGACAACATTGAAGAATAGACCTTTTCACATAGCCACTGTTGAAGCCATTAGTTTGGACATGTCTGCCTAATTATTAGTCTGAAGAGTAGGCTTCTTAGAACTCTATTGATGGTCATACACTATAGCTGGTTTCTTTCTAGCCTTGGTTCCAAGACTGTCCAGTCACAGATAAATGTAGTCATGAAACAACCTTGTCACCACTAGAGGCACTATCATTTCTGTATCTGCTGTAAGTCCAATGTGAGAGTACATGATGTGCTGGAGTAGTTATTCAATGAGGGCATGAGATGAACATGTGATGAACATGTGATGATGTATGTCTGCATAACTAATAGGCCTACATACAGTGCCTGATGACTTGTGCTGTATGCACTGCATTATGTGCTGGTGAAATTATAAGATTATGGATTTTGCATACAGATGTTCAGTTTTGCATACTTGATACAAATGTTCAGTTAGGCCTATACATGCAGTTGTTAATTCTTTAGTACACAGTGATGTTTCTTTGTTGTTGTGCATTACATTAACATTGACCCTCATGATGAAAGAAGATAACTGTATTTCAAAATCTTTTCATTTGTACTTGACCCTTTAAATGGTAGCAGCCCTAACTGTAGCACACAGTTAACCCTTTCAATACCGCATTGTTTATAGGGGTCACACTGCTGTGTACTGCATTTTTTCACACAAAAAGCAAAGTGCAGTGTTCACTTTTTTCAATCTTGATTTTCTGTGTGAAGACATATTTTTGTGGAAAAACTTTGTGCATACAATTTGTAGCTAATGAAATGACCTTTCATATGATGTCAAATTTGTATATATTATCTTCTTGTCCACCTCGATCGGCACGAATGGGTCGAGGCCCACCGAGCGCATGCCCAAGCCGGCGGCGTTGAAGGGGTGCAGTGTTCGGTCCAGCTACCGGTATATCATCAGGATCGCTGCCATCATTGTAGGTACATTGCGACGAAACATCACGAGTTTCATCCGAATCTTCACTAGGTTCTTCTTCAGATATTTTCAAGTCCAATTCGGAATACTAACGACAAATATTTAACCAAAACCTCCGGGTCACGAACAGCCATGATGGTGAATTTTTGTCGGGAAAACGGAAGCGTGAAATCTGGAAGTACTGCTGCATACAATGTAGTTTTTCTCGGAAAATCGTAATGGCGACCCCCTATGCAATACACACCATTGTAAAGCTCGATAAACAAGCTACCTGTCCATATAAAGGTCAACAACAGAGGGTGCCAAACAAAATAAATACAGGGTCTCAAACGCCGCGACTTTTTTTTGTCGAGTAAACTCAACATTGGTACGGAAGCACACACGGCGCACGGTCGAGTAAACTCGACAATGGTATTGAAAGGGTTAAGCAATGGACCACGCACATCTCAGCCAATATAATGTCTTCTGTAACCTCTGGTTTTTGAGGCCTGTTTTGACAGCTTTATTTTGCTAACGATATTGTCTTTTTAAGTTTCTATTCAAACAGGATTATTGCATATTTTGATTTTCATTCTTTCCTTATATCTTTTCTTTCAGAAACAATTTATCTGTGTCACTATGACAACAAGTGAAAGTTTTGCATCTTTCATAAACTTTCAATTAAGAGGAGGCCCAAGCCTCATCAGACTAAGGTGCACCCCGGGAGTCATGAAGACGTTGTGTGGCCAACAAAGCAGATAGCTAACAGCCACACTGGTGTGTTCCCCCTGTCTACAACTTGAGCCCCCTCTACCCTCTGGGTACATGGCCCAGTTACAGCAGACAACTCTGGACGAGGGTCACACGATGGATGCTCCACCAAGCAAAGGGGCAGTGGGTGCTGTATCTTTGCCAGCCCCCACTGGGGTGGCTACTGCCCAAGACAGGCCAACCCCCCAAGATGTGATTGTTCCGCAGGACAAGCAGAATGGGTTGTCAGCACGATGGATAATGGCATCAGATTTTATAGCTGGATGTGTGGGAGGTAAGCTGCAGCTTGTACCGCAAGCTTTTGAATTTACCAAAGGATTACATGTCCCAGAAGGCATTTAAGTACCTGTGAATTGTGTGCTAACAAATATCGTCTGAACCAACAGCTGCACTGTGGGAACATTACTAGCAGGCTTGTGGTTTGTCACAACTTTTCTTATATATATCAGGGTTTTGTTCCTAATCACAGATCTCCCCTTGCTGTCAAACATTGATCAATAATTGTGAACTTAAAAGGAGAACAAAACAGTGTTATATTTGTTGGTACGTGTGTGTACATGTAGAGAGTTAGAAATTCCACTGAAATGGAACTCAAACCCTAAGTCGATTTGCCAGGATCTTTCCTCACTCACAATTTAACAAAATATCAAAAAGGGTGTGTTTTCCAGGAATTCTGTACATGCTTTTTATTTGGCTTATTTTGATGGCCACAATGTAAGACGAAGTTAAAAAAACACCAGTTGATCGTCCTCCCCACCCTCCTTTTTTGAAGCCACATAATTTTTTATTTTTCTACTTCATTTTTGTCCCCAAAAAGACAAATTTGTCATGTATTCTCACTTCAACTTGGCACCATTCTTTCGATGATTGGTTTAATTTACCCATATTTTAGAATTCTAAGTTCCACAAAACCAGCAAATTTAGTTTGGCTCTTTCCTCCTTGAAAAAAAAAATAAAGCGTATAAAATCAAGAAACCCTTATCCTTCTCTTTCTGAACAACCAGGATAATTAACTGGTGTACTTTAAAAAAATAAGCAACAGTGATTTGTTGGGTCTTCAAATGCTATTTTCTTGACTTTGATAGAAATACTTAAGAAGATTGGTACTGATGGGAACTTTATATATAGGGCCTAATCAGTCAGCATTCAGATCAAAACTTAATTACTAGTCCTGCCTTTTTTGTTTTTTGTACTCCCCTTTTTGGACAGCTGTTTTTTTCCATACATTTAAAAGAAACAAGAGTGAGGTTTTTTGACACCCTCTTTTCAAAAGTCTCAACGGTTTGTGGTTCCTCTTCTTGAATCAGTTTACAGCAAATTTGTGCACTTGTTTTCCCAAATACTGGCTGGAATCTTGATCCTTACTTAGATTTTAACCTGAGAGAAAGGGCGTTCGGAGGAGAAACTGAACAATCTGTTTCAAATGTCAAGTCAACCCGCTGGTACTTTTCAGAACAACACATTACTCCAGAGATTATTTTGCATACAGATCCAGGCATTTCATGTGTATTCACCATCGTCATCTAGGCCCTTATCATGTTGCAAGCATTTTGTTTTTCTTGCATTCAAAACAATGTAATCAAAGTGAGTCTGAAAGGGCAAAATAGTCTGATCCCTTTTAAGTATTGTGAGACTCTGTATTCATTATTGCTGATGCACATTAGGAGCAAGACAGAGATGATGATAACATGAAATATTAACATCAGTATCACAGTTTTGTATTCAAACCAAAGTGTTGTTCATAACATGACTGTAGACATTGTACTCGGTGCTCTCCACAGACTTTTTTTTCGGGGAGGGTGGTATGATGTTTACTGGACATGCGCAATTTGGTATGACATCATGAGATAGTGAACTCTGTCAGTTTGAATGGTGACAGTCATGATGATTGCAAGGGGGTTTCTGGGAACTCCCACTTCCACCAGCTTCCATCAATGATTTGCCAATTTTTTTGGCAGGGTGGTCAATTATTTTTGCAGGCGACCAATTCCTTGGCAGGGCAGCCTTAAAGTTTAGGAGGATGGACCACCCTCCCCAAACTGCTCATAGAGTACACTAGTATTGTACTGGCCCAATTCACTCAGTTCACCTGAGGTCATTATCACAATAATCTTGGTTGTGCCATTTTAGGAGTCAATGTCCCTGTGTGTTATACAGTAGTGCATACAGTATTTTAGGTGATGCAGCATTTTCCTGCTAAATGCGTTGACTCTCTAAAGTGGAGCAGTACAAATCTTCTTCTTTTGGTATAATCAGAGCGCAATTTTTGATACCTTGTAGGCCTATGTGCTGTGTGTAGTTCCTCCAAGATTGCTGTTTTGTAAAATGAAAAAAATGGTGTCCAAATTGCTGTCTTATGCTGTCCAGTATTGTTACTGTATGCCCTTATGCAAAGGAAGAGAGAGTGCATGGTTAAATTCAAGACAATTGGATCTTTGTTCTGGCAAACTACACTGTACATACATATCACATGTAGATTGTGTAACATTTTCTCATAGCATCAATTTTACAGAACCACTTCTCTGTATTGAAATGTCCAGTTAAACTGGCAACAGCAGTACAATGCGGACACATTGGTGTAGTACATCTAGCATGATGGTGGTGCATTGATTCACAAAGCAAAACCACCACACCATGATGGATTGTTGAGAGTTCTCCACATCAGCTGTTCTACCCTGGAATGTTTTGTTTGATTTGTGACACGAGGTGTCTGAAAAAGTGGCTCAAGTTGAAGAAATTCCAGTTGAATTCCTGAAGTACATTGGCTCTGTATGCTGTGCAGCACTGTGGGTTGTTCCCTTAAAGTGCAGTCTATTGCCATGGTGTACCATTACACAGTTGTCCCTGCAAGCTTCAATAAATACAGCTGTTCAGAGCAAGGCTAACTTAAACTTGACTGACATACTTGAACTTATTCACTTTTATGGTTTTTTTTCCCTCCCTTATCCTTAGGAGCGGCTGGTGTACTTGTTGGGCAACCGTTCGATACAGTCAAGGTATTGTTAAGACCACTTTATTAGCCAGTAGGCTGTTTTTTTATGGGTGTGGACATACAATTTCATTTGAATTTTGACACCCTATTGTTATCATTAATCTCAAAGTACGGTAAGTTGTCAATTTGAATGCCCTGTTTTGTTTTTTTGGTTTGTGCTTTTTAAAAATAAATTACAGCTTATTTAGGATTCATTTTTTACAATTCTGGAACCTGTGGACACTCTGTTTTGAACTTAACTTCTCTGTTTCAGGGTACTGTTAAAGTACCGTGAGCATTTTGGTCACCCTATTTTGTCAATTTTTACCAGATTCTGAAAATCCTATTTTAGAATTCTCTTTCGGCTAAAACTCTGGCTCAGACTTAATCAAACAAATCATGTACAATTTTATTCTGAAAGAATCATTCTTGAGTACAAAAGAAGTTATTAGGCCAGCTGTTTAATGACTGAGTTAGGAATCTTGCTGAGATTGTTTTTGTGTTGATGGGGAAGCTCAGTGGTTGAATGGTTTGGTTAAGATTATCTTGAATGGGCTATGTGTACTGTAAGGTAGATTCCTCATTCAGTTCAGTTGTGATTTCCTTCATAGATTTCTGAATGCACGGATAATTGAACAACCACCAATTAGCTTGTATATCTGCCGTGCACAATTTCTAGCATGCTCAAATCTCACATGCTGTTTTGCGCTTTTCCTTCTGGTTTCGTCTCTTATAATCTTGTTTTTATTTCAACTGAGTTATTTCTTTCACTCTTAAAAAGTTGCCATGCTCAAACAAATTGTATCATCGTGCCTGAGTGAAGTTGAGAACACAATGCAGGGAGAAAATGCCTTGTTGACTATTCAGACAACCAACTGTGCTTTGAGTCCACGGCACAATATCGTCGTCACAAATTGGCAGAGTGGAAATGATCCTCCTATTTTACTTTTTTTTTTTTTCAAGTAGGCCTACATTTTTTCGCTTATATGTAGGTTTGGTGGTGATGTTGGAAATGCATTTGCTTTTTGTATGGAAGCCAAACATAAACATGTACAAAACATAACAAAATAAAACACTTAACTGGCTGCTTTTTCTTCCAAAACATGGGGTTTGATTTTTGTGAAAGCTTTACTACAAAAGTTGGTCCTGGAAACCTACAAATGTACATGGTTTGACAATACTCTTCCAAAAAGCAAAAGCTTTGCCATCTTTTGATGTGGTGTGACAGTGAATATTATTCTAAGTCTTCAGACACTATTCAGGCAAGAAGTGTTTTCTTAACTGTTAAGGCCACCTTTCATTCTACTGAAGATACTCTTGTGTTAATCTGTTGAGCTTACAAACTGAGGAGGGTTCAAGAGCCAACTAAAGTATTGAGGAAGCAGTGAAACTTGTGTTATTTTTCCTAGCATGTTATTGAAAACATGAAATTTAATCAGAGGCCAAGGAAAATGGAATATTCCACATGGAAATAAAACAGCAGGGTTTCGGTTTCTGTAAAAAGATATCTGTCAATCATGAAGCGCGTGATGTTGGCGAGTTCCTTAAAGGCGGATGTACAGGAGTGCCAATCATTGGATGCTCCTGTACTTTATCTTAAGGTACTAGTTAACCATTGGGAAAAAGCAGATTGATTAGTTGAAATTTGAAAGCTCACTGATTAGTAAGTTCATACCGAAATAATGTCAAACTCAAGGAAATCTCATTTTAAGATCCCCCTCCCCCCCAAAAAAAAATCACACCACACTCTCTTATTTCAACTTCTGCAATCAAAATAAGCAAGCAAACAAATGTGCGCAAAATCTCTGAACAAAATAGAAACTAGTTTTCAATGTCAATAAAATTGATTAAATTTGATTACATTTTGTAGAGGTTTGTTGGAGATGTTTGTGTTATTTTTTGTTTTTTAACTAAACTAGTGATGTTTTATTCCTTTAATGATCGAGTAAGACTTGACGGTTATTAATCTTTTAAACCAACATGCTTGTGTAAATGGAAGAGAACATTCATAATGTTTACTTTGCAAAAGATTCCCTCAAACGACAACGCTATTGACATCTTCAAACAGGTGGTTTGGGAAAGGCAGTAACCTTACTGATCAAATTAATCCACAGTGTTTTTCACCAGGATTTTCCATAACTGGGGGGCATTATGGACCCCAAGTTTGCAAGCTTGGCTGAAGCATGCTGAATCCAAATGAGATTCTCAAAATGATTTGTTTACTCGATTTTCAAAGCTCTACAATGCAATTTGGAGGGATTTAAATTGTTGGTTTTTAGGTGGGTTTTATTTTTTATATATTTTTTGACATATCTGCTCGCAATTTGTGCATATTGAGCAAGTTGTGCAAGTTGTGCAGTTTCTGACGCTGTAGACGTTAGCTTTCATAGATGCAACACCAGTGGCCCCAGAGTCTGCTCATAATAAACCTTTTCAGGTTTGCTAATTAATCGCCTTTCACACGAGAGCAATTTACCTTGCTAAAATGTAGCTTGGATGTAACATTTTACAAAATGTACCTCGTGTGAAAGGACAACAATTTTTGTACTGTCCAGGGTCCCTTGTAAAATCTTGTCAAACATTGCTACATTTTGTCGGAGGTTCGGACCTAGGACAAAATCTTCCGCATAGCGCACAACGGTTGTTAGTTTTTTTAGTTTGGCCATGTGAAAGCTTGCAAAATCTGTCATGATTCAGTCAAATTCATAGCAAGGGACCATGGTAATGTTGTTGTCGTGTGACAAGGGCTTTTGAAACTCACATTACATTGGTTTTGAAATGCTTTGTGGTTGTTCACTCAACATTCATGAACCAAACAAATAAGTGCATCAAAACCACTTGAGAACTTGTGCAGGTATTTTCCAAAGAAAGCAAAAGGGCTTTTGAAACTCACATTACATTGGTTTTGAAATGCTTTGTGGTTGTTCACTCTTACATTCATGAACCAAACAAATAAGTGCATCAAAACCACTTGAGAACTTGTGCAGGTATTTTCCAAAGAAAGCCAAAACTCATTCAGTATTGTTTTGAATTGCTACTCTACTAAACCCTGGAGGTTCTGAAATAGCTTTTTTTTCTATTGCACAATTTTCAAGCATCATGACATATTTTCCACTTAACATACTTTGTTTTGAATTCTATTTCAACAATGTGTGCACAATTGGAACTTTGACTTGTGTGGTACATGTAGTTACCCAATGATATCCATAAAATCAAACATCTACTCCATTGAGCTCACTCAGAGGATCTCTCTTCTCTTAGATTGTGCTTCTGCAATCCATACCTCTTTGCCTCACCTGTGCACATTTTTCAAGCATCATTTCACACATTTTGATACATTAATCTAAGTTCACTGAAATTTCAGCATATCGGCTTATTTCCAACTTTTGATGCTTTCATTTTCAAGCATCTACAAGTATATCACAATGCATGTCAAACTGTTGCAGAGGATTATGAAAACCACAGCACAAACTGTAACCTTTTAAAATGTTACTCCACTGAACCCAAGAGTTTAAGCTTCTAAAATTCATGCCTGTCCTGCACATATCATCATATTACCAACTTTTGATACCTTGCTTTTATCTAAATCAACATACAATCGCAAATTGTGACTTCTGTGTGTTTTTCTTT
This sequence comes from Pisaster brevispinus, assembly GCA_023634235.1. Lineage (NCBI taxonomy): Eukaryota > Metazoa > Echinodermata > Asteroidea > Forcipulatida > Asteriidae > Pisaster > Pisaster brevispinus. Next base: position 21,527,337 of record JAMKCF010000009.1, on the reverse strand, counting down.
CGATAAACAGCATCTCTAATTGAAACCTTTGGAAATGCTACTCCACTTAACGATAGAGGAAAAGATAAGAAAACAAACCGAAACAACCGAACAAAAACAACTTGGCCATTTTTTTAAACACCTTGGAAATACCCGTAGGCTAGGCTGTTGGATTGTCTAAATTAACATACAATGCCAGTGTAGAATTGCCTCCGGTGTTTTTTAAGAGGGAAGGAACCATTTCCATCAGGAGACTATGGGAATGTTCACACGAGTAGCTAACTTCACTGCTAAGTTTGCTGCTAAGCATACACATGAGGCATGGTTGCAGTAAGCCAGCACAGAATATCTGGCTTCCGGTAGTTTTCTCTGCCACTGTAGTAGTTTTGTTGAAGAAGTCAACATGTGGGCCCGAAGAATAGCTTTTTTAATAAATATGTGAAGTTTCATATTTTTTTCATATAAGTTCGCAGCGATTCTATTATTTAAATTTCGAGTGATTCAGAATGAGAAATGTATTTTGTTTTGGTCTGTTCTTGTCACTAAGTATATTGTGACAGTGTCATTAGCTTAGTTGAGTGTTACAATTTGGTCCCCATTATAGTGTGCGATGTCACCGTACCACAGCACGTGCGTTGCCTGTCTATTGGAAGGAGGTTGATCACCACATGTGGCCGGCCATGGGAAACATTTTGGGATCAGTCTGATAATTTACAAACAGGGATCCTTAAAGTGACCTTTCATCTTTATTCTCTTTCTATTGTATAAGTATGATTTAACTGTCATAAGGAATATAGATGATGTCAACTTAAATGTAAAAACTTAAATAATTTCGGCGGCAAGTGAGGGATAATGTATAGGCCTATGTGCAACACCAGGGAAAAAAACTTGCAGAGTAACATCGAGCTGAAACCATGTTTACAGCTAGCTAGCTGAGGTCAGTTACATTCACACGAGAAAAACAAATGCTTTAATCTGCTGTCAAAGTATCAAACTGCACTGCTAAGTTGAGTTAGCACTAGCAGTGGAAATTTTCACTGCTAACTTTTGGAGTTAACAGCAAAGGTAGCAGCGAAGTTAGTAGAAAACTACTTGTGTGAACGTACCCTATGAGAACGAACACAGTGTTTTGACACTGACAAGAGATTTGAGTAAAACCCTGACCCCTTGAAGTGAATTACACACAACTGCCTCAATCCTCCAAAATCAACCGATATGAGATTTTGTAGGATCCCTTCTGCCTCAATCCTTCAAAGTCAACCTGTATGAGTTTATGTTTGATTAATTTTGATAAGGTTGTTTGAAACTGGTAAATATACAAATGATGTCTCTTTTATGCCTCATTATGGTTTTGAAACCTACACATATCTACCCTAGCTTCACTAGCCAGGTAGGCATTGTAGTATGCACTCAATCCTCTTGCCATGTTGATCTTGATCATGTATATGTACTTGCACTACCTACCATTTTCTACAATTCCACATTCATACAGACGATTTTCTTCTTCAATCGTTCTTTCTTCAAATCTGTGTCTGTACAATCTCCCATCACTCCAACCTCACAAAAACAAATAAAGGACATACATTCGTGACTCTAAACTTGGTGATGGACAAAGAAATTAAAGGTGACAAGTTCAAAAGAAAAAAAAAGGGAAAAAAAATCACTAAAAGCTTGAAAATCCGCAAGGCATTTTGCCCTGTATGAAACAAAAATAAGTATAGGGGACAGTGGCCCCTTTCATTCGTAGCTGAAAAAACAAACGACTCCAAATCTCCCATGCTTTGAGCTTAAGTTGAGGGGTTTAAATGTCTCTGGGGGTACTGACTGTTAAGACTTCTGTGTTGACAGGGTTATTTTGAAATTCACCAAAAAATCAGGGTCACATCGATAAATTCACTTGCTAAGCAAATATCAGAGGTGTCCTCCACAAGACAGTTAACTTCATGTGAAATTTGTGACTGGTTCATGGTTTCTACTAAGCAAACTTTGTGTGCTTAGCGCAAAGTTAAAACAGGACCCTGGTATTACAAGCAACCTTTGAGGATTCTGTAAATTGAACAGGCATCATCTTCTTCCTACTTTAGTCTGATTTTGGTTTGTTTTTATGCAAAATTGTTTGTTAAAACGAAAAGTCTATCAAAGCCTATACCATGTAGGTCAGCCCTTGTACTCGATAAAATTGTCCTACTTTTGTCAAAAGGGTCAAATATCATACCTGATTGACCTAAAGTTTTGCTTAATGTAAGGACTTTATGTACATAGTACACCACATGTACAGGTGCGGATGGATCAATACAGGCATGAGCTGAACTACAAGCATTGACTTGTACTAAGTTTAAACTGTTAAAGTCTATTACAAAGTGATCAATACAACTAGATGAATTTCAACACTACTGATTGTGGTAGATTGTAAAAGGCCTCTAGGAATAAGGTGGGCGTTGCTTGTGGTTAGCAGCTTTGTGTGTTTAGCAACAGTCTGAAATTGGAACCTGGTGCCAGTTTCATGGCTCTGCTTACTGTGGAATTCTTTGCTTACAGCCCATAGAACCACAAACTTTACAGGGCACCGTAAAATTCTGTAGGAAGCATTGGCCAGGTACAACACAGGTACAACACCGTATTAGCTAGAAACATCTGTTTGTTGGATTATTCTGCTCACTTGTGAATGAGGGTTTTTGGGGAGAGTTCCCCTATGTTTATTTACTCCAAAAGAAGAAGTTTTCTTGAACCTTTATGACCGGATGAAGAGGGGTAGTAGTGATGTCTTGAGACACATTTGAGCCCAATACCGACAGCAGTCACGGTTGCAAAACTGCTGCATGTTATTTACTTCATAAATTCAACATCTTTTTGATTCACTCATTGTGTACACACCCAAGCGGGAGATATAGCATCTTTCCAACTATGCATCAACACCATTCTATCGCATTCAGCAAACAGATCCAAGTTTATGTTCACAAATGCAGAATTGATGAGCTTGGCACAATCAGTTTTGTGCTTTTGTCTAAAAACTGGACAAGTCCAAAGAACGTCATTTCCTGCGCAAAGGAAAAAATTTTGGGATGCATTTTTGGATGTTTTACAGGACATAGCAAAATACTTTTTTGTTTCTACATTGGATTAATTTGTTTTTTTCTTATATATTTTTTAAGCAAAGCTTGTATCAGTCTATGGTTATTATTCTGTCCTATTAAGAACAATCAAAGATTAAATAGCACAAACAATTCGCCACATCCTCTGCCCCCCCTTCTGTCCCCCTCTTCATTGTTCGTCTCTTGCTTGTTCTGTGTGATTTCTGCCTCTCTCTCTCTCTCTCTCTCTGGTTTTACATCTCTTTCCACTTGACTGCTTCATTGCCTTTGTGTTGTCATTTAGCCTTGGAAAAATAATCCGTTAAGGTTGAAACATCAGGCCACTAACTACATGTATTTTTATTAGATTTTTTTTAAAACATTTTGCTGAAATGTTTTTACCTGCAGCAATAATGGTGTAGCCTGTAAGCAAATATGAAATCATGCGAGACCTTTCCCTCAACTAAAGGATGTTTGGTACATTAAATTGGCTTCCTGCCAAACTCATGGATGTGCAATATCTGTTTATCTTAGCTATTATGAACCTAACATTAGAAACATTCATGGGTAATGAAAGTACACTCCACTTCCACCAATTGAATATTAAATTGAACCATTTCCCCCTGGAAAATCCCTCTGCAAAACGAAGAAAGACAATCGACATATTTTAGAATCATGTTCTTTCAGATTGAGGAACTCACGGATCGAAGTACATTATTGGTAACATCATTGTTTTGTGGAAGATTGATTACAATGAACACACTATACAAACACCACATGGAAATATCATTACCTGTAGGTCTCAGTTGTGGGTTTGAGGTTTTGGGACAATACAGGTTTGTGGTTAACATTTTATTGGAATTTGTTTGTCAGTCCGTACATTGTTTTGGGCAAATAATTATGTTATCAAGTCCAACGAATGCAAAACTTCAAACATCATCAAGTGTATGTACATGTCAGTAATGTCTAGCAATTGTTCTCACATAATGGCAGTACTTTAGCAGGCCTGGAATTACACGGAGGCCACAGAGACCATGGAGGCCTTGGCCTCTCTTATGCCCTTGGTCTTAGCCTAGGTACCCCTTCAAAAGTTTACGATTTTCCAATGGAAGATTCCTTTGAAAAAATGAAAATGGCCTTTGCCCTCTCAAAGATGAAATTTAAGGCCTTCTTTAGATGGATCTTTTTTTGCAATTGTATTCTTTCTTTGCCTTAAAACTTTGTTGAAGATGTGAGCTTTTGTCCAAAACCTCCAGTTTTTCCCTCGTACAGTCTTTAAATCCATCACTGTAACACCCGCAAAGTTTACCAGGTTTTATTTCCAGAACAAAAGGAGACTGCTGCCCAATTTTCAGGAATGTTTCTACAACTACAATACCCAAGATTCTACCATTATTAATGTGGCGGTTATGGATATTAAAAAAAAAACAAAAAACAAAAACAAAAACAACCAACCAACCAACCAAACAAACAAACAAACAACACTCAACAGAAATTATTCTCAAATTCTGTTTTGTCTTTCTCAAGAAAGTTTAATCAAAAGATCAGACAGTAATTTTCTTTTTACAGCATTCAATCCTAGTGGGCATTCATTTGTACAAGGAGAAGATTGTCAATACACTTAAGAAATAACATCTGTTAGTCAAATGCTCAGTGGTGTAGCTGGGGTTTAGAATTTCGTCAATGCACTATTCAATGTTAATCTCTTTTCAGAACCCACCCTAGGCAGAGGCAGGGGTTAAAGATGAATGAATTGGGATATATTTATATACCCCTCCAGAGGTATGCAAGCCTACAAGTTAACAACTCTTGGGACATACATGGGATGTAGCTACCCTTGGAGTCACCAGACCATGTTGGTGTTTTTTATACATTTGGTTCTGGATAAAGGGAATGGGGGTACTCCCACCTAGTCTATTGTGTCTTCATTTTGTGCTTGGAATCTCAGGAATTTTTTAGGGGATTTTATAGAGGGGAGGGGGGGGGGAGAGCACTTCCAACTGTACAGGAGGAAAATGTTGTATTAAAGCATGAAGGAAGGGTTAAAGCTTGGGAACATTTGGGGGGGGGGGACACCTTCTGCTTCCATATCAGTATGGTATATGGTTTTCAAGTAAAGGGGCATGTCTACATGAGAGAGTTCATTCATTGACATTGTTTAGTTGAGGGCGTTGAGAGTCCGGTAAGCTTCATTGTAATGTGATGCTATTTTCACAGGTTGGTTTTTATCTTGGTTGTATTCATTTCCTTCCTTCGTGGTTGTTGAGTATGAAAGCAAGATGAAAGCAAGATGATGGAAAGAAATTTTCTCTTCCCAAAACAGTGATGTATCATGTTTGCAATGTTCAAATATACTTGTTGACGATCCCTAGAGGGGAGGTGGGAAACACCATCAAATACTCTTCATTGTATAAACCCCCATGATTGACGATGGTGCGTGGGTAGAGGGTCCTGGGTTGGGCTGTGGGGGTGCAGTCAGCTTTGTCAGGTGCCTCTGGCTGGGGGAATCAATGAAAGAAAGAAACGTGTTCTTGGAAAGAAGAGTTTTACAATTCTGCATTGTATCCCTGGACACCTGTAGGGCTTGATTCACTCGAGGTTCCCAAGGGACTAGCCTATATATTGACTTTGCAGTGGATTACCAATGATTATCACATAGGGTCGTGTCACAAGAAGCAAGAACATTCACATTTCATTTTCACCATTTCCTTGGTGATTTGATAATACTGTTAGAAAAAAGTTTTTTTTTCTGATTAAATTCAACTCACTTAAGTTCACATCAAAGCTCATTCCTGTTATAATGTAGTTGGAGTAATGCAATGAAAGATTCCCAGTTGAAAGGATGATATCAAAGTGTTGTACATAAGACAAGTGACTGGTAAAGATGTGGGAGGTTTGCAAAAGGCAGTGCTTGTCAGTTGCAAGCCACCTTTATTATTGCAGCTAAGTGGTGGAAGAGGGAAGCTTGGCAATTTGAGAAATAGTCAACAAGTTTATTACTTGTAAACATTGAAGTGAGGCGGTTGGGTCATTCATTTTGTACCGACTGAAACATTGTTAGGTAGGGTCATAGATTAGTTTTTTAAAAAGTCGCATGTGAAACTTTCAGCTGTCTACTTGATGAGAAAACTGCCAAATAGAAATCTGAGAAATGATTCACATGTATGAATCATTTCTCAGATTTGAATGCTTTTAGGTGAATAATTATACAAGCCATATTACTTCAAAAGATTCCCTTCTCAGAGACAGTCTATACTATCAATAGCTGGTCATTGATTTCTGGAGTATTTACCAATCTATGACCCCACCTTTAAGATACCAAGCTGTAAATCCTAAAGGTCGTTATCCTTTGAAGAGTTGCACGGAAAGGAAGATCAGAGAGAATTGAGAATTATTGATAATGTGCATGACTCTTTTATGCAAGATAAACAGTCTGTTAGTACATTGTAATTTTTGGACTGGCATTTCTCCCATGTTAAGGTAATGTACTGTCAAAGAAAAAAAAATCATAGACTGTGTAAGTCTGGTGTGTATTCTAACTTCCGGGACCATTGTGGTCCCAACCATCTGGAGTTTTATGTAGGTGTAACCTACTTGAATAAACTAAATAAAACTTCACACTGGGGAAACTCACTTACAAGAAAAGCTCAATTAATCTGAAGAATGATCAGCGTCATGACGCGAAGAAATGCAAGAAGTGGGACAGTGACTCAAAATGTAGGTTTCCTCAATAAAATAAAAAAGTAAAAAAAATAACTGTATTGATTATAAAGCAATGGCCACAAGTAAAACCAATGATTGAAATACAGTCATGAAAAATAGTCATAAAACAATAAAAGAAATACCTATAGACTGATATGGATGAACCAAGCTATCCCTTAAAATTGTCCTTTTTGAAATCTAAACTTAAACAAAAGAAAACCCAGTGAAGCTTAGACCAACACACAGTTACACAAACTAAACCCAGAACACAGTGATAGAAATCTATTAAAACAACAATTTGAAAGACTATAGAAACCATTATAAAAAAAACCACAAAAACACAGTGATAAAATAATATTTAAAAATAATTTGAAAGATTGTAGACACCACTAAAAACTCAAAAACACAGTGCCAAAGGAAGTTACAGATTAAAATCAAAATGGCTTTAAAATCTGTGTAAATAAAACAACATGAAATACAACTGATTAAAATACAGTTCTCTTATCAAATTTAGGAAACACAAAGTCTTAAACATTAAATACAAGGTTATAAGAAAAGTTACTTCCAAGTCAGATAAAAAAAATATGACTTTAGAAATGAAATTCCAAAGAAACACAGCAATAATGGTTGTCAAAAAATCTACTAATTAAACTAAATAATACAACAAAGTTTAAGCCTACTGAGTTCATAGCAGTGTAAACTTGACGCAGGCAAAACTTAGAACATGAAGTAAAAAAACAAATGGGTGATGGAAGAACACATAAATGTGCTGTGCATTGCCAGGCTGCTAGTTGAAGTCATTTACAGGGGTGACTAACCACACTACCATGGATTATGCAAGAAGTTAACTGTTTATTACAAAGGATTCCTAAAAAAGTGGCGCTAGAAGAGCTTAAGGGGAAATATAAACAGTGGAAGGGTAATTAACTCTAAGACCGCGTTCCCACTGGATCCACAATTACGAGATCCTGACCCCGCAAAAGGATTAGTCGCAGACGTGAAACGCGGTCGCGTTCCCACTAGAGTATGATCGCGCATTGATCTCCCTTTTGGGAACGGAAGTGGATTCAAAGTTCACCAACGCAGGTCGACCAAGTGGGCAGTGCGCAGGCGCAACGTATCTATGGCGACCACACAGTGTTGGGTGGCTCCTCTACTACGCGCGCGCGGCAGTCGCCATTTTTTTGTCATGTTAGTACATGTAGGCCCTACTGCATACTGACTACTGATGACCGACATGATGGACTTTTTTGTGCCATTTATTTTGTTGCGCCATCATCTACGTTTTCAGAATAGTATTAGAATATCAGCTTTTTTTTGAGCTTCGTTCTCGACATCGAAGACATTGTAGACGTCGGAGAAATGAGCGACGGTTGCTTTTTCTGCGACGAAAATTCGTCATGTATGCCCTCATGTTCGAAACGGCAATCACTGAAGACCATCACCAACAAGTCGACAGGTACTACTAGAAGAAACATTTTCTCAAATAAACACTCGCGCCATTCGGGCCTACCGTACCGGATGTTCGCCCTCAAATTGCGGGGTCTGATCGCCCTTTGCGTTCCCACTAGACTTTTGATCGCCCATTAATCCACAAGGGCGATCAGATCCCGCTTTAATCCTACTCCCGAGGTGGATCAAAATTGCGGGGTCTGATCCTGATCGCCCTCGCGTTCCCACTTACGCTTGATCGCCCTTTGATCGCCCTTTTCGAGAAATTGCGGGGTCTATTCGCCCTTTTCTCGAATTGCGCGATCAATGCGGGGTCCAGTGGGAACGGGGCCTAACATCAACACTATTGGTCTTTCTAAACCTGTCACTTTGGCAAGATTTTGTTTTGTCTGTTTTTTTAGTTTAATAGATTAAGGCCTTGAAAATTATATATGTTGTTGGGAATGTAATACTAAGTGATAAAAAATATGAAAGTAAAATCAATTCAACAACATACCAAAGAAAACCCAAGAACTAAACTTGACCTCAGCTTCCGGTTGCAAGCACAAAATTGAGAAACTTAAGCCGTGTTCGCATTGGACTTATTTTGGTTAAACTAACCGAGCAAATGGGTGACTTGACCATTTTAAGTCCAAGGCGAACAGCCCAGGAAGTTTCCCTCCCAGGTAACTTACCCGACCCGAATGGGTAGTTTAACCGGCCCACTCCTGCCTGGTTAAATTGACCAGGTCAGTTTAACCGAGCCGAAAAGTCCAGTGCGAACGTGATCTGCATAAAAACCGTCCCGGTAGAAAGCCATATCCTGTCCCCCGGATTTACGCGCACATGTTTACACGGAAGCTCAGTTGCACTCATTGCATTCTCACTGTCATGCACCACGGTTAAAGGTCACTGCGATAGCGCCCTCTTTTCTTAAAAAGTGTTCGCATTGGATTAATGTTTTACCAAAACCGTGGTTAACATTCCAATAGGTGAAACTTACCAGCGTCCGCACTTGGATTATTGATGTGGGTAAACTAACCGACACGACCGGTAAAACTAACCGACTAACTTAGGACAGACACAAGAGGGCGCTATTGCCGTGACCTTTGACCGGGATGCATGACAGCGAGAGCGCAACCGAACTTCCGTCCGTGTAAATTACATGTGCGTGGGATGTGTAAATACTTACATAATACGTGTACACAACGTGTGGCGCGGCGGGTCGGGGGACCGGATGTGGCTTTTTACCAGGACGGCTTTTACCCAGATCGCGTTCGCACTGGACTTTTCGGCTCGGTTAAACTGACCTGGTCAATTTAACCGGGCAGACGTGGGTCGGTTAAACTACCCATTCAGGTCGGGTAAGTTACCTGGGAGGGAAACTTCCTGGGCTGTTCGCATTGGACTTAAAATGGTTAAGTTACCCATTTGCTCGGTTAGTTTACCCAAAATAAGTCCAGTGCGAACAGGGCTTTAGTCGGTTAGTTTCACCGGTCGTGTTGGTTAGTTTACCCACGTCCTTAATCCAAGTGCGAACACTGGTAAGTTTCACCTATTGGAATGTTAACCATGGTCTCGGTAAAAAATTAATCCAATGCAAACGCGGCTTTAGAGGCTTGTTTTGGTCGCGCAAGGCTAATCACCAGACCTGTGATTGCCAGACACTAAGCCTTTTCATTGCAGTCTATGGTCACTGAGGCGTCAGCACCCTCAATAAACTGCATCACACGTCAATTTTACGCCTGTGCCACCATCGTGCATTCGTGTATAAGCTAGCTTTTGTTTAGTGGTTGCACGTATTCAGTCGCAAAAGGGGTTTCTAAGAAGTTTAGATCAATAAGCATCCTTGTCCTAGAGTTTTAATTTTGTTTCAATAATATTTAACAAATCCGTATTTTTTATAAAAACTAAAACTAATTAAAAACAATTTGTAATCAGTATTTTTGTCGTTCAGAATTTTTCAGGAATACAATAAAGAACAAAGATTTGATTTCGTTTGACGTGTTTTCTCGTTATGATATGCGCGAGACTCGCACAGACTGGTATTGGGAAGAAATTACTCAAGTCTGTTAATAATTCTTACATTTCTAGAGATTACCATAAATGAACAATCAATTAGGTTTTTCCCAGGACAAGTCATTGTCAATAAACAAACCATTTGTTAAACTAGTTACCATGTTTTTAATGAATGCCTATTGGGAGAGAACTGTGTGTATCTCTAAAGATGATGAATGTGGTACTTTTTTTAGATTCAATGATAATTGATACTTTGATAGGATCTGATCCTCGCAGAGATACAGAACAAAGCTCAAAGTTTACTTGTGTTTACAAGAATGTCAACAATGTTATGGCTGTAAAACAAACTAGAATCACCGACAAAATGAACACTAAAAGAAGTTTAGAAAAATTGGTACTATCATTAATATGGGGAAAAGCAGAGGTCCCAGGATTGACCTCTGTGGAACACCACACACTGCTTCCTATTGGGCAGATAACTGGTGCTCCACTCAAGTGATTTCCATGAATTCCACAGTGGCTCAGTTTATATAATACTATGCGGGCATGATATTCTTCTCCGTCTGTTTTCAGATTTATTTTTTGCCCTTGGGGGAAAATTCAAAAAATTGTGATTAAATAGCCTGAAAGTCTATTAAAGCCTACACCATGTGTACATGTAGGTCAGCCCTTGTACTTGATAAAATGTTCCTACTTTGTTTCATGAACCAAATACCATGCCTAAGTATGTCATGATATAGGCTGCCAAAAGCTGATAGAGAAATCAAGAAGAAACAAATACTCAGATTTATCTGGCCTGAAATTTCATCATTGTAAGGTCATTGACATTTGAATCTTGCAAAGGGCACTGCCATTGGAAAAGCTTAACGTCTATGGGAATAGGGGAATTAAGACCAAGACCTGAGCAACAGAGACCTAGAGACGAAGAAATGCAAGAAGTGGGACAGTGACTCAAAATGTAGGTTTCCTCAATAAAATAAAAAAGTAAAAAAATAACTGTATTGATTATAAAGCAATGGCCACAAGTAAAACCAATGATTGAAATACAGTCATGAAAAATAGTCATAAAACAATAAAAGAAATACCTATAGACTGATATGGATGAACCAAGCTATCCCTTAAAATTGTCCTTTTTGAAATCTAAACTTAAACAAAAGAAAACCCAGTGAAGCTTAAACCAACACACAGTTACACAAACTAAACCCAGAACACAGTGATAGAAATCTATTAAAACAACAATTTGAAAGACTATAGAAACCATTATAAAAAAACCCACAAAAACACAGTGATAAAATAATATTTAAAAATAATTTGAAAGATTGTAGACACCACTAAAAACTCAAAAACACAGTGCCAAAGGAAGTTACAGATTAAAATCAAAATGGCTTTAAAATCTGTGTAAATAAAACAACATGAAATACAACTGATTAAAATACAGTTCTCTTATCAAATTTAGGAAACACAAAGTCTTAAACATTAAATACAAGGTTATAAGAAAAGTTACTTCCAAGTCAGATAAAAAAAATATGACTTTAGAAATGAAATTCCAAAGAAACACAGCAATAATGGTTGTCAAAAAATCTACTAATTAAACTAAATAATACAACAAAGTTTAAGCCTACTGAGTTCATAGTTGTGTAAACTTGACGCAGGCAAAACTTAGAACATGAAGTAAAAAAACAAATGGGTGATGGAAGAACACATAAATGTGCTGTGCATTGCCAGGCTACTAGTTGAAGTCATTTACAGGGGTGACTAACCACACTACCATGGATTATGCAAGAAGTTCAACTGTTTATTACAAAGGATTCCTAAAAAAGTGGCGCTAGAAGAGCTTAAGGGGAAATATAAACAGTGGAAGGGTAATTAACTCTAACATCAACACTATTGGTCTTTCTAAACCTGTCACTTTGACCGCGTTCCCACTGGATCCACAATTACGAGATCCTGACCCCGCAAAAGGATTAGTCGCAGACGTGAAACGCGGTCGCGTTCCCACTAGAGTATGATCGCGCATTGATCTCCCTTTTGGGAACGGAAGTGGATTCAAAGTTCACCAACGCAGGTCGACCAAGTGGGCAGTGCGCAGGCGCAACGTATCTATGGCGACCACACAGTCTGGGATGGCTCCTAGCTCCTCGTCCGACCATAGTTTGCCACGCTTCTCATCTTTTTGGGAGGTTTTTTTTGACGAATTTATGGGACGTTTATTGCTGGGCGCTGCCATCTTTAAAGAACGTGCACGTATGAAAACAATGCATCCAAAATTAAAGCGTGGGTTTGGGCTTAGTGTGGATGCGTTGTACAGAACGTGTAGTTGGTATCGTCACGTGACGTCAATACTGCTTTATGCTTTACTTGCAATTCATGTCACCAAATGCGTGGTGCTTGCTGGGAATAGAAGAAAAAAGAACACCATTTTCGCGCCATTCGGGCCTACCATACCGGATGTTCCCCCTCAAATTGCGGGGTCTGATCGCCCTTTGCTTTCCCACTAGACTTTTGATCGCCCATTAATCCACAAGGGCGATCAGATCCCGCTTTAATCCTACTCCCGAGGTGGATCAAAATTGCGGGGTCTGATCCTGATCGCCTCGCGTTCCCACTTACGCTTGATCGCCCTTTGATCGCCCTTTTAGAGAAATTGCGGGGTCTGATCGCCCTTTTCTCAAATTGCGCAATCAATGCGGGGTCCAGTGGGAACGGGGCCTAACATCAACACTATTGGTCTTTCTAAACCTGTCACTTTGGCAAGATTTTGTTTTGTCTGTTTTTTTAGTTTAATAGATTAAGGCCTTGAAAATTATATATGTTGTTGGGAATGTAATACTAAGTGATAAAAAATATGAAAGTAAAATCAATTCAACAACATACCAAAGAAAACCCAAGAACTAAACTTGACCTCAGCTTCCGGTTGCAAGCACAAAATTGAGAAACTTAAGCCGTGTTCGCATTGGACTTATTTTGGTTAAACTAACCGAGCAAATGGGTGACTTGACCATTTTAAGTCCAAGGCGAACAGCCCAGGAAGTTTCCCTTCCAGGTAACTTACCCGACCCGAATGGGTAGTTTAACCGGCCCACTCCTGCCTGGTTAAATTGACCAGGTCAGTTTAACCGAGCCGAAAAGTCCAGTGCGAACGTGATCTGCATAAAAACCGTCCCGGTAGAAAGCCATATCCTGTCCCCCGGATTTACACGCACATGTTTACACGGAAGCTCAGTTGCACTCATTGCATTCTCACTGTCATGCACCACGGTTAAAGGTCACTGCGATAGCGCCCTCTTTTCTTAAAAAGTGTTCGCATTGGATTAATGTTTTACCAAAACCGTGGTTAACATTCCAATAGGTGAAACTTACCAGCGTCCGCACTTGGATTATTGATGTGGGTAAACTAACCGACACGACCGGTAAAACTAACCGACTAACTTAGGACAGACACAAGAGGGCGCTATTGCCGTGACCTTTGACCGGGATGCATGACAGCGAGAGCGCAACCGAACTTCCGTCCGTGTAAATTACATGTGCGTGGGATGTGTAAATACTTACATAATACGTGTACACAACGTGTGGCGCGGCGGGTCGGGGGACCGGATGTGGCTTTTTACCAGGACGGCTTTTACCCAGATCGCGTTCGCACTGGACTTTTCGGCTCGGTTAAACTGACCTGGTCAATTTAACCGGGCAGACGTGGGTCGGTTAAACTACCCATTCAGGTCGGGTAAGTTACCTGGGAGGGAAACTTCCTGGGCTGTTCGCATTGGACTTAAAATGGTTAAGTTACCCATTTGCTCGGTTAGTTTACCCAAAATAAGTCCAGTGCGAACAGGGCTTTAGTCGGTTAGTTTCACCGGTCGTGTTGGTTAGTTTACCCACGTCCTTAATCCAAGTGCGAACACTGGTAAGTTTCACCTATTGGAATGTTAACCATGGTCTCGGTAAAAAATTAATCCAATGCAAACGCGGCTTTAGAGGCTTGTTTTGGTCGCGCAAGGCTAATCACCAGACCTGTGATTGCCAGACACTAAGCCTTTTCATTGCAGTCTATGGTCACTGAGGCGTCAGCACCCTCAATAAACTGCATCACACGTCAATTTTACGCCTGTGCCACCATCGTGCATTCGTGTATAAGCTAGCTTTTGTTTAGTGGTTGCACGTATTCAGTCGCAAAAGGGGTTTCTAAGAAGTTTAGATCAATAAGCATCCTTGTCCTAGAGTTTTAATTTTGTTTCAATAATATTTAACAAATCCGTATTTTTTATAAAAACTAAAACTAATTAAAAACAATTTGTAATCAGTATTTTTGTCGTTCAGAATTTTTCAGGAATACAATAAAGAACAAAGATTTGATTTCGTTTGACGTGTTTTCTCGTTATGATATGCGCGAGACTCGCACAGACTGGTATTGGGAAGAAATTACTCAAGTCTGTTAATAATTCTTACATTTCTAGAGATTACCATAAATGAACAATCAATTAGGTTTTTCCCAGGACAAGTCATTGTCAATAAACAAACCATTTGTTAAACTAGTTACCATGTTTTTAATGAATGCCTATTGGGAGAGAACTGTGTGTATCTCTAAAGATGATGAATGTGGTACTTTTTTTAGATTCAATGATAATTGATACTTTGATAGGATCTGATCCTCGCAGAGATACAGAACAAAGCTCAAAGTTTACTTGTGTTTACAAGAATGTCAACAATGTTATGGCTGTAAAACAAACTAGAATCACCGACAAAATGAACACTAAAAGAAGTTTAGAAAAGTTGGTACTATCATTAATATGGGGAAAAGCAGAGGTCCCAGGATTGACCTCTGTGGAACACCACACACTGCTTCCTATTGGGCAGATAACTGGTGCGCCACTCAAGTGATTTCCATGAATTCCACAGTGGCTCAGTTTATATAATACTATGCGGGCATGATATTCTTCTCCGTCTGTTTTCAGATTTATTTTTTGCCCTTGGGGGAAAATTCAAAAAATTGTGATTAAATAGCCTGAAAGTCTATTAAAGCCTACACCATGTGTACATGTAGGTCAGCCCTTGTACTTGATTAAATGTTCCTATATACTTTGTTTCATGAACCAAATACCATGCCTAAGTATGTCATGATATAGGCTGCCAAAAGCTGATAGAGAAATCAAGAAGAAACAAATGCTCAGATTTATCTGGCCTGAAATTTCATCATTGTAAGGTCATTGACATTTGAATCTTGCAAAGGGCACTGCCATTGGAAAAGCTTAACGTCTATGGGAATAGGGGAATTAAGACCAAGACCTGAGCAACAGAGACCTGGCCTCTGTGGTCTCTGTGTAATTCCAGAGTTTGATCTATTCCTGTAACGACTTCATGAATTAGTAAAATGGAGTATTGCATAACAAGTAGAATGGTTTCACAAAATCCAAACAAATAATGAGAGAGATGCTGTGTTTCTCAAGTTGCCTGTAAGGATTGCCTCATGCAACAAGATCCTTTATGAATAGGACACTGACATCAGGAAACCTGCATCATTCTTCTTGCTTGTTATGTAATACATGCATTGTAAATCTGTCATGGAAGAAAGGGTGTTTCAGTGTGTTGGAATTGATTGCATAATCACATCATGCAGACACTCTGACCGCGTTCCCACTGGATCCACAATTACGAGATCCTGACCCCGCAAAAGGATTAGTCGCAGACGTGAATCGCGGTCGCGTTCCCACTAGAGTATGATCGCGCATTGATCTCCCTTTTGGGAACGGAAGTGGATTCAAAGTTCACCAACGCAGGTCGACCAAGTCGGCAGTGCGCAGGCGCAACGTATCTATGGCGACCACACAGTGTGGGATGGCTCCTAGCTCCTCGTCCGACCATAGTTTGCCACGCTTCTCATCTTTTTGGGAGGTTTTTTTTGGACGAATTTATGGGACGTTTATTGCTGGGCGCTGCCATCTTTAAAGAACGTGCACGTATGAATACAATGCATCCAAAATTAAAGTGTGGGTTTGGGCTTAGTGTGGATGCGTTGTACAGAACGTGTAGTTGGTATCGTCACGTGACGTCAACACTGCTTTATGCTTTACTTGCAATTCATGCCACCAAATGCGTGGTGCTTGCTGGGAATAGAAGAAAAAAGAACACCATTTTCGCGCCATTCGGGCCTACTGTACCGGATGTTCGCCCTAAAATTGCGGGGTCTGATCGCCCTTTGCGTTCCCACTAGACTTTTGATCGCCCATTAATCCACAAGGGCGATCAGATCCCGCTTTAATCCTACTCCCGAGGTGGATCAAATTTGCGGGGTCTGATCCTGATCGCCCTCGCGTTCCCACTTACGCTTGATCGCCCTTTGATCGCCCTTTTCGAGAAATTGTGGGGTCTGATCGCCCTTTTCTCAAATTGCGCGATCAATGCGGGGTCCAGTGGGAACGGGGCCTCTGTTGGTACTTGACTATACATGTACATGTGTACATGTAGCTTCCCTATGCACAGGAGTGTGGGATGTGACTGGGCAGAGATTGCAATGTGATTGATCAGAGCATGCTGCATACTCCCATTGAGCTGAGATGTTTGCATAATCACATCATGCAGACAATATGTTGGAACTTGACTATATGCTTCCCTATACACAGGAGTATATGGGTATACTATGTGAGGGCAGAGATTGCAATGTGATTGATCAGTATGCTCTTAGCAGCACATGCTGCATACTCCCCATTGAGCTGAGATAGTTTATGGAAAGACATTTACATGGCCTAATGACATGGCCTAATTTCATAGAGCTGCTTAAAGCAGAAAATATTGCTGAGAATTTGTTCTGCTTATCAAAGAAAAAAGTAGGATACCAGTCACTGATTGAACATATGACATTGTATTTTAGCTGGTAACCTTATTCGGGTAAACAACTTTGTTGTCCTTTATAGCTACTTTTCGTGCTTAAGCAGCTGTATGAAAAGGTGCCAGGAGGTAATGATGTTTATATGCTATAGGTATTATGATTGGCAGATACTGACACTATATAAAACGGACATCATTTAGACCTTGTTAAGCTTGGACTAATTGTCAGCACTACATTGTACATTGTATAAGCATGGAGGAAGGAACCTTCCTCCATGGTATAAGTCAATACTAACTCTGAAATATGTTTTTGTTTTGGTCTTGAGAATGGAAACAAAATTAGCAGTTTATTGAATTCTGTATAAGTAACTGAATGTTTAGACTTGAAACTCATAATATTGTGCACACAGTTTTGTTGAATGTTTAGATTTTTTGCTACGGCTAGTTTCATCACATATTTTAAAATTAAAGTAAATTTTTTTAAAACAAAAACCCCAAAACTTTGACTTCTTTTTTAAGTTCAGCTTTTCTGACTTACAGTTGTTATCCTTTGTTTGATTCAGGTAAGACTACAGGCACAGACACTGGCCACCAAACGCTACAATGGTGTGACTCACTGCTTTGTTACTATTGCAAGGCAAGAAAAAGTAAGTAACATTGATTTCTTCTATTCGCTGTAATAAACTGATGAGGCAGCACTTATTGGGGTAAAGTAAAGGGATAGACAACTCATTCTAAATTTGGTTAGACGATCTTCCCAACAAGGGAACTCTGCAAAGCTCCCACAATGGGATATAAACACCAAGCTGGCAACAGCCAATCTCTCTCATACAAAGAATGGTTTTTATGTCTATGATTATGAATTGCACAATTCAATCAAGAAATTGTGATTTAATAACTAGAGGACAATGCTTATTGTAGTCACTGTGAAATCAGTGGTTAGCTTGGTAGGAAAACCACAACCTTGTGATAGGAAGTCTTGCATTCTAACCACTTGGGCCCCGTTCCCACTGGACCCCGCATTGATCGCGCAATTTGAGAAAAGGGCGATCAGACCCCGCAATTTCTCGAAAAGGGCGATCAAAGGGCGATCAAGCGTAAGTGGGAACGCGAGGGCGATCAGGATCAGACCCCGCAATTTTGATCCACCTCGGGAGTAGGATTAAAGCGGGATCTGATCGCCCTTGTGGATTAATGGGCGATCAAAAGTCTAGTGGGAACGCAAAGGGCGATCAGACCCCGCAATTTGAGGGCGAACATCCGGTACGGTAGGCCCGAATGGCGCGAAAATGGTGTTCTTTTTTCTATTCCCAGCAAGCACCACGCATTTGGTGACATGAATTGCAAGTAAAGCATAAAGCAGTATTGACGTCACGTGACGATACCAACTACACGTTCTGTACAACGCATCCACACTAAGCCCAAACCCACGCTTTAATTTTGGATGCATTGTATTCATACGTGCACGTTCTTTAAAGATGGCAGCGCCCAGCAATAAACGTCCCATAAATTCGTCCAAAAAAAACTCCCAAAAAGATGAGAAGCGTGGCAAACTATGGTCGGACAAGGAGCTAGGAGCCATCCCACACTGTGTGGTCGCCATAGTAACGTTGCGCCTGCGCACTGCCCACTTGGTCGACCTGCGTTGGTGAACTTTGAATCCACTTCCGTTCCCAAAAGGGAGATCAATGCGCGATCATACTCTAGTGGGAACGCGACCGCGATTCACGTCTGCGACTAATCCTTTTGCGGGGTCAGGATCTCGTAATTGTGGATCCAGTGGGAACGCGGTCTTGACCACGGTGACCTTAAACCAAGTTAGATTTTCTGTATCCAGTACAGGGTTTGACCTTGAATTTGTCAGTGCCAGTGGGTCCAGTTTCCCTGTGGTTTCCCTAGTCCACCAGCTTTTTCGCCAGTCGTTAAATTGAATAGGGATGCTTTTCAAGACTGAAATAGGCACTTTGAGAGAATTTTGAGTGGTCCTCAGGTGTTTTAATTGACTGGCATTTATCCAGTGGACCAGTGTTTTGGGAGACTGCTGCAGTAACTCCAGGGTGACTCTCTTTATTAACCTTAATTCTCCAGAGTGATGTACTGGGAAGTGTCCTTACTCATGTACTCCTAACGATCTGTAACAAATACCAACACCATATGGTATCTCAGTCATGACCCAATGTGTTGAACTCCGATTATGGAGGTTGGCCTGATTTTCATATAAAGCATAATCGCTCAATCTAAAGAACCGAACAAAACATGCTGTTGAACTTTGATGGAGTTAGAATTACATGTACAGATTTTCTAGAAATGTTATTGTTTGTACTGTTCTTGTGTTGCTTGGTTAGAACTGTTGCCAAGAGTGAGCTGCTACAGTAGGATGGAAGAGATTGTTGTGATATAGGAAGTGTGCTAAGTGGTCTTATCTGTTTTTCTCTTTGCAGGTGTTTGGTTTTTTTAAGGGTATGGCATCCCCCCTAGCAGGGCTTGCTTTTATCAATACCATTGTCTTTGGAGTTCAGGGTAACATGATGCGTCAGATTGAGAATCAAACGCCATTCAGTCACTTCTGTTGTGGCGCTGTGTCCGGGTCTGTCCAGTCGGTCATTGCAGGACCCATGGAACTAGCCAAGATACGCATGCAAATGGAAGGGATTGGGGAGGATAGACAGCACCAGACTAAGACGCATTACAAAGGCTCCATCGATGCCATACGGAAGATCTACCACCAGGAAGGAATCCGAGGGTGCTACCGCGGATTCACATTGACACTACTACGGGACACCCCTGGCTTTGCCACTTACTTCATGTCATACGATATACTGTGTCGGAGTATAGCAAACGTGAGTAAAGATAATGAGATTGGCATCGGCGGGCTGCTGATGGCTGGTGGTCTGAGTGGGATGATCTCATGGTGCGTGTCGTTTGCAGCTGATGTCATGAAGACGAGAATTCAGGCAGACGGTATTGAAGGTCCCCAGTCCTGCCAGTACACTGGCACGATAGATATGATCAAGAAGAGCTACCACAGTGAGGGTATCACAGTCTTCGCCAAAGGACTAGGGGCTTCTCTATTGCGTGCGTTTCCAGTTAATGCAGCAACATTTACCGTGGTAACCCTCATGCTTGGGTTTATTCAAGGTGATTAAGGAATAGGTCCCTGTAAGATCTATTTAAGAAAAAAAACGCAGATCTGGTTTTGATAGAAAGCTACGCCACCTCTCCTCAGTTTTTATATATATATATATTGTTTTGTATATAATCACAATGTTGATCTCTCTTAGAACAATCTCTGAGTTTATCTCAGAGGTGTCAGGTGACCAAGTATTTGTAAATGTGGTTATTCCCAAGAATGCACTTTGTCAACTGAATGTCCCTATGACAGTATTTTTGCACTCTTTAGAATCTCTCTTTACCTTGTACACAGTGGCTAAAGTTTGATACACAATTAATGTCGCTGTATCAACCTGAGTGTCTCGTTAGCCAAGAGCTCTTTTAGAATCAGTCAATGAAGTCAGGCTTCTAGTATTATTTCACATTCAAAACCCTCCATTCTTTCATGTCCTTCAAACTCTTTGTGGTTGCTTTTGGTTGACTTTGATGGATCTGGTTCTGTTCCTCCAAACCACCCACTTTCCTGGCTTAAGGTCAGGTATACCAAACACTAGAGTGTGGAGTTACCACAGACTGGAGGGTAATGGATAATCTAGGAAGGTTGGCTCAATGTTTTTCAGTTTTTTTTTCTGCAAATCCCTAGTCCAAGGAAGGTCTCTAGGCAAAGAAAAGATGCCAGGGATTTGTTAAAATAAATATTGTCATCGTAGTCAAGGTGTAGATTGTACATTTGTTTTATTCGTATTGGATGAAAGAAGTGTAAGAGCATTAAGAGATATGTACATTATTGGGAAGAAGCTATAAACAGAGTACAGATTATTGCAGAGTATTTATAATGATGCCAGACTATAACATGGCCAAATATCACTGATGTGATTGAGCGTTCGGATGTGATTGAGCATTCGGATGTGATTGAGTGTTCGGATGGGATTGGGCGTTCCGATAGGATTGAGCGTTCCGATGTGATTGAGCATTCCGATGTGATTGAGCATTCCGATGTGATTGAGCGTTCTGATGCGATTGAGCGTTTTGATGTGATTGAGCGGTCATATGTGATTGACTGCTACCAAAGTCTACCAAAACTATTTAGCAATATGTATCAGACAATTGAAATAAAATACTGTATAACACCATGCAATAATCACTCGATGCACATTTGGCAATTAAATCATGTAAAATATTGTGCATAATTTTGGGCTACAAAAACCACCAAACTTAAAATAACAAGCTCACAGATTACCAGTTGCAGAAATGTGATCCTACTTCACAACTGAAGTCACTCATACACGTTGATCTTAGTCAAATTAGCTGAAAATCTGGCTTCTACTAGTTGAAAAAAAGTGACAAACTTTGCCGCTTTTCTGCATGTGTAACAAGGGCATGTGATCAGTATGCATAAAGGTCTGTGATACCAAGCATTTTGTGTCGTGGTCTATGCTGGGAGTTTGACATGAATATTCATTGGGTGTTTTCCAGCCTTGAAGGTTCAATAGATGCAGGGCCCAATTTAATACAGATGCTTGCTTAAGCACAAATGATGCATTTACTTAGCTAAGCACAAAATAGTTTTGCTTAACAGAAGAGTGTTACCAGCCAAACTACCACGTTGTGTGCACTTTTGTGACTTTATTTTTCTTGGAAGAAATTTGTTAAGCAATATTTTCTGTTTAGTCAGCTCAATAAAATAACAAGAGGACCAAAATTCCTGAAGTATTTAAGTACCAAACGTTGCTTTAATAGCACAGAAAAGTCTTGCTATGCAAAAATGGGTCACCACGCAACCTACACTGTTGCTCACTGGTTAGATGTACCTGTCAGTTTTTGTTTCACAAATACTCTTTTGCTAAACAGCTGCATGAAAGTGGGCCTAGATATATACCCACTGATATTTACCTGATGGAGTTAAATCCCACCTTTGTAGAATGGACAATGACAACAAAACTAACAACGAATTGTAAAGAGATTTTTCAACTCATTCAGAATGTTGATCTCATTGACCTCACACTGGCTCTCTACCCAGAGCGTTCCTGAATCAAACAGCCCAGGAACTTGTTCCACCTTACATTGTCTTCTTTTGTCCCAGAAAATGTGAACTGTAAGTTGAAACTGAAATCAATTACCAGTTGGTTGTATCTATACACATTTGTCAATTGTCTGGTTACTTATTCACTTACTTTTCAGGCATGTACAATAAGTTTCACAGAAATTTACAGGGATTGGTTTCCCTTCGTCACTTTTGTTTCATACATGGCTGAACTTTGTAAACATTTGAACATTAAAAAAAAGATTCTTATGTTTGTAGACCTGATGTATATTATGATGTCATCAGACTACAGCGCCCCCTCTCATAGAGTCTGGATAAGGTTGCTCACTGCCCAATCCTGTGCAGCTCACAAAAGTAGCTGTGTTATCAATTTAGCTGTTCATTTTACCACTAAGATGACAATGCATCAAAGGTCTATAATAGCTCCCTGATTCAGTCACAAAAGATACAACAAACGACTTTGAACATAGAGTTTGAATCTAAACTTGATATTATGCAAATAAGCCTTATACTTAAATAGTCCAGTCTGACATTTTTGTTGATAAAATATTTGTGGTAAGTCTTGTCCACTCATGTTACAGGCAGCATAGGAATCTTGATTTACATCAAATCCAGAATTGTAAAAAAAAAAAAATCAAAACTGTACAAGTTTTGATAATGCAAGGTGCCCACTGTCTTAGTATCAGTAAAACATGATAAAATTCACTTGCAATCTTCATAAGATGTATGATTCTATGTATTAGTTTTAGTCATTGAGCCCTGGATGTGACTGCTGGAAGTCTAGGCTCTGTGGCTCTTTTGTAATCATGTGATGTCACTGGTGACATAGTCTATCCTGTTTGTAAGTGTGACAAATTGGCTCAACAATGATAAACCAGAAGCCCATAGGGTTTTCATTTAACTAGGAGTTCTTTGATGATTTACATGTATGCAAGAAAACTTTTACAATAAAGTTTCAATGCTTGTGACAATGAATGATGATTTGTTGGTATACCAGTTTTGGAGCCAGGAGTGGGAACAACTTTGGGTGTACAGCAGATACACACACATGTGACACAATGACTTACCAATGGGATAGACCTCTTGCAATGATGTATGTAGCTTATTCTGTCTGCCTATGGTCTGTCATTTTGGGAGTCAAATTGCTTGTAATGATCCGATGTGTGCTTGTAACTGCACTTGTGGGTCAGCGTGCTCACTGCTCAGTAACACACAGGGAATCTGCTCCCCAAAATTATGCAACCAATTTGGTTTAGGGTGATGAGCTCATGTGAATTGGGTCAATACAAAGAAATATTAGTTCAGGTATGTCCTACTTAGTACTCTGTATGAATTTGAACCACTGTGCTTGTTATGTAAAGATTCTGGTGTGTTGTGACTGATAATGCCTCACAAATTTGTCTCTGTGGGGTGGAACACACGTAGTCAAGTTTTAGCAAACTGTTGTATCAAGAAATATTCCAGAAGTCAAAAGCACAAATATAATTAAACGGGTACCTCAGCAAACAAGGTACAATTAGTGTATATAAAGTAAAAGTAATTAAGGAAATTTATGAAGAAACAATATTTATTATTGTTTGGCTCTTGCTGCTGTAAAAGACAATGTTTACCTGAATATAGAAAACTCTATTAGTGGCGTACTATCTTTCTAACAAATAATATTGACTTAGCATTAACCAGATTCAATGACCAGAGACAGGTTACCAGTTAAAATGCTATGTGATGTATTGTCACATTGGTTCTCCGGTAATTGCTTAGTGGAGAAAAATGTCAAGCAGTTGATTTTGCTTAGCAAAGGTATAATATTTGGCTCAGAGAAATGCAATTTGAACTGAAAGTAGAAATATTTGGTCGTGGCCTGAACTCAAATTATCAGAACTGAAGTCCGACTGGGTAAAAACTTTGTTGTGCAATCATGTAGGAAAATAGTCTTAGATGGAAACTTTAATTCAAGCCCATTCTAAAGATTTCAATAAAAACACTACGTTATCAACCTCTGAGCATTGCATTTAATTTTTGATGATCACGGGTTTTTTTAAACAACGAAGAGCAGTTTATGTTCTGTTAAGGATTGTCTGCACATTCATGATCATGCTTATTTTGATTGAGGCAACCAAATTAAGCATGGGTGATTTTGAGTTCTAAAGTGCTATTTTATTGACGATAGTTTTCAGACAGAGATATTTCTCTGAAGGATTGATATTAATAGGAACTTTGGAATAATAATTTTCATTTTTCTTTTGTAAAAAATTTACCAATCCTGTACTTGCCAAGAAGAATTTTGTGCCAAAGTACAGAAAGTTGTCCATGAATTTGTTATGGTTGTCAAGAGAAACAATACAAACTTGTCAACTAGATTGTAATGATTTTAACAATCGTCGAAGTTTAGATTAACAACAACTTTATTTGAGAATCAGTCCATCTACTTTTACTCTTTCATTTTTCTGACATTTCAATCCTTAAAAAAAAAATTGATAGTGAAGCGCAGGACCCAATTTCTGCTTACTGTGGAAATTCTTTGCTTGCATTTGGGCCCATTTTTATACAGCTTGTAAGCACAAAAACTTGCTAAGCACAGAAAACTATTGCTTAGGAAAAATAGGTTACCAGCCAAAATACCAAGCAGTTACTATTGCTGTGACTGTACTTCACTCATTCTTGCTTAGCAAAGGAATTTGCTAGCAAATTTTCTCCTTGAGGGCTTCATGAAATTGAGCCCTGGCCACTATTCCCTGTTTACAAGGTTAGCGCCAGATTTCTCTGCTAGTTGTGTTACTAAAGTTAATATTCTTTGCTAACCTATGAAATATGATTACAGTAGGATTGTTTTTCTGTTTTTGTCAGTGCTGGTTTTTCACCTTGGTGGTAAGCCTGTGGATGTATGTATAAAAATATTGCACTTATCCAAGGCAAGAACAAGTAGGGGCCATTTAAAAAAAGGCTTGTTTAATAACTTAACAATCATTCTAGAATTTCCAGTTACACTTGGATAGCTCACCGCGTTTAAATCTGTTTATTTTTGATTGGACATAATAGAAGAATGTTGTATTTCATTAAACAAATTAAATAGAGGTGAAGGGAAAACCAGCAAGAGGATATAAGTTTACATTTATGTGTACAAGTACCTTTAAGAAAAACAAATAAATAATAAAATAAAATTAACAAATAAATAAATAAATAAATAAATAAATAAATAAATGAAATAAAGTAAAATAACCAAGTATTGACCCCAGAATTTATAGCGCTCAGCATGGAAAATATACATCAGTATGCAAGAACATTTGAAAAAGAATAAAACTAAGTTACCCAGAAATCACAAGTTTATTATGAATGAACTAGACCTCATTTTAAAGCATCACACAACTGTTTAAACTTTTTTTTCTGAAGGTAATGTTGTTTCTTTCTTAACCCTGGAAAAATATATGTTTTAGACCCTTTTCTAAAATCCCTGAATATGCTACTAATGTCCGCCACTAATGCCCGCCACTAATGCCCGCCACTAACGCCCGCCCAAGCATTTCAAGATGCTTGGGCGGATTAGTGTGTATGTTTTCAGTGATTTAACAGAGGTCCTTTTTGAATCCTTGGCTATGGATTCACCTCCCGGCTTAGGCTCAGTCTGACTGATTGGAGCTTGATCAGCCTGAGCCATAGCCAAGGGCTTCATCTCCTGGCTTAGGCTCAGTCTGACTGATTGGAGCTTGATAAGCCTGAGCCATAGCCAAGGGCTTCATCTCCTGGCTTAGGCTCAGTCTGACTGATTGGAGCTTGATCAGCCTGAGCCATAGCCAAGGGCTTCATCTCCTGGCTTAGGCTCAGTCTGACTGGTTGGAGCTTCATCAGCCTGAGCCATAGCCAAGGGCTTCATCTCCTGGCTTAGGCTCAGTCTGACTGAATGGAGCTTCATCAGCCTGAGCTATAGCCAAGGGCTTCATCTCCTGGCTTAGGCTTAGTCTGACTGATTGGAGCTTCATCAGCCTGAGCTATAGCCAAGGGCTTCATCTCCTGGCTTAGGCTCAGTCTGACTGATTGGAGCTTCATCAGCCTGAGCTATAGCCAAGGGCTTCATCTCCTGGCTCAGGCTCAGTCTGACTGAATGGAGCTTGATCAGCCTGAGCCATAGCCAAGGGCTTCATCTCCTGGCTTAGGCTCAGTCTGACTGAATGGAGCTTGATCAGCCTGAGCCATAGCCAAGGGCTTCATCTCCTGGCATAGGCTCAGTCTGACTGAATGGAGCTTGATAAGCCTGAGCCATAGCCAAGGGCTTCATCTCCTGGCATAGGCTCAGTCTGACTGAATGGAGCTTGATAAGCCTGAGCTATAGCCAAGGGCTTCATCTCCTGGCATAGGCTCAGTCTGACTGATTGGAGCTTCATCAGCCTGAGCTATAGCCAAGGGCTTCATCTCCTGGCTCAGGCTCAGTCTGACTGAATGGAGCTTCATCAGCCTGAGCTATAGCCAAGGGCTTCATCTCCTGGCATAGGCTCAGTCTGACTGATTGGAGCTTCATCAGCCTGAGCTATAGCCAAGGGCTTCATCTCCTGGCTTAGGCTCAGTCTGACTGATTGGAGCTTCATCAGCCTGAGCTATAGCCAAAGACATATTTTTAAAAAGGGTCCAAACCATTTCATAACAACCCTTAACTAGGTCTATGTGTTTTGAAAATGTCAATTTGTTCCTGTTTTAATTAAATTGGGAATAATGGAAAAGCTAAACCTTTGGTACCCTCATCTTTGGAAACAACATCACAAATTGTCTGTTGTATGATCAGTGAACAATTTCACATCTGAATGTGATGAGGCAATGGTTCACAGTATTTATGCAGTTTCATCATTGCATAATTATGACCTTACAAATGTTTGAAGCGTCTGTCATAACTGGAAGTCAGCATGCTCCAGGCCAGTCTGCCAAAATAGTTCAATGATCTCCAAGTAGACATACCAACAGCTTAAAATATCTCCTGCCTGGTTTGGATGAATTTGTGACACTGTGAATTTTGAACACCCTTTGTTTGCTTAGAAAAAACGTTCCATAATAAGAAAGCTTGTGAATAACTTGGATAATTGTTTGGTGAATGACTTTGATGAAAGTGTCAGTATAATCTCAAGAACTGTGTCCATAAAAAGTACCCCCACAGTGCACAGAACAACTTGAAAATCACTGCTGGCTACCCTCAAATGCATCAATATAATCTACAAAGTTCCTTCCCCCCACAACCATTAGCTTCATCAAAGTGAATTTCTGATAGATTTTTCATTTTTTCCATTCATTTTATGTGCATTTTCTTTGTTGATTCTCCATATTTGTAAACAACATTTATAGTCACACACAGTGACATGTCTGTCCCTTTCCCATATACTCTTGGTGTGACTGCAGAAAAAAACAACCCCAAAACACATGAGCAATGCTTGCGTTTATCACAATTAATAGCTTAATCATAATGGGAAAAAACACATTTCTCCAAAGTTCATGATGCAGTACAGTACTCACCCCCAAAAACATCTGTACTGTACAAGCGAAGCATAAATTGTTTTTGTTTGTTTGTAGGGAGAATGTAAAGTACCGAGTGCATTGATTAATTTACCCACTTGACATGTTTATGGAGGTTTTGGAGTTGAAATTTGCTTGTATCAAGTTACCATTTTGCCTCCTGTAAATAGCTAAGTTTTTATATTGCCTTCGTAGAATTGTAAACATCTCAGGCAGGAGTTGAATGAGCTCATAGCTTTACAGACATGGGCATAGAATATGTTGCCACTGTGGGGGGGGGGACCCCCCAATCCAATAAGATTCACGCTTTCAATTTCAAAGAAGTCTATTGTGGATTTCCTTGAAGTGAGTTTTGAAGTTCATGAGAAAAACAAACTTAAGAATGTTTTTCTGTAGTACTGCTCAGTAAAACAAGCATTTAGTAAGTTTTCACTGGATTGTTGTTTCCTTGTGTGTGTGAGTTACAGAATTGTTTTGTTTTTTGAGCAAAAAATGTTTTTCCCTTTTTTCAGTCACATTTCATCTGCGATGTTAAAAATGTTAAAATTTACAATGGAAACAAGAAGATGTAAAAAGAAAACTTTATCAATAATTTGGAATATGATTACAGTTTCACACAGCAAGCTCCGACACAAAAGTAGAAAAAGCAACCTCAAAATTAGGTTTATGAAAAATAAAGGGGAAACATTTAGGAAAATTGTACTATAGTCATTATTATTATTGCTTTAAATGTAGGAGAAGTGTAAGGCAGGGGAAATATTAATTCCTGACTACAAGAATCAGCATTGTGTATCTTTAATGTTGAAATGTCGATTGTTGTTAATGTTTTTGTTTGTAATACACTAGAAGGCTGAGCATTTTTAAACATTAAATCGTTCTTGTTTCTAAAGTAATGTACAGAGAGGAACGTAAATGTTAGTGAATTGAATTTAATAATCTTGCCCTCTGGTAATAAGAACAAGTTATTGATTTGGGAAAAGTGTAAATGTTGGGGAAAAAAAAAAGTGTGTCTGTAAATTGTTAAAGTGTATAATTTCTGAATGTCGAAAAGCAACTTGGCAGTCTATATTTATGTGTTTTGATGTCACTCAGTGTGTGATTGGGAGGGCTGGGTTGATATAGCCTTTCATCAAGGCCATTGTGGCTTGGACAGCTGTGTAGCTGCAAAGCGACTGGAACAGGAGACCATGAGTGGGAGTGACAAAGCTGTCTGTTCCCAGGTTCCAGTTGCTTCGAGGCTACACTGCTCTTCAAACCATGAAGGCCTTGATGAACCGTTAGGGGTGATAGTGAAGTAGTTCTAAGTATATAATGCTTATAGTTTATTCAGTTTGTTTGGATTTTTTTCTCCAAACTCACCTTGAAAATGCTGAAGGCTTATAATGGCTTTTGTGTTGTCATTTTTAACGATACCTTTGGTTTTTATAAAAAGGGGAATGGTCAGTTTATGTAAGGATTTGCAAATCCACACAGAAGTTTATTACAGTTGTTTTGTACTTGATTTCAGTTCAGTTCAATTCAAGTTAATATTTATTTCCATACTTCCATGAGAAAGCACAAAGATTTCATGCAAATAAAAAGTTAACCAGAAAAACACCCACTCTGATCCTTGAATGATGTAAAGCTAACAACTGATCTCGGTATTTTTTGGGGAAACTGATTTTGATTTGCTGTATTTCTTAATCATCCTGGATTCTATTTTTCCGGAAGAAATATGCTGACGAAATGCTGAACTGTGTTTCTGGAAATGTGGTTGTTAACTTGTTTTGAAGACTATAGTCCAGACGATAAATTGTTGTAGCCTGCAGAAAGATCACGTGCATGTTGGGGGTATTAAAATAGGAATGTAGGCTGGTTCAAACTTGCTAGGATACTTAACACCAGGTCATAGTTCACAGGGGGAAGCAAAGTTAGTGTGTGAATGCACACTAGTGTAAATGCTTTTCTTTTGTGCGTGACTGGCATTCAATGTTTTGGTATATCATCTGTATTATTCATTCATGAACTTGACGGACTTCACCTGCATGTAAGTGCAGTGATTGTAAACATTCATCATTGGCTTTATTCATGAGTTTGAAATTTTAAGTCTCAGCCCCTAAACACAACTGTTTTATACGCACGTCATCTTGTTGGTGCATCATGTTGGTGCATCATGTTGGTGCATGTGTGTAATTCCAAGTAGATGTAGTGGGGAGTCTTTGCATGCAACCAATATGCATGAGTATTGGGCAATGACTTTCCATGTCCTCATTTAGGTATCGAGACAAATTGTTTTCTGTTTGCAGGGGCAGCCTTGCTTTCAACTGTTTGCAGCTCGGGCAACTTTGCTTCTGTCTTTTTGCAGGGGGCAACTTTGCTTCTGTCTTTTTGCAGGGAGCAACTTTGCTTTCGTCTTTTTGCAGTGTGTTGGCTACGAAGAGAGGTTATTTATATTGCAACCTTTCAAATCAACCATGAATAAAGTGAATGAGGTATAACAATTTCTGACAACAAAAAACCTTCTGGTGGATACAAAGCAAGTGTGAGCCATCCTTTAAAACTAATAATGATTTAAAAGGTATAGTGTAAAGATGTCTCCAGAGAAAAGAAACTCCAAAGGGGCTTAAAGTAATGTACTATCTGAAATAGATACATGTCACGTTCCAGTAATGACTCTAGAGTAATTTATGTGTTATTTTGGGGTTGTTTCCAGATTTTAATTTCAAACAACAAATTTTATGGAAAACATTTGTTATTTGAATAGCTTATTATTTATCCTTTTGGTGTCAATAGAATAGTGGCTACTTTATAAAGAAGTGCTGCATTTCATTATTCCTTGCCCGTAGTTAGTATGAGCAAGGTCCCCCCTGACAGGATCTTGTTTTAGTGTTATTGTTTAACTGTGATTTTTGAGCAAGGCGCCCCCCCCCTGACAGTCCATTGTTTTAACATGTAATTGTGTGGCAGATTACCTCTGGACAAGTGCCTTTAATTCGTAGTGTATGTAATATTAGGTCTGGGTGATTCCAGTGATTTTTTATTTTTTTTGGGGGGGGGGGGTTTGGGGAGGTTTTCTCCTTATGCCTCTTGTCGTTTCCCAAATTTAGTTTGTGCACCAATTGCACAAATGTCAGATATGTCATAATGCCTTAGCAGGAGTGAATAGTGGATAAATGGTTGGTTTTTAATAAATTACCTCAAAGATGGACAACTAATTGATATTTAATCAGTATTGTAGCTGCATAAACAAAACCCAAATGAATTCGAAATTTGTTATTCAAATCCATTTATTCCTGGAATTAACCCATGCCTTATTATATAACAGTTTATTTAACCAAAGGGAAGCTACATCATTGGTTGGTGGAAAACTTGCAAGGTCATTTTTTGGTTTAAAAAAAAGAGAGAAAAAAAAGAAGAAGCCGGTTGCAATATCCAGTCATCTTGAACAACAAATTGCTAAATGGTTGCGTTCATTGTTGCTTTTTCAATTACCAATCTTGTACTCGCCCTTTTGTTGAAGACAAACTTTTTTCCCCAACAAAATCTGGCTTTATAACCTGTATTCTAGCAGAGAGGTTTGTTGAGACTTGCTGAGGTTAATTTTGTATTAACCAACCAAAAATATCAATAAGAAAACATTTTGAACTTTTTTTGTTCAACTGAATGTTGTAAAAAATCGTACATCTGAAAATAAAAATGAAATTGTAAAATGATTAGTTGTTGTAAATAGTTTGGTTATTACTGACTTATGTTATACAGAGCAAGTGGACTTTGTTTATGGCAACAAACACATACTGTACGCCTTGTTTAGAATTTCAATTGAAATGCTCTTGCCATCAGTGAGGCATTAATCGGCTTTGAAGAATCTAGATTTGTTGTGAACATGTGCTTTAATCATTTTCTGTCTGGTGAAATTCTTGACATTTTATGATTCCATTATTAGATTAAATAACTTAAAGGGAAGTTGTAGTTTGGTTGAAAGCAGGGTTTCAGGTAGTAACAAATCTGTCTGAAGATTATTAGCTTTAACAAAGAAATTTTGAGAAAACCAAGATTTTGTAATTAAACTGTACTAGTAGTGAAAAAAGTAGAGAATGATCTTTGAGAATAAATTCTTTCCTATAAAAATTGTTTTCTTTTGAATAACCCTCTTTTTTACAAATTTGTCTTCTTGACATAACACTTTTTTAGTCTCCAAGTACATGTATATAATAATTTTAATAATAATAATAATAATAATAAAACCACATTTTTATAGCGCATTGTGAATCACAGATACCTCAATGCGCTTTACAATTAAAAAGTAACAATGAAGCAATTACTAGGATCTAAAAAAAAAAAAAAAAGACCAGCTGAATAGAGAAATGGTAACTATAAAATTACAATGTTTACCAATAAAATTAAAATTAAAAATGCACGGACTAATAGAAAACAGATAAAAACTGAAAATAAGAGGGCCACCAACACAACCCAAGAGCAATCCAGCCGAACCACCACCCCATAGAAGAGACCGTCCCCACACAGCTGTCACCCACAAACCAGTCGCATCAGTGCAAAAATGTTGTATCTTGATTTTGCAAAAACATTATACTTTGCACAAAAATGCTCTGTGCAAAATCGTTGTATCTCAGCACATACTTGTTTTGTGTGTACATTTCAAGCTTTTTCAGGCGAGATACAACGTTTTGACAATTTCAAACTCCTGAATGACATAAGTGCAGTTTTAGGAGAAACAAGTTTATGCACTGACAATATGGCACTCCATAGTTGTTTGGCATTTCAGATTTGTCCACTCCATTTTGAAAGGATAGCATTTATAGAAACCTTATTTTATTTTACCATCATTGGAAAAATTCAATCTTTCTCTTTCCAACCATTGTAAGCTTGGGTATGGAGGATGAACATGGACAAAACTACAGCTATACAACAATGGCCTTTGTGCTCAGGCTTGAGTGTTATTTGTGTGTATTTCAATAGTCAACTCAAGCCTCTGGACAGGATGAGGGCATAGGAATGCATTACCTGGACAAACGGACTGCCTTAATAGATGCAGGGGAAACTCTCTTAAGAAAAACCAACTAATCCAAGGATCGAGTAGGGTCAGAACCCGAGGAAATGCAAGAAGTGGGACAGTGAGTCAAATTTGTATTGATGATGTCACGGTTTGTTATGACTGCTTTGCGTGTTGTAACTCGGTCCTGCATTTCCAACGGTTGTGCAGAGATGCAATGTTTTCCTATTCTTCTGCAAATTGAGAAACAAACTGTCAAGACTCAAGGTCTGTTACAAGCAAGTTAATGTTTTTATTTAATCGATTGAGTGAAAAATTGCTTTAATACGTATACAACAACATGAAATAGGGCAATTTTTTTTGACCAGG
Organism: Pisaster brevispinus; assembly: GCA_023634235.1. Lineage (NCBI taxonomy): Eukaryota > Metazoa > Echinodermata > Asteroidea > Forcipulatida > Asteriidae > Pisaster > Pisaster brevispinus. The sequence goes on along the minus strand of JAMKCF010000009.1, from coordinate 21,494,312 downwards.
AAAACCTATATTAAAAACTAGGGAATAGATATGAATTTAATCAAACAATCTGTTGCTGGCAGAAGACAAGCTACCAATTTTATTCTTGAAATGGTAAAAATGTAATCAGAACCTTGTCTACAACTGTTTAAAATTGTTGGTTTGTGTGTGAACTATTGACACAATTATTCCTCATCTTTACTGCCACAAGTCAACCGGAAAATTATGCCAAATTGGAAACAGTGGCATCTGTTGAGAACCAACTTATCCTGGAGTTGCCACAAAGAGAGGAAATCTAATAATGTTGTCAACTGCTGATCCTAATAGCACCCGTGACCTTCAACATTGGATGAGTCATAGGCCGTTGATAGTACAGCATTTAACACACTTGACAATGGAATCCAATTTGACTGAATATTAATGTTCAACATGTTTAATGTTAAACAGTGCAGCTTGCTCGACCAGTATCCTCCATGCCTGTACCTCACAAATAATGCCTTCTGAAATGCCTACTTCACACTTGGGAAAATAACAGTGCAAGGGCCAACCGTACACGTTTTGGCACTGAGAAGGTTTGGGGGGGGGGGGGGGCTATTAAATCTTTTTAACGATTATCTGAAGCTAAACAAATTGGATTATAATAGACAGAAATTCATATCTGTGTCATATATCTCTTGCATCAGTGCCTTCAGCATTTTTATTAGATACATTTATCTTTTTATTATTTGATCATGTCTGTGATTAACCATACTGGTTTTTATAATTGGCAAGGCGGTGTTTGCTATGATTTACTCAATACTGATAATCAGTTCAGGGTAAACAATCCACAGGTTTATTATTGGTAAAATATTTATTATTACAGTTGTAGTAGTTTTTTCAACCATGTCTTTGAGGTACCTTTAAATAAACACATACAGTACATAAATTTTACACACACATAACTGTCAACCGGGTAAATCAAGGACACATCCTTGTTCTCCCATTGGTCAGACTTTTTAAAAAGTGACGCCCCCATTGGTTTCAGACAAGGCGGCGAAGCGAGGGCACCCTCTCTGTGGGTCAAAACACCCAGATCATTTAAAAAAAAAATCCTCAGTTACCCACCCCTCGACTCCCATTGTTTAGTTTGTTTGCTTTATATATTAGCATCGTCCCCATTTGTTTTGTATAGAAAATCTAGCTTGACCCTTTCTTATACTCCTTAGAATCAATGGGTAGATACGCTCATACACACTCAGCTCACAGTTGACCATTTAGTCCAATACCTTGATAGATATACTCCTTTAGCCATGACATAACCTCCTTTCTGATACAATTACACCGTGTTGCTCTTGTCAGCATAGCTTGGATCCTCTTCATTACATTGGAATACCACCAGGCACATTCCTGTAATCTTTTCAAACATCTGGGATATGTTTCGGTCTTCAGCAGTATTCTTAAAGATGCACTTCTGTTTATTTAGCATCTTTATTGATTTGATTTTGTGCAGTTTTTATTTTTTATTACTAAAAACCTGAATATCTGATTTGGTTATACACTGTACAAAAATGCATGAGGACAGCATTTTTTAATTGTTTACTGATGCACTTTTTTCATAACCAGCAACACATTCATTAGTCCATAAAGCTTTGTTTGTTTGTTCTGAAGACTGTATAATCATGATTTATGGGAAGTGTGGGTGTGGGTAGTAACTAGTCCTAGTGGGTGGCACTAAGGTCCCCAAAACAATATATTACTACCCATCTATTATCATCAATTAGAAAATTGCAACAAAAGTTATATTGTCCGAGCCCTTTATCATGTAAAATGTTATATCTAAAACTATTTAAATTCAGGAAATTCACAGTATAGAGTGTCACCTTGAGTTTGCCCACAGAGGCCACTTCCAAAAAGGCAGTCAGTAATGATTGTCTGTAAAATTGGAGTTACATGATGCGAAAAACATGTTAATAGTGTCAGTCTTTGACTCGCACACCCACTTCAAACCTCAAAACTAACCAGGAAACCTAACTAGGAAACCTAACCAATTACAGCTAACCAGTAAACTTTTTATTTTGCAAAGGTGACCTCACTTTGCAAAGTTGAAAAAGATATCGACTTGAGTAACTGATACAATCTCTATTGTTAGAATGAGGACATTTTCATGAAACAAGGCAACCTCTCCAGGGCATACTCTAGGTGGCGCTCTTCATTGTGAATCCACTGAAGTCAAGCTCTATGAGTCAAGCAACTCAACTCTTACAAACATAGCACACTATAGCATTTCAGCAGCTTCAGTTTGTGTTGGTTTATAAACAATGTAATATTAATCTCGACTAAGAAGCATGCCATTTTTTAGAAGAATTAAAGTTGAGATAATGTCAAGTCTGAACGTTCCAACAGTTGAGGATCACAGTATACTGTTCAATGGATGTAACAACTGCATCGAGGATAAAGAATATTATTTTGGCTTTACCCTTACACCAATGTTATAACAATGTATAAAAGTCCTGCAGAAGGAAGCCACAGACTACTCAAGGAAATTGGAATTCACCATAGATTCTTAAGCAGATATCTATACCACTTAATCACCAACCAAATTGATAACGAGACAACAGTTTAAATCCTGTGTACTTTTCTTCAATTATATCAACCACAATTCTTCCGAGAAGAGATTCACTTCTCATGGCTGTTACTTACTTCTAACTTCCAACACCATGCAAAGCTGACTTATTTGTCTTCTTTGGTCTTAGAAAACTCTAATATTTCATCTTTAGAAAAACAAATGTCTTTCGCACAGTATTGAAAAAGAGTAAAAATATTTGTATAAATCCACTGAATACATAATTCTGCTTAAACATCTTGAACTTATAAAGTGGAAAAAATAAAATAATATACAAATTCTGTGAACAAAGGAACTTAATAATATAAATGCTATTCGTTAAGTATTTATACACCAGTATACAAAGAAAAGAAGTAAATGTACAAGAGTAAGACGGGATAAATTAAAAGTGGTTTCTTGTGAGCCAAACTGTCTTGGATGAGTAAAGAACCGGCACTGAAGGCAGCCCAGGCAACACCTGCAAACTGTAACCAGAAATCACATACAGTTATTTCATTTTAAACCACTATGGTCAAATTCAGTGAAACAAAATTAAAAAGAAAATTTCTTTCCTGTTTTAAACACTGTGCAAGTCATTATCAAAACATTCTATATTGAATGGTATCCTGCTCAAGACACCGAAAGAGCTACTAATATCATGAATTCATGACAGGCTTTTTTCAAGCCAACTAGGCCCCTTAAAGCACCTTACACATGTTATTACCCCTGTTCATTTGGCCCCAAAGCATTCCTTAAGAGTATGCAGCACCGGCAGCAAAAAGAGCGCACATGTTGCTAATCATTCAACCCTGGGTTATAGTAAAAAGTGTCTCGGTCAAAGACAACTAGGACTCAAACCCAAACTCTGAATGATTCAGCAACCAGAACTTGAGTTCAAAGCGCCTGACTGTGACAGGAGTAACAGGGTTTGCCCTCAACTTGTTTAGTGACTAGCCAGCAGGACCAGTTAGATTTTCATTTCACTGGTCTGTTAGCTTTTGCTTTTGTCCATAATTCATATTAAATGTGCTTTTCAACACTGAACCATTGCAGCTGGACCACTTGGAGTGAATTTTGACTGGTCCTCTGGTGTTTTAACTGGCAATTGGCCAGCGAAGCACTACAAGGGGAGAACGCTGAGTTATTGGAATGAGACACATTTTGCAAGGTACAGAGGGCTGTGGTGCAATTTGCAGCCAAACCTTGCCAGCAACACATACCCCTTGCAAGGGACCTAAAATAATCCATAGATCAAAGTAGTTCAGGCAGTCATGGAAATCACTCACAATGGAGTATACCACCAAGTAGGTTTCAATTAGGGTCCCTGTGGACTCTTGCGTGGCTGTGTAAATCTAAATCAGTTAACTGATTTTTGCTTGCTTTATATCAAGAAGAGACCCCTTGCATAAGGAACGCTGCTGGTACACTGAGGTCACTAGCACATTTAAACGCACCAAGAACAGCTATTGTCCAATGATCTACCTCATTTTACCTTAGTGAGGGCGCTGTTTGAGATTGTGGCCTCATCTGCAAGGGGTCTACGAGAGGGATACAATACTGAAACCTGGTCCTCTTGAAAGGTTACCAAAATTAGCAGAATTTTCAAAATTTTCAAGGTGGAATAGTTTACACAAGCAACAATTTTTCCTTTTTCAGTAGCTTCAAAATCCCCCAAAACACAATGTAATTTTGCTAAGGCCAATCTTTCCTGTCCAACAGTTTGTACTATTGGGCCCAGGTGGGTTTCATGCCCCTCTTTCTTTGAACCCTTGGGTCACAAAAATCAAGACCTACCTTTACCAAGAATCCTACATATGGAATGGTCCCTAACAGCGGTAGCATTGAAGCTGTGAGGATGAGAGGCAGTAATGAGTAACCAATGACACCAAGGCACTGGGAATAACTCACCTACAGAGGTAAACAAGGCACGCAATAGCTCAGACATTGAGTTTTAATTGAACTCTCACGCTAATTGAAGTGTTAACACGATGCCTGCCTGGATCAAACAGCTTCAAGGAAAAGTACATCAATGGCTAGTCTTCAATAAACCAACCTGTGAACATTCAGTGCTCCAGTAAAATTAAAACAACAGTTCCGGTTTTGTCAAGGACTTTGTTCAAGTAAGTCTGATTTGGCTTATTTTGATTATGGCAACTGAAATAAGCATTAGTGGTTTCCATGGAAATTAGGTCCTGGTATGAACTTTATAATCAGTGAGCTTACAGTTTGAATCAATTTGACTTGTTTGGGGATAAACACCAATTATGTACTTTGTCTTAAAGGTAAAACTTCACACACAGAGAACATCAAAATCATGCAAAACCTATGGTTTGATTTTTGGGGAATTCCTACAATTCTTACAGCAGGCAAAGCTTCAAGTCTGATTAATGAGAGACTTTTGAATGCTAGGTGCATGCAGAGTTACCAGGTAAATTTCCAGTTCTGAGCATGCGCACATTACCGAGAACAATGGATTTACCTGGTAAGTCTGCTGCCACCTAGCATCCCAAAAGTCCCCCTTTGAGCCTGTCGGCGGGGCTCAGTGGGTTTACACTCACCTCTCCTCCTAGGACTCTTGCTAACAGGAAGATAACAAGGGATCCCAATAACCAGATAGTGATAATCCATGAGACAACCTGAATAAATGATTGTAAAGCGGGAAGAAAAACAGGTGAATGTGATTCAAAAAACAATTCAGGGTGTAAAAGCTAAAGTTTGTCAAGTTCTCCAACATACAATGCTTGAAAAGCAGTCGAGTAGTTGCACTTGAATTATGATGCACAGCTGAATGTTACATAATCTACAAGGTCGGAGGTGAAATCCACAAATGTTCAAATTTTAAGGCTCTTTGTTTCTTTGCAAATCTGGGCCCCATTTCATGTCTGCAAGTGGAAAAACAGCGCTTAAAGTATCATACAAATCCACGCTTAGCAAAAGCATGGTTAGCAAGGTACTTCATGTAACCGAGCAAGCTGCGCTTTAATACACAGCTAGTGCAGAGATTTGGTGCTAATCCTGTAAGCAGAGAATTCCAAGGTAAGCAGAGACACGGCACTGGTCCCCAATGTTAGATCTCAGGGTCTTTTGATAACTTCACTCTACCAACCTACCCTGAACTGTCCATAGAGGGATACTGCCGAGAAGAGCAGAACCACCAATAGAGGGCCCCAGAAATCAGGACTGTCCCTCAAGATTTGCCTCTGGAAGCCCAGGAATGGGCAAGGGAAGATCACACAGCGTATCTTGTTGTAGATGTCCTTTAAGTCAATGTCTAATTCCTCCCTGTAAAGAAGGGAAACATTGAAACAATCAGTAATAAATATTGATGGTAATGTCATGTTTTTGTTTCATTCTTACCCATAATTAATATTCAATAAAATCACACCAAACCTGTGAAATACGAATCAAGTGCACACGCTACATTTCTAAAGAACAGGGCATTTTGAAGGAGCACCAATGGCAAGGCCAAGACAAAGTAATTGAAGGCAATATCCCCTGTTGACTTGATGTTCTAGCCCCAAATGTACAATTTCTAAGGGCAGACTTTGGGTAACCTCTATAGATAGAGAAGGGTGGGGACAATTATTTATCAGTGTACGAGCAGAGTAAAAATGAAAAATATCAAGTTGTAAAACACAAGGGGAACTGACTGGGTAAATTTTAAATAATTTGGGGTGAACAAAGAAAAAATTGACTAGAGCAGGATTTGAACCAACGACATCCAGTGCCGGTGCCAGTGCCACCAAATGAGCTATCCAGCCCTTTGTTGGCAGTCTCCCTATTTTGTCAATATCTTTGTTCAGGGGTGCCAGTCAGAAGCCATAGAACCGTTAGCTGCTGTGTAGCCAGGGATCACACCCAAGTTTACGATACAACCTGGGAAGCAGCAGCTGAACAAAGATATTGACAAAATAGGGAGACTGCCAACATAGGGCCAGACAGCTCAGTTGGTAGAGTGCATGTTAAACAAGAGGTCGTTGGTTCAAATCCCGTTCTAATGAGCCAATTTTTCTTTAATCACCCCAAGTTACAAATGAAAAAGTGACATCGATGGGAGTGCTGCGTACTGAAGGGTCTCAAAGACAAACTCACAACAAAGGTGCATCTCCTTCGTCAACATCATCTACTTCCAGTAGCCATCCATAGCCTTTCTTCTGTAAGAACTGAGAGGCAGAATTTCCTGACTGGGTAGTGGAGTTTGCTTGTGAAGCATCTGTGTAGTGCATCTCCCCAAGGTCCACATGTACATCATCTCCAGGCCCAGGGGCTCCTAAAGTCCAAGGAGTAGCAAATATCGTGGTAAGTGGATACTGGAATACTGGATACTAAATATAACATTTCAGTTCATGTATGAGCATGATGACCGAGTGATAAAGAACAATACAATTTTTAAAGTCATATGTGTAATTGTACGATTTGCAACATTTAGGGCAAAATATACACCTAGCTTAGGCCACCTCCATGCTTAAACTTAAAGCCTTACCCCTTAGCTTAGGCTTAGCTTAGTTTTATTTAGCCCCACTTGTGTGGCCAAGGGACAGGAAACCTGAATCCTTGGCCACACGTCGTCACCCATATTTTCGTCAGCCCACCGATTAAAAAATAGAGGCGCATTCCCTAAGAGCGGGTCGGCGATTTAAACCACCTCAATGTGTTTACCTACCTCTTAGCTTGACCTGGGTGTTTTGGGTGAGTACATAAATAACAATTTCAAAAGATATTTCAATTCAAAATGTTCAACTCTATCCGAATTAGATTTTCGTGACATGTACTGAGCGCGGCCATTTTGGATTGATTCTAATCGCGCCAATCAATTCATGACGTCACCGGCCGGCCGGGCTGTGGGCGGAGCGGATACATAAAGCAACCATTGCAATGTGCGCATCTTCGCTCCGCCCACAACCCGGCCGGCCGGTGACGTCATGAATTGATTGGCATGATTAGAATCAATCCAAAATGGCCGCGCTCAGTACATGTCGCAAAAATCTTATTCGGATAGAGTTGAAAATTTTGAATTGAAATATCTTTTGAAATTGTTATTTATGTACTCACCCAAAACACCCAGGTCAAGCTAAGAGGTAGGTAAACACATTGAGGTGGTTTAAATCGCCGACCCGCTCTTAGGGAATGCGCCTCTATTTTTTAATCCGTGGGCTGACGAAAATATGGGTGACGACGTGTGGTGGCCAAGGATTCAGGTTTCCTGTCCCTTGGCCACACAAGTGGGGCTAAGTTTTACTTTTCTACCTTACCTAGTCTATCTTAATAAAATAAGTTGCTCTAGTAATTACTATAGTATTGTAATCATAACATTATAATAATGTACCATATTGTGGCACTTTCGATGTCGAAGAAATGTCATCCTCAGACGAAATAAATTCAAAGTCATTCTGCCACGTCTGAGAGACCGATGACGAACCCCCACCAGCAGCTGATGACGTTGGCGGTGAAGAGTACACAGGCGCCGGTATGGACAGTGTCGCAGGCACTGATGACAACACGGGCTGTGGGGATCCCATTAGATGCTGTGGAGCTACCCCGTGGGGCGAACCATACAAAACGTTCGTTTTTTGAGATTCCATCCTGGGAAATTTGACAAAATAGCTTTGGGATCAAGCAGAAAAATCAATGAGAAATGCAGATTTTCCGGGACATCCTTCATGTACGTCGAGGTACGTCCCACCACATCACCGGAAACTAGTGTAGCAGGTGCAGTGTGGGAAGACATTTTGCCGCTTTCACAAAGACTTAACTTTTTCTCTCTTAAATCACATAATAAGTAAATAAAATTGGAAAGAAAATCACTTAATAAAAGCATTTAATACAGTAAAATATTTGTTTTAACATTTATAACATTTAAAAATTACTAAGTAAAATATATCAAGTTTATACTTTTATTAACGTTTCTCACATTAACATGACCTAGGTCAGAGTCTACTGTGGATGACACCGCCGTATCGCGCGAAAAACGAACGCTACTCTTGACGTAGGTTTAATCTACCTCCATGGTTTCATCAGTCTTTCTCTATGGTTTCTTCAACTTTCTGCAAATTTTTCCAGAAATGAGACCCATTGGACGTGATTGATTATAAAAAGAATCTGCATAAGAAGAGGTGGAGATCAAGAGGTTCCTCCTGAAAAGTAAGTATATCGTGAATTTGCTGTGTGAACTGGATTTTGCGTGGCTGCTCATGCTCGGTCCTTTCGGGTAGGGATGCTAGTTATCTCGCCCCCTAGCAAGCTCGCCCCCAACAAAGTCGCCCCTGCAAAGTCGCCCCTACCCGGCTCGCCCCGGATTGTTACAAAGTGGCATGCCAGACCCCCGGATCGTCCCCAAATGGGGGAGGCTATTTCTAGTTTTGAATAAAATATGTAGCTTTCCACCGAGTATCCACTATAAAACAAATAAAAAGGATGAAAAAATAATCATTAAATTTAAAATTATTGTTTTGTTTTAATTTTTATGTATTATTTATTTGCAAAAAAAAATGTCTATAAGAAGCCTTATTTCCCGTACTAAATAACATCTTGGGGCGACTTTGCTAGGGGGCGACATTGTCTGGGGGCGACTTTGCTAGGGGGCGGCATTGTTTGGGGGCGACTTTGTAACAACCCGGGGCGAGCCGGTTAGGGGGCGACTTTGCAGGGGGCGACTTTGTCGGGGGCGAGCTTGCTAGGGGGCGAGATGACCAGCCCCGGCCCCCTCGGGTAGTACCGTACTTAGTAATGTATATTGTATGATCTGACTGGGATGGTAAATGGTACTGACTACTGACTTACTGTACACTGTATAGCCCCACTTGTGTTGCCAATGACAAGGTCTCTGAATCTGATTCCCGGTCCAATCGTCCGGCGTATTTTTTCTTCAGTGAAGCGATTGGAAATACAAGAAGGCGCTTTCCCTACGATTTGGTCGGGGGTTTAAACCAAAAAATCTAAAATGTTTTTACTTACCTGTTACTTTAGTAGTAGTAGTACCTCTAGAATAGGACTGAGTAGTAAACTGTAGTCTTTCTTAGCTTGCCCCCCTGAGTGTTTTGGATGTTTAAATAAAATGAATATTATTTTTAAACTAATAATTTAAATCACATGATCTGTTGTACTCGCTACCATCAGCCAGCCCATCCCCTGTGCCGAACAGCCCATGTGAGATCAGCTGCAACCCGCATGCCGGTTGGATTGATTGGAATGAGGTCGCTGGAGAGTCCCCTTATTAAAATAAACAAAAGGTCATGGTTGTCAATTCGAAAAGACTGACATGACTGATTTTACAATGTTTCACTTTTAATTTAGTTGCTCCATTTAATTTTTTTAATAATTTGTTTTTAACGGAACTGACACAGTGGTACTAACTACCCTCTTCTCTGGCAACATCTCTTGCATAATTCAAATGTAAATAAAATAAATTGTTGTGTTATTATGTTGTTTCCAACACTAAAAGTTGCATTATGGGTATACAAGGACTGTTGCCCTTCCTGAAGGAAGCCTCCCACCAGGTCAACGTCCGTAAGTACAGCGGCTACACAGTTGCCATAGACAGCTATTGCTGGATTCACAGAGGGGCCTTTGGCTGTGCCATGCAACTGGCAAAAGGGGAAAACACTGATATGTGAGTATCAAAACTACGAGAGAGAGAGAGAGAGAGAGAGAGAGAGAGAGAGAGAGAGAGAGTCTCAAATCCCTATGTCTCTCATTGAACTCTTGATCAATTACAGTAAAGACAAAGTTTAAGCTTCAGTCGGGCAGCTAGTCCTTTTTCAAGGAAATCTCCACAACACTGTCTCTTTAATAAATATGGATAAAGAATATTTTTTGGTTTTACCCTTACACCGATGTGTGTAAAGCACTGTATACTCAGTACTTTTTCCAAAATCCTCAGACATCACTTGGTGAGATTTGAACCCGATTTGAACCTGATTTGATTTTGTTATTTTGAGCCATGAAATCCATCCTAGAAGCCCACTGGGAAATTCATTGAGCTAGTTTTTCTTTGAGAATTTGTGCTGTACTGAAGTTCTGGACTTGCATTTTACATTTTGCAAAGACAATCACGTTTGAATGATAAACAAGGGAATAATAGTCAAGTTACACACGAACAAATAACTTGAGTTGGTGACTACTGTATGCGTGTTTGATGCATTCACTTTATCAACCGGATAAGTCCTCCTTGTGGTGATGCAGAGAAACTTCCTTTTTGTGTGACAGGTTTTACTGCTAATTTAGTCCAAGAATCGTCAGTAAAAACTTGTTTTAACAATTCATTCCTTTTTCAATGGTATTCTTATTTTCTAAAGGTATGTTCGATACTGTCTGAAGTTCATCAATATGCTTCGGTCCATGGATATCAAACCAATACTAGTGTTTGATGGGAGCAACCTACCAGCCAAGAAGATAGTGGAAACAAGTAGAAGAGAGTAAGTATACGTGACTGTAGAGGCTTGGCACCCCCCCCCCCCCCCTCCCCCCCCCGCAAGCTAGCATTATCAAAGCTGATGAGAGTAGGTGTAGATGACTGTACGGTGAAGGCTTGTATCTCCAATGAGAGAGGCTCTGTGCACATTTGTGAATACTACGGATAGTTTACAGCGAGAAACAACATTTGTCACTTTTAAAACACACATTTCATGAAATAGCTATATTTAGAGTCACAGTGTTTTTGCATGGACACTGCAACATAATGTTATTTTATTTACACTTTCAGGAAGCGTGAACTTTACAGCAAGAAAGGAAGACAGTTTCTCCGAGAGGGTAAATTGTCCGAGGCAAGAGATTGTTTCACCAAGTGTGTGAATGTCACACCACAAATGGCTCTAGAAGTCATCAAGGTAAGGTCATGGAAACAATCTTGGAACAATGGCTGACCAATGTTAATGTTGTACCCTGAGAGATAAAGACAAATGAATAAATGTCAATTTCCGACAAAGCTAGATTAAGTTTATGTTGTTGAAATCATATTTGGGAAGTTTCATTGGCTCAATGTCTTAGTGGTCCAACTTCACGACAATAAAATGGATGGATTGCCAGCTCTTATCATTGGGCCAGGCGTACCAATCTTATCACTCTCCAAACAGTTGAGTGTTGAGTTATAAAGTGAAGTATTTTGATGGATTTGGGACACCCCCTAAGCAGAACTTATAGAGAGTTAATCAAGGATGTTTACCTCATGAATTTTTTGTACACAACTTTATCCATATTAGAATCTTGACAAGTCATTAGTGAGATTATTTTCATTCTATTAACACAAATCTTGATTGTATTTCACCATGCAACGTTTCAAATCCTACTCAAAGGCCTATAGTTAAAGCTATATTTTTAATGTTTTGCAATAAAAAATTCCTGTAAGTTGCAATTCGAATCACAAGTCCTAGTGATTTTTAAAATTTTAATAATCTTGTTATATGTTTTTTTTGCAGGCGGCCAGGTCACTAGGCGTGGACTGCATTGTTGCCCCATATGAGGCTGATGCTCAGCTTGCCTATCTGGCCAAAAAGGGTATAGTCCAGGCTGTCATTACCGAAGACTCTGACCTCGTTGCTTTTGGCTGTCCAAGGGTGAGATATATCATAGTATTTGAACTCTGAACTCTACTTTAATAGAGAACCACTGGCAAAATGCCAGTGATACAGAAAGTAAGAGGGTTAACTGTGTACTGTGTGTGCATTCATGATCACCTCATGACATCACAGTACACAATGGCATCTATCATTCAAACCAAAGTGGATAGCATTGAATGGTCAGACAGTGAGAGGGTTGACTGTGTACTGTGTATGAATTCACCACATGACATTATTGCGTACAATGACAGGGTTTATTTATCATTAAAAACCACAGTGGATAATATTGAATGGTCAGACAGTAGGAGGGTTGACTGTGTAGATGCATTCATCACAGGATACCGTATTGCAGGCTGGCATAGTGTGTCTATCATTCAAAACCTTCATATTGAATGGTCAGACAGTAGGAGAGTTTTGTACAACATAGTGTTTAAGCTGAACTATTGTGCTATACCTTTTCTGTCCATCAGGTTATCTACAAACTTGACTTGAATGGTAATGGATTGGAGATTGAAGCATCACGTTTGGAGAAGGTAACCAAGATGGGCAGCAGGTACTCGGCAGAGAAGTTCCGCTATATGTGCATAGCAGCAGGTTGTGACTACTTACCGTCCCTTCCTGGTATAGGGCTTGGCAAGGCTAGGAAGTTATTCCAGGTAGCCACTAACCCTGATTTGACACATGTAAGTATAGAGTACAGATATATGACTCCTCTACTGCGTACAACGTGGCGAAGTCCAGGGTATGATGGTCCCCTGCCATTGGTACCCGTTCACATATAATAAAATGAAAATTGAGGTCTCTGTTGTAACTTTCTGTACCGACTCCGTATGTGAAAACTTGCACACACGCCCGCCCTCAATATTCATTGCAAGTTGGTCACGCTCAGGGTATTGATTCTTTACAATAATTTGAGTAATATCATCAAGTACTGTATCGACCCCTTCGCTTCATATAACAAAATAATGTAGTATCAATACCAGACCAACACTAGACAGATTGTTTGCATTGGTTGATGTGAAAGTCAATCGGATTTGAAGCATACATGAATCAGGTAACAATATGAACAAACACTAGTTGAAATTTTATACGCATTGAAGAGAACTTTATACCTGGGACGTCAGTGCAGTGTAATGGAGACTGGCGTCCAGCCAGGGCTGAGAGATTTCTTGTATGGTGTAGGGGTAGCCCCTTTTGTCCGGGGTCAATTATCAATCTATGGACTTGAAAAGCTTTAGCAAAGTAAATCTTTAAAAACTGTATGTTTAGAGAAGTGTTGGACCGCTGGCCTTGTTTGGCTCTGAGACGACACAGCTTGTCCTCTGGATTCAGGCCTCTGGTCTGGCGGGTATTTCAAGTCCTAGTAGTATGAGAGGGAAGTTCTTCTGAGGGGATGAAAGTTATACAAGGCAAGCAGCATTTTCACCACGGCTTATTGGTGTTTTATTTTTCTGTTTACTCCATTCAGGTTCTGAAGAGGTTACCCCTACACTTGAAGATGAAGCTGAAAGTCCCCCAGGAATACATTGACGGTTTCCATGAAGCTAATAACACCTTCTTATATCAGTTGGCCTTTGACCCCATGACGCGTCGACTGGTACCCTTGCATCCTTACAGCGATGATGTCGACAAGGAGTCCCTTCCATACGCCGGGGCGTATCCTTTTGAAGTGTTCTCTGGCTTACCTAACGATAGAAATTTACTCTATGAAAACTCACTCAAAACAGTTTTTCAGACTAGTTGGTTCTGTTCTACTTGATTTGAATAGAAATACCTGAGTCTTATACAGCGCACATATCCACCAAGAAGGTACTCATGGCACTTTAGAAACATTTTTTAAGACAGGTTTTTGACATTTCTGAGTTATGAGACCACTTTATGTAGCACCTTATAATGGTTTTACAAGGTACTTTTGTGCAGTTAGCAACCACTGCCACAAACATGCATTACGCTTAGCCACGACATACCTAAAAAAACCTAAATCAAAACTACTAAAAAGGTTTTAAAATTTTCTGCAATTTCATTTTTTATTTGTCAATATCACCTTGTTTGTTGTCCCTTATTCTTGCAGACTGACTGAGCTTTCTTGTTAACGCTTCCCTTGTCCAATCAGACTTAATCATCATCTAACACAAAGACAGTCTTTTTTTATCCATTTATGTTTTTTTTTAAGCAGGAGTCATTCTGAATTCACCAAAATCACATACCCATATTGTAGGTCAGTCAAAACCTGGAATATTGAAACATAGTTGCCTTGCCTCAAGCCAAACATGACTGATTTTGCTGTATAGAGCTAAATCTATTAAACTTGGATACAACATTGTCATAGTAACCTTACATCTTGCTGTCACAGCTATTATTCCGCTGATCTGGCCTTGGAGCAGGCTCTGGGCAATATTGACGTCAACACCAAGAAGATGATGTTTGATTTTAAACCTGACTACAATAAGGTAAATGCAAATTAGAAACTACTGGGAATTGTTTGGGATCATGAGCTAAATTGAATTTAACATTCATGCTTCCTGTAACTGAATATACTTTTTTGGGGGGGAGGGGGGAGGGACCATGGCCTGTTCAATCACTGCACCTAGAGTATGGAAGATGTGGAAGAATCTTCCTTAAACATCACACAATGTCCTTCAGAATCCATGTTCAAAACTGGAGGGAATTAATTTATTCTTTGTTAAAACAATGGTGTACTTTCTCTTTCATCCTGATCCAACTCCATAAATATAAGATGCTTCTTACACTGTATGTGGAGTAGAAGGTCTTTTGTGAGTGCGCTGTGTGCATGTCTGTAAAGGTGTTACTAAAAATATTCAGCTCCTTGCAATAAAAATAAACAGGTACAGTATATTTAAAAAACAAACATTTGACCTCTTTTTGCTTCCTCTTTTTTCCCTGAAGCCCTATGACAAGAACCTTCCAAGACATAGGCTGAGTATATGGCACAAGCACTACCGTCCAGGACCAAACTTCAGCCAGGATGGCCCAGTTGAAGTCCATAGACAACAGACCAATGGTAAAGAGGTCACACTCAAGGTCAACCAGTTCAAACTGGAAAGTCAAACGAGAAAACGACCAAGACCAGGTATGCTTCCTTCTTAAGTGTGTTAATGTAATAATTGCATTGGCGGTAAAGGCCTGTTTTATTTTTATCCTCAGCCTGGAAATCTGTCTGTTTTGCGTTATACGTAATGCCTAGTGTGCAATCCGTTAAAACAAAATCACACGCCAAACAAAGCATATCATTTTTATGAATAACGCAATACAGGTACATGGAATTATGTGCAATTGGTGTGTATTTTCATTGTTATACTTCGCGCACTCATCCCTACACACAACGCATATACAAGGATTTCAGGCCTTACACTGATGTGGGTCTAGCAATGTTTACTCCGGACTTTCTTTGTCGTCCTGTTTCAACTTTTTTTAATCATAAAGTTAACACCAGTACCACTCCTCCAGAGAAATAGTTCTATCTGAAAAACTGTTTGAGTTGAGAAAATAGTAGTTGACGACCCCCCCCCCCCCCCCATCACTATTGCTTATTTCAAAATAAGCCCAATTTAACAAAGCACAAAATTCATGACAATACAAAAATCTTTCTTCATTGTTGTCATTAAAAATGGGACTTCTGAGTTTGATAAAGTTTTCACAGGTTGGTTGTAAAGTGTGTTTCTTGAAAACTAGAGGGTTGAAGTTTATTCTGCCAGTAACTCATGATGTGAATTCCTTTATATATTCTGTTTCTGTAAAGCTGAAGAAAATGATCTAACGACAGATGATCTGACATCTCTCTATGGCTCACCAAATACAAAGAGACACTCCGCTGACCACAGCCTTGTCATTCCGGATACACCCGAATCCAAAGACAAGGAGCCAGAAAACACCAACTCCCAGCAACGCAACTTTTTCTCAAAGAAGGAAGGAAGTCTCAGTCCTAAACAAGAAACTTTCGGTTCTGAGGAACGTATCAAGAAGACTTTATCCCGGAGAAATATTTTTGCCAAGAATCGAATGAGCAGCAGTGCTCGTCAAGATATCTTGAGAGGATCTACAGTTGTTACCAGCAGGTGAGATCTTGACAGCTTTGTGAACTGTACCAATATAAATCAACTGTGGTGATTCATTGGTCAGGTTGGCATATTGGTCTCTTTCCTTGCCTTCCACCTCTGGGACCCCGGTTTGAATCTCGCCGGGGGCACTATGTGGATTGGGTTTTCAGTCTCTACCTGTTTGTGTGGGTTTCCCTGGAATAATTCTCTAGGGTTTTCCTCCCACATCTTAAACTGAAACGTCCTTCCTTGTCTTCTCTCCATGGGGTTTTTGGCTGAGTTTGCTTTCCTGAAAATCCTTGACTTCACAACGGTACCAGAATCAAAATTAGTAAATCTTTTTACAGTGCACCACCAAGAGTTTGCCCCATATAGGTCAAAGTTCACGATGGCATCATGCAATACTTTGCCTGTCAAATACGAAAATATATTGTGTTTAATTTACAATGCCCGGTTAATTCTTAGAATATGAAGCTTAACTTGTCAGAATTTTTCACTTTGAGCCTGTGGATAAACACAATATTTTTATGCTAGGCACAACAATTAAAAATTGTTCCTGTGTTGCAATCACTACCCTATACGCCTCTCTTAATATTTATGCATGACGTCACAATTCTAACCCAAAATGAGGCCATAGGCGCAGCCACTGCAAGTGGCTGGTACTGGGGGTGGTGGCGTGACGTGCGCCTATGGCCTCATTTTGGGTAAGAGTTGTGACGTCATGCATGAATATTAAGAGAGGCGTATTGCCTTCTTTACACCGCCCTATTGCCTTCTTTACACTGCCCTATTGCCTTCTTTACACCGCCCTATTGCCTTCTTTACACTACCCTGTTGCCTTCTTTACACTGCCCTATTGCCTTCTTTACACTGCCCTATTGCCTTCTTTACACTACCCTATTGCCTTCTTTACACTGCCCTATTGCCTTCTTTACACTGCCCTATTGCCTTCTTTACACTGCCCTATTGCCTTCTTTACACTGCCCTATTGCCTTCTTTACACTGACCTATTGCCTTCTTTACACTGCCCTATTGCCTTCTTTACACTGCCCTATTGCCTTCTTTACACTGCCCTATTGCCTTCTTTACACTACCCTATTGCCTTCTTTACACTGCCCTATTGCCTTCTTTACACTGACCTATTGCCTTCTTTACACTGCCCTATTGCCTTCTTTACACTGCCCTATTGCCTTCTTTACACTGCCCTATTGCCTTCTTTACAATGCCCTATTGCCTTCTTTACACTGCCCTATTGCCTTCTTTACACTACCCTATTGCCTTCTTTACACTGCCCTATTGCCTTCTTTACACTGCCCTACTGCCTTCTTTACACTGCCCTATTGCCTTCTTTACACTGCCCTATTGCATTCTTTACACTGCCCTATTGCCTTCTTTACACTGACCTATTGCCTTCTTTACACTGCCCTATTGCCTTCTTTACACTGCCCTATTGCATTCTTTACACTGCCCTATTGCCTTCTTTACACTGCCCTATTGCCTTCTTTACACTGCCCTTTTGCCTTCTTTACACTGCCCTTTTGCCTTCTTTACACTACCCTATTGCCTTCTTTACACTGCCCTATTGCCTTCTTTACACTGCCCTATTGCCTTCTTTACACTGCCCTATTGCCTTCTTTACACTGCCCTATTGCATTCTTTACACTGCCCTATTGCCTTCTTTACACTGACCTATTGCCTTCTTTACACTGCCCTATTGCCTTCTTTACACTGCCCTATTGCCTTCTTTACACTGCCCTATTGCCTTCTTTACACTGCCCTTTTGCCTTCTTTACACTGCCCTATTGCCTTCTTTACACTGCCCTATTGCCTTCTTTACACTGCCCTATTGCCTTCTTTACACTGCCCTATTGCCTTCTTTACACTGCCCTATTGCCTTCTTTACACTGCCCTATTGCCTTCTTTACACTGCCATATTGCCTTCTTTACACTGCCCTACTGCCTTCTTTACACTGCCCTTTTGCCTTCTTTACACTGCCCTATTGCCTTCTTTACACTGTCCTATTGCCTTCTTTACACTGCCCTATTGCCTTCTTTACACTGCCCTATTGCCTTCTTTACACTGCCCTATTGCCTTCTTTACACTGACCTATTGCCTTCTTTACACTGCCCTATTGCCTTCTTTACACTGCCCTATTGCCTTCTTTACACTGCCCTATTGCCTTCTTTACACTGCCCTATTGCCTTCTTTACACTGCCCTATTGCCTTCTTTACACTGACCTATTGCCTTCTTTACACTGCCCTATTGCCTTCTTTACACTGCCCTATTGCCTACTTTACACTGCCCTATTGCCTTCTTTACACTGCCCTATTGCAATCTTTACACTGCCCTATTGCCTTCTTTACACTGCCCTATTGCATTCTTTACACTGCCCTATTGCCTTCTTTACACTGACCTATTGCCTTCTTTACACTGCCCTATTGCCTTCTTTACACTGCCCTATTGCCTTCTTTACACTGCCCTATTGCCTTCTTTACACTGCCCTATTGCATTCTTTACACTGCCCTATTGCCTTCTTTACACTGCCCTATTGCCTTCTTTACACTGCCCTTTTGCCTTCTTTACACTGCCCTTTTGCCTTCTTTACACTACCCTATTGCCTTCTTTACACTGCCCTATTGCCTTCTTTACACTGCCCTATTGCCTTCTTTACACTGCCCTATTGCCTTCTTTACACTG
This sequence comes from Pisaster brevispinus, assembly GCA_023634235.1. Lineage (NCBI taxonomy): Eukaryota > Metazoa > Echinodermata > Asteroidea > Forcipulatida > Asteriidae > Pisaster > Pisaster brevispinus. Next base: position 21,475,441 of record JAMKCF010000009.1, on the reverse strand, counting down.
CCCTATTGCCTTCTTTACACTGCCCTATTGCCTTCTTTACACTGCCCTATTGCATTCTTTACACTGCCCTATTGCCTTCTTTACACTGCCCTATTGCCTTCTTTACACTGCCCTATTGCCTTCTTTACACTGCCCTATTGCATTCTTTACACTGCCCTATTGCCTTCTTTACACTGACCTATTGCCTTCTTTACACTGCCCTATTGCTTTCTTTGAGAATGACCAAAGCCATTGGTGTGTTGTGTAATGCATATTAAAGAACCCAGTACATGTATCATTAAGAGAAGGGGTTTGCCTTGATGTTTCTGGCATGGTTGGCTGCAACTTTGACCACCGTACCTAGGTAAACCTGTAACACTTACAAGGAACTAAATGCAAGATCTCATTTAATAAGTAATTCGAATTCCTCTTTACAAAATAATTTGAGTGTCCTTAGCTGCTCGTAGAAAATGCTTTATGCATTGTCATGTATCATTAGTAATATTATTATTGTATCTGTCTCAGATTTTTTTCAAGAAAACCCGAAGAAGAATTTCAGAACAAAATGGAAGAAGATAAAAAGGAGCAAGATGTAGTCACTGTCAATCCACCATCACAACTGGAAGGAGAACAGGAGCAAACTTCTCAAGATGAGACACCTGAAGCAAAGATGCCCCTCAGCAATAACGATGTTCATGAGAGGACTTGTGCAAGTCTAGGTAATGGGTCTACACTATCATGCTTGGACAGGTTGCAACGTTTTCAGAGAAGCAACTCTACACCTGTGTTACCCTCCACTGCATCATCCTCTCTTAAAACAATTGTGGTAGAGAACACAAACAGTTCTAGAGCAAAGCTGAATTTAGAACTTGACTCCTCCCAGGAATCTTCCCAAATCGAGAGCACATCTTTTCAGAGGGTGACTACCCAAAACAAGCGCGGAGCTTTCAGTTGGTCCAAGACTTCATCATCAATAGCCAGATCTGTCAAGACAGAGGGAAGCTTAAAAACATTTAAGAGTCTGAACGACTTCAGGCTCAAGAAACCCAAAACTAAAATGGAGTGGGGAGAATCTCAGGAGTCTGTCGACAAGGACTCACCAGTAGAGGACAAAGGCGAGTCACAGGGGGAGTTCCAGGAAAGCTGTGAGTTCTCTAACTTGTACAGCATTGATACAGAGTCACTGAGTATGAGTCAGTTTAGCAGCCAGTCTGACACCAATAACAACTCTCAAAGAAGTGAGTCACAGAGTCTCTATAGCAACACTGAGGTGACTGATATAAACTCACACATTGAGTCACGCCAAAGAAAGTCCCAAGACAATTGTCTTGATGTGGAAAGCGAGACATTCATTTTCAGTAATCAGTGTTCCTCAGATAGTGGGAATGGACCTGATAAGAGACTCAACAGAAAGCCAGCCATATTGGCCTCACTAAGTCACTCAGCAAAGCCAGAAATGAAAACTGATGATCAGAGAGAAACTCTAAATCTGGAAGACAAACAGCAACAGGCAGTGAGGGACAACCTGCCCCTCTACAAAGAGAGTTCTGATCAAGTAAAAACGAGAAACAATGGAAGCATTACCTCTTTAGAGATTGAGCGGGAGGAATGTGTTGATCTTACAACGTCGGACAGTGATGAGAACACACCACCTCAGGAAGATAAGAAAAACCCTAAGATAAGAACAGACAGGAAGAAGGTAAAAATGAGATAAAATGATTCATAATTGGTGATTGACAGTGATCTCCTTTCAATTCTTAAGTATGCAAAATATGCCATACAACTAAACCTATGAGTTGGTGGTCATGTTTGGAAAAATGAAATGTGATTTTGCTTTTGAAGAATCATAATGACTCCCTGTAAAAATCCTCCCTGTGGGTGCCTTCTGACCACTCCTCATGGTCAGTCATCATTGCCCTCCACTGGAGGCCCACAGACTAGGTGGCCAGAATGACACTTAGCCTTTGTGCTGTACTTGCAATATTCTAGATATTGCTTTGCAAGCATTTTTGATGCAAAGGAGCTCATAATCATTCTAGTCTCAGTTTTCTTGATTTCGTAAAAAATGGGAAGGTAGTGCTTTCTGCTCTACCAGCCAGGCTCCTAGTGGATGATACGTATGCCTTCATCCTTACGGACTGTGAAGGGGGTAACCCTGTTTCAGCCCCAGCAGTAGGTGGCAATGTTGATTGGGTCAACAGCCCAAATCAGTTTAGTGTAGCCCTCACCTTGAAGTGGTCATCTCTTAAAAAAAAAGAAAAGTTTCTTTATATAGGTTTTTAAAAGTTTGTTCATGAACATGTTTAGTTTAATTAAGTCAAGATGATTTTGATCGTTACCAGATATGTATTACAAGTGTAAGAACTCAATATGATTGAATGTAATATTATTCTTGTTCTTTTCTTTAAACAGATGAAGCAATCTTTGGACTCTACACCTAAACTCCCAAATATGCCAAAGATATCCCCTGGTAAGTATTTAAGTCTTGGAATGAATGGCTAATTAGAACACCTGATTATCCCACTAACCAGGGGCTTAAGCACAACAGCACAACAAAATTATGCTTACCAGAATAAGACTACCAGCCAAAATACCATATCACATGAAGCATCCCTGACTGGTATCCTGTTTCTTTTTGCTTAGCAGTAAAGTATTAAGCAATATTTTCTGTTTAAGCAGCTCTATGAAATTGGGCACTGGTTGGTTAAACATGGTTTTTGATATTAACCAAGTTAGCAAATCAGTTTTGTAATGTATGAGGTTTACTGTTCACAAATGACAAATTAGCTGGATCAATTATCTTGTTGCACTAGTACGCCTGCCTCTCCACTGGTCTACTTTTGAAGGTTATTTTTTAACCTTGTCGTTTGTAAAGCACTTGGAAAGTGTACAATCCACAGGCAGTGGTTATTTTCCACACTGTTCACATAAATATCTGATGTAATTCTACTTTAGGCCACGCCATTTTCCCACCATAGAAATTTATTAAGTAGCTAAAAAAACTTTTTAAGGATCTTTGTAATAGAAATTAGTCCATGGAGTTGTCTATTCTGTAATGTTTTGCAAAGACTCAGTTCCTGGATTGTGTTTCCTTCTACAGGGTTAGTCCAATCTGGCCCATGCAAGGTGCCAGGTCTGTCCAGACGACAGAAAAGCAAACAACCTGCCAAGGCTAATTCTACCAATGGATCTAAACAACAGACACTGTTTGCTTTCATGAAGAAAAACACGTATGTATTAATAGTTAAAGTTTTCTCGTTTTTAAAACCAATAAATACGTTATATTGAAGCATTTTTAGAAAGAAGTGTCAATACTGTGGCAACTGGAGGTGGGGGGTTGGTTGTGGTCTGAGTGTTGAAATTGGGAAATAATCTACAATGACTTGTATATACTCCGTTGTAGAAATGAATATTGATTAAAAAAATAAAAATAACAACCAGTTTCATTTCTCATTAAAGGAAAGGACATCAAGAATAATTGATTCCCATCCTCTTGTTTTTGAATAAACACACTCTACATCCAACCTATGAAAATTGTATCCAATGATGATCAAATGATCAAATTAATAGTTTGTCTTATTAGGGATGTTGTGCACAATCATACCAGGCTGAATTGATGATGCAATGAGGAGTAATAGGTTCTTCCAATGCTGCTTTCTCAACATTAACAATATGGAACAATTTTTCTGGAGAATTGGTACTGGTATGAACTTTTCAGATTAAGGCCGTGAATTTGTGGCTACAGCTACGGCTAGATTTCTGCATTATCTTGCATTGAAGTATAGGGCGTCCTTAGCAACACCCTTAGCAACAGTCGTAGCCGTAGCTGTAGCCGCCAGTTCAGATACGGCCTTCAGCTTGTTGTGTTTTTCGTTCATCACCAATCCTGTACTTTGCCTCTACCTTCACAGTGAAAAGACCCAAAGTGTTGATCCCATCATGCCATTATCACCGTCCAAGCAGAACATCATGTGTGATGTGACTCCAGAGGGCGACAGCAGCATTTGTAGTAAAGGCATCCTCAGAGTGCAACGGAATATATTCAAACCATAAGGCCATCCATCTAGGTTAGGGTTTGAGAAATTCATCCTATTGCATAAGATGGTCATTTTGGTTGGTAACGTGGGGCCGATTTTACAAAGAGCTTAGATTGATATAACTGTATATCAAGCTTAATTGCTAAGCAAAGTGTGATGTCATAATAAAAATCACTATGGTAGTATTGACAACTCATCTTAAGATGAATCTTAGTGCTTTGTGAAATCAAAACCTTGTTCTCTTATCCTGTTAGTAACTTATTACGCCACACTCGGTCACATCTGCTGCATGTGCAGAGTTTTTACAACTTTTGGCTCCAAGTCTGGTACAGATTTTGTTTGCATTTCTTATGACAGAGATTAAAGGCTTTGGAAAACTTATGTAAAAAAAGTCCCAAAATGTCCCTTTCTTGTTCATACAGAAATCCACTAAGCCAAACCAGCGGAGTGCCTTTCCTATGGGCTTCTGGCTGGGGCCAGTTTGTGTCAACAATCATGTCATACAGGATGGTTTGATACAAATTGGACAGAACAAGAAAGTGGAACCCCTTTCCTGCCCTTTTTAGGTTTCAGTTTTCTTCATACCTTTTTGAGTACAGTTTGCCACTAAATTCCATGTAGAAATGATGATTGGCATTCAAGGGAAACCATTATTTAGGGGATAGTTGTCACAGGTATGCAACATCCAGCAATAAACCACAAGGGAAACGGACTGGGTGGAAACCATTATTTAGGGGATAGTTGTCACAGGTATGCAACATCCAGCAATAAACCACACGGGAAACGGACTGGGTAAATTTAAAATAATCTTGGGTTGAATAAATAAAAAATTGACTAATGTGGGATTTGAACCTGTGTCCTTCGGATTAACACGTTGGTATGCAATTTATCAGCTGATCAGATGATTTCCTAGTTGTTTCCAACTTTTCAGTGGCTTAGAATTGAACTCTGTACTACGTTCTGCTTGCCAGACAGTTTGCTTCCCCTCTGCCAAATCAATGTTGCATTTCTGTTGTTACGGGGACACAAATTGACAACTCAAATCACACCATTTTAAAAGAATAGATTTTATTATGAATATTCCGTACCATTCAGACAATGGTGCTATCCAGAGTAAAAATTAACCAAGTACCGTTAATACGTAGGCCATTTCAAAAACACTTCATAACATGGTACAAGATTTATTCTGAAGAGTTGCTTTTCAAATTGGACCTTTTGTATTTTTTTAAAAGTTTGTTTAACCTTTTTAAATTTCTTGTAATGGTGCTTTATTAAATAAAATGTAAATAAACAAATGTCAACAAAACTAAAAGCTGTGTTTGATGTTTTGAAAACTTTTTAGGCTTCTAAAGACAAGAAACTTAAAAACAAAATTCCATAATTCTAAAGGCTATCAGCTGCAGAGAAGGGTCGGTACATCGTGACTGAAGTTGTTCTTACAGATTGATAAGTAGGATTTGAAACTGTGCTTAGGGGGAGTACAATCAGGTGATGTTTGCGGTGACACCATGTGTCAAATCTCTTTTGGGTACGGATTGACTTAATAGTCAAACTAGCTTAAAATCCGGCACCTACAATTTGAAAAAAAAGAAGGAAACTAGTGATACCATTTTTAGTATATTGCTATTTATGATTATCTAGCTTGAACAGTGGCTATGGATTGCATTCCTTGGCATTGTCACTGCAGTCACTGGCCATAGGCGTCACCAAAAATCTTTAGATTCCGACACGGCTTAATATGGGAATGTGATTAAATGAGTATGCAAATGAAGTGTGGGATGTTTAGAGAGCACTGTATATTAGAGTCTGTTGTTGGAAGATCAGTTCTACATGATACTAGGCAGCAGCTCCAAGAGTGAGGCTTTGCATATCAGTATTTGCTTGTCATTGTAATGCTGATTTATAAGCAAAACTATCAATAATTATACAATAAAAGTCACCTCTGAAAGTTTCAGCTGAATACAGTGTCTACTTGATGAGAAAAACAGGAGACAACTCTGTATTTTCATCAAGGATAGCAAGGCAACCGCATCTCTGGCCAGACGCTAACAAACTGAAACTAGGGAAAGTAACAATTCTACAATATTTTTTGGGATCGTACAAAGTATGACCCCTCCCTTTAATGGGGCAGTGTTGTTATGATCAATGCACACCTGAGACTGGACTTTGATTATGAACTCTCACCCAGTTACTGTAGTGCGCTCTCCATAGATATGATGCAGAGGGAAGGCACACGTGTGTAGTTAACTCGGTTAGAGTTCAGAATTCCATGTACTTTATGAAATTGACTTGGTTGACTTATAACATTCAATTAAGCTGAATAACTTATTGCTGTTTCACAATTACCCCATTACAACTACATGTACTAAATCAAAACCCTGTGTGTGTTAATATAAGCCATAAACAAAAATAAATAATACTGATTACTAGCTATTCAGTTTATAAGTTTTGCTAAAAACGCCAATAATAAAAGTTATGAATTTATTCCCCAAACAGGCCCCTAACTGCATCTTTTACTACTTCAAATTCCTCCAGTGCTAGAGATCTTTTCCTGAGAACATCCACAGCCATTTCTTCCGTCATTGAATCAAACATCTCTTGAACTTGAATAAAACAAAATTAGAAGAAAGTCTTTCATTATCCAAAAACAAAATTCAAAAGTATCAAAAGATACAAACAAACCTTCAATTTAATTTAAATTTCGCATTTGAATGGAAAAGCTCAACTTAAGAGTAACTTAGGGCATGATAGATTGTGGCATTATTGTCATAAAAAGTAGCTGTTTCATGTTTTTCAAAGGCATGCCCAGCAGAAGGGTGCTGGAACTCAACATTATTATGCTTGGTAACCAATGATAAAAGGGTACCAGTGATACAGGGCTATACAACCCCAGTATAATTCTCCACAACACACAAACACATGGTCCTCACTTACGGAATATTGGAATGTGACCTGCAAGTTCACACAGAGCAACATTGAAGCCAGCTGGATTCAAAGATGCAATGTCTTTTCTTACACCTGCAATTAATATAGAGAGACAACCCTGAGCATCAGTGCTGCAGATGCAATACGCAGATCTAAGACCAAAGTCTACAAGTTACAGGTCTGAGCTTGTGGCTAGAAACCTCAAACCTATAGATCTTCACGAGGGTCTCCCAAGGTCAAATTCAATTCTGTGATTCACTCATTATCCACTACATAGAGTCCTTATAAGAATTGGGAAAAATCACAAATCTCTAACCTCTGTTAAAATGAAGTAAAATGGCACTGTGTCTGATACACTTCAAATGCAATTTTTATCAAAACCCCAAAACGTTCAATGACGTCACATTTCAAACATAAGGTCTGTAAAAAAATTACAACTTTTTTTCCCAGTTCATCCTTAATTTTGATGATATTCAATCAAAATAGCATTGAATTTGACCTTTTGAGTGGTGCAGAATTTCCTCTTTGGAATGTACAGACCTATTTGTTTTTGCTGACGTCTTTTTCGCTTTGAAAGAGTATAATAAAATGACATTTTAAACCATTTTCTGAGGTTGGAAACTTTTAAATTTCTCCCACTTTCATGAAGACTCTATCTATTGGAAAATGAGTGCAACACAAAACTCAATGTTGACCTTGCAGAACCTCTTGAAGTATTGACATTCTGCGATCAATAGAGGTAAAATATGCAGTGAAAATACACAGCTATGTCCATGCAACACACACGGTGGGCTGATGGGTACTTTTGCATACGTTCCGGGGGGGGGGGGGGGGGGGGGGGGGGGTACATGTTTTCTGATTTTTTGTTGGGGTGTACAAGCCATTGGTACTTTATTTGGTATTTTGTACATTGAAGTCCAGGCAAAGTTTTTAGAGAGAGGGGAGGGTGGACAGTTTGCTGACTGAGTAGGTCAAGCCTTTGGTAAAGTTCCTTAAGTGCTCAAAATGCCAACAGAGAAAAACTATGAAATGGGGTGAAGTAAACAACTTCCCCACCCACAGGTTGCTACAATTCTGTTCAATGTACAAGACTAAGCTAGACTGAAGGGAATTCTGTTCAGGGTACAAGACTAAGCTAGACTGAAGGGAATTCTGTTCAATGTACCAGACTAAGCTAGACTGAAGGGAATTCTGTTCAATGTACCAGACTAAGCTAGACTGAAGGGAATTCTGTTCAGGGTACAAGACTAAGCTAGACTGAAGGGAATTCTGTTCAGGGTACAAGACTAAGCTAAACTGAAGGGAATTCTGTTCAATGTACAAGACTAAGCTAGACTGAAGGGAATTCTGTTCAGGGTACAAGACTAAGCTAGACTGAAGGGAATTCTGTTCAATGTACCAGACTAAGCTAGACTGAAGGGAATTCTGTTCAATGTACCAGACTAAGCTAGACTGAAGGGAATTCTGTTCAGGGTACAAGACTAAGCTAGACTGAAGGGAATTCTGTTCAGGGTACAAGACTAAGCTAAACTGAAGGGAATTCTGTTCAATGTACCAGACTAAGCTAGACTGAAGGGAATTCTGTTCAATGTACCAGACTAAGCTAGACTGAAGGGAATTCTGTTCAATGTACCAGACTAAGCTAGACTGAAGGCAATTCTGTTCAATGTACCAGACTAAGCTAGACTGAAGGGAATTCTGTTCAATGTACCAGACTAAGCTAGACTGAAGGGAATTCTGTTCAATGTACCAGACTAAGCTAGACTGAAGGCAATTCTGTTCAATGTACCAGACTAAGCTAAACTGAAGGGAATTCTGTTCAATGTACCAGACTAAGCTAGACTGAAGGGAATTCTGTTCAATGTACCAGACTAAGCTAGACTGAAGGGAATTCTGTTCAATGTACCAGACTAAGCTAGACTGAAGGGAATTCTGTTCAATGTACCAGACTAAGCTAGACTGAAGGGAATTCTGTTCAATGTACCAGACTAAGCTAGACTGAAGGGAATTCTGTTCAATGTACCAGACTAAGCTAGACTGAAGGGAATTCTGTTCAATGTACCAGACTAAGCTAGACTGAAGGGAATTCAGTTCAGGGTACAAGACTAAGCTAGACTGAAGGGAATTCTGTTCAATGTACCAGACTAAGCTAGACTGAAGGGAATTCTGTTCAATGTACCAGACTAAGCTAGACTGAAGGGAATTCTGTTCAATGTACCAGACTAAGCTAGACTGAAGGGAATTCTGTTCAATGTACCAGACTAAGCTAGACTGAAGGGAATTCTTACCCAAAGACGAGTGTCTCGGCCATAGTATAACTCTTACAGTCTGCTCTGTGATTGGTCCATCAGGGCTCAGTTCATCTCCTCTTGTCATGAATAAATTATGAGCGATTTCCTTTTGTTGGAGAACAGACGCCACTTTGTACACAGCGCTGCCAAGGAAAAAACAAACCCAACAACTTTCTCTCGTCATCTCAATTTTGTGTATTTTGATTTGTGGATCTCTTGAAAATACAATGAAAGCCAAACGGAAAAAAAAACACTTCAAAGTTCCACACACACACAATGTTTTTCATTAAGATATGCAAATCAGAAAAGTTGCATCAAGCCAACGAACACTGAGGGGGCACTTGGTATCCATAATGATAGTAACATCTGAAAAAGTTTGTAATTTACCTCCTCTATTGGTGCAATCTTCATTCATAAAATTGTCTACTTTCTCCTTTGATCTGTGAACAAACTGTGCCTGCAGGAAATCCAGGCCTTGCGACTTAAAAAACCAAAACATGGTCCATAGATGGGGTTGCGAACTTGCAACAGAAAGATTTTTCAAATCTAATAAAACAACAAATATTACCTTGCAATTTGTTCCACAGTTGAGCCTTTCAATTGGAATATAAACCCCCTAACTGGCCAATCAGCAAGCTCAAAGCATTGTCCAATCACATGCCTTGCTGCCTTAAGAGTAAAATAAATACATGTATTAACACTAAATTGAAACAATGATACATCGATTGCAGAATTGACTGGAAATTTGGTTTGCATTATGAAAAGCTTACATGTCATTTGTTTTCCTCTCAAACTATTCATCATGGAAGTACTGTAATCTCTCTGACAACAGAGAGCAGAGTTGGCATTTGGCCAAATGGAGATTATAACATCTTCAAATTTGGGTGATTCCCAGTATAGTACGCAGCTAGACTTTGATATGGAGAGGCCAAAAAAGTTGTTGATATCCTTTGCATCGTAAACATTGAGTCCACTTCGGGTTGAACAATTAATGTCTGTATAATTTGAAAGATGGGGTTCAACTTGAACATGCAGATATATTCATGCAAATGCAAACCTTTTATTTATAACGATAAAGTATAAATAACAATCTTCTGACTCTTTAATGCATGAAGAAATTTACATGTTTAACAGAGATGTTTAGTAAAGTGTCATCAAACATTTGTCTAATTTGTATAAAATTCATACATAAAAGTTAAACGTACCGTTGTTTCAATTGGGATTTTGTGTGGCAAGTCATATCCATGAAAATGTTGGTGATTGACCGACGCTAATCCACATAGACTGTTGAATCCAACACGAAAACTTCTGTACAGTCCAAGACAGGTTAAAAACTCATTTTATAAACTGACCAGGCAGTATAATAATCATAATATTAAAACCCGGTGTTTATGTACCGTAGTGCCTGTATTCACCAATTTTACCACTCATGACACATGAACATTATTACCCCTGATCACTGGGCCATTTATTTCATTCCTTAAACCATCTCAGCTTCCTTTGGAGTTTACAGCCTGTGCTTCCAAGTATGTAGCGCACCAAGCTAAATCAATCACAAGAACCATCTCTGCCCTCACAGGTGCCCATTTACTCCCGGGTGAAGCGAAGTAAATACACTTAAGTATCTTGCTCAAGGAAACAAGTGTCATGACAGGGATTGAAGATTTGAACCTAGCCTTGTGACTTTGTAGCAGAGCTTGAGCCTGGTGCACTAGATCACTCAGCCACAATACCCAATACTATCATAATTAATAAATAATAATAATAATACAAATTCCAAGGCATGCATGAAAGTAAAAAATTAGTGCAAAAGATACACAATCATTTTAATTTGATCATTTATCTCTTGTAGAGCAACTTATGTAAAGTCAAGTAATGAAACTTACCTTTGAGAACTCAATAAAATAGTATCCAAGGCTAAACGTATGGCATCTTCTGAAAGAGACTGCAGAAAAAAATTAAAAAATATCATAGACAACAAATCAAAAACTGGTATTCAAAATTTCCATTTTTCAGACAAAGAACCTGAGGACTTGTTATTTTAAGTTTTCCTGGTAGTTTTAGGCAAATAAGTGGCCAATTTAAATATAACGGTAATCCATAAAAATATAATCTCCTCATGACAGTCATTCACTTTCACTTAATGTTTATTTAAGCAAATGTTCTGTTTCATCTTGCGATTTAAAAAGATAAACATTCAATTTAACAATCCTTTCAAACAGCATTCAAATTCACAGCAGCTTTTTGCAGAAATCTCTACTCCCACATGTATACTCAGTCAAATTGAACGTCGATTTCGCATGTCTTCAAAGAACTCTTTATAAGTTTAATTGAATCCAATCATATACAAATTTGCATACCTCATAAAGTGAAAGTAAATGATGGTTTCAATGGCAAAAATGCTTAAATATGAATGCTTAAAATCATGAAATAGGCTGGTTTTTTTTGCTGAAACTGACTGACAAAACCTGTATAATAATAGCGACATGTTAAAAAATTTAACTGCAACAAAAATAAATAAATAATAAAAATAATAATAATAATAATAACAAAAGCCTGACTGCTTTTGTTACACCAGTATACCTGTTTATGTGTGTTGTGTTATCATTTAGCCTTTGAGAAAGACTCTGCTAGGGTCAAAACGTCAGATCATTGACAAATTTTTGCATCAGACCATTGACTAATTTTGGCATTTATCATGTTTATACCACATGTCCCTTTTGGTTGGTAAGCAGTTTGCAAACAGCTTACCCAGTTTCTCAAAGGTTTTAACCTGAAAGCTAACTGACTGTAAATATCACCAGTACCAATCCTGTAGAGAAGTGTTACCATCACTTTAATACCTTTAAAAATCACTACTGGTTATTTCAATTTCTGCAACTGAATCAAGCCCATTAACACTTTTTGGAGGGTAGAACAAAGAAAAATTGACTGTAGTAGGACTTGAACCCGTGACCTGCTAACATTCTACCAACTGAACCAGCAGTCTCCCTATTATGTCAATATTTTTGTTCGGGGGGGGGGGGCAGGGCAGTCTGAAGCCATACAACCTGCAACAGCCTATTCAAGTCCTGTTCCAGTCAGTTTTTCTTTGTTCAACCCAATTTTTTATCCAGTTTCCCTTGTGGTTTATTACTTGATAAATTAAAACAAAACACAATTTCATAGCGTGGTTGTTTGGTTGGTTTATCGAAGAATGGTAAAAAAATTATGTTTCTAAGAGCGAATGATGTAGTATGCGAGTGACATCATTGTTTCCAATTTACATTAAATTATGCTGTACTTTTCTCTAAGGTAGTCATTGTTTAATATGATTAAACAGACAGTTGAAAGCTTACTTGTGGTAGGCACTCAAATCGTCTTGGTACAATCAAGACATGGTAGTGTTCCAATGGGCTGACATTGATTATAATAGCATTATGATCGCCCTTCTGGGTATCATTCATCATTGTGTTTCCATTACGCTGTGGCTGTAACTCCAACAGAATCTACACAGGAAAGACAACAAATAAGTTTTGTAGAAGTTTAAGACTAGTTCAAGTAAATTTTGCATGCTAAAGCTTTGATTTTGTCAAGTCTTCTAGGCTTAACAAGTCCTCATCCAATCCAAACATTTGCTTAGCACTGAATAATTATGGCAAGCATGAAACCGTCAACCAACCAGCTAGCCCATCTCATCTACCCACCCTTAACCCAGCTCATTCACCCCACCTCAGCCCAGTCTGGCCCATCTCATTCACCCCACCTCAACCCAGCCTGGCCCATCCCATTCACCCCATCTCAACCCAGCCTAGCCCAGCTCATTCACGCCACCTCAACCCAGTCTGGCCCATCTCATTCACCCCACCTCAACCCAGTCTGGCCCATCTCATTCACGCCACCTCAACCCAGTCTGGCCCAGCTCATTCACGCCACCTCAACCCAGTCTGGCCCATCTCATTCACCCCACCTCAACCCAGTCTGGCCCATCTCATTCACCCCTCCTCAACCCAGCCTGGCCCAACCCATTCACCCCATCTCAACCCAGCCTAGCCCAGCTCATTCACGCCACCTCAACCCAGTCTGGCCCATCTCATTCACCCCTCCTCAACCCAGCCTATCTCATTCACCCCACCTCAACCCAGCCTGGCCCATCCCATTCACCCCATCTCAACCCAGCCTAGCCCAGCTCATTCACGCCACCTCAACCCAGTCTGGCCCATCTCATTCACCCCTCCTCAACCCAGCCTATCTCATTCACCCCACCTCAACCCAGCCTGGCCCATCCCATTCACCCCATCTCAACCCAGTCTGGCCCATCTCATTCACCCCACCTCAACCCAGTCTGGCCCATCCCATTCACCCCATCTCAACCCAGCCTGGCCCATCCCATTCAACCCATCTCAACCCAGCCTAGCCCAGCTCATTCACGCCACCTCAACCCAGTCTGGCCCATCTCATTCACCCCACCTCAAGCCACCAACCCTGAACGACTTGATCCCCATACTGACCTCCTTAGTCTTGACCTTTGTGAAGTTAAACAGGTCAGGGTTAAATGGCTGGTTGATGTGTACAATATTCTGAGCAGGCCTCCTTTCCAAAGCTCTCTTGATGTTCAACTTGACATGGAACCAACAAAAAAATGAACGAAAAAAGGAAATCTTTCAGAGAGGTTTGGGGTTGCTAGTAAATAAAGAGATCTAAGACAATAAGAAACTCTGCAAATGGCCCTTGCTCTAGGGGAAAACATTTGAAAAAGAATGTTGATACATATAATTAGGTAGTTTATCTACTAATACACTTCAGTGGTTTCAAGATGTGACATTATTATTTCTTTCTGTCTTATTATGTATAATACAATATTAAAGTTATTCTTTAAATTGAGACAATCAACCAATGTTGAGATAAAACCATGGGCTGACCCAATGGCGGTGATGTGATGGTTGCATAAGTGGTGGAATGTTTGTCTGACAGTCGGGCATCTTAAGCAAAGTGACGTCATTAGTGCGGAGGGATATTGCAATTCACTTCTGCACAAAAATACAATCTTAGAAACTGACCCAGCCCAATCACTGGTTTCCACATACTATAATATTAGTGTATTTACCTGCACAACAAATTGCAGGGGACCAGGTAAGATCTTCGTTTGGAGCTCATCTAACTGGTAACGGAAGAACCCATTCACCACTGCCTCATCCCACGCTGATTGAAGGACTTGATCAAACTTCAGGTGAAACAAACAAATTAAAATATCACATAAAAAGGTTAATGGTTTTTCATGAGTGACCAGTGAAATATGATGGGTCAGCACTATTGTCTCAATGGGCAGAAATGCTTCTTGTCGAGCCGTATTGCATGTTTTTGTATGCCCTCTAGTTCTTACATTACTCCATGCATCCAACCGGTAACCAACCAGTGAAATATTCAGATGTTCTGTATTAACGTTTTTTTTTCCAAGGTTCTTTTATGGTGAAAACTAGAGTTAATGCAGAGTGGTTTTTAGTTCTTAAAATGCCTTTCTCTTGACCTAGAGTTTCACAATGGCTGGTAGAGCTGCAATAATCGTTACTCTTGGTCATGGGTATTTAACCTATACAGAAGGACCATGCATAAATATTTGTTTAGTACCAAGCTGACCGTGCATAAAAAAAAGAAGATCTTTTACACAGTCACACCTTACTAAGTTGTACTTTGCCATGACCGTCTGGCGTTGGGGTCTGCTCAAGTAAGTCTTCATTGGAGTACACAAATTGAAGCATTCTCAGTTGCTGCAGGTTGCGTTGGAATCAAACCGGACGGATATTCATGGGGTGGAACCTACACCTGTGTAGTATTAATAATAATAATACAATTAATTTTAATAGATGTTAAAACTTGCATCAAGATAAAGATCAATGTTTGCGTTTTACTCATGCATCGATGTGTGTTAGGCAATGTAATCCCCCTGCCCCCCCCTAATCCTGTGAAAAAAACAAAGGCATCAGGCAAGCTTGGTGGTCTAGTGGTAAGACATCTGCTCTAGAATAATGAATCCCACCTGAGTAATATGCCTGTGGATTATTATTTTACAGAACTCAAACTGTGTATACAGTGCTTACCAGATATCGATGTACATTATGGGTAACACGCAAATAATAATATTTATAACGCTAGTTTCTTTATTTGTGTGGGGTTCAAAATTCCTGTGCACATTTAGTAAAGAAACAAGTTCTGATGATCCTAGCCCCCCAGTAGTGTGGTCAAGGGTTCCACTAGTGTGGCCAAGGGTTCACTTGGCCACTCTTGGGGGGCTATGATGATCCTTACCGTGTTTTTAAAATCAACCTTGATTTAACACATTTTTTGACCACCTTCATGGGTTTTTTGATTGGATAACGGCATACAGTTCAGAAACAGAAAGTAAATGAAATTTTTAAAAACCATCTGACCCACCTTTTAACAATACACTTTAAGTTCATGATCTGTTGAAATCCTTGAAGTTGCAGTCTTTTGAAAGATTGTCCATAATTTACAGTGGTACTGTATGCAGGCACCATCATATGTTTTCAGTCTTTTCATTGTACTCGCACTGTAGTACAGTTTCTGTTGTACTTAATCTAGGGTCTATGTAATAAACAGGCAACATCATATGTTTTCAATCCTTTCAATGAGTGCCAGTTTCTATCAGCTTGAAACACTAGAATGGCGTGCAAAATGTTTCCAAAAAGATGAAGAATTGTCATGATAAAGTTCTTCTTCCATAATTCATACAATTTATTATCAAACATATTTATTATCGTTGCCCCGTAGTTGGTGGCTCTTCTGCTCTTTGATTGGTCAATACAATAAATAATTATTAGTTTGTGAAAGTGAAAGTTTAATACTTTGTGCAACCAACTATTCTCTATTCAACAGAAACTCAATGAGAAGTTGGAAAATGGCACCATTTGTTTTCATTTAGGTTTATTTTTTAACTTGTTTGACAACAATATTTGAAACCCTTAATTTGTTTTATTGTTCAGTTTTTATTGTTTTGATCTGCAGTGGCAAGGACACAAAATTATTGAATGCCTGCGAACCAAAGGCACTGGTGTGCAAAATGTTAAGTGTACCCAGTAACTGCAGTCAGGATATTTCCACTGTGCATGCAACAAAAGGAATGGAGTCAATATCTGTTTGTTCTGCTTGTAAACAAAGGACTATTGGATCAGTTGTTAGAGATTCAGCATCACTGTCTTCATCCTCCATAACCAAAGGTAGTTTATTTATTGGTTTTCTCTTCTGGTGACTTGTTCCAGATGTTCTAGGTTGTGGTGAACCCTTTGTGACAGAATTCTTTGTCTTCTTTATTTGTTGCTCTTGATGTTTCCCAATGTTGTCCTTAGTGAAGGCTTTAGCTCTTACCACAGCATTAACAACTTTACGCTTCTTTGTTTGTTTGGTATTCTCAGTAAGTACAACTTTAGCTCTCCTGATAGAGTCCGTGCATCTGTCTGTAGTGTCGTCAGCCTTAGGTTTCTCTGCTGTGATGACAAAAGCTGAAATGTTCTCTGGACAGTTAGCTGTTGATGAAGTGGAAACGGTTGCTGGCAGAAAACTTGATTGGTTCATACTACACCGGTCGACTGGATAGATGCCACTCTTTCGGAATGATGCCTGCAGGTTATTTGATGTAAGTGCACATGTATAGGCCTTACAAGCAATCTCAGCCAGGCAGTATCTGTCTATGCCAGATGTCGCATGGTGCTCCATATGAGTTTGTCTCATACCATCTAGGGTCTTTTCAAATGGTCCCAAACATCCAGCGCCAACTGGCTGAAGAATGTGTGAAGTGTGTGCTGGAAGTACAAATAGAATGATATTTTTCTCCCGTGCCCATTGAATGAGTGATAACGACACATGAGACTTACGTCCATCATACAATATCAAGACAGGGTTATCTGATGTAGCTTGAATGGAGAATTTGCTGAAATGGTCTTTGAGGTATCTATGAAAAATGTCCGAGTTGGGCGAGCCCGAGTCGCTGACTGCACCTCCCGTACCAGCAGTACAACCTGACAAGAGTTCCTTACGCATCCGCCGTCCCTTGAATATGAAAAATGGGGGCAATGCCACACCAATGGCATTCCCACATCCAATTATTGTTGTTGTAGATGATTTATCCATCGTTGCTGTTCGAGGTTCTTCTTGGCTTGAGGAAGCAAAACAAGTAGGTGTATGGTTGTCAGCGATGCCCTTCTCATCAATATTATAGATGGCCTGTGGGCGATCCTTTAGGCTATACTTCTCCATTATATGCTCTAGTTCATCAAAGTATTTGTTGACTGTTTCCCGAGAGGTAGCTTTTTCTCTCATTACCTTGAGTGACTTGGGTTTCTGAACCTTGAGTTCTGGCCAGCGCTTCATGAAGCCATAAAACCACTGTAGTGAGAGAGGCTTATCTGACTTCTTTCTCTTTCCAAGGTAGACAGCAAAGTCAGTAGCAAGTGCTGTAACTTCAGAGCGGATGTAACTGTAGCCAAAGGAACTCATGGACTCAATGTGTGTTACTAATGTTTGTTCTTCTTCCTGGCTCATTAGGGGATCAGGTCCAGACCTGGTAGTTTCCAATTTGGCTTTTCCGTTATTAACTCTAACTTTATCATGTAGAGTAGAGTATGGAACAGAGAAAGTCTTGGAAGCTGTCCTTATAGGTATACCCTGACCAACAACAGCTTGATATGCATCGTCAAGAGATTCTTGTGAGTAACATCTGTAGCTGACCTTTTCTTTCACGTGCTGTATATATAAAGTGGAGGAGGAAAGCGTAATATTGCCGTAAAAAAAACCTGTCACATTTTATCATAAAATTTCTAAAATTAATTTCATTAAATTTGTGTCCTTACATTATAAAAAAAACAAACCCCAAAACCTAAGTAACTCTTTAGTTCACTCAATAATTTTTTTTAAAAATACAAAAAGCTCTCCATCAATTTCACCCTCCTGGCAACCATGTTTTAAGATGCTTCAGTTTTCATGGTTTATAAACCAAGTTTTAGGATACTTTGGTTTATAAGCCATGATTTATAATCATACCAAACAATATTTTATGATTTAATAGTCATGGTTTGTACACCATAGTTATAGCCAATACTTCACAACCATTGTTTATGAACCGCACGGTTCTTTGTTGTTCATCATAAATTTGGTTTACAAACCATGACAATGTTTAATCAATTTATGGTTTATAATCAATGACAATGATTCTGAATCTAGAAACAAATATATCTAGGTAGGATCACAGGCAAGTGTAAGACATGTTTTTCAAACCCAACAAGGCTGGGTCATACTTTGGTAATGATCCTGAAAAAATGTGTGTAATTTCTATCCGTAAGCTCACTTGTTAATAAAGATGGTAATGAACGGTAGTCAGCTTCCTGCCAGATTATTTGGTCTGAAAGGACCCTGTTGATTACAAATCGCCACACAATAAGCAATAGCATCATCAGATCAATGTTCTATTCCACCAAAAGAAAGCTTAGCTGACAAAAGTTATGTTTGGAATAATATTTGACCATGCATGACCACTACCAGATGACTATGGATGCCTGGATTTATAGTCGATATATTTGATTATCGACCATCCTGACGTTACACAGCCTTGTAATTTCTATATAGTAAAATAAGTGCATATTTTTGTAAAAAGTGTGAACTGGGGTGAGCTGTACTCCGTTTTTTCGAAATGTTGACATCTGCGGTCATGCTAGTAAGTAGTAGTAAGGACCACAGATGTCAAAATATCAAAACGGAGTACAGCGTCCAAGTTACCATGGAATACTACTGCCTACTGTATGGGTCTAGGCCTAGTGCTTATATAATCATGATAATAATTACTCCTAAAAGTCCTAGATCTATGCATGTATGCGGTTCGTTCCGCTAGCAGAACGAACCGCATAATTCTAGGAGTAGATAATAATGATCTATACATAGTTTTTAAAACTATTAAGGAAGTAGATTGTACTTAAAATTAATATTTTTAGAAACTTGTGTCCGAGGTGCGAGTGTCACTTACAAAAGGAAACTTTACTCTCAACATGTTGAGGCGGTTGATGCCAGCTAAGCTGATGGTACGGACGAACACACAAAATGAAGTCAGTGTGGGATTGATTCAGAACAGAGTCTGGGGTGTCACTAGTCACTGTACATCACGCACTGTCTCGCGGTAAACGGGAATCCGAAAATAGCGTTCAATTTCAAGTTCCATGATCACCTGATCAATGATGGCTAATCGAAAATACATGACGATCGAAAATAAATGACGGCACGATTTAGTGCTGGGTTTCTAAAAGCACAATTGAAAGTCTCCATCTCTTACCCAACGCATTCTACTTGGTTAGCTAAAAACCTACCTGGTTGACTGGAAAAAAAAAACGACACAGAAAACTTAAATTGAACAAACCACCTTGTCGTCTTTCTCCTTTCCCTTGTACACAAAATGGTTCACGTGATCGATCACATGATTAGTGCGCCACCAAGCGGCCGCATGCTGAGAGTAAATAAAGAGACGGAGCGAGAGCACTTATTCCTTCTAAAACATCCAAGAACAACGTCCAAGCGGGGAGATTGAAGTCATATTGATCATGGAGGTCTTTGGATTTGATATGTCAGTCGTGTCAGTTACTTTGACACTTGTTATAACCGTGGCAGTGACGTTTACATGGTATGGAAACGACGGTGCAAGTTCAACTTAACAATACTCCTAGTTTTTAAATGTGCCCAATGGTCTAGAGGTATATTGTATAAAAAAAGTTCAATGACAAAAGATCTTTAAGTACAGGGTTATACCCCTGTTCTTGTATATAGTCACAAAAATGGAAAATAATGTGACGTATGTAAATCATTAGGACATTACACTACTTAACAGTTTACTATTATGAATATCGTCTTAAAAGTTGTTTACAGAAAATTGAAATAATAACCAGTTTGATTTATGCATGGAGGAAGGATTCCTTCCTCCATGATTTATGGTTTACAATAGCACTCTGTACCAATGTTTGCTCAAAACGGAAGCTCAGTACCCGAATCTCAGTACAAACAAACCGCCTTTCTTTGTTGCTGTGGAAATAGAAAGCCAATAATGTTCATTTTTTACCTGTAGGCCTGAAGTAGACCCAGTAACTGCAGAATTGTGCAAAGGCGCTCAGCGTTCTCCGTTAACAGTGGTCCAGTGGCCAAATGCCAGTTAAAACACCAGAGGACCAGTCAAAATTCTCTCCTAGTGGTCTGGCTGACTAGTTCAGAAATGAAAATGTATCCCTAGTTCTTGAAATACAGACCAGTGAAAAAGCTGACGGACCAGTGACAAGCTAACTGGTCCTGTCGGCCAGTCACTTAAAAAAAGTTAAGGGTAAACCCTGGCTGTTTTGTTGTTGTTGTTGTTGAAACTTTGACTTCCAAAAAATGAGTACGGCGCCTCAGTTCCTAGGTTTGAGCTTGAAGATACCTGTGGTTATGAAGAAAGGTGGAATGAATAAATGTCAGGTATAAATGATGGAGGGAAACTCCAACTGGGGAAGTTCTGTCAATCATGTAGGGACTGAAAACCCAATCCACATGCAAAGCTCTGGTCTGAGATGGGATTCGGACCAGGGTACACCAGAGTGATAGACGGGGGAAGAAATCACTAGTAGTAGGCCAACCAACATGTAACATGTTTCTTCATGTAAATACATGGCAGTTTGCAAAGTTTAAGTTGATCTCTAACATAATTGTCCTCCTTCAGGTATGACTGGTGGTGTCATCAGTATTTCCAACGACTAGGAGTCCCTGTGGATAATGATTATATTCCCTTCTTTGGGAATGCTCATCGATGGGGTGAAGTAAGACAGATTTTCATAATCCGAGACAAATATTTCTCTCAAAGACAAAATACTGGATTGGTTATTATTGAAAAATAAAATTGATTAATTTCAATCTGAAAACTCACATATTTCAAAGTTCCTATCAGGAGTACGAATCCTCCAGAGAAAGTTGCTGTCTTAAATACAATCACAAAAAGACAAAGATGAGAAAATTTGAAAACCCCTGTTTTCAAGCCACTATTATGATTGATACAATCCAAATAAGCCTGACTCAAAATAACTAACAGAGCAAAGTGTTTTTCATTGTTCTCTTTGGCAATTTGTATCTGCATGTTCTGCATCCACTATGTAAATTAGCTTTACACCCTATATTTACAAACATATTGCATGTATTGCATGTACAATGTACCTCTAGTTAAAACTTGCATCTAGTGTAAGTTGTTCAGTATGTGTTTTTTCTTTCTTTATTTTACTGTGTTATCAGGGACTTCATACTGCATTTACAGATTGTGTGAAGAAATATGGAAAAGTTGTAGGGTAAGGTACAAAGCTTCAATGTCCATAACGTAATTTATGATGATTGACTCCAATCAATATTGGATCTTAGGATGAAGCCAATGCTGATGAATAATTGATTTTAAATGGAGGATTAACTTAATGTCTCTGTCACAGAATTTACAGCTTCCGCAGCCCTACGTTGATTGTAGCTGATGCTGAAGTCCTCAAGAACATTCTGGTTAAAAACTTCTCAAATTTCCAAAACCGAAAGGTCAGTACTTTTTATCAATCTCTTCTTGGTAATAGTTGAGAATGAATTGTTGCAGATTGAAGCTGAATCACAACAATCATCATTTAATTGCCATGTTTTTATTTGTTATTGTAGACTTCACCTCTTCACAACCCAAAGCCTCTGAATAAGTCTTTGCTCCAGTTGAAAGGAGAAGCGTGGAAGGAAGTACGCAGCATCCTCACACCATCATTTAGTGCATCTAAGATGAAATTGGTGAGGAGGTACTTTTCCAAGATCCCAATCAAAGATCAAGATTGGGATCTTGGAAAAGTGCAAAAACATTTCTCTAAAAAGGCATTTCTAATGAGTACATTAGTTTAAAAGTGCAAAATCATTGGTTCTTGCAAATATTATCCTAAATGTTTACAAATCTTCTGACCTCATGAAATAACATCTCTAATGCAAGATAAATTAAAGGTCATTACAAAATCAAGTTACACAATTTTTTTTCATGATGCAACCTCTTAAATTGAATGGATAATTACTGGTAGTATTTGTTATCATCCCGTTTTTGTATTTTTATTTCTATGCCTGGTCACAAAAAAGAAGGAATTTTAGAGATGCATCTACATAGTACACATGTAGTTCTGATGATGTTTTTCTGAAGTTTTGGTCTTAGAAGTCTTCAAATCTTGTATTTCAGGAGACGGTCTTGCCTCTGATGTTATTGCCTAGAAGAAGACACATGTCATGTGATAGGCTTGTTTCTAACAAAGTCGTTCCACCATAACTCCTTGATCACACATCAGTTTTTACTCATTGTTTGGCAACATTGTACCATTGTACACACAAGTGTTTACAAAGTGTTGCTCTCCATGTTTTGTCCTATTTAGATGTCGAGTACCATCAATGAATGTTGTGATTCCTTGGTGTCTAACTTCAAGCTGGCACAAGAGGGCGGCAAAGCAGCTGATTGTAAAGAGTAAGTTTGGGATAAATCAAGCCAGCGTAAAGTGTTAGGCCTACATCAACATTATAAGGTTTTGAATGCTGTATTTTGCACTTTATCACATCTTCCTAGCTCTTTTCACAAGATGTTAAACTAATCAATATCAACACAAATATTAATCTCAAACCTGGCTTGTGTTGCCTTAAAACATTTTGTTGTAGCTAATGTGTGATTGAGTATTAATTGTTTGATTTTCTTTGCAGATTGTATGGTGCGTTTACCATGGACGTCATTGCCAGGTGTGGTTTTGGTCTGAAGTTGGACTCACAGCAGAACAAGGATGATCCATTTGTTAAGAATGCGAAGAAGTTGTTTAACTTCTCCACTACCAGCCCTCTTGCCATACTTGCAGGTAAATCGGGTACAATTAATAGCGCCAAAGAGCAGATGCCTTATCATCACCGTGTGTGCACGATGATGGTGTATCACACCTGAGGGAGTCTCAAAGCACTCATTATTTTTCCTACAAGGTATGCAGATTAAAAAATAAATAAATAATGGTCAAGACTGGGACCCACTCTTGTGCTGATCAGAAACACCAGGGCCCAACTTCATAGAGCTGCTTACAGCCGATCTTGTGCTAACTTGGCGAGTTCCATTTCATAGCGCTGCTAACCGTAAACATATGAACAGGCATGCTAACCTTCTGGTGCCTACTGTATGAAAATAAATGACGTAGCAATTCAAATCCATCATGAACACACAAGCTGGCCACCTGTTTTTCTTGCTAACTTGTGAATGCTTACACTTAAAAAAAATTGTTCTACTTTAGTTAGCACAAAAATTTGCTTGCTGTTAAAAAGCAGTGCTATGAAATTGGCCTCATAGCTTGAGTCCAGCTTGACCACTTGGCCATGACACGCCACATGCATGAGATGGTGCAGGTACCAGACAGTTCAATGGATCTGTACTAATTTCATCATGTAAAAAGAACAATATTATGTACATAAAGCTTGTTATGAAGGTCACAATTTGAATACAGTTTACTGTTTAGAAAATATGTTTTTGTGCATTTTCAGGTGTCTTTCCTTTACTAAATCCCATCTTTGGTTACTTCAACTTTTCAATCCTTGACATCAATGTGATGAAGTTTTTTTCTGAGGTGACTGAAGCAGCCTGTAAATTGCGCAAGGAGGAGGGTGATCAGGCATCTAAGGTAAGAACAGTGGACTCGTCAGCTTTTTATAGGTCTATTTCAAATGAGGACTAAGGTACAAATACTAGTAGATGCATGAGAGTGCATTGTCGTAGAATATAATCACGAGGTGGAATCTGGATTATTCCATTTCATGAGGTGAAACTGAGTGAAATGGACGAGCCAAAATTCACCGAGTGATTATATTCTTCGACAATGCAGGAACGAAATTCATTCAATATCTGTTTTATATAACTCACACACAGGTCCTTGTCATTTGAGTTGTTTTCCCAATATACAAAAAGTAGACAAGGAAACTCATCCACCCCACACTCTGAAACTTCTGAAAATCCCTTCTAAACAACACGAACGACTACGCTTAGACACTAACCTTTTCTACCATGACACAACCTTGGGACAAATAGGCAGGAAGGATTATTTGGAAATGACGCCATGAAGCATTCTAAAATTATCCATATGGGACTCCTACTAGTATGAAGTTCATCATCAATCAGCTTTCAAATTTAAACTAATCAATTATTTGTTCCAAGATGATTATCAAACCTGTACTTTGTTGTTGTGTTTGGACAGGCTGTTGACATGTTACAGTTGATGTTGAATGCCCACGACGATCCAGATCGTCAAGAGGTGGCTTCTTCTACGGATTCTGGGTCACATCATCGCAAGCCTCTTACGACGGAGCTTGTGACAGCTCAGGTAATCTCATTAAATACAGCCTACACCACTCTACACATTCGATGATACCTTTTGTTGATATGTATGTATTTTTTGTTTTTTTCCAAAGCCAGATAATTGTTTTATCTGCTTGCAGAGGGCCTCTTTAAAACAAAATATTGTTGGAGGGGGGGAATATATAACTTAACTGAAAAACATTATTTGTTAAATGTTTTTTTCTTCTTTTTTCTTACTTTACCCGACAAGACAATATGTATCTCGGTGTTTACTAGAATTATAAATTTAGTTTGTACAAATTAATACAGACAGTGGTTTTCTTCCTTGCCGGGTACGAGACGACCAACGCCTTGCTAACCTTCGCTGCATATCTACTGGCTGTGAATCAAGACATCCAGGAGAAACTTCATGCTGAGATTGACAACCTCGCTCCCACTAGGGATGACCTTGGCTATGACATCATCAATAAGATGGAATATCTGGACATGGTGATTAATGAAACGCTTCGTATGTATCCGCCAGCAGTTATGTAAGTATTTACCCTGCATTTAAAACACTCAACTGGCGTATGGTGGAGCTAACTGCGTGTGCACAGAATTAACTGTGTACTGTGTAGATGCATTCACCACATGATGTCATCATGCAGGCTGGAATAGTGTATCTATCATTCAAAACCATAGTGGATGATATTTAATGGTTACACAGTAAGAAGGTTGACTGTATACTGTGTAGTTGCATTGACCACATGATATCATTATGCAAGCTGTCCTAAACCTAAGAGAAGTGAGACTACTGTACACTTTTATGTAATTCCTTGTGTTCCTTTGACTTTGCAGATTTTCTCGCACATGCAATAAAACTACAACTTATAATGGCTTGACGTTTGAAGAGGGAATTGAGGTGTTTGTGAGCGTCTGGACTATTCATTATGATGAAGACTATTGGTCCAATCCGACTAAATTTGACCCTGAAAGGTAAACTTTTCAAATGTCTTTAAATTACTTAATTTCATATTACCAATAATATGCATTTACATGTACAGCTATCTCTAAGTATGATGTTCATGATCCTGTCAGGACCCTCTGAGTAATACCAACACCTTGTTCTATGGACATCGCGCCTTGCATTCGCAGCACCATTTATTTGAAACAAACTGCCTTTGGATATCAGGACAGTCTCCACTGTGAACGTGTTCAAGCTTGGCCTGAAGCCCTATCTTTTTAACAATGATATTGTCTAAATATTTCTTTTTGGAACCTATTTAAGCATATTGTGACTTCTTATCACCCTTACCAAAACTTCCAATTAATTTTTCCAATTGGAGCCAATTGGAATTTTTCCAATGCTGTGTATTGGCACAAACCCAATTGGACCCAGTTAGACACAATTGGACTTAGCAGGATACAGTTTGATTTTTTTTCCCCCAACTAGATCCAATTGGATATTTTCAAGTAAACCCACAAAATAAGTACCATTGAGCAAAACAAAGTAGTTTATACCCATTGGGCTGACAATCCAAAAACTTTTGGGGATATAGTATATCCAACCCCACTCGAGGGATTTACACCAGTGCAAGTAACTTATTCTTAACTAAATCCAGTTGGTGACATTGGAATAATAGGAAGATTGCTTTTCCAATTGGACCCTGTTGGGAAATAAAATTTCCAATTGGAAAAATATTAGGAGGTGAAATTTCCAATTGGTAGAAACAAATTCCCACTGACTCCAATTGGATTTCCAATTGGACTGAGTTGGTCTAAGATTTTATTCCAAATGGAAATTCAGTATTCCAATGTAAACCAACTTGCACCAACTCAATCCCATTCTTTCCAACTGGATGTCCAATTGGAATGAATTGGATATTTTAGTAAGGGCATGGACACAATATGTGTATTGCCGTTCTTTACCATCATTTTGGTTCTTTTACATGCTCTGAATGGTTTCCTGTGCTTTTATACATTATTTTGATGTGTTCTTTAATGTATTCTGTTGGTTTTAAAATAATTTTTAAAATCAAATTAAAGAAGTTTGTGCTATTAAATGTCAATTGCATTCTCATGCTGCATGGTTGAAGCTTCTTGACTTTCGATATTATTCAATCAAAAGGCCTTGAATTTGACCTTTTGACTGATGAAAAATTCCTCCTTGGAATGTAAAGATCTGTTAGTTGTTAAAATCCAAGGACGTCATATTTCAAATTTCGCTCTGAAAAATATCCCTGTACAAAAATGTATAGACCCACTTTTTCTCAGAATGATGTCATCAGATATTTTGGATGGAAGGGTATTGAATACAATGGCAATACACCATACTAATGCAAGGTTAGAGACTTGTGATTTTTCCCCACTCACATGAGGACTCTATCTTTTGGAAAATGAGTACATCACAAAGATGAATTGGTCATTTCCTTACCTCTTTAAGATTCTGAAGAGCTGGAATCACTGCGCCAACATGTTCATCTACTTTCAATTATTCCTCACCTTCACCAGAGGAAGAAATCTTGTTATTGATTTCATCAACTCCATCAAAACCATGTACCCTTACCACAACATGTCATACTGTGTTGGGAATCATTATTCACTTGGTGCTTTTCAAATCCTGTCGGAAAAAATCCACCAAAAACTGGGATGGGATTCAAACCTACACTTCCCTTGTTCTAGGCATAACCTTTTCCTTCCCTACCTATTGCTTAAAGATATTGACTTTCATTAATTTATGTATGATCATCACTATACATACACACATACCTAACTAATTCTGCTGTCTTTGTTGACACATTTTGGTAAAAAAGGTCAAGACAAATAATGCAATGGTGTTTTAGAAAGATAGATAGTAGTGACTTTTATATTGACCTATTGGTATAGGTCATGCCTCTTGCAGCGGCTATGGTCTCTAGCAGCTCAAATCAATGTTGGACTATCTTTTTTCATTCATACAGATTCAGTGCTGAAAACAAAGGAAGTATTCAGCCATGCTCATTTATACCATTTGGGTTTGGTCCTCGTAACTGCATTGGTATGCGCTTTGCATTGTTGGAAGCCAAGATGGCGCTGGTACGCACCTTGCAGGAGTTCAGGATGGATGTTAGCCCAGAAACTGAGGTATGTAAATGTACAGTGCTTGATTATCAGCAGGGTTTATGTTAATCAATTATCTTTTTTTAAAGGGGGGAGGGAGGTGGCAGCACGAGTGGGGTTCAGCACTGTAAGGTCTTTGTTACAACTTGTATGAATTTCATAAAATTAATAAGTATATTTCGAAGTGCTTGGTAAAATGACTATTGGTATTAACATATCTAAGTTGGGATAAGTTAACCACGAATATCTTTATACAAACATTTCTCTGTGGTCTTTCAATTTATTTATTTTTTATTTAATGACCTTTAAGATTGAATGCCCTTTCAATTATTACAAAAATGAAATTTATATAATGACCTTAATGCAATGAGCCAACATTTTAACATAATCTGGCAAATTGTAAATTAATTATCACTTAGTGCACCAGGGTCGTAAGTCATTTTGATCAAATGGTTGTATCTTGGAGAGTCTGGGGAATTTCAATATCTTTGAGGCTTTTCTCTCAAGTCCCCCCCTCCCTCTGGTGAGAAAGAAAGTAGTGATGAAGTAACATCCATGTTCTTAATTTGGCAGATTCCACCAACTCTTGGAAAATTTGTATTGCTGTCTCCCAAGACTCTGATGCTGAGTGCCATACCAAGGAACTGAGTCAACTGAACTCACATAAACTCCCAGATAATGTGAACATGTACACAATGGCATGATGTTGAATTTCTGAAATATAGGTATTAAAAAAAGAAATTATAGCTTTTTTATAGAGATATAATTATTTTGTATGAAGGTTATATAGTTATCAATTACTGTGATTATAGCAGTGAAAGCAACTCTTCTAATGTATAACTACGAAGTAGTATGGTTTTATATAGTGTCATGTGTTCAATACATGAGCAAAGGGAATATTTTTGTACAACATTTGATTTTTGAACCTTAAGTACTGCTCTAGTTTTTGACTACTCTTGGCTTGACTGACATACATTCCTTACATCAATAAGCGAAGGGTGTGTTTTTTAAACGGGGATGTGTTCCACTGAGTAGATTAACACAAACATTCAACTGCTTGAAAACGCTCTGTGCAAAAAAATGCATATGAACGAACATCTCATCGGCTTGATAAAAGTTCCAATTTTGATAAGTAGTAGTGTTATTTTGCTTACCCTATTAGATAACGTAATACAGTGATGAGCTCATCTCATTATAATAAGAATAAGAACAAATATTTATATAGTGACGTACGCAAAGCCTCAAAGCAATTGACACACCGCAAAACAAACCAGAAGTAACAATGGTTGTAACAACAAATGCATTAGATAAAAAGAACAAACTGAAATACTATTAAATAATGAAAAAAAAGCAGTAATGAGGAAACAGAGGAGAGGTTAATAATAATAAATAACAACTGTATTTATATAGCGCCTAACACCTTCAGAAGAAAGTCTCCAAGCGCTCAGGAGAACAACAGGAAAATTACATGTACGACGAACTGAACAGAAGCGTTTTGAGAAGAGTCTTGAAATGTGAGACGGTGGTAGCTTGTTTGATGTGAAGAGGGAGATTGTTCCATAAATGGTTACTAGCCAAAGGATCTGGGCTAGGGATAAATTCGTATTAGTAGATTCCAAAAGAAATAAAAAGTACAAATACACCCAACTGATTTATTGCATAACAGCACTTTCATCAGTCGTTACACTACACGACCAAGCAACCAACAAAACTAGGAACCAAGCAACCAACAAATAATTATAATATCCATAATACTTCATAACACTAACCGTAATATGTGTGATGTCCGTATCACCCCATAACACCGACCTAAATACTTGTAATAATATCTACATCACTTCATAACACCATTCTTAATATTTGTGTTATATAACTCCGTAACACGGACCTAAATATTTGTGATATCCATATCACTCAAAAACACCAACCTGTAATTTTCTTTACACAAAAGCTACCACCTTGCCCCAGGTGAAGATATAGGGAATTTACTGCCATAAACTCCCAGAAAATGTGAAAGTGTACAAAATGGCATAAGGTTGGATTTCTGAAATATAGGCAGGTGTATGTTTTTTCCCTTCATATTATTAAAAAAAAAAATAGAGATATACATGTAATTAAGTTTTTAAGATGGCGCCGTTCAATGGCGACACGTTCTCTCGAGATCTGATGAAGTTACTGTTTTTATTTGTTTTATTGGGTGCTAAGATTATATCTAGTGGTTGCAACCCTGATGTGGAATATTATACAGGCCTAATTTAGACCCTTTTATTTACCAAGATAATTGTTATCAGTTACGTTAACCTCAGTTTACATTCACCCTAAAGCGGACACAGATGTTGCTTTGAATATTCTCTCTGAGGTTATTTTGAACTACGAGAACGCAGACCCAGGAACCCTAACAATCGTTGCAGGTGATTTCAATAGTGAAAATTTAAAATCTGTTGTGCCTAATTACCAGCAATTTGTAACGTGCCCCACCCGAGGCTCTTCCAACCTGGACCATTGTCACTGCCCAGTGACAAGTCAACAACTCGTGCTAACCTGGGTAACTCCGACCACTCAGTGGTTTTTCTTATTCCAGCCTACAAGCAAGAACTTAACCGGAGCAAACCTTCCAACAAGATAGTGAGTCTGTTGCTTCAATCGAACAGTTACGCGGTAGTTTTGAATGTACCACGTGGGATGTCTTTAGACATGGCACCGGGCTTGACGAGTATGTTGAAACCGTTGCAGACTATATCAATTTGTGTCATGGAGTCATGTGTGCAAACCAAAGTACTGTCACAATATCCTAAGGAAAAACCATGGTTTAATAAGCAAATTAGATCGAACCTTTTTGCCAAGGATAAGGCCTACAGGTTAAAAAATGTCAACCTTGAAGAATTTCGCAAAGCCAAATCAACTCTGAAAAGGGGCATTAGAGATGCTAAACAATCATTCAAGAGCAAATTTGAGGATAAATTCGACACTAATAATCCCAGGGAACTATGGCGTAACATCAATCTGATTACTCGGTATAAGGGCTGTGTCAAGTCAGCTAATACGGATGACGCAACACTACCTTCTCAACTGAATAACTTTTACAGTCGCTTTGATAATGCAAACACCAGCTCGCCAGCAACTGGTATAGAGAATGATAACGAGGCACCATTCATCACCAGCGCGTTATAAGTTGTCTCGCCTCAATGAACAAGAAGGGGCAGGCCCTGATGGAATTAGCCCCAGTTACTGAAATTCTGCTCAGCTTGCTGAAGTTTTTACTGACTTTTTAAACTAATCTCTCATTCAACGCAAAGTACCCATTTGTTTAAAAAAAAAAACCCAAAAATAATACCAGTTCCCAAGAAGAAGTCTATTTCACACCTAAATGGTTACAGGCCAGTGGCACTTACCTCGGTTCCAATGAAGATTTTTGAAGTTTTCGTTCTTCAATTTCTGAAAACGATTTTACCTCCTAATTTGGACAGTTATCAATTTGCTTACAGAGCTAATCGCAGTGTTGAGGATGCAATTTGTCTCAGTCTCCGTGAAGTTCTGCGCCATCTTGAGCAGGCTATGTCTCATGTTAGAATTCTTTTTTATCGATTATAGTTTTGCTTTTAACACAATTATACCTTCTAAAATGCATTTTAAACTTATCAATGGCCTGAAACTCCCCGTTTCAATTTTAACTGGATTTTGCACTTTCTATTTGAACGAAGACAGGTTGTAAGAATAGGTGATTGCACCTCACATTCTCTGAGTGTATAATACTGGTACTCGACAAGGGTGTGTTTTGTCACCACTTTGATTCTTTTAGGCATTTTCATGATTGTAAAGCTGCCAACCCCAATTCGCTTGTCGTTAAGTATGCAGGTGACACTACTGTCATTGGTTTTATTCAAAATGATGATGAAAGTGCTTATCGTGCACAGATTACCTCTGTTGTTAAATGGCGTGAGGAAAATAATCTTGTATTAAATGTCGACAAAACCAAGGAGTTCATTGTGAGTCCGTAGAAAACATAAAAACATTAAAGAGCCTGTCTATATAGAAGACAATGTTATAGAACAGTTACTAGTTATAGATTTAATACTTGGTACTCGCATTGCCAGTGACCTCACTTGGAACATAACTTGTCAGGAAATTCTGAAAAAAGGCCCGTCAACGATTATTTTTTAACTGAATCTCAACTCAAACTAAACTCATTTTGGTGTTCGTACGTGTATTTTTGTTTAATTTGGGGCTATTATTGAAAGCATCATTTGATCACCCATCCTCGTTTGGTTTGGTCGTGTTTCTGCCAGTGAACCCCAAAAGTTAAAAAAGTTAGATCTACAATGCGGGACGAGTTTCACCTAGCAGCAGATTATTTCCAATTCCTTCCTTCTAACTGCCATATTAAGCATTTAAAAGGTAGTAAGCGGTTTACTGATAGTTTTTATCCTCGCGCAGTTCGTGTTTTTAATGCGATCTACTTTGTCTATATGTCAGTTTACTTCTGCTATTTTTTTGTAATTCTTTGATTAGTGTTTCTTGTAATTTTATAGAGAGCTCGAGGTGCACTATAATTTCCGCTGTTTTGGTTGTTAACTTTTTAATAAATAGTTATCTTATCTCATCTCATTTTTTTATGAAGATTGTATAGTTATCAATTACTGTGATTATAGCAGTGAAAGCAACTCTTCTAATGTATAACTACGAAGTAGTATGGTTTTATATAGTGTAATGTATTCAATACATGAGTAAAGGGAATGTTTATGTACAACATTTGATTTTTTGAACAGTAAGTGATGCTCTAGTTTTTTTTTACTACTCTTGACTCGACTGGGCTAGGGATCAATTCATAATCGTATATTCCAAGCTGTAAATGTCTAGACTATCTGGGACCAAATTCACAAAGCGGTAAGCAAAGCGTAGCAGATTAGAAATAGGGCACCGGTCACATGGCGCTAGTCATAACAATGTTATTGCATTTTGGTTGGTAACTAGTTCCTATACAATATTTTCATTGGGTAAGTGATTCTGTGGTTACAAAAAGTGTGTCATGATCAGCACCGAACGTTTTCTTTTTAAATAACTTCCAGGATTAATTCATTCTTGCACCAACTCAATACTTATGAAGCTTTCTGATACTCGTGTTAGAATTTATAATCAGGTTTATTGTTTACAGTGGTGTGTCTATTTTAAAAATTGTATATAATCGTAGTTTTGATCCTGAACACAAATCATAATAATCTTTATTTTACGAATAATTCTATTTTGATAGTACTATTACACTTTTAAATGGTTGAGGACATAACACCTGAAGTTTGTTGTTTCTCCAGAGATGGTATTGTAAACATTAAAAAACAATAAACCATGATTGCTTTCCAACAACCAGGAGGGGATATACACTGCTATGGTAGGGATTTTAAAGGGTTTTTAGAGAATACACACACAGAGCTTAGATGGAATCTAAAGCTTTTTGTTCGTGTTATCTCTGACAGGAAAATCATTTTAACTTTAAGTTCTAGGTTCAGCTTAGGTTAATGATTAAGATTTGAGAAATAACAGAGATGTACCGCTAATCATTTGGAATAAATAAACAGAATGTAATAAAAGCAATAGAAAACAAGTATGAACTGTCGTTTTTGAAACTGTTACTCCAAGCCGTTTTGACAAATTTACCCCCCCCAAAGCCCCAAACCAACCAAACAAACAACAAAAAACTACTATGCCAAGAACCGTTGATGTACCTCTCCAACTTTATCCAAAATTCTTTCAAAACGCACAATTTTGTTATACCTTTGTATTTTAGCACTGGCAAGTATCGAAAAGATTTAAACATTTAAACTTCGGCCATGTTTGGTTCACCCTTACACTGAAAAAAAATCAACAGGCTAACAGGCTAACTAGATCGGGTGGGATTTGAACACGTGATCCCAAGGTTTTAGAGCAAAATGTCTTCAAGGCTGGTTTAGGTAGTCGCACGGTGATGCCTTCAATTAAAATGATTTACAAGCAGAAAATGTACTCTGAAATGTCATGACTGTGTCACTCTTATCTAGAATTAACCTATTGGCTCTTACTTATTTATTCATCTATTTATTTAAAAGCCACTGAGCGGTGAGCCACTCCATGGTATATTCAATGTTGTCCTGTTCTTGTTTATCCTGTACCCCCTTTGCATATTCACTTAATCATTTGATTAATTACATTTAAGTTAATATAAATATGGGGGGTCTCCACCCAACAAGCTTACTTTTCAGAGACTCCCAACACTTTACCATCAAAACAAACTGCACTGAACTGAACTGGTTTGTTGGCTAGTTGGTACAGGTTTGTTGGTTGATTGGTTTGTGGGTTGATTGATTTGTTGGTTGGTTGAGTTGTTGGTCTGTTGGTTTGGTTTGTTTGGTTTGTTTGTTGGTTTGTTTGATTGTTGGTTGGTTGGTTGGTTGGTTTGATTGCTTAATATTCGCTTGCATTTCTCCAAGTGTTATTATCTTTAACTGATTTAATTATATCTCAAGTTAAAATATCATGGCTCTGCTTACCAAGGAACACTGGTCTTAACAGTATGCATCCTCCACTTATGGTTAGCACAACATTTCTATGCTAGCTGAGTAATCAAATAACGCTTAGTAACATAAAGTATGCAATAGCAAAGAATCCTTGCTAACCGCGTGATAGCTTACATTGAGCACAGATTCTTCTGCTACCTAAAAGCCAATTATGGTAAACAGAGGTATGAAATTAGGACCCAGGCCCCATTTCATAGAGCTGCTTAAACACAAAAAATAGATAAGCAAAACAAATTATGCTTATCAGAATAAGGTCAACACCAAAAATACCATGTCACATGTTAAATTTCTTACTGGTATCCTGCTCATTACTGCTAAACAGAAAATTATTAAGTGAATTTGTTTGCTTAAAGGTATTATACAGGATTGGTAAAGCTGACAAAATAGTCGCAGACAGTGTTCATGTTTTGTGTGATTCAACAAATGCATGAACAAACAAACCTGTGAAAGTTTGAGCTCAATTGGTCATCGAGGTCACGAGAAAATAGTGAAAAGTGACCTTATGTGTTTTCTGTTTTTTCAAACATCAAGTTTTTATCACGCGTGATAAAAACTATTGTTTTACTCATTTTTCAGAAACGATAGCATTTTAGACAAAAATATTTTAAGGAACCCTTTCTACCATTACTTACTTTAAATCATGTAAGTTATGTGTGAATCTGTGAACATTTGTGTTTTTCGATCTTACCAATAGTGTACAGGGCCTTTAAGCAACTCTTTGAAATTGGGCCCAGACCTGAACTGGACTTGAAAAGGAGTACCACCAGTGTTATTTTGTAGACTCTTAGTGGTTGGTGTAAGACGTTGTCCAGTACCTGTTCATGACACTGGCTCCATCAGGTCCATGCAACTTGACTCAGTTCCTTGGTATGGCACTCAGCATCAGGGTCTTGGGAGCCAGCAATCCCATTTTTCCAAGAGAAGGTGGAATCTGCCAAATTAAGAACATAAATGTTAGATTATTGATCAAACTGAGTTACGACCTTGTTGCACTCAAGTGCCAATTAATTTATTTTGGCTCGGTGCTGAAAGTGTTTATGTTAATTTCTTTTGGGAACATTCAAAAAGGCCTTGAACTACAATTTGAGGACCACAGATAAATGTTTTCCTGATAAACTTCATGTTCATCTTTGCCGAAGAGGAAGATTGATCTATCCCCAATAAACTCATATTACCAAGCTTTTTAAACATGTTTAAGCTTTATCAAACTCATGCAACCCCAAATTCAATCAACGGTTTATTATGAATCCATCTGGGCCCAAGTTCATGTCGCTCGAGCTTACCATAAAATTCTGCGTTTATGATGCTCTGTAAAGCATGTACTTAAACGGGCTGTAAGCACAGGATTACGTGGCAAGCATCACAATGAAACTGGGCCCTACTAATCAAGCACTGTACATTTACATACCTCAGTTTCTGGGCTGACATCCATCCTGAACTCCTGCAAGGTGCGTACCAGCGCCATCTTGGCTTCCAACAATGCAAAGCGCATACCAATGCAGTTACGAGGACCAAACCCAAATGGTATAAATGAGCATGGCTGGATACTTCCTTTGTTTTCAGCACTGAATCTGTATGAATGAAAAAGATAGTCCATAACATAATTAACCCTTTAGAGATAGCAGCTGCAGGTTGCTGGAATCCAAATGCTGAAAACAGCCAAATATAGTGATTCTCAGAGAGATTATCTCTGTGAAGGAAGGACCAGTAAGGACCCTGATGCAATTATTGTATTTTACTCTGAAACAGTAAGCTAATGGATCTGTGCAGTACAGTTTGATTATACAGGGTTGTATATATAAATCACATCCAAGTTGCTAGTGGACTGTTTTCCCGAACTCAGAAAATATCAAGTATATTGTACTTCTCACACATTGGTATATGGGTAAAACTAAAATGTTATAGTTCTGTTTATATAACACCCAAGCAGATCCTTGCCATTTGATTGAAGGATTGTCCGTCACGTGATTGCAAATAAAAGTACTATTGCACGCTACGTCACTCACCGTGCATTTTTCGTTCCATCCGAAAAGTACTATTGCACGGTGCGTAAAACATCACTGCGTGCGCGTGTCTTTGGTAATGCAGCAGTGTTACTGATCTACTTGGATGTTATATAAAACAAATAATGAATGTTTTTCATTCGTGCAACAGTGCGAATATTTGCATTCGTTGAAAGATGGAATGTTCCATTCAACTCGGCTCCGCCTCGTTGAATAGAACATTCCATCTTTCAACTCATGAAAATATTCGCACCATTGCACTCATAAACATTCATTATTTGCATATTATCTGATGCAATTAGGATTGTTTTTGTATTTTGGGTTGAGCAAAATTCTTTCTACTATAGCAGCACTTGAACCTGCAACCTCTGGATTGACGTACCGATGCTGCACCAACTAAGCTATCTTGCCCAATGTTGGTGCTCTCCCTATTTGTCAATATTTTTTGTTTGGGGATGCCAGGCAGAATAAGATTAAATAGGGGTTTGGAAGAGCAGTGGTGGTTCAGCCAACTACTTAAAAAAGATGACATTAAAAAAAAAAAAAAAAAAAAATCAAAATGACTATTTCTCACCAATATTAAAGTTTGCTTGGAAATATTTCTTTGATGAAGAGTTTACCTTTCAGGGTCAAATTTAGTCGGATTGGTCCAAATGTCTTCATCGTAATGAATAGTCCAGATGCTCACAAACACATGGACTCCCTCCTCAATGATCATCCTGTCATAAGTTGTCGTCTCATTGCACACACGCTCCATTCTGTTAAGTGAAAACCACCACTGAGGAATTCCCTTTCAATATAGTAATATTCTGCTAACCTATAATCTGGTCAACCTTGTAAGTCAACCCTCCTACAGTTTGACCATTCAATATCATCCACAGTGGTTTTGAATGATAGATGTACTATCCCAGCCCGCAATTTGATATTTAAGTGGTGAATGCATCTACACAGTACACAGTCAACCCTCCTACTGCCTTACCATTTAATATATCCACTGTGGTTTTGAATGATAGATGCACTATGCGAGCTCGCAATATGACATAATGTGGTGAATAATCTACCCAGTACACAACTAACCCTCCTACTGTCTGACCATTTAATATAATCTACTATGGTATTAATGATAAATAACTATGCCAGCCTGCTATGATGATGCTAGGTGGTACATGTATCTAAACACAATCAACCCCCCTACCGTCTGACCATTCGGTATAACCCACTGTGGTTTGGAATGATTATGCCAGCGTGTAGTACGATAACATGTGGCAAATGCATTTACACAGCATTCAGTTAACCCCTACATCTAATCTCCCCAGTATATGGTTTTGAATATACAATTTTCTTTCAATATAATTTTTTTTTTAAAGTGAAGGATGTTTATCGTCTTGACTTCAGCTCGGGTCCCTCGTGTACCAGCTAACTTGTAGAAATTTACTTTCTACCATTAAATATGTTTTTTCCCCCTTAAATTCAGATGTAAATTCCCATTTTACCAGCCAAGCTTCTAATTATCACTTTCCCAACACCTGTACTTCCCTCGCCCACAATACTAAACATGAGGGATCCATGCTTTGGAACATGCCTAATGAACACCTTCAAGCCTCCAAAAGTTTATTTATCTAATAGTGTCTTGAAAACTGACACATTGAAATCTTATTGTTGAGTGTTTTACAGATGTACATTGTATGTTTTGACCGGTTACACACTTATGTTCCGACACCCTATGTTCCGACCCTCCTAATGTATTTTCCAAATCCTACCCCTTACCCTATCACTAACCCTCCCTTGCGTGCAGATCATGAGGGGCTATCGGAACATAAAGCCCCCACCTTTTGACCCATACTACAGTGCAGGCTGGCATTGGGATGTCTCCTGCGTATGGTGTTCCACTCCTTTGGAAAAAATAATTCTGTCGCCTTTTCGTTTTTTCCGTCACGTTTTCATTTTTTCCATCGCCTTCTCATTTTTCCCGTCGCCTTTTCATTTTTTCCGTCGCCTTTTCATGAGTGGTTTCGGTTGAAACTCGAAACCATAAATATCTCCTGAGAGATTTGTGTTTTGTTCATTTTTTTATTATTGGAAAGACCAGGGAAAGAACTCGTGGTTGTTCTGATAAACTTAATGTGAAAGAACTTGTGGTTGTTCTGATTAACTCTCATGTTTGAAATTGTGAAGAGTATTGCTAGTGGTTTCGGTTGAAACTCGAAACCAGAATTATCTGAGAGAATTGGGGCATTGAATATTCCGGATCTTCCTTTTGTCAAAATAAAAAATGACATTTGTTTTGCCCATTTAAAATTATGAATTCATTTTGAGGAAAAATAACTTAAAATTGTGAATTTATCTTCTAGAAGTTTTGAAGACATTTTGATTGAGAACTTAAGCGAGTTGGTTAATACTCAAGTTTAAAGTGAAGTGAAGGGTTTTTACTTGTAGCCCAAGTTATAATGTAGACATTTGAGGAAGTTGGTGGAGTTTAAAAGCAAAGTTAATTGTTCTTTATTTATTTCCATTGAAGATGGTGATTTGAAGTGAAGTTCAGAACGTTTGAGATTTGAAGCTTTGCAATTTGGTGAAGTGAGGATAGATAAATTATTTTGGTTTAATTTTGGAGGAGATATTATTTGAATCAACAAATTGTATTTGAAAAGCCAAAGAATAGTGAACGTTTAAGTAATAGTGTTTGAAGAAGAATTTCTTAAATAAACCAAACTACTGCTGTACATAGAAGTGTTTCATTCATTGTTCATTTATTTCGTGAGTGCATGGCTTGTTCGTCTTTCTTTAATTTGTTGTTTGGAGCCACACCTCATGGTTAAGAAAAGGCGACGGAAAAAAAGAAAAGTCGACGGAAAAAATGAAAAGGTGACGGAAAAAATGAAAAGGCGACGGAAAAAATGAAAAGGAGACGGAAAAAATAAAAAGGCGACGGAAAAAATGAAAAGGAGACGGAAAAAATGAAAAGGCGACGGAAAAAATAAAAAGGCGACGGAAAAAATTAAAAGGAGAAGGAAAAAATGAAAAGGCGACGGAAAAAATAAAAAGGCGACGGAAAAAAAGAAAAGGCGACGGAAAAAATGAAAAGGAGACGGAAAAAATGAAAAGGCGACGGAAAAAATAAAAAAGCGACGGAAAAAATTAAAAGGAGAAGGAAAAAATGAAAAGGCGACGGAAAAAATAAAAAGGCGACGGAAAAAAAGAAAAGGCGACGGAAAAAATGAAAAGGAGACGGAAAAAATGAAAAGGCGACGGAAAAAAAGAAAAAAGGCGACGGAAAAAATGAAAAGGAGACGGAAAAAATGAAAAGGCGACGGAAAAAAGAAAAGGCGACGAAAAAAATGAAAAGGCGACGGAAAAAAAGAAAAGGCGACGGAAAAAATTAAAAGGAGACGGAAAAAATGAAAAGGCGACGGAAAAAAAGAAAAAAGGCGACGGAAAAAATGAAAAGGAGACGGAAAAAATGAAAAGGCGACGGAAAAAAGAAAAGGCGACGAAAAAAATGAAAAGGCGACGGAAAAAAAGAAAAGGCGACGGAAAAAATGAAAAGGAGACGGAAAAAATGAAAAGGCGACGGAAAAAAAGAAAAAAGGCGACGGAAAAAATGAAAAGGAGACGGAAAAAATGAAAAGGCGACGGAAAAAAGAAAAGGCGACGAAAAAAATGAAAAGGCGACGGAAAAAAAGAAAAGGCGACGGAAAAAATTAAAAGGCGACGGAAAAAATGAAAAGGCGACGGAAAAAATGAAAAGGCGACGGAAAACATGAAAAGGCGACGGAAAAAAAGAAAAGGCGACGGAATTGTTTTTTTCCAAAGGAGTGGCACATATGGAACACCATATCTGCGGGGAATCGTTGCATACATTTTGCAGAGTCGTTCTTGTACAATCCATCGAGGAACCCCCCCCCCCCCTCCGCAAGGTTTCCTGTAGTTCCGCGGCGGTTGGTACCGTATTTGCTGGACTGCAAGACCGTTGTGTATTTTGTTTTTGTCTTGAAGTCCTAGTGCACGTTTCTGTTTGTTCTTTGTTTGTAATACTAGTGTTTGCTGACATTTCTTCGTAAACATGCATTTGCATTGAGACTTTTATTATATTTTGTTCCTTAGTGGCTCGACTCTACCACAGACCTCCATGATTCACTTAACATTATTTTATCCCAGTCTCAATGCATATGCATATCATCAGGGACCAGTTCCTACAAGCTTTGCTCCAAAGATGGATCCCTCTACAGTGTCACATTTGTTTTGCATCTAGTTCTCCAAACCTATGTTTTAGCATTTTGCATTGATCTCTTTTGATTGGTATTGCTTTTTTTGTATTGATAATGTGGAAATAAACGAACCTTGAACCTTGAATGATAGATGCACTGTGCCACATGTAATATGATATCATGTGGTCAAAAAATCTACACTGTACACAGTCAACCCTCTTACTGTCTGACCATTCAATATCATCCATATTGTTTTCAATAGTAGATACACTATTCCAGCCTGCATATTGACATCATGTGGTGAGTGCATCTACACAGTACACAGTTAATTCTGTGCACACGCAGTTAGCTCCACCATACGCCAGTTGAATGTTTTAAATGCAGGGTAAATACTTACATGACTGCTGGCGGATACATACGAAGCGTTTCATTAATCACCATGTCCAGATAGTCCATCTTATTGATGATGTCATAGCCAAGGTCATCCCTAGTGGGAGCGAGGTTGTCAATCTCAGCATGAAGTTTCTCCTGGATGTCTTGATTCACAGCCAGTAGATATGCAGCGAAGGTTAGCAAGGCGTTGGTCGTCTCGTACCCGGCAAGGAAGAAAACCACTGCCTGCATTCATGTTTGAAGGCTTTGAATGATTTTTCTACAAGGTATGTGGAGGAGTTTTCGAAATATAAGGCCCATATTACGTAGCACCTTGTAATGGTTTACAAGGTGCTGTGACGCGATCTGCAGCCAACCATGACAGGAAACAACAGGCGAACCCCTATTCTTATAAGTGCACTGGTTTCTTTTATGTGGATCACACAACACAAAGGACCTACAGCTTTTTGTCCCATCCGAAAGACGAAGCAACAACGGATAAGCGCTTGCTTAAGAACACAAGTGTCAAGACAGGGAATCAAACACACTCTGCTGATCAGAAACACCACAGGCTCCAGTCCAGTGTGCTTGACATGCCTCCTCGCGCCAAAGAATAAAACTTATTAAAAAAATAGGCCCTCTGCAAACAGTTGAAACAAACACCTGACCCTCAAATACAAGAAAAGGTATATATAATAAAATATATCGTTCTCACTTCTTCACTCTGATTGGTTCTTAGCCACCCCATTGTTTGTAAATTTACAACTCTGATTGGCTATATTTCCCCGCTTTTTTTTCTGGATACTCTCCCTTAATCATTTGCTCCTCTTTTTGCTATAAATGGATATGTTTGTGTTTGTTCTTGTTTATGCCTCTGACGAAGGTCCGGTTTGGATCGAAAGCTAAGGCCATCTCCCCTACTAATTTTATAATAAAATATATACATATAAATAGAAGGTATTTTTCAATGTGTAGAGTGGTCTAGGCTGTATTTAATGAGGTTACCTGAGCTGTCACAAGCTCCGTCGTCAGAGGCTTGCGATGACGTGACCTAGAATCCGTAGAAGAAGCCACCTCTTGACGATCTGGATCGTCGTGGGCATTCAACATCAACTGTAACATGTCAACAGCCTGTTCAAACACAACAACAAAGTACAGGATTGATAATCACTCTTGGAACAAAATTAATAATTGATTAGTTATAAACTTATTTACGAGTACCAATCCTGCAGAGATTTAAGTCTATATAAAATACTATACCAGAGTCAGAGGAAATGGCAATTTAAACACATACAAATCACCGACAGGAGGTAGTTTATTATATCATACAAATAAACACACAAAATGATTTAATAAGGAACTTCAATCTTAGCATAAAGGCAGAATTACAATAATTTTACACTGAAAAGTAATAACGCATCATACAAAAAAGAGAGAATTAAAATACCATGACCATAGAAACATACGTGCACGAGATATATCAAACAAACAATTCAACAAACACATCAGCTACCAAAGAAGTATTTCAATAAACAAATAATAAATGTTTATGAGTGCAGGTGCCGTTCATGAGTTGAAAGAAGGAATGTTCCATTCAGCGTGGCTTTGCCTTCTTCCAACTCATGAAAATATTCCTTCCGTTGCAGGAATGCAAAACATTCAACCATCAGTAACCTGGAATCCACTAGCATTTTGCACTTGTGGTCTAGATGCATGAGACAAAAATGCATCGTGAATAGTACCAAAATAGCAAAGGCCATGTAATAGTTTGATTAATGAGTGCAGCATGACTAACAATCCCACAATCAATTGACAAGGATCTACTTGGGTATCGTAAAATAGCTCTCTGAAAGAGCTGGCAGGTCCCACGCTCTCTCACCTTAGATGTCTGATCACTTTCTTCTTTGCGCATTCTGCAGGCTGCTTCAGTCACCTCGGAGAAAAACTTCAATTTGTTGGTGTCAAGGAGTGAAAAGTTGAAGTAATCTAAGATGGGAGTTAGCGACGGAAAGGCACCTGAAAATGCAAATGATTATAAATTGCCTGGTTAAAAACATTTATACCTAATGAAATTAGTACACCCGTGAAATTGTTTGCAGTTAATTACGGGGCTGGCAGCTCGTCATCAAGCACACGCAGTGGTCTAGCAGTTCACACACATCTGCTCTATGGTGGTAAACCAATTTACCTGCAAGAAGCCCAACAGGGTTGGACGGGGAGAGGTCAAACAACCCCTTAGCATTCTTAACAAATGGATCATCCTTGTTCTTCTGTGAGTCCAACTTAAGACCAAAACCACACCTAGCAATGACGTCCATGGTAAACGCACCAAACAACCTGCAAAGAAAATCAAACAATTAATACTCACAATGGGATAGAGCTATGCACCTCTACAGTCTGCAAACAGTCTACAATCACAACTTAACCACAAAAAATTACAGCGATAAGTTGTGTGCTGAAAAGTTGACAGTAATACCAATTACCAAGACTAAAATGTATATGAAAAGAACAATCACAAATAAAATTGCATCGTGCCGAACAACAGACAACAATCATAAGCAATCTGCAGTGATAAAAACAGAAACAAAACACAACTTTGGAAAAGAGTTACGCACAACAAAAACATCTTTTATCAACACTTCACACCAGCCAAACATTTTAGAACCGGCTCATGTATTTTTCCTGCCTTGAACAACTTCAGAGCACCCTAATTTTTGTTGCAGTCAGTCAGACAGCTAATGTGCATATCCACCCGACCTAGGCCTACACAGTAATGCACTTACCGTCCTATGCTTTGTTTCCCCTGTGTTAAGAGGGACAGAAGGTAATGGAATTTAGTCTTGTTGTCTCCCTTTTCCTGGGGGGGGGGGGTATTGTGTAATCCCTGATTCCAAACCGATTACTTTTTGTTTAACAAATGTGGCTTACAAGAATGTACAGGCTGCCGCCATTGTTTATCAGTATAGTCGGCTCAATGGGAGGCAAGTCTGAGCTATGGTGCGAGCGTTGCGAGATTCCAGCATACCAGGGCAAACTGTCGGCCGTGGCTTAGGGCTGAGGATTCACGGTGAACGCATACCCATATTTTCTCAAAAAAACAAAACAAATCTGATGTTAATTATGAGAAACTTTTTTGTATTTCCTTTGTCGAACCCGTTTTTATTGCGGCAACAGTATTTTCCAAAGGAAAATTTTGACTCTGGAATACTTCCCCCGCATTGGTTTAGACAAGAGGCTCACGATGCTCTGTAAGGTGCAAGCAAATGTAAATAATTTCTTGATGGTTATCTTGAAACAAAACTTTTAAAACCCTATTTTAGGTAGCAAGGTTTGATCTAAAAGTGTGCTGACATTGGACATATTATCTTTTATCTAAATGGTTTTAATACAAACTTACTCTTTACAATCAGCTGCTTTGCCGCCCTCTTGTGCCAGCTTGAAGTTAGACACCAAGGAATCACAACATTCATTGATGGTACTCGACATCTAAATAGGACAAAACATGGAGAGCAACATTTTGTAAACACTTGTGTGTACCATGGTAAAATGTTGCCAAACAATGAGTAAAAACTGATGTGTGATCAAGAAGTTATGGTGGAACGACTTTGTTAGATATTAAGTCTGGAGTTATTGTGTACATACACGATAAGAGCGGGATTTTTTAAAATTCACATGGCGGCATTACACTTCCTTTGTATACAAACCATGGCTGCAAAAGTTCAGGCTCTGCGGCTCTTTTGCAAACAAGTGCTATCACTAAATTGCATACACAGCAAATACCTTTAAGGAGTAAAGAACCCA
Source organism: Pisaster brevispinus (assembly GCA_023634235.1). Taxonomy (NCBI): domain Eukaryota; kingdom Metazoa; phylum Echinodermata; class Asteroidea; order Forcipulatida; family Asteriidae; genus Pisaster; species Pisaster brevispinus. Next base: position 21,430,838 of record JAMKCF010000009.1, on the reverse strand, counting down.
CCTTTTTTTCTCTCACACAAGTAGACTGGAAACAAAGTATTATTCGGAAAAAACATTCTAAATTTGTCAGTAATGTCCCACGTTGTCAAATAACCACTTGAAAAAGAATTTGTTGGCATTTTTACAGGCGGACCCATATTCAGACCCCTGCCAAATACCCATCAAATGCGTAATTGCTCTATCCTTATATTTAGGCCACACATATGCACCTAGTGTAAAACCAAATGTAATATAAAAGCGATCGGACATTTCTCTTAGGCACTAGGGGGTCTCAAAAATGCCAAAAAGTCATTACGCAGGCTAAAATGTCCGTTTTTAAAGACCAATACCTTGATATACAAATGACCTGTGCTATTTTTGACAGTATAATTTAGTTGATGGGATATACCAGATACCCTTTATGTTAATTTGTAGTTATATATCTCACCTTCAACATCTAAAAATGCGGAAACACAACAAGTCAATTTGAAGGGGGCGGGCTAATTTTTTAGGGGGGTCATATCTAAAAAATGTCAAGGAGTAGGATTCAAAAATTGTGTGTGTACTCATGGCACCCATAGGGGATTGTTTAGAATTTTTTTGTATAATCTGAGACGGTGCCTGCCAACCCATCAGGTGAGTTGGCACGGATGAATTGCATAATATCATGATGCAGGCTGGCATACAGTCAAATTAGTTAACACAAGGGAATTCTTTTGCTTTTGACATTGCTGAAAGCTGATCAGTCAAAACCACAATGGATGACAATGAATAGTCGCACAGTAAGAGGGTTGACCGCTTTTTGTGTGTGAAATGTTAAAAAAAAAGTACCTACTTACCAATTTCATCTTAGATGCACTAAATGCTGGTGTGATGATGTTGCGTACTTCCTTCCACGCCTCTCCTTTCAACTGAAGCAAAGACTTATTCAGAGGCTTTGGGTTGTGAAGAGGTGAAATCTACAATAACAAATAAAAACACAACAATTGAATGTCAGTCGTTGTAATTCAGCTTCATTCTATAACAATTCATTTTCAATCATTACTAAGAAGAGGTTGATAAAAAATACTGACCTTTCGGTTTTGGAAATTTGAGAAGTTTTTAACCAGAATGTTCTTGAGGACTTCAGCATCAGCTACAACCAGAATAGGGCTGCGAAATGCATACACTCTGTGACAGAGATATACGTTAATATCTCCATTTAAAATTAAATAATCATCAGCATTAGCTTCATCCCAAGATCCAATATTGATTGGCGTCAATCATCATAAATTAAGTTATGGACATTGAAGCTTTGTTCCTTACCCTACAACTTTTCCATATTTTTTCACACAATCTGTAAATGCAGTATGAAGTCCCTGATAAAACAGAAAAAGAAAGAAAAGAAACGAGCACATACTGAACAACTTACATCATTAATCAATCAATCAAAAGTAATTTATAGAGCGCCAAAATCAAAAGTTTTCTCTTAGGCGCTGAGGCACTGTTGAACATTAGATGCAAACTTTTAACTAGAGGTACATTGTACATGAAACAAGTTTGCAAATCTAGAGTGTAAAGCTAATTTACATGCAGATGCAGAACATGCAGATAAAAAATGCCAAAGAAAACAATGAAAAACACTTTGCACTGTTAGTTATTTTGTGTCAGGCTTATTTTGATTGCGGCAATCATAATAGTGGCTTGAAAAGGGGGTCTTCAAAAGCTATTTTCTCAGCTTTGATTGTATTTAAGACAGCAGTGTTTCTCTGGAGGATTGGTACTCCTGGTAGAAACTTCGATATAATAGAGTTTTCAGATTGAAATTAATCAATTGTATTTTTCAATAATAACCAATCCAGTATGTTGTCTTTGAGAAAAATGTTTGTCTCAGATTATGAAAATCGTTCTTACTTCACCCCATCGATGAGCATTCCCAAAGAAGGGAACATAATCATTATCCACAGGGACTCCTAGACGTTGGAAATACTGATGACACCACCAGTCATACCTGAAGGAGGACAAATGTTAGAGATCAATTTAGACTTTGCACTCTGCCATGTATTTACATGAAGCAGCCCACGGAGTTCAGGTTGGCCTGCTAGTGATTTCTTCCCCTGGCTATCACTCTGGTAGACCCTGCTCCGAATCCCACCCCAGACTGGAGCTTTGCATGTGGATTTGGTTGCATGGGGAGTTATAAAACGATTAATATTGACTAATTTTACTCGTGCTATATAGTGATGAAAAGTACCACTCGGGCGTCGTGGTTTTTTCACCATAGCACTCGAAGAAGTCAATATTTATCCACGCTAGAAGTAGTTAACATAACAAACACATTACTCTTTTGATAAAAAAAACCCCCACAAAACATTTCTTATATCAATAGGCCTATACACCGGAGGGTGTGTTCAGTCGATTGGGGAAGGGGGAAATATCTGCAGTAAATGGATTTCATAGCCACAGCAGATGGTTTAAAACAGTGGATTAAAAAAAAACCCACTTAAATATTTGAGAAGAAAAAAACCAAAAAACGGAAAGATAGGATTTGACCTTATAATTATGTAGAGAAAGTGTTAGTTGGAAATGGAGTTTTAGCCAACACTACATGTCCAACAGCTTCGTCCATCAGCGTTGTGTGCCGTAGTATTTCTATTGCCTATATGGACTACGCTAAAAATTTAAGACCGTTTGGAGCAGAACTGTTCATTTATGGACTACGGTTCCTTTGTCATACGTCAAGCAATCCTCTGCACCCGCCATTGGCTTTGGATTGGGTGCTTTGGGCTATAAAAAGTGTTTGTTTTGAAAGGAATGTGGATGGATAGACATTTTAAATGTAGATTAACGATTCACATATTAACATGATGAACATCCCTTGAAATTGCATGGTTTTTGTGAAATTTCATAATAGAACATGCTTCGCTCCTTTGTAGAACCACATTTTGACTCCACAAAACGAAGGACCATGTTCCGCTGGTTGTATTTCAAGAGGAACATTCACGACATGTTATTTTCTTTTTATCACAACTCACTACACACTATATTGTTTTTGTGCACAAAGAACCTTTGACAAAGATAATAATAAGGAGTAATTCCATACGTCAGCAAAATGTTGAGAGATTTTGAAGGCAATGTGCAACCTTACCTACCTAGTTGGCCTGTTATGGCTCTCTTTTAACATAATGGCTCTCTCAAGAATGCCATAACAACCCAACTAGGTGGGCTATGCGCAACCCTATTATTTTGAAATGACTTCCTTGTTGTAGCCGCACCAAATACTAAATAAACTGTTTACATCACCCATTCATACCATATAAACGTCACTGCCACGCCGATAACAAGTGTCAAAGTTACCGAAAAGACTGACATATCAAATCCAAAGACCTCCATGTTCGTTACTGACGACGACGTCTTATCTCAAAGCTTATTATTTCTCGGGGTGTTTTCGAAGGAACGCAGCTCCAGGGACTGTCCCTGTCGTTCAGATTGAGGTAGTTCAGCCCAGAGCTCTTTAATGGCCAGACAGATTCTGAATTATCAGAGACGTGGACCCCTGCCTAGATCAAAGTGCGAGGGTTGTTTACTTATCGCTGATTCCGGTCTGTTGCACAAACATTTTACGTAATACTGTCGGGCGCAATATTTGGGACAATAAAGGGAATTGATAGGATGAATGCAGATATATTTTTTGAGCTCAACACCGAATCAAGAACAAGGGGACACACATGAAACTCAAAAAAAAAATCCTTCAGGTTAAACTCAAGGAAATTCTTCTTCTCACAAAGGGTCATATACAGGAATAACAGCACCACACTGCTGGGGTTCAAGAAAATAATAGGACAATACATGGGTTACTAATGGGCTTAAAATGGCCTTCTGACCCTTTCCGCACACCAAACTGACCACTTGGATCTGATGGAGGAGGTGTGTCGTATCAAGGTAAATCGAGGTAAATCAATGTTTGAAGTTGTCCCTAGTTTTTTTAAACTCGCGCGGTGTGCATGCGCAAACTTTGGTTCCATGCATGATTTTGAAATTTGCGCAAGGTAGCTCGGGCGCAAACTTTGACACCGCGAGAAGGGAGTGTTATGCTGGAGCTTGTCTTTTGTCCAAAAACTTTGGAGAATGTTGCACAAACACTGAAACAGGATTGCTTACGAACTGTTAGTTGGAAGAGAAATGCGTCCCGTTGTTGTTTGTTTCTTAAAGATTAGGCCTAGGCCCGTCACAACAGAGGACGTCGGGTTGTGCAGTCGTGTTTTTGCATCTTAAGAAAAATATTTTCTCATCACTCTTTTTTTCGTCTTTTTCGACTTGCTCATCCTCCATCTTTTAACATCTGCTTGCTGATATTATCTACCAACTTTGGGTCTGTATTCAGTAACAGGCTCCCAAGGCCGTGGCCCTTCCGGCTCTGAGAGACATGCGTCCAACCTCAGCATCAGCAGCTTTGAGATGATGAGGACGCTTTCACTCGCACCTTTATGGCTGCACAACACGAGCAACTCTAACACTTCTTGGACAAGCAGTTAGCTTCATCTCGCCCAACCCAACACTCAGTAAGACCGGAAGTATTTTATAATTTTTTTTTTTGGGGGGGAGCGAATTATTAATAATATCCAAGAAGAAAAGGCATTCACATTTAAATCTTCACATATTTTTCTAAGGGATTGTAAGACATTGTTTGAAAAATTACTCCTGTGCTACTAAAGTGGTCCTGTAGCGTACGCGGTGGTTGTTTGCCTCCAAGTTGCCTGGAAAAGTTGCCTCGTGTGACAAGGCCCTTAGATCTCAAGGGTCTTTCTCAGGATCCTCGCTGTTTCCAAAGCGTTTCCTTCTGTAACATAATGCTGCCAAAGCGTTTTAAAAGTCCCAGTAAAAGAAATAAAAAATGTCAGTCGTTGTAATTCAGCTTCAAACTGCCACAGTTCATCCTAAATTATTACCAAGAGGACATTGAAACACTGACCTTTTGGTTTTGCAAATTTGAGAAGTTTTTGACGAGAATATTCTTGAGGACGTCAGCATCAGCTACAATCAGTATAGGGCTGCCGAATTCATACACTCTGTGACAAAGAAACCGTTATATCTCCATTTAAAATCAAATAATGACTGACATCAGCTTCATCCTAAGATAATAATAATAATACAGAGTATTTGTAATGCGCCAAAATCCACCAAACTAAGGTGCTCAAGGCGCACAAGATCCAATTTTCTGGCATAAAACTTCATCAACCATTAAGTTATGGATATTGAAGCTTTGTTTATTTTATTTTTCTTTATTTTATTTTATTCAACATCCAACAGCGCAAGCGCCAATTACAGGACGGATAAAAATATTAATATTAAACATTATAAAAACAGTAAGATTTTACAATAAATTAAGGAAGTAAACAAACATAAAAAATATACATACTCATATGGCAAGAGGGGAAAACCCATAAAGAACAGACAGAAACATGAAGACCCCAAAGGACAATTATTTGACTAAACACAAGGGTGGCAAGATGAGTGAGGGGGAGGGCTGGAGCACTTGCTTGACTTGGACTTTGAAGGCAGAGATGGATTGGTGGAAAATGTCGATGGAAGGGTTGGTTTGGGTGATTGAATTAAACAGGGAGGTGAGACGGTGTATGAAGCCCTTTGTAGTGGCATTGACCCTGTTTTTAGGGACAATGAACAGACCAGGGTAACGGAGGTTACAACTTGTCCGTACTTCTTCACAGTGTCTGCAAGTGTATTACGAAGTCCCTGATAAAACAGAACAAGATAGAAAAAAAACCCTTACATTTAGAGCTACATTGTTCATGCAACAAGTTTACAAATCTAGGGTGTAAAACTTACATTAGATGCATACTTTAGAGCTACATTGTTCATGCAACAAGTTTACAAATCTAGGGTGTAAAGCTTTTGATGCAAAACGTGCAGATAAACAATGACCCCCCCCCCAAAAAAAAAACCACCCAAAGACTAAATACTCACCACATATTTGGATTGCAGCAATCATAGTAATGGCTTGAAAAACAATTTTCAAATGCTATTTTCTCACTTTTGATTGTATTTCAGACAGCCATGTTTCTCTGAAGGATTTGTACTCTTTGTAAAAACTTTGAAATAAGTGAGCTTTCAGATTGAAATTAATCAATTTTACTTTCAATAAATGTTTGTCTCGGATCATGAAAATCGTTCTTACTTTACCCCATCGATGAGCATTCCCATAATGATTAAAATCAGATTGTTACACCTATAAAAACCTCTTAGTTTTAATAAGTAGATATTGTGCATCATAATTTGCTCACTATAATTTGCAAATCAATTTAAGAAATTGAGTGATTTGGAACAACTATGATGCCCGAAGTTAAGACGGATAAACCCTCGCAATAATTCGGACTGGTATCAAATTTATGAGAAAGTTGGGAACTTTTCCTCTCCAAATCACCCATCATGCAATAATGATTAAATTTAATAAGCTTATGACACCATAGAAAACAAAATAATTACAAATAATCACATAGCTACTCTAAAATTCTATGCTTTTAATTTGTCTTTCTGAGAAGTCAACCAAGTTAAATTTATAAAACTGTGTCAATTTCATCGCATTGTAAAGTCTAATACATGTTATCATAGGGTCAGGGAAGGGGGGGGGGTGGGACGTGATTCAATTAAGTTTCAATTAAGATTTTCATCCTATATACCTAGGCCCGATATTTAAAGTTCTATTTATCTAACAGATGAATGCAGTAAGAAAACGAGGGGTTCGCTTTTTCTCGTTTTGGTGGTCTCTAGGGCTATTACGTCATTGTAGTATAACTCGCAGTCTACTGTAAGGAAACTAGTGAAACTAATGAAACTAAAGCACGTCATTGTAACAGCATTCACAGTCTGGGAATTCCCCTTTATTTCCATCAAAATTCCTTCTTTTGTTAAAAAATGAAAGAAAAAAAATCTAAAAAATCTCAAGGACTATAATTTATTATACCCATTCGAATGTTGCCCCGTTTATACCAGGGTATACGACATGCATGAGCAAGTATAATGAGTCATGACAACTTTCTGGATAGCGCAGTGCAAAGATTGTTATTTTACTTCCATCAAGGAGTCTTTCGGAGTTGAGTAGCACTGACTGCGGGTTTCTTCGGAATCTTCCAAGAGGATATAGATAGATCTTAGCATTTGTGGTAAGTTAGTTTGTGTTTTAAAGTTACTTCAGGCTTCCTTGTTTGTAAAAACTGAACAAGTCTCGCGTGTATTGAATGGGAACAGTACCCTTTAGGCCTACACAAAAACATATGCTAACTAAAAAATTCATGTTTTTGTTATAGGGACCTAATTTATTTTTCAAGTGCATTACATATGGCCTTACAGATTATTTTTTATCCAACTACCAAATAGTCTTAAAAGGATTTTGTTTTTGGATAAAAAGTTCATCAAATTGAGTGGTTACAATAGTTTATTAAAAATTAACAAAAACGGGTTACGTATTGTCTTAAACTGTATGAATGTTCGAATTGTTCGTAATGTTCGTATTGTCCTAAACTGTATGAATGTTCGAATTCCCTTAATGGTCTTATTTTAATACATAGAGTTTTCCCAAACCCTCGAAGCCTCTGTAGTATAGAACTAAATTTAGAAGCCGCATCCATCAATAGTGAGTGATGACTGGAATGTGTTCATGCTGCCAGCTCAAAATGTGGCACTGGAAAGAACGCGTTTGTAATCCTTTTTAAGTGGCAGAATTTGAAACATTTGTGTGTTCTTAAGGACTAGTAATTATCGAAATAACAGACTGGTTTCAGTTTTGTAAAACAATCATTAAAAAATCATCACAAAAGTCTAACATTCAGTGTGATAAATGTTCAAAGTGTTAGGGCTATAGAATCAATACGCGTGACTATAATTTTTTTTGCTCACATTATTACTGAGAGAAAACTGTCAATGTGCTGAAATGTATCAAAAGAATCTGGTTTTAAAAGGATTTGCCTCGAATCCAGTTGTTGTCTCTTGTGTCTGAAATCAAAGATTTTTGCCAGTAGTGCATGTTCTGACTTAAAAAAGTATTTTAACTGAGAAAACAACACAAAAAAACCCACGACGATTTGCTGATAACAGCTAAACAAACTAGAAATAGAGTTTGTGAACAAACTCACGGTGTTCGGTTGAACCATGGACCTCCATGGTTGAACGTAAATTGATGACGTAATTCAAAAGAAGGTAATTTTTGTATACAAGTTTTTGCTTTCCTCGTGCTTTGCTGTAGATGCAAATATTGCAGCTTTTGTTAATCCTCGTTTACAACTTTTTCAAAATTGAAACTTCAACTTCCGATTTTTTACAGGAAGTAAGGTGAAATTTGGTCAAATGTTGTCAAAGACGAATGTCTTTCGTCGAATGGCTTTAAAATGATGTGATGATATTAAAAATACCAATTTACGTATTTTGATCATTGTTATTCCCAAGTTTACCATGTGAAGCCTTTTTGTTGTATGTAATTTGTTCACCTTAGTCATTTCATGCGGAACCCAGCTACTGGAATAAACTCATTATAGTTCATAGCTCTATGGTTAGCTCAAGTGTTTTTACGGCGGCGTGCTGATAAAACAAAATAGTGGGGAACCTCCATATTCTAAATGTACTCATTGAATATTTCCTAGCTTAGTTTTAAATAAGTGTAATATTAGTGGATCCCTCGATGTGTCCGCAGTTCCATGTAAGTAAACAAAAGCTTTAAAAGGAAGAACATTGTGAACAACCTCTTTGTTGATGGCCGTTCACACGATTTAAGCCAAATGATTTTAGTGAGAGTTTGATGCCAGCGGGATTTAGTGTCAAAAGCAACGTTACACAAACGGACCTATCAAATAATAATAATCAGTGACCCGTTGCAGGTTTGCACGGAAAGTACTAACATCCATTCTCTATTTCATAAACCTTTGTAAAAGCGCAAGCTAATGGACGCCGTCGCACACAACATTGGTACCATTCGAACATTGATAGCGTTGAAAACGGAATGGTGCATACAGCCCGATGCTCCGCCTGCGCAGAGCATCAAAGCCACGTGTACACACCCTCTACATCGTTTTATGCACGTAATGTACATGCACATGGACTTTTCTTTACGCGCTATGAATGGAGGTCAACACAAACGCGCGCTTTTATGACCAGAGAATAAAGTCAAACTGGTGCCATATCTGTGCAAAAATTGGAGCAGGGTAAAAGAGCTTCAAACTTAAATTTAAATATTTGAGAAAAAACAAGAAGTTCTTGAGATATACATTTTTGAAATTTTCAACTTCCGGTTTCAACCGGAAGTAAAGGTCAAATGAGGTCACGTTTTGCACGACATTTGTAAGTCATTACAAAAGCTGTTATGTTATGCAAGTATCTTGTACGTAGCATTTTCGGCTCTCAAGGTATGATTTTTTTTATTATTTAACGTTTATTTAATGTAATTACGTCATCGATGACGTCACCATTCCCAAAAAGTTGCGGCTTTGTCTACACACCAAGCTTGATCTTCATGACAAACTTCAAGTTTATACAAGCTTTACTTTTGTTCAAAATTGCGCGAGAAGTTTCATTGAGAAGAAGAAGACGAGGAAAAACCCCCCCAAAACAACTAGACATACAGTGTTTGTAAACAACAAACACACAGGTGTTCGTGAGTGATGTCAGATTGTGATTGAATGAACTGGTGACGACATTTTACCAGATCAACCCAATGCCTGGTTCAGAAGTTAGATTGTTTTCCAATTTAATACTTCAACTGCCGGTTTAAACTGGAAGTCGAGGTCAAATTGGGTCACTCTTTGTTTAGCGTTTGTGAAGACAATTACGTCTTTTTTTTAACGATGATTTATATATTATAAAAATCTAATGTTTGGTTACATTTGAAATCTGAATTTTGAACTTCCGGTTTCGACCAGAAGTAAAGGTCAAATGGGGTCGCACTCTGTGTAAGATTTGTTTAATACTTCAAAAGCTTTTAGATGGTGCAAAGATCATGTATGTAGCAAATATGGTTCTTGAGATATGATTATTTTAATATAAAACTTCAATTTGATGTAATGACGTCATCGATGACGTCATCATTCCAGAATTGTTATTTTGTTATGTACACACTGTGATCTAGGTATATAGTAAGTTTCAAGTCCGTACAAGCTTTAATTTTGGAGATAGCAAAATTAAAAAAAAATCGACCTCGTCTATGATTTTCGTTGTGACGTAGCTATGACGTCATATATCATATTTCTAGAATGCTCATGAGCTAAACACAATATTATGCATTGAAAGTTTGTTCATATTTTATTTCACCTAGGCTCCAGAGCCTAAAATAACATAATTTTTACTTTAACTTCCGGTTTCGACCGGAAGTAAAGGTCAAATGAGGTCACAATGTGCATTCAAAATGTATAAAAAACCTTTTATATGCAACAAAGATTTTGTATGTAGCATCTTTAGTTCTCAAGATATGAGTTTTTCAATTTATTATACTTTTTTTTAACGTAATGACGTAATCGATGTCGTCATCAACCCCAAAAAGATTCTGTTCCGTCTAGACACCAAAGTCTAAGTGCATGCCAAGTTTCAAGTCTTTACGACCGTTACTTTTTGCGAAAGTTGCGAGAGAAGGTTCAGTGGGAAAGAAGAAGACGAGGAAAAAATAACAGAACAATAACAATAGGTTTTCGGGCGGAATGCCCGAACACCTAAAAACAGAACAAAAACAATAGGTCTTCGGCTGTTTGCCGAACACCTAATAACAATAGGTCTTCGGCTGTTTGCCAAACACCTAAAAAAACAGAACAATAACAATAGGTCTTCGGCTGTTTGCCGAACACCTAAAAATCATTACGCTACACTGTAGGTACATTCGGGCAGTATATTTATTTATCAATTCATTAATTATGTAGTAAGAGTTAAAGCGTCAATAGTCTTTGACGTTGACTGTTGTCAACAGTCAACCAAACTACGTGACGCACTTTAGAATCGCAATTCGGGGAGGAGCTACTATTCATGAACAACCTTGACAGCCACGTCTCCAAAGGGAATTTCCTGGAGTGTTTTGCACCACTGCTTCAAAAAGAGTTTTCACAAAAAGCACTTCATTGTACCATTGTATATATTATTCAAGGCTCATAACGCTACACAGTTTTGTAGGTCAACCCATTTCACCTTTCTTCAAAGCCGCTCCGAATACTGTACAAGTTTCCAGTAAGATTTCACGACTATTTACCTGACAGCAATGGAACCAAAAAAATTACCGAAATGACGTACTGTAAGAAATAACGATAACCTGTTTAAATTGCACCATATATAGTAGACTTGGTTCAAGTCGGGTCTCGTGCTAATCGAGCATTGATCTCCATTATACTGTGGAGATCAATGTAACCGAGTCGGTAATTTATTAGCTTTTGTGTTTAGTAACGCGCGCCCCTTAGTCAATTAAATGCCAATCCAGTAAGTTTTGGTTTGCGAAACCAGACTTGGCGCACGGCCTACGGAGCTCATCCGGCGGGTATTGTCAATATAGCAAATCTCAACTTTGACCTAAAAATTTGATGAATATTCAAGATCCTTGGAAACTCTGACAATGCAAGTTTGTGCTTGAAAAATTACGATAGTTGGTGAAGGTTCGCAACGGTTGTGTATATGAATGGTTATGAGTGGATCGTGGATGCTTGGTTTTCAACATAAACAAATTCTTTAGACTCTGTCTGTCCGCCGGTATATCAATACGTGGGGTATTTTTAGTTGTTTTAAAATATGACGAACGTTTGTTGCTCATCGGAGAGAGTCGGTTCTGCATTGACGCCGGCACTTGTGGGGCTCGGCGGAGCTCCTCCCCCCTACGTACTGGCAGGACCGAGGTGTCGTAGTTTATATACACTCCATTGTTACACTCTCAGAGAACCTGTCTTTAAAACTTCTAAATGTAAACGGAAGTTCTTCAAAACTTGGGAATGTATTTATCAAGAGTTTAGCTTGTTGAAGAATATTTTTTCATAATTTTCCTTTCCATAATTAGCAGCTTGTTCAAACTTAAAGTCACCTCAAACGTTTGGGGTTCATCGGAATTCATTGTGCAGCAGTGTGCACTGAACCCATCTTAAAAATAGATAAATATCAAGTAATAAACCATAAGGAAAACTGACTGGGTAAATTTTGAAATAATTTGGGTTTGAACAAAGAACAATTTACTGGAGCGGGACTTGAACCAGCGACCTCCGGATTAACGTACCGGTGCTCTACCAACTGAGCTATCCAGCCCTATGTTGGCGGTCTCCCTATTAGTCAATATCTTTGTTCGGGGGTGCCAGTCAACTGTTATCTGCCGTGTAGCCAGGGATCACTTTTGCGACTTTTTAATAATACATATCAAGTAGCTCAGTTGGTAGAGTGCCGGTACGTTAATCCGGAGGTCGTTCGTTCAAGTCCCGCTCCGGTCAATTTGTCTTTGTTCAAACCCAAATTTCGTCAACCCCACAGATTCGTCAAAGTAGGAAATCTAAACAACAACAGTCTGGCTTATTAAAAAAAAAAATTGTTTTGTTCATAGATATTCTATCAATATCGATTCTTCACAGTCATAACTGAATGCATAGACAATAGAGATTCTCTATGCTGTATGTAACTTTGTGGAGTTAATTTGTGAACACTTTACAAACGAACGAGTCGTCATAAATTGAACTGATTTCATTGGTTAGCAGCGGACGCGTATGTTGCATATTTAAACTATCGCATATTCATTTTGAATAAATACATACACGGAGGGGGTGCCTCCTGGCGGATTCATCAAGTTGGACTTTCGATATCAGAGTCGACTGGCAACATTCCTGGCGAATGAGGGCGCACAACAAATTGTTGAACTAAAGCTGCGATGTGTATGTGGTGCATGCAGTGGATTATTTAAGCGATTAAGGAGTCGACAAAAGTCAGACCTTGGTCAAGTCTACATATACAGGAGTCAACAATATTTCACCGCATGGTAACCGATTGGAGAAAGCACTGCGTGTTTAGAGTAGATTGTTGAATACATACATGTAAATTGAGTTTTCTGAATTTTTGGTGCAAAAGTCACCCACAAATAAATAAATAGTTCCAAGTAAATAAACAGAACTTTGAGAAAGACTCTGCTCGTGGAAAATTGAGGCTCTACATTTTTCTCCTTATACAGGCCATTTACATTGTTCAGCTAAATCCAAATTGTTTTCAAACGATCGCCGTTAACTGTTTTATATGTCAGGTTTATATTCAATTCGGGAAAGATATTATTATTCTAATTTACGCTGGGAAGACTTCTCAGCAAAACACTGTTTTCAGAGGTGCCCAGCAGTTACCAACAAACATTAGGGTAAGCAGAAAATGATAAGATTCACAAAAAGATATCAAAAGAAAAATAATAGCCAGAAAGGTAAAGGCCAAGTATATAAGGTAAAAACAAACAAACAACAAAGAATAAAAACCACAAGTTCATGTATAATAAAGACAAATATTAAAATTCTGGGCCAACCAGGGAAAGCTCCACATGTCCCACCTGTTAAAATCTCAAATTTGTGCACTGTGTCCTAAAACTTGCTACCGTAGGGGGCAAGGGATTCTTAAGTGTGTGTGTGAGTAGGTAACCACATTCAAACCGGGGACCTATAACAAAAGAGGACAATAGGTCCACGGTTCGGGAAAGGTCCACGGTTGGAAATCGTGTACAAAACCAATGGGAGCTGTTTAAAAAAGTTAGAGTATAAACAAAAGAGGGACAATAGGAGGTCCACGATTGCAGGCTGTTACACACTTGTGTGTGTGTGTGTGTGTGTGGGGGGGGAGTGCATTGACAAAGCTGACCTCATGAGCAGCATATTTACGTTTTACCTGAATTGTATTTTGGCAGTAGGGGAACTGGATTACCTTGTGAAACCGATCTGGTGTTGTCTGAGTATGCAGTAGCAGCATAATTAAAAAAACATTGCATAGTTGGGGAGGCAGTCTGGAAGTAAGACTCTTATAGACTAAAACGGTTAAATGGCAATTTCTTCTTTCGCTTAACGACTGCCACCCAAGCCAAGACTAGATGAAATAATGTGTGGGGGATCTCCGAGGAGACCAAGGATAGCTGCTCTACCAGCACTGTTTTGGATTCGATTAAGTTTGGTAAGAACAGCTTTGGCCGAGTTGCCCAGCGGCACAATTATCAAAATGAGGGAGAATTAGAGTTTTGTGTGTTGAGGAAGGACACTTCTGACCATCATCTTCACTCGATGTAATTAAGTCCAATTTAAAAAACTCATTTGTTTACCATAAATTCTTTCTAACAAGTAGTTTGTATTTGTGTGTATTATTGTAATTTGCCGAGAGTATATTCAAATATTTATAGGTGTTGCGCGATAATGTTCTCTTTTATTATCATAATGTACCGGTTGCATTGCTTAGAACAGTTTTTTCGTCAATTTATGTATAGATAAAGGTTTTCTCCATTAAAGCTTATAAAACACAACTCAAATTCAAGGATGTAATTGCACTTACTCGGTAAAGCATTTTACGAGAAGATGAGCAAACGCGAAGACTTATACGGTGTGGGGTTCGCGGCCCTAACCGTAGGGCACGGGAAATTTGTTTAAAATTAGAAACTCTATCTAGAGTAGTACAATGTAGGACATTTCAGAGGCGTTGACACATTATTTTTGCCGAGTAGAAAATCTTACCTATTTGCCTTTTATTCATTATTATATGTAATATTTTTAGGAGGATCATTCGGCTAATATAAGGGGTCCCTTTACTTGCCGTATAGCATTCTAGTCAGGTATAACCAAATTATGAAAATGTGGTGTCACCATCATGAAAGTCCCCAAAATGCCAGATAAACCAAAATAATGCTTGACAAGTTCTGCCCGCCATGTGTTAATAGTGTGCTTGGTTCGTTTTCAGACTTAAATTCAAGCTCATTCACATGGCGGCATCATCAATTTGTTGTTTCGAACGATCGATACATCTCAGGCTTTGTCCATTAACTCAATCGCTTCATTATTTGTCTAATTAATATGTGTGACACTCAGGCTTTGAGGCCAATAAATGAGGGATACGGGGAGAATCTGACTGCTGTTATTACGTTTATTCTGTAAAGAAGACGAAGAGAAATTGCAATGATGGTGGTTCGTCTTCGACGCAGAGAATAATGATTGACAATAAAATAAATTAAAGCACTATTTACAAATTAAATAACTACACTATTACGGAATGAACCAATCTATTAAAGGAATATACCACACACGATTGATTGATCTTAAATCCCTTGTGTTCACTTATAAATTGTACTAGTGAAAGGAACATCGACACTTGTAAACATTATGTGCTCCATAGGAAATAACGTAACTATTTTACTCTTAAACAAAGACTGTGTTTCCCGCCTAAACTCCTGGTCAGTCGCCATCTTGCGACCGAACCCTTCAAACGAATTAATTTTCTAGAACCTTTCTAAACCTTAAAAATAACTAATCAAGAGTTGTCTTGCACCTCAATTGACTTAGATATTTAAATCGGAAAATTATAACTCAATAAGGCATTAAGTATTTATACAGCATAAACCTTCGTTTCACTTCTACTACAAAAATCAAGTAACACTCACGATGTATTACGGTATACTTCTTGTTAAACATCGGAAATAACACATTTGACCAAACCCTGTCAAGTTAAGTTTAGGTATGGAAAGAGACAAAATTATTAAGCACTAGTTGATATTATTCTGAACAGTGATAGTAAAGTAAAATAAAATAATGGAAGGTTGTTTTACCTGTAAAGAAGACGAAGAGAAATTACAATGATGTTGGTTTGTCTTCGACGCAGAGAATAGTGACGGAGGGGGTCGCCGATGGTGGCGCCCGACGATATGAATATTCATTGAAAAGGAAACTGAATGTCTAAGAACATTATTTAAGTGGGGGTATTACTTTTTAGCTGTCACATATGTTTTGTTTTTTATTTTAGGTCCAACAGTGATGAGCAATTTAAAAAAGGCGCAAAGTAAGAGCGTTGAGGAGATGGACCCTCGCAACCCAGCTCCGGAATCGAAAAACAGGTTTTCGCTGGATGGCAGTGCGGTCATTGACCCCAAGAGTCTGGAGAAACAACGGGACTCCCTAGAAAGTGGGATTGGATCTCTGCCTACGATAACTAGTAACTTGAACCCCGATAGTGCTGGTGAGGCTCCATTTCATGTAGTTGGACTTTCAGCCGAACCACAGGACGAGCTGAACGTTTCTCCAAACAGCTCCATGGCTGCATCAAATGATTTTTGGGGAAGCAACGGCTCAAGAGAGGCGGAGACAAGTATGGGGTGTAAAGCCCCAGAAACCCACGAGAGCTTTGACGACTTTCTCGTGCAACACAGAGGTAGTGAGAGATCACCAAGTAACGTCAGTGAGTTATCCCTTGCCGGAACTGAGGGTTCATACAGTGTAAGATCGAGCATAGATAGCGCCATCTGTTTGGATAACCAAGTAACTAAAAGAACAAGACGAGCAAGTCTAGCCACCAATCGAGTATCTAGCTACAGTGTGATTTCAACTGAGACAATCAAAGAGATGCCAGATTCTCCATTAGACATCGAAGAAGGAAACTCGGTGGTTGCTGACGTAAAGGCCGAAGAGCTGGTTTCAAATTTACAGTTCACATTCTCACCTCGTCTGCAAGCAAAAGAAGAAGCCCCCGAGGAGTACAACAATACAACAGACAAGCCGAAGACATCTCGCATCGTAAAACTTGTCCGATTACTACTACGTATAGCGAGCACTTGTCTCCGAACACCACAAGTAAGATCCGAAAGCGAGTTATTGTCATTCGACTACGAGCGCCCAGACGATTACAGGTTACGTGCCCCGACCCTCGTCCACATCAAAGATGACTATGCCATCGACAATGTTGCGTTCACAAAACATGAGGAAGCCGAAAAAAATAACGAGACAGTATTAGCTGATAACAACGCTGGGATTATCAGTGAGAGAAAAACTGCTTCCCACGAATTTACCTTAGAGAAGAAAGAGTTCCTCAAATCGTTTGAATTGCTTTTGGAGCACGCCAAAGCACAGAGCATCGATGTAGTTGGAAAAAACTTCCAAACCGCCAACTTTGCTGCCGCCATTTTAGACTGTCACGGTGGATGTCTGTCAATTGACGATTTAGACGTTCACTTGTACGTCCCACCTGGCGCAATACCAAATGGAAAACAGCAACACGTCTACATCTCCGCCACAGCAACTTCGTCAGTCGATAACCATTCTTTCTCAACTCCGTTCGTCCACTGTGGACCGCCAGACACCACCTTCGAAGAAGATGTCGTCTTGACCATGCCTCACTGTGTAAAGAATACGTCGGCATGCAAGTTTTCCATGTCTAAGTTGTCTTCGGGTGGTTCCAGACAGCTTCGTGAAGGTTTGGACGTGATCACGGTTGTTGACAATGATTCCATAACGTTTTCAGTTAATCATTTCTGTGGGTTTGGGGCTACAGCTTCGCCTGTGGATGGAGCCATCTTGAAGAAGTCAATGATAGCATGCGTGTTCATCAGCGAAAACAGTCCCTCTGATGATGAAGTAGCACTTCGTCTTCGACTAGTTGATGACGTCAAAGTAAATGTTCAGGTGAGGTACCTTATTTAGATTTTAAGATTGCCGAAATATTTCATAAGGGGATGTCGTATGTGGCGAAGGCTTTGGTCTAACGTGTTTTAACGAATTACTTGGATCAACAAAATTATCAGAATATTCACTACAATGTCATCTATTTACTTGAACTTCCGATTTCGGCAGGAGGCGATGACAAATGAAGATACCACTAGACAGCCAATACAATGTTGCATACAATTTTCACAATGGTACAAAGACTCTAACCATAACTGCCATGGCTCTCAAGATATGGATTTATGAGTAAGATGACTTCACTGTCCATGAAAATAAAAATTGAATGCTCTTGTTAAACAAACTGCTTTTCAAAATAACAATAGCTGCTGTACAGAAAGCTACTAAAAATAAACTGCGCGTCCTATCACGATGCCACGTCAAGCACCCAAACCAGCCAAGGGTCGTCTTGTGGCTGACTGATTATCAATCACTTGAGCTGCTCTAGAAAAAAGAAATAACTGCTCTCGAAAATAAAATGGCGAAATGGCACTTCTGCAGAAGGATTGGTACATGATAGAAAAGGGCAGTGGGTGGGCCTTCAAACATATTTTTTTGTCGATAATATACCTATATTCTGTCTTTACAGGAAGTTGAGATAAAGGAGAAAACACATGGGTTTCATTTGGCTGACATGGAAAGTCCACTGGTTGTTCGGAAGATCGATAAAGACGTGGTGACGAAAATCTCAAACTGCAGCGAGTCCTGGGAAATATCTGAACCGACATCTTGCCAAAGGGTATGAGAAACCTTTTGCCATTCTTGGGTCGTAATTTAAGTCGCTATTGTTTTGCCAAATCTCATTCTATATTTGTTTTGGTTTGACAGAAGTTCCAGTGTGAATTGTTATGGCGAGAAACCACGGCATCCTGTGCTCAAGCTTTTCCGTCTGTGATGTTTTTTGCTAAACGATGCTCAAGCTCCAAGAACGTTTGCTTCAAAGCTCGCCTGACAGTCTATCAAGAAGGCGCTGAGAGTTGCAACTATGGGGGTGACCTTTTTAGTAGACGCAAAAGCAGGTGGGTCAAAATAATCTGTTTTATTACAATGAGGTTCATAACCAGGACCAATCCTCCAGTAAAATGTTTCTCTCTGGAAGGGTATAAAATGTGATCATTTGACGTTTGATGTATCAGTACATCACTGGGGCACGGATTGTTTTTCAATTTCAACAATCGAAATGAACCCTCAGTGCCAGCATATCACGCGCAAGAAATATCTATATTATACGCTTTTTGTTCTTTTAAAAACCAACCCCCAAACCAGAGGACGGGAAAGATTGTTGATTTCTTCTTTAAAAGAGAGAGAGAGAGAGAGGAGAGAGAGAGAGAGAGAGGAGAGAGAGAGAGAGAGAGAGAGAGAGAGAGAGAGAGAGAGAGAGAGAGAGAGAGAGAGAGAGAGAGAGAGAGAGAGAGAGAGAGAGAGAGAGAGGAGAGAGAGAGAGAGAGAGAGAGAGAGAGAGAGAGAGAGAGAGAGAGAGAGAGAGAGAGAGAGGGAGAGAGGGGTGGAGAGAGGGGGAGAGGGGAGAGGGGGAGAGAGAGTATTATTCTATTTATAAGCTTTTCACGATGTCAGTGGAATATCTATTACTCGACCCAGCGGAGATTGACTTTTAAAAATTGACAATTTGCCTGGATAAAGTTAACAAATACACTTGTCCATTTTTTAATTAGCAGAGAGTTTGTCAACCATATGTGCCGGTTCAGACACAGCCGTTGCTCTGGGACCAGTTGCGAAACAGAGTGACTAGGTCTAGGCTTCTCGAAGAACCCACTTTTGGTAAGCTTTGTAGTTTATTGGATACGCCCCATCCTCTGGATAAAGACTGGACTGGACTACTAATTATACTCTTGAACACTGGCAGTGGCTGCTCAGAAAACGTCGAAAGCATCAGTGCTAAAGCAGGACGTGAACGACGCAGCCCTACAAAAATCGTCTTGGACTTGTTCTTTGGAAAACAGTCGGGTAAGAAAAAAGAGGAAACAATGGATATACTGAAGAGCGCCCTCAGTAATTTAAATCGCCCAGATATTCAGTTTGCCATCAATGCGATCGAGGGACAGGTGAAAAAATGGTCCGAAACCAGAAAAGATTCTTTCCCGCTCACACCAGAAATTTTAGTCACAGAGGTGACCACGGACAAAAACGCTAACCTAGAGACTGACGACATAGTTACACAAACCCCTCTCGATCGGAAAGACAGCGCCTATAACAGCGGTATTGGGAAAGCTGACATAGAAGCACTTAAAGACAAACTCGATCAAGGTGAAATTCAAGTAATAAACCCCCCCAAAACGAGAAACTTCTTAATAAACAAAGAAAAATTGACTTTATCGGGATTTGAACCGACCTCCGCATTAACGTGCTGAAGCTCTAAATAGTTGGAGTCAGTTTGGATATGTGGGCGTGGCTAAAGAGTGGACTTACATCATTCCAGGAACAACATAAACCTTCCTCAGAGAAACTCATTGTATTGGTTTTAATGGCCAGATTAAGAATTTAGTTTCTTCTAGCCTGACTCTTGAAGTGATTATTCATAGGTTATTTTCTAAACCAGGCTTCGGCTATAACTCCAACGCTCCGCCAGTTATTTTGAAAACATGCATTCGGTACAGAGCTCAAAACAGACTGACGGAGCTTCAGTCGTTGTTCCGAAAAGGGCCAATTACAAGTTCCTCAAGTTATTTTTTACCACTCTAAATGGACCTAAAAGAGATATAAATAACACTATACCATTATAAATATTTTATCAATTTTTTATAAATTGTACATACAACTATTTTCATGCAGTTAAAGGGTAACGCTGTGTTCAATGCGATGTACGCAAAGCCTTTGAGTACACAGGTTCGTTGTTTAACAGAGAAAATCACTCAATAAATATATGGATAAAAAATGGAAATTCCATCGTACGATTCCTACGGATATTTAATTATCTTTTCTTATATTGTAAGTTGGATGTAGAATTGTTTTTGTACTCATTAAAAATGCTTCAGTTTTTTTTTCTTCAAACTTAGTAAGTGATTTACTCTTTTATTGATCCCGTAACTTCCACTGAGAAGTGATTTTGTTTGGATTCCCCAATTGAATTAAATATGTTGAAATTGTTAGTTTCTTACTGCAGTAATTAAAGCAAAACAAATGAAAGTTCGTTATTGCAAAGAACTTTTGTACATTGTTAACTGTGTAAATTATGTTTGTTTTGGCAATTAATTTGCATTAAAAGCTAAAAGTTATTCACAGATTAAGACTAGATTTTTGTAGTCATACTGAGTTGATTTCTGTTAAAGAAAATTTGTTTTTTTAAATGTAACACAGGAGAGGAAAAGTTCTCTTCAAAGGATTATGTTTATTTGTTTTCTTTCGTTTATTAAAAGTAGGATATTCACTATTACTCAATAACTGGTGTCGAATTGTTGTTGAATGTAAACTTGTTGTTGAATGTAAAATTGTTGTTGAATGTAAAATTGTTGTGAATGTAAAATGCTTTAACGTGCATCCCTTCACATCTCCCCTCTCTCACCCTTCCTTTTTGAGGGGCGGGGTATCACCGCAGTTGACCATTGTTGTGGTAGGACAGCCTTGTATAGAGGTACTGGTCACCTGTTCTTATACAATTTTGTAAACATTTTACTCTATATGTATTTTCTCAGTACTTTTTGCCAGTTTGGTGTAATCAAATACAAATATACGCATAAATAAAATGTATAGACTCATAACACGTGGATCTAGATAATTTAAGTATGGTGAACCTAATTACTTTGTTTAGGCTTGTAGGCCTATTTAAAGAAAAACAAAGTTTTATCCAGAGGTACAATAATTTTAAGTCACATCTCCAGACCTTTTTTTTGTAGGGGTTCCAATTACGCAGATTGTCTTGATTTTATATACATATGAATTTTTAAATAATTGCAAAAGCCAGATGTTAAGGATTTCAGTTATGTTCGGGCAACCTCTCTTTAAATAGAAAACAATAATAATGTTTTCCCCTCGTATCTTTATTTTCCTTTTTCATTTGTTGTCTTATGTAATATTGTTGTTGACGCTTTAAGGCTTTTGCAGAAGTTGCTAAATGTAACCCCGTTATTCTGTCATTTGTGTTATTCTGTCATTTGTGTTATTCTGTCATTTGTGTTACTATTATTATCACTAAATAATTCAAACTGTTGGCTTTGACTCACTGATAATCGCGCTAGTCCCGAGAGTGTATATTGCACGTAAAGATATTGAATGAAAAGTTTAACAATTCCTATCAATGAAACTTACAAAAACTGCAACACTGAACTTATTTAAAGTTGTTTAAAGAAATCAAATTAAGTTTTCCTTCGACTTTTCCCAATGGTCTCTGGAGTCTAACATAATTCCCCAATCATGGAAGACATCTGCCATCACCAATTCGTAAAATTTCTAAGCCGGTTGTTTAAAATGGCTATACACCAATAGCGCTTACTGCTGTCATAATGAAATATTGTGAAAATATCGTGAAGGGTTTTGTTTTAGCGCAAACAAAGGCCTTCACTGATACCCATCAACTAGCCTATTATTCTGATGTGTTAAAAACGCCATCATTGTTACACTCATTTACAAAATTCACAAACATTTTGAAAAGCCAAAATCTTATGTTAAAACTCTTTTTGCAAAGCTGTGTTGATTTGTACTCAGAATTCAATACCTTACAGCCACATTTACTTGTACGAATGTTTGAAATATGAGGTGTTAATTATTAATTGTGGATAACTAGACTTCTTTCAAACCCTACACAGACACTGCGTTTGTTGAATTACTTAAATGTTTTTACTATACTATAATTAGACTGGTGCTACCCCGAAAAGGCTGTGTTATCTCTCCATTCTAGTTTTGTTGTCATTGTATACTATAATGCAGTTTCTTTCTTGCTGTATGATTAATTATGCAGAACGTGAAGTACAGCATGGGCATCATTTCAGTAGGCAAATGTTTTGTTATAGCATTGTTAGCAATTGTTGTCGTCTGCACTGATCTATTGTTGCATCAAAAAGTTGAAATGGCGCCCATTGCATACTTCACATTACAGCCCCAGTTGCACATCCTGCGCCTGCGGCGCTAACCATATTTAGTAACATTTACTCTAATGATAAAACCCACTATACCGCAATAAACTGGATGGTTTGTTCATTGGTGTTATCTAACCTTTGGTTTTCAATGTGGAAAAAACCAAAAGAGATTATTTTACATTTTCGCAAAGTTAAGACCACTGTTGAACCAATTATTATAAAGGGTAGGCAAGTAGACATTGTTACTAAATACAAGTATCTGGCTACTTATCAATAAAGATATTAAATGAAATACTAACACTCAAAAACTTGTTTAAGAGGTTAACCAACGTGTCTTTTAAGATGTTTGTGAAGAAATGTTTTTTCAGTTTTATAAAAATGTTATCCAATCCATATTCTCTCACTCTGTGGCATTGTATGGTACTGCTGTCTGTCCAAATGCTGGAGTGTGTCATTAGAGTGGTATCTAAAATTATAAACAGGGATGTTAATGTAGAGACACGGGAAGGAGGCAGGCCCTTTAATTAAAAAGGACGAGCAATCGCCCCCTCAAAAAAAACAAAAAAAATGACGTTTACACATTTTAGTGATCTCCCGCACTTGAACTGATTTTAATCAACCAATAGCACACAATACAAAATAACATTAACGCAGTCACTTAGCCGTCCCTATATCATACAGTGCAAAATGTTGAATATTCAAAAATACACAAACAATACTTAAAACTCTCACAGCTTTTTACAGTCAAGGGGAAATTATTCATTGGCTCTGATCAATTTAATATGGGGAGTCCCATGGCCCATCGAGTTATTCTCCCCCAACATAAAAACACAGGTGTAATTTTCCAAACGTCTGAGCATGAATCTTGAAAAATGTCCCTACACCTCTCGGCAAATAGGACCATTTATTTCAGGGCCTATGTCATCCAAAGTACCTCAAGTTGGAAGTCAACAACCCCCAATTTGGCACAATTTTTAAACTATTAATGAGGCCGACGCTCTGTTTACTCCCTTATTGGGAACAGAAAACAGAAAAACAGCAACATACTACATTCCAAAGATCTTCAGCATAAAGGTAAAATAGCACCCAAGACTTTTGTTTGTCGACATACCTTTCAAAGGTGAAAGCAATGAAAGCAACCTGGACGTGTTGCAACAGCTTTTACAATCACAGGGGGTTACCCGATGTTTTGTTGAAAACCTTTGCGGTTTCATTGACGCATGGTTAGCTTAATCCGTTAGACTCTTTTATATTTTGTAATTAACTTAGTTTTCTGAGTATATTGAGTAAGTTGTTTGTCAAGAGCGAAACGGCCTGACATGCAAGAAGTCCTTTTTGAAGTGTTCTGCCATGCACTTGCCTGGATTTTGCTAGGAACGCGCCAACTTTTTCCATAAAAAGTAAGTGTTCCTAAACTTTCTTGGATCCTTTTACACGTGCTCTGTTGATACAGACGCACTAGTCCCCAGGTTCGCTTGAGTAGATTTGACCCGGTTCATCTCTCCACCTTGCTCCGCTTCTTAACCCCTTTCATCCTCTTTTCCTGGACTGAATATGTCATCTTGGACCCCATCTGAGTGACGAGGATACTTTCTACCTCCAGCCGAGAAGTGCAGAAAACCTAGCTAAGACCTTTATCACTACATGTATAGTTACTGATTTATTGTTGTATTTTTTATGTTGATTATTTCCTTCAGTGGTATAATTTTGTGAATTTCATAACTTCATAGCTAATGAAGTGACAATTATCGCTTGGTTTGTTCTTGCGATTGTTGCGTTTTTCTCCTTTGTCTCTCCGACATAGGAAGAACCACTGAAGGATTTAATTAGCTTTGGCATATTTATCAAGTGTTGATTAGCATATTGTTGTTGACAGTCATAGATCAATCAATGAAATATGACTGGTATGAGAATATACCCCCTCTCTAAATTTCTATTCTTTAATTCATTGCGTAACTATAAGAATATTCATTATGCTAAGTCCTGAGCCCATCTTCTTACCGTTGGTGGCGGACTCGCCCCATTGGTCATTCAAACTCTGGACAAAGACGGAGAAACAAAAGTTTATTTTTTCGTCCGTCTTCTTGTATTTTCAGGTAACCGATTTGTCATTTTATAAATTATACCCTACCATCTGATTTATTCATAGACGCAAATCATTTTCTATTACTAAGTGTATATTTTATATTTCTTAATTTAATGTTATTTAATTGATCTTATGAGAAGAGACTTTCTCTGAGCAAGTTAAGTCATTGCTTATAGTTTGTAAAAATCACCATTCCTGATAACATTGTTATTTTCCAATCATAAACTTTATTCAACTGTGGTGGATTTCGTAGCAAACAGCATGTACGATGTTTTAACATCGAGTTATGGTGCATTTTCATTATATTTTCAAGATGGCGACCGTCATTGAACTTTTGGCGGGAACCCTAGTGCCATCTTAGTTTCATTGGTTTTGTAGATTTTCCATTCCAAATAAGTTAATTACTATTTATGTCAGGTTGATGTTTTATTAATATAATTCATTTGTAATTTGTTGTTAATCATTTAAGTGATTCAAACTCTGGACGAAGACGGAGAAACAACAGTTTATATTTTCGTCCGTCTTCTTGTATTTTCAGGAATAAATGATACTCCAGAAACACTTTATTGCATCAACTGTGCCGATTCCTCTTAAGCCACTCTATAATAGGCCCAACCAAAATCAAAAAGGGCCTCATAAGATAACAGGTAAATCAGGTGGATTAGTGTGTGTATAATGTGTAATTCTAGAGAAAACGTTCGATTTTGTACTTAAATGAATCTATGCACTTATGCATGAATTCACTTATATTTTTGTACAAACCAAAGAAGTCCATTTCTATTTGTATATAAAGCTAAAGTCTTAGTAAACCATGCTTTGTTTTTTGTGAATATTTAATGAGGCTTGGAGAGAAGGAAGGGTCCCTCTCCAAGTCAACCGCATGGTAAGCTCTTGTGCGTGAGGTTGACTTTATACAGGGTTAAGGAAATGTAGTAGATGCAATGTCGTGTTATGATTTTGTGTGAAGCTGGTTTGGACTGGGGCAGTCCAAGCTTAGCTCGGGCCTGTGTAACGGAAAGTGCATGATGTGTGTAGTAAGTTATTTAGTTGTGAGCATGCGCGAGGAGATCGGTATGGTATTGCACCGATCTATGCGTGAGTTGTGCCGCATGGCATGCGGTACCAGACTGTACGAGGAGAGATCGTCAGTTAGCAGCAAGATCTCGAGGAGTTGACAGGTATGTGAAATTGCTTTGTGTATTACCCAGGTTTATGCTTTGCATTCTGCGTTGCGCGTGGTTGACTATCAGTGCATGTGAGCGGGTGTTTTGGGGGTAACCACAAGTTTGACTATAGCGGAGGCGGGTTGACCTTGAGTTGAATCATTGTATTTATGGTCGGGATCGGCGATAGCTTAGTGCTTCGTCGTTCTTGTCAGGTGAGCAGTTTGTCGCTAGGACGATCGCGCCCGAACGGACGCGTGGTTGATCGGTAAGACGAAACTGTCGTCAGGTTAACAGCTTGTCACTACGACGATCGCGCCCACAATGACGCATGGTTCTTCGGTAAGGCGAAGCTGTTGGCTGTGTGTAGCCATTATTCAGGGAGCCTTCATATTCACTACCTTAAGGAGACCGAGAACAAAACAGAAAAGGGAAAACAAAGGGTCTCCATAGGGAAATTCTAAAGACTGGGTTGCTCCACGAGAGATTTTGTATACAAAGTCTATGGGAGGTTCTTAACTACAGGGACAAAGGAAAGAACAAAAGATGTCTCCTCAGGGATGCAAAAAATAGAATGCGTGCGCGCGTGTGTGTATGGGTAGGGGAGATTTGCCGTGTGCAGTCTGTGTCTGCGGAACACGTGGTTGCTGCGTGACTCTGGTGCATGTCAAGGCTGTGTTATTGGGAGCCTACTAGGTGCTGTGTGCATGGCTGACTAGTAGATAGATGAGGTTTAATTGCGCGAAGTACAAGGGTAATCATAAAGAGTAAACCACATACATTTAGGTTTATCGAGAGATTATATTGAGTTAAAGACATTGTTGATTTGTTGTGACAAGGATTGAATAAACCACATGGTTGATACTTGTGTTCATAATTTGTCAGTGTAAGTTTATTGAGCAATCTGTGTACACTGACAGAGGTTTGTTTAGCAATCAGTTATAATCGGCGATATGCTTCCTCCCAAACGAATCTCGTCTCTTAGCCTTTAGGTCGCTTAGTGACTTTAAGCTTTAGAAACCAATAGGCTCGTGATCGAGTTAATAATTAACAACAGTGATTGAGGTCAGACAGGCGTCCCTAGATGTTTCCCGCCACAGGTGGTTACGCACCCCATTCACCCGTCGACTTCAACGCCGACTTGTCTTGGCACTCCGTCGAGTTGTCTCACTGGCGAGTTGTAAAAATGTCGAGTTGTCCGACTGGACGAGCTGTGCGACCCGTCGAGTTGTCAAATATTGTCAAACGGACGAGTTGTCTGACATCCGTTTACGACGTCACCGTGCTGTGTGTGCGTGTACCACCACGTAAAACTACGGTGGGCAAATTATAACGTTGAAAGAGATTAAACATACACAATTCAAGAAATGATTGCCTTTTATTTTTTGCAAAATTATATTTCAATGCCTTAAGCCAGGGCCGGACTATATTAATACAAAGTAAATACTCAACATAAAAAAAAAAAAATCCATTCCACAATTTGCATTCTTAAAAAAGTTGTGCTATTGCTACTACTACTAGTGCTAGTGCTAGACTAGAGTCATAAATCATGTAATTGCTATGATTTGTAAAGAAAGGTTTGGATTTTTGTATGACAATTTTATATTCAAGTTTGATGAATGTTTAAAGAAGAGTTGATTAAAACAAATTATATGCAAATATTATGCCTAAATGCTAACATAAACAATCGACTTTAAAAACAAATCATTAAATAAATTTAGCGGTTTTGTATTTTTTTGTGAATATTACAGTTTCATGTTTTCCAGATAATGGTTTATAACCCAAATAAATAGTATAACTGGTTCGTTCACGAATACAATATAAATTTCATTATGTTTCTTCAGAGACCTTATGATGTTGGGCAAACAATTGCTATTTTGCTTGTGCAGTTAAAAACAATTTCTTTTGTTCTTGATATTAACAGTTTAAAGACCAAAATATTTACCGGGACTGTAACAGATAAAAATGAAAAAAAAAAAAAAAAAAAAAGGTTTTAAATCAACATTTTGTGTTATTTTTTATATTGTAGGTTTCAACAGCCACCTCCATCATGGCCAACGACTCCTTCAATAGGCCCCCAGCTCTACCAGTTTTGCCAAGATCCATAAAATTCAACGTTGAGATTTTTG
The DNA here is from genome assembly GCA_023634235.1 of Pisaster brevispinus. Taxonomy (NCBI): domain Eukaryota; kingdom Metazoa; phylum Echinodermata; class Asteroidea; order Forcipulatida; family Asteriidae; genus Pisaster; species Pisaster brevispinus. The sequence goes on along the minus strand of JAMKCF010000009.1, from coordinate 21,402,806 downwards.
GTGATTCTCTCACAAAATTCTTGCACCAAAATATCCCTGACTCAGGGATATTTAACTCCAATGTAACTTGTCTTCGCGGTGTGACAACATTAAGCTTGCGGACTCACCTTCTGTCTATTATCCCCAATAACCATCATCCAGACTTGATTTTAATCCATTTGGGAACCAATGATTTGGAGTTTGGTTTAATGGAAGTTAGTATTTCACATTTTTTAAGATTAATCATTTCTGCCCGTGAAAAAAATCCCCCAGTCAAGGATTTTGATCAGCGCATCTTTACCACGACAGGATAGTGAGAGCTTAGAGGAAGCCCGTAAATTGTTTAATGTTTACTTGGGTAACCTTGTGAGCAAACATAAAGATTGTCACTTCGTAGATTTTAGTGAGAATTTTACGGGTTGGCCCCTTGCGGTTGATGGTCTTCATCTCAACTGGCATGATAACATCCTGTTTGGAGAACTGGTGGGCACTGAGGTTTAGAGACTGCTCATTCCTAAGAAGGTAGCACCATCTGCAATCCCCAAAGAACTGTGCCGCCTAGTCAGGACATGCAGGAAGCCACGTCGCCAAAGGAAGACACAGACAACAGCAGATGATCATTGTGCTAAAAAGGCTTTCAAGAAGGAAGAGGTTTCTTCAGCAAAGAGGAAGATTGACAGGCAACCTGAAGAAGCTGGTCCAGACATCTTGTTTAATATATCAAGGCCTGTTGAAGTCAAAGATGTCGGGGGTGATCATTATACCCGGCCAAAGCAATCACCTACTACAGTGAGTCATCCTGTCAGAAGTCCAGACCAGAGAGTAGCGACATTTCTCCGCCTGCTCCGGACTCGCAATACATTCAAAGGAGCAAGAAGCAAGAAGAAGAATGTTCGTATGAAGAAAACCGCTCGAAAGAGAAGGCGACGTTCTTCTACCCTTTCTCTTGCTCTCTTAAGCAATCATGGCAGACTTGTCTGAACCAATCTGGTCCACAACACTGGCACTGGTCTATCAGCAGTATCACCAAGAGCGAGGAACTTCCCCAAACTGCCACGAGCGAGGAACCTAACACTAACACAAACAGTGGTGAACTTCCATACACTGTAACAAGCAACTAACCTTCCCATACCATCCTGGCAACTGCTGTCTCCACATCTCCAGTAAGTAGTGATATGTGGGTAAATACTCAAATAAGTAGTCACAAAGTTTTGCAGGGGTAAGAGACAAAAAGGGGATGATAGTAGAGCTTTTAAATCCCCCTGTAATAAAAGTGTTTGTGGTCCATGTCAGATTTGTGGACGGACAGCCTCAAGATGGATTCACCTTGTAAATTTCAAGAACTCAAAGCTGAAAGATTTTATGTAAACCAGATTGCCACATTTATCTCAAACTGCTTGTATTTGTAATGCTTGCAGGCATAAGTATGCAAAGAAAATGAAAGATCTAAAATATACTCCACAGAAGACTCGCTCAAAGGTCAGAACCATTTGCTTTCTGAGCACTTTTGCTTTGTGTGATGAAGTTTCTGTAAGTGACTGTTCAGTCTCACAAATCAATTTTGAAGAATGCTTTACAAACATAAAATGTCCAGAGCTGCCAGGTACAGTTCCTTTCTGCAGACACCACAAATCAATTTTTTATAATTTTGGTTCACTTCAAAACTGTTCTGCATGTGGGCTCAGGTTTGTACTTAGAAAATATACATGTTCAAACTTGGACATTGAACATGCCTATTTCCAATTGCAACTTGATAGAACCGAAGCAAGCATTTCAACTGAAACTGCCTTCTGTTACACTTGTTACTCTGTTGCTAAAAGAAGAGCATTAGCTGACATATCACTTGATATGGTAGAACTGAGGTTAATGTCTGACAGCTCCGACTTGTCCCATAGTGGTGCTGCGCTAAACAATGTTTTCAAAGAAATCTGCAAACTTTGCCGCAACAATGAAGCTTTTCTATTGACAGATATCTATGATGATGTTTTTGTTGCTTACCTTGAGGGTGTATGCAAACATTTGTCAGGTGATTGCATTGAGTTATGTAAAAAGACATGTCGATGGATGCTTTCTGGAATTTTAGAATCATTTGGAAATTTGTTGGAAGTGCACAAGATGTTATCTACTAAACATGGCATTTTGCTAATATACAAACACATTGACATGAAAACAAATCTGCACGTATCATGCTCAAGATTAAGATTCAAGAAAAAAAGACAAGACGAAAAATCAGGCATTGGTGAAGAATGGAACCCTCTTTCATTCATGACTGAATCAGGGAGTTTACAACTAGCTGCCCGTGATGTCTTTCCACTGTTAAATGAAAAGCTTAAAGAGCAGGCAAAGTCAATAACAGAGCACTTTTTATCACAATCCCACCGAAATTTACAGCTACACTTGATGAAATTAAATATGCAAGAAATGTTGTATCAGTGTGGGGCAAAGACAAGGTAATGTTTCCATCTTATTCTAAGCCATATGGTAAACAACGTAAGAACCGTTACGGTAGAATAGTACTGATCATTTTCATGCAGTTCATTTTAAATGAACAATTCAATTTCCCATTTCATATTGTTATTGCCAACTGCGTAAAACGATGGTCACATTCTTCGAAATTGACAAAGGTGCTCAGTCAGGGCTATGTGTTTCAGAGGATACCCTTGATAGATACTTGGAAAATATCAAGGAGCTAAGGAAAAAATCAGGGTTACTTTCAAACTTAGAAAAACACTCGTTCACTGTAGTAAGCATTGATAACATCGATGTTCTTGCCAGTTATGCTGCAGTTACATCTGAAAAGACAGAAAAGAGCTGGCATGGAACATCAATCATGGCACAACAACCAAAACCAATAACAGAAAAACTTGATCTCAATACTGAAGTGCTTGCTACCGTAGATTAAGGTTTTAAAGTAATTCCAATATATGGTGGTGGACGTTGTCTGTTTAGATTTATTGCTGCATACAACAACTAAAATATTTTGACCAGTAACAGAAACGTGTTTGGAATTTCCAATGATCCAATAATTTTTCAAAATGAAGAGTTGCTAGCAGATCAACTTCGAAATGCAGCTTGTGAAATTCTGACAGAAAATGTGACATTTTTAGAGACACTACACGATGGTGTGAAGCAATGGCTATTAGAGTCGTCTCCAAACTCATTTTATTCATCGTTTGAGGAACGGACCAATGATCAGAAGTTACCAGGAACCTATGGCAGTTGCTTGGAAGTCTGTGCACTCGTGTGTGTTATTTAAATTGACATTCTTGTTTTCCAGAAAACTTCTGCAGGCTTCCAATTGATTGCAAGGTATGCAATTGACAAACATTCTCTTTATCACATTTGCTTGTTGTACCATCCTGATTCAAAGTGTGTTGCAGGGCATTTTGATTTGTTGTACTCTGACACTTGTAGACCTAACTGTCAATCGGTGATTGAATTTGAAAGCTCTCTAGCTAGTCCTCAGCAGTTAGTAAGGTCTTTATCCGACATTTCAATAGAATAGAACAAAGGGGAGCAATAATACTAAGGAACCAGGGTCATTAAAACGAAGTGAGTTAATCCTAGAACAAAGGCACGCAGAAATTCAAAGGGATACGTGGGAGGACAAAGGGAGTCTAGAAAAACTGATCCGACAACTGGAGAGGGATTATTGTACGGGATAAAAGGACCTAGAAATCTTGACCTGTCATAAGTAAACGATGGATGAATGTGGAGAACAAAGGGGGGGGGACACCTTAAAATCTAGATCCGACAAGATAAAAAAGTAACAAATAAAGTGATAAAAAATAAAGGGGTAAATTGTGAAATGGATACAATTGAGGGGCGCAAATGTCATTGAATGATAAAGGCACGAAAGAACCAGAAGAAGAGACATCGCTGTGAAGTAATAGGATTAACAAATAATAATGTTAAACAATTAATAGTAGGAATAAGAAATCAACATCATGATAATAGTTTTTTAAATTTTATGTCGAATAGGCACAAACAGACTTAGATATAATCTCTTTATTGAATATGTGGTGGCTCTAAAAAGAGCCGGTTTGTTGATCACTAGTATCTACTCACCAGTTTCTTGATGCCTTGGCCAAAGCCTTGGTGGCACTCCCGGGACAGTTCTCTCCGAAAGTATATCACAGGCATAGTTTACACTATACCTGTGACCAACTTCGGGGTTGTGATTTACCACCAGGACATCAAGAAACTGGGAGTAGAACTCCGGAGGGAGTACATCTACCACCCTCGACCTTATTTGGCCGGTCCACCGAAAATGTTGGGCACCGCCCACCAAAAGTTGAAGGGGATGCCAGTACTCCCTCATGTGTCTAAGCAGATGGACCATATACTCCGTGTTACCGGAGCGACATGCGGCGGCCTACGCTGCTTCCTCCGAAACAAGATCCTTCCTTCGAAGATCTGACTAGCCCGAGCCGTCCTCTCCACTCCTGATTAGCGGACGCCCTCCATTCCTTAAGTTGAGGGATAGATGCGGTGCCGACTTGTTGGTAAAACAGGAACTCGCTCTGGTTAGCCATCTTGAGCCTTGAATTCTTGAATCGGGAAATGATACCCTGAATGAAGATGGGGGAGTTTTATACACTTTCAAATGTTTACTGTGTTACTGTGACTGTGTAGTTTTAGAATGGTCACCAACCCTAGAATGAGACAGTAGAACATTAATCAGGTACCCGAGCGTCTTCAAAGTTGATGACTATTTCGCCATTATAATCGTAGTTAAGCTGTTCCACTAACGTGGGATAAAAGGGTAATGGGAGGTTAATTATCTTATTTTGGCAAATCTAAGCGAAGGGTAAGGGAGGTTAATTATCTTGTTTTGGGCAAATCTAAGCGAAGGATTAATCCTTAAACAAAAGGGGGTCTATAAGTCTTAAAGGACCTAGAAATCTTGATCTGGCATAAGTAGAAGATGGAGGAATGGAAAAGCTTCATCCGACTTTTCTTAAGCAAACAAACTTGAAAACACAAAATTAAAAGTTGTATAATATTCAAATCAGATTCAATCAAACACATCAACTGTAACATCAAATTAAGTTTCTTCTTTAGCGGGCATAACTTTACATGTATGACGGTTGATTTAATACTAATTGGATAGTAAAACTTCATTTCGAGTAGATGAAGGAGTACCATGCCATGGTTGGTTTCTGTGATGTAAACACGGTGGTAACATCCTATGACCATCTCATAAACACCAAGAACATAACATCAATGATAATCTTCTGACGTTAACCACCAAAATGTTTGTGAATCTGCAAAATATTGATTCACTTCAATATGAAGATTGTGTATTTCTGAAACAGTTTTTCAAACTAACCGATGAAGAAAATAGTGCAATCTCTTCTCGCAAGGCAGATCTTCAACTAATGCAGTTATTTTGGATAGATGAGCATGACAACGATTTAGGAGAACGTACACAATCTAATCTGTGTGATCAACTCTTATTTGGAGACGATGAATACGTTATAAACCCTTTTACTCAATATGAGAACGATTTGACGCAAGATGAAGATTTTGGTTTTCCAGACCTTACATCGAACGACGAGGTGATTCCATCTCTCCAAAGAGGTGGGGGAACAGATCTGTGCAGAGTTATAGCGACGGTGATGATTTAATTAATCAATCATTTTTCAAACGATAGAGTCAGTAGAGGATTGGAACCCGGAACCAGTGGAGTTGTAGGTGAAAGCAGAGCCAAGAGACAGGATGGCGCAGATCCTTTATATATGGAGATGGACGCTTGGAATATCTCGAGTGAGGACGAAAAAGAAGAAGAGTCATTATCTCATCCAAGAGCTTTGAGGGCTTCGAGAAAGAGAACGACTTCAAATGGAGACACCTCAAAGGGAGAACTGGAACGAAAGAAGCGTCGTGCTACACAGTTCTTTTGAAATTGTGAGTGTAAATGAGAGATTTGTTAAAAAATTTCAAGCTTATACTTACCATTATAACGTAAGTTTTCGTAATATGGATGATTTATGTTTTGAACAGGTCTTACCGAGATTAGCTTCTATTTTCGAAAGCTTGTTTGAAATTATAGGAAGTGATGTGCAACCCGATGAGATGGTACGATTAGTGTTTGATTCACCAGTCTTAAACTTCCCCATTTCGCTACCTTTCATGTTAATGAATGATTTAACAGTAGAGAGATTTCTTTCCAGGATTGAACAGGTGTTACAATCATATAAATTTATCAGACCGGATGAAACGGTGCATATTAATTTCATACATTTGAAACTGAAAAAGGGGAAAAATCAAACAGCCCAAGAAATCTAAAATCACTTGATGAGCTCTATGCGAGTTGTAGAAGTTTAGTTAAGATTAAGGATGAATGGGGAACTTTTCTAGGTAGGGCAATTGTAATTGGTAAAGGCCTCTATGAGAAAGAAGGAAATGCCTTAAATTATCTTCTCAGGGGCAGAAAACCTCTAGATGAGATGACGAGAGAGATATATAAAGAGGCTGGGGTTGCTAGAGGAACACTTGGTGGGATAGAAGAGTTGCAAAAATTTCAGGACGTGTTACAGTTATACAGGTTATTGTCCCGTGAGCATTGCTACCCATCCATTCCGTACTGGCCCTGATAAACCAAAAACCATATACCTTCACTTGACAAATGGCCATTACGATGTCATAAGATCAATGAAAGGATTTCTGAACCGTAGTAACTATTGCGATACTTGCCAGAAGGGTTACAATAGTGCGTCAAGAGATCACGTGTGTATCATCGCCTGCACACTGTGTCATGCAAATGAGTGTAAGAGTGGTGAAATAGATTCGTGGGAATATTGTAATGATTGTAATAGATATTTCAAAGATTTAGTGTGCTTACGCAATCATTAAAGTATACAGTCGGGTAAAAAGTCAGTGTGTAAATCATTTTACAAATGTAGGTTTTGTGATGCATTTGTTAGTTTATCGGTAACGGCTAAGTATGGGCCACACGATTGCTCCAAGAAATTTTGTCGAGTTTGCAAAGAGTCAGTTTTTACGATCATTAATGCTACATAAAAGTAGTGAAAGATAAGAAATAAGGGGTGGAGTCAGAAAATGACATATCCACAGACGATACTGCCAAGAAAAAGAAACCCCCAAAATATTGAAGTATATATTTTTTGATTTTGAGTGTACTCAGGAATCAGGGAAGCATGTACCTAATTTGTGCGTAGCTGAAATGGTCTGTGAAGTCTGTGCAAGAAAATCAGATTATACATGTGAAATTTGCGTCGGTCAAAGGGTGTTTAGCGGAAAAACCACTCAAGATAATTTCTGTAAATGGTTATTTTCTTCCAGAGAAACTGAATCAAGCGTAGCAATGCAAAATCATGAGACTCGTACTTTCTTCTGGCTTACTTGTTTAAAAATGCCTGTATACCGAAAGTGACTTACACCGGTGCCAAAGTGATGTGTATCAATGTCCCTCAATTCAGCAGGAAAGTCATCGATTCACTTAATTTTCTACCAATGGCTTTGTCTAAGTTACCTTCAACATTTGGTTTCATCATCATCATCATCATTTAGGCTGTGTTCATCCAGTGTAGGATGTAGCCCTCCTCATGAAAATGCCATTCATTTCTATTTCTTGCAGTTCTGGTCCATGTTGTTCCTGCATATACCCTGATATCGTCTCTCCATCTTCTTCTCTGTCTACCTCTTTTCCTTTTCCCTGTCCTTGGTTGCCAGTCCATTATTCTTGTTGTCCATCTATTGTCATTTCTTCGGGCAGTGTGTCCAGCCCATCTCCATTTAGCTTGTTTTATTGTTCTTATGATGTCTCTTACTCCCGTTTTCTTTCGTATTTCTGTGCATTTAATCCTGTCTCTAATTGAGATATGTAGCATTTGTCTCTCCATTGCTCTTTGTGCTGTGCGGAGTTTATGTTCTATCAGTTTTGTTGTTGTCCATATTTCTGCTCCATAAGTTATTGTTGGTAGCACACACTGATCAAATACTTTTCTCCTAAGTGCCATAGGTATGTTCTTATCACCAAGTATTCCTCTGTATCGTCCAAAGGAGCTCCATCCTGCCTTAATCCTGGTTGATACTTCATCTTTTGTGTTGTCAGTCATTTTTACTGTTTGGCCCAGATATTTGTATTCATTGACCCTGCTGATCTCTTGGTCCTCCACCGTACCGTTATTGAATCATCTGTATTGAAGTTTGCCATGTACTTTGTCTTTCCTTTGTGCATCTTCAAACCTATATCTTTACTTTTGCTGTTTACTTCATTTATTTGCGCTTCTAAGTCGTTAACGGCAGAGGTGATTAGAGCCACATCATCTGCAAAACGTAGATCATTTCTCCCTCGATGTTGTACCCTTTCTCATCCAGTGACGTGTTCTTGAAAACCTCTTCCAACACTGCAGTGAATATTTTGGGTGATATTGGGTCCCCTTGCCTAACTCCCCTGTTGATGTTTATTTCCTGTGAGACGTCTTTGTCAATGTAAATTTTTCTACTTGTCTTGACTGACTCAGCATACTCGATTTTCTGCAGAGTTGTTTTGTTTGATATTTGTCTGAGCCCTTTACGCTTTTTATCAATGGCTTCGATTTCTTTATCTTCGCTGGTTTTCAGTTTGCCCGTCTTTGTTGATGCAGCAATATTTATTGCTTCACCCATTATGGTTGTGATTATTTTGTTGCACCTTGTTTCCAGATCCAGATCTTCGACTTCTAAACCTTCAAATCTGTTTTGAAGTCTGTTTTGGAACTCCTCTTTCTGTCCTTGAAGTTTAAAGATGTTCACTTTCTGCTTTTTCTTGTTGTTGATAAATTTCAGCCTGGCAAGTTTTCTATTAATTTTTATTGTGGCTCTTATCATCCTATGATCACTGGCTATGTCTACTCTGCTGATTACTTCACAGTTTACCACTATTCCCCTTTGACTGCTCAAGATGTAGTCAATTTGGTTTTTAACTGCACCATTTGGGCTCTCCCAAGTCCAGTAGCGGTTTTTATGTTTCTGGAAGTAAGTGTTTGCAATAACTAGGTCGTGTTGGGCTGCAAAAGCAGCAAGTGTTTCTTCTCGCGAATTTCTCTGTCCAAAACCATATTTCCCAATGATTGTTTCTTCTCCTGGTTTCGCTTCTCCTACTTTGGCATTTAAGTCTCCCATGACAATGGTATATTTAGATTTATGCTCATCAGTTGCCTTCATGATATCTTCATAAAACTGTTCGACCTCTTCGTCTGTGTGATCACTTGTTGGTGAATAAACTTGAATTATGCACACATCTTCTTTTCCTGAGAATTTTACTTGTATTGAGATCACTCTGTCCGAGTAGCTTTTTATCTGACTAATGTAGTCTTTTATGCTAGGGTGTATGAGAAAGCCAATTGCTCTGGCCTCTTTGCTCTCTTCAGTTTTCCCTCGATTGAACAGCCATGCACCACCTTTTATTTCTTCTAAATATTCCCCTTCCTTCCTTGTCTCTGCTAGACCAATGATACTCCACTTGAAGTTTTCTAGCTCTTCCATGAGGTGTTGTAATGTTTCCTCAGTTCTTAGGGTTCTTGTATTATATGTACATATATACAGTTTACTGTGTCCAGCCTTTGTACTCTCCTCCGTCCTGGAGCCTCCTAACGGCTTTGACTTCAGAACTTCATCCTTGAGTTTTACCTCCGAGCCCTGGCTGTACACTTTACCATGTTCATTGTGCCCATTTTGGCCATGGGCTTTACGGCCATCGGTTTTCTTGTCATCCATATTTTTTCATGAGGGGGTTCTGCCATATGCTGACGCGCTGGCAGGGCGTATTGTCAGCAGTGTGGAAGCCATTTATCAATCCTATGGATTAAATAAACGCCTTTTGATGGCATTTCCTCCATCAAGGGCCCCACTACCCTACTCAGGCTGCCTGAGTTGGCCAGGATATATTTTTCACCGCCCAGGACTCGGTGTTTTTACTCATGACCCTGAGTTTGGGACCCTTACCAGGTGCTACCAACCGGGTCAATCGTTGATTTTACCAGCCTGTATCCGTCTGTCAATAAATATTGGAGGGCGAACAAATGCAACACGTCTTTTTTATGAGATCAAAGACAAAGACATCAAAGACAAAGACAAAGACATCAAAATCGTTGATTTTACCAGCCTTTATCCGTCTGTCAATAAATATATATTCGGATTGATTAAATGTATAGTGTTGGCCCCTACAAATCTCTATCTACCAATAATCCCTCAGCGTATTGTAGGAAAGCTAATGTTCCCATTGTGTAGGACTAGCGCTGAAACGCTTCAGCAAACACCCGGCGGGCATAGCGATGATGAAAGGGTATTACACGGTACCTTTGTCTCCATTGATTTAGATAAGGCCGTACAGGATTTGGGGTACTGTGTTCAGAAAATTCAGTGTGTTTTGCACTTTCCAGAAGGAGAGGTTTATGATCCAGTTACCAAAACAGGTGGATTATTTACAAAGTACATAGATACTTTTTTGAAGATAAAACAGGAAAGTTCAGGGTTACCCTCATGGTGTAAAAATGAGAATGATATACTCGCATACATTAACCCTAGATGAAGCCATCAGGCACTTTTTAGGTGTCCGTTTTTAATTAAAAAGTAATTACTCCGCCATTTTATTTTATTTGTATTAAATTTTTTTAAGGTTCCTCAACTACACCTAGCCAAATAGCATGCCAATTGTCTTGTTACCATCGGGGCTGATTTCACACCCCAAAAAATCCACCAATGACCAGTTCTCCCGGTATTCCCTTGAGAAATGTAAGAAATGTAAGAAATTATGATGTTTTTGCTGACTCATCAAACACGAGGGTTTCATTCAAACAAATGGCTTAGAGACACCTATGCTCAATAATTTCTGGGGAAGTTTGGACAGCGTGACAACATGCCTCAAACCGAAATTATATCAGAGCCTTCGGAGTTGTACAAACCTTTGCATGCTCAGGACAAGACTGTCAATCACGTTTTTTAACGATGTATTGGCAGAGGTGCAATATCAGAATGAGGAGGAATTTATCACACTAAATTCTCGTACAAATGTAGTAATTGCTGCTTTCACGACGGCTCATGCACGTCTGAAGCTCTACTCCGTCTTGGAAAAATTACAGGGAAGATCATTTTACCATAATACCGATAGTGTCATTTTTTTAGCACGAAAAAATGAATATAACCCCCTCTTGGCGATTATCTAGGTGAACTTACAAACAAAATAAGTCCGAAGGATGGTAATCATATCAAGTGTGTTGTTTCCGGTGGCCCTAAAAAATTATGCTTACTGTTTAGATTCTGGAAAAACGTGCTGTAAAGTTAGAGGTTTTACATTGAGTTTTAGAAACAGTCAAAAAATTTACTTTGACTCTGTAGTTCACTTGGTAAAAAACACCAACAAACCGAGCATAAGAGTGACAAACCCCTATCAGATTACGAGGAATGCAAAAGAGAAACAAATAGAGACAAAAACTCAAACGAAAACATTATAGAGTGTGTTATAATAAGAGAGTCATTTTGCCCAACTATGATACAGTACATTACGGATATCAGTTTGAAAAAGAGCAGTTGTAAAAGTTATACTGCTCTCAGTTTCTCGGTTGTTACCATGACACACACGTAATTCACGCGGTGTAGATTTGTCTTCACCCCTAAGTCGTTTTATATTAGTAATTATTGTATTAAGTATTCTAGTTGTCTTATCCTTTGTATTTGGGATAGAGTTAACGAGTGTTTTAGAGAGTGGATTAGTATACAGTATGCTTTATACACTAACGGCTGTACACAATTCCACTTTAAGTACTATGTAACACCCGTATTGACCTTATGGCTATAAAGTTACAACATCCATCTACATTTTGTATTTCTGGACCAACTATTTGTGTTAAAACGTTTAAGGTCAGTAGATTGTCAAGAGAACATCATGATGTGTTTTCGAAACCTTTTGAGAGAATTGTGTGGTGCTACGGTATACATCAGCCAGCTTTCGAAGAATTGTCTCGCCATTTACCTCATGTTCGTTTTTGTGAAGGCGTTCCGGAGAATTGGGATGAGCTCGTCGACCCAAAACTCAGAAACCTCGTAATTTTAGATGATTTAATGACTGAATGCAGTAAAGATCCACAAGTGACTAAATTATTTACCTAAGGATCACATCACCGTAACCTTTCCGTGATATACATTGTACAAAACTTATTTTATCAATCTAAGGAAAGCAGAACAATCAGTCTCAACTGCCATTACATTGCGTTGTTTAAAAAATGCTCAAAACGTGTAAAAAAAAGGTAAACAACAAACATAAAAACGTGTACATTACTATGGGAAACTTTTTAAATTTTCAAAAACGTGTAAAAAAATCTCAAAACGTGACAAAAACTTACAACTTAAAACGTAATTGTTTGTTTCTTCATGTAACTCATTTTGTACACAAGTATGTGTACCGTTTCTATAATCGGTGTGTCGGTTATTCGGTTATTCGGTTTGGTATTTTTAAATTGTGAATTACTGAATCAAACGGGTTGCCACTGACTACTTTACAAAGTAAGTAAGTCAAAATACATGGGTTGGTAAAACTATGGAAGACTGTGTTTTTGTAATTTACACGCATCATACAAAAATTTTCTGCTTTCTTCTATATCATCTAATTCCCGTACATGAAGGTTTACATACTCATCAAAAACATGATGTAATTTTGAGGTAGATAGAAGCGCCTTTGATAAGGTTCCATTTTTAGAGACAGCTTTATTCCAATTTTGTCTACACTCTTGTAACTCGTTTGCAAATATGTTATACATTGCTTCATCAAAATGACGATCGAAAGAATCTTCTATTGCATACATTATACAGTCATGTTGGGTTTGGGATGGGTGGTCAACTTCACAACCGTAACAGAATTTGTTTAGTTAACTTTATTACCTTCTTAATAATTAAAGGTATAAAAATCGCATGTATAACGTCAAATGCTACTTGTATAGCGTCTACCTTGAAGTCGGGGGCAGCGTAGACTTGGTTCAAGTCGGGTTCCGTGCTGACCGAGTCAATCGTAAAGAGCCTAGCTCTGATGAGCTTTTTTAACGTACGCTCTCTATTGTTAATTAATTGCCAATCCAGCCAGCTGGATCGCGAAACCTGACTTGGCGAATACGCCACAGCTTTGTGCACGCCTATGGAGCTCACCAACCGATTTGGGTAGCAGCCAATGAGGTTGCAGCATTCAGCAAATCAACATGCAATATCAATATGCAAAGAAATCTTAACTTGGACCTGAATAAATTATGAATATTCAAGAATCCTTGGTTACTTTGCCAACTTTGTGAAAAATGGCGACCACTACTGCTTCTACTCCTGTGAAGGTTGTAAAACGGCTTTGTCTAGTTTGCGACAGACATCTGATACTATACAAGAAATATTTAAGCATTCACCGCGAAGATTATCTTTGCAGAATATGTAAAATTTTAGGCCGAAAAAATATTAAATCAGATTTGACGGGAGAAACAAACAGGATCTGTGGTCTATGTACTGTTTTATTGAACAAAATTGAAAAGCTGCAAAATGTAGGTGAGGCATTCGTAACAAAGTATAATGATACTCAGTCAAAACGACGACTGAAAGCGGTATCATCTCCGCCGGGTCCAAGGCGAGTGAAAAGGGAGGGCATAGCCAGCCCATCCCCGACGAAAGTTACGCCTCGAAAAAGGTTGGCCTTGGGTAATTCGCCGCCAAATAGAAGGCTGCAAGTGCAACAAAAAGAGCCAAGCAAAGAGTACGACGCCTCCGGCTCAACAACGTCTCGGCCCTTAAAATTGAAGGTATAAATGATTTAAAATAGTAGTACTGTACTTTTCACTTCATCACTGCACGGTAAATTTTAAAGTGATAGACCTACGCTATTTGTTTAGTTTACAAAATTTATATAAATATGCTTTTGAACTATTATGAGATTCGTGTTTTGAAGCGTCATCAAACCAGTCCACAAGTATACAAAACCTGCCGTGAACTCTCTAAGAATCCATTTGAAACAGTTATATTATTTGTATTATTTGTAGTATTTGTAGTATTATTACATAACAACTTCATCACAAGATGTTAAATCAGTAATGATTATTTACAGTCATAAGCTATATGTAACTTTGTGGAGTTCAAATTTGTGAACACCTATTTTTAAAAATGAATGAGTCTTCAAAAAATGAACTGATTTCATTGGTCAGCAGCGGCCGCGTATATTGCATATTTGAACTGTTGCGTATGCAGTATGAATAACTACATATCACGCAGGGGGGGGGGTGCCTCCGGGCGAAATCATCAAGTCGGACTTTCGATAGCAGAGTTGATTGGCACTTTCCTGGCAAGTGAGGGCGCACAACAAAGTGGTGAAGCATGCGATGTAGTGCTATCATCCACCAACCGCGGTTGCGTTGCAGTAATCAGATGACCAAGGACTCGACGAACGTTCGACTTGGGTCAAGTCTAGGGGCAGCGGTGGTAGTTTGTTCCCTGGTGCGTTCCACTCGTTTACGCTGCTCACGTTGCTCTCGTTGCTCACTCGGTGGTTGAGGATCGTCTTTGTCTTCTTCAACACTTACGACCAAACTACCTAGATCAAACAACATCAACACATATCTTATCAACTCATATGGAAATTATTATTATTATATGCCGGTGAATGAAGATGAGCCTTCAGTTCAAACTACACATGAGAAAAAAGAAAGAAAAGAGAATTAGTATACTTACATTCATAGGGAGTCAGCTCTGGTGATGATGGTGGTGGTGGTGGGCCCTCGGAACGAAGTTCATTGTCCAGGAACTCAGCCAAGTCAACTCTACCACTCTTACGTAAAGCACCCCTCAGCTGTTCTATTTGTCGGAGATCCTCCCTCACCTCTCTAAACTGCATTAACATGCGGAAGGTACGCTCTTCCGTCAACCCTACATCCTTTTTTTATTTTGTTATTGTTTTCATAAAGCAAGCCTAAGAACGTAGCGAGTTTCTCCCACCCACCTCCAATCTTACTGGCCAGTACTCGAAGAACCCTGTCTGTTAGTATGGGCTGTACACGTACAGGCTCGCTGGGGACTTGGCCGTCTTCTTCTTC
Organism: Pisaster brevispinus; assembly: GCA_023634235.1. Lineage (NCBI taxonomy): Eukaryota > Metazoa > Echinodermata > Asteroidea > Forcipulatida > Asteriidae > Pisaster > Pisaster brevispinus. Next base: position 21,387,765 of record JAMKCF010000009.1, on the reverse strand, counting down.
CTCCTTTATTACTTTTACCCTCTTGCTGTTCAAACCCTGTATAAAAGACATAGACGATTGCATTAGTTTAAGCAAGGTAACCCTTAGGTTTACACACAATCGAGAAACATACACAAATACATATATAAAATAACTAAAATGTACTTACTTCCACCTCCTTGAGTGCGTCGTTGAATGCAGGTATCAATCCCATCATTGTTTTCCACTCATCAGGAGTCAAGTTGATACCACGGGGGCTACTCCAAAACATATTGTCCTTTTTTCCATAGTAGTCCCTAATCTTCACATACACCCTGTTCTGAAAGGAATCTACCACCACGTGCCTAGTTGATGTCAGTTGAAATCGACAATACAAAGGCTCTACAGTTTCATGTTTTCTTTTTTCACCGCGAGGATGAGGGTAAGGCTCTCGTCACCATACGCTACTCCAAAAAATGCATGCGACGTGGGTTTTCATTAGTTAATTCACGCGGCTTAAACTATTGTACTTCATGACAACTACCCGCTTCATCAAACGATCCCAACGAAGGTACATTCAGTGCGTTAGCCATTTCGATATTTATTATTTATTATTTATTATTCCTATTACTTCACAGCGATGTCTCTTCTTCTGGTTCTTTCGTGCCTTTATCATTCAATGACTTTTGCGCCCCTCAACTATATCCACTTCACAATTTACCCCCTTTTTATGGCTTTAGGTCCTTGACTCGAAATCAATTTTCAATTAGAAACTGGCTTTGGGTTTAGAAGTCCTTTCTTTACTGTCATACAAAGTTTCTTTAGTCACAAATAATGACATAATTATCATACTCTTATAATAAGTTTAATTGTTTACTTCCAATTTCTTATTTAGTGACAATATCAACATTAATACTTCTTCCTTGACCATAATCTTTGTAACCCAATTTAGCTTCTCTATTGCATGCAATTTAGCTTCTTTATTGCATGTAATGTTTTTAGTTTAATTAGATGATATCTTCTTTTGAGCTACCCAGTAAGTACAACATTTTACCATTTTCCATGCAGATATAAAACACAACATTTCGACTAAGACAGTGAGCAAACATAGAGCATTTTTTGTGGGCAAACCCTTTTACCTCACATTGTTTCTCAATAAATTAATCGGTCTGTAGGTACCTGTCTCACACAGTTATTTATTGCAAAAGGTATTATTTCCTACTTTTATAAACCTTGTGTGTGTCTAGTCAATTGTTTCTGTTTTAAATTACTTGACCTGCATCAAATGTACAAGTAAAACTTGTAATAAACCTTATTCGCTGAGTACGCAACGGGCGAAAAACCCCACTAAAAAACCTTCAATGGAAAAACGGGGAAATTCCCAAACCAGCTCCACCGATTTGTTTAAGTTTTCCATCCCTTGCCGTTTTGCTCGTAGCTGGAGTAACTTGCCTACTGACCTTGTTAATAATTTCACATGTGCCCCCTTACCGGAATTTTTTATGTAAGCTCAAGAATCATTTTGATGTCTAGTCTTGCTTTTTAAAGTTTTTCCTTTATGTCTATCTGTGTTCCTTTTTATGCTTGTTAGGCCTTTTAAAGTTTTTCAGTGATTTGTATTATCTTTTGTGATTTCTTAATTGCCCTTTCTTGCCTTAATATATTTTTCTGGGATTAAGGAGACATACGCCTCTTGGCGACAGTTTTATTTTTAACTGTTATGTTCTCCTGGGCATCCCACTGTTGTTTTTCTTTTGTTTTAAAAATATTTTTAATGTGTGTACATGTACAATGTGTTAGCCCGAATAAATATTATTATTAATATTATAATGACGACGAAGCCTTATTGCTTTGTACCTCAGCTTGGGAATGTTTCAAAAGACCGCGGATTGACTTAGCTTTGAAAATGAAACACATCAAATAGCAAATGATAATTTTTCAACTTTAAAAACCTTATAATTCGACACCTGATGACATCACCGTGAAGTCATCAAAACTATGCCGTCTTCAAATTGAGGTTCAATTGTCTGATGAGTTTAATGTTAAATTCAGTTTAAATTTTGAGTTATCCTACTGAAAAGAGTTCCGTGGAAGAAGAAGATTCTGACGAAGAAAAAAACAGTGCAAAAAGTATACATTCAGTTTTGTAAATTACAAAAACAGGGTGTTTGTGAGGTGTTTTTGATGATGTATAGATAACAAAAAAATTATGGTTCAGGAGTTACGAATTTTTCAAATCTTGAAGTTCAATTCTTGTTTTAAACCGAAAGTCAATGTCACACTTTGTGTAGCATTCGTTAAGTATTTGGAGACCTCTCTGATGATGTACAGATGATTCAAATCCAATGTGTGGTTTGGGAGTTATGTTGTTTTCAAATATTAAATTTCACCTTTGAACCAGAAGTCAAGTTGTTAAATATTTTCCCAATGATGTATAGACTGTAAAAATCCAATGTGTTGTTCAGAAGTTACGTTTTTTGAGACATTACCTTTCAAAGTCGAGGTCAAACAAGGTCACACTTTGTGTAGAACATGTTAAACTTATTAAGACCTTTCAGATGATGTATATATTTTTCAAATATTAGACGGACTTTGAGTGTGCAATATACAAGGAAACACCGGGCGATACTTCAACACCTGATGACGTCATCGGGACGTCATAAAAACTGTGACGTCTTCACACTGAGGTTCAATTGTCTGATGAGTTTCAAGGTTCAATTCAGTTTCAATCTTGAGTTTGGCTGTAGAGATGAGTTCTAGGTAAGAAGATAGAGAAGAAAAACAGAACAAAAACAAGAGGTGTTCGTGTTTGTATTGCACGAACACCTAAAGGTGGAGACGAAAAAACGCAGATCAAAAACAAAGAGGTGTATGTGCTTGTAATTCACGAACACCTATAACAAGAGGTGTTCGTGCACATATTGCATGTCACAAGAGGGCGATATTTTTTATTTAACTTGTCCGTTACGTTATCCAGCAGAGCTGGCACTCCCTAAGTTGGAATGTATATAGTTGGTTAGTAAGTTATGTTGAATATTTAAGAAGTGACGAACGTCATTCTCCACAATTGGTTGCGGTGGGAGTTTGTTTTATATTGGGTTCAGGAGAATAGTAAAGTTAATTTGGTTATCAATAGTTATAGAAAAAAGAAAAGTTTTTTTTTTGGATAACAATGAAGTCGAAGGGGGCAGAAGAAGGAGAGCAATCCCAGAGAGAGGATGGCACCGAGAGAGCGGTAGCTCTGCATAATCTAGACCAGTTTGGTCTGAGAGTTTGGGGTGAAATTCCCACAGTATAGGTGATAGCCTGCAACCTAAATTATTTAGTTGTCGTGTAAAGACACGAACTTGTTTGGCGATAGCCAACGGGAAAACTCAGCGATAGCTGCAGTATTCAGCCGGGGAAGGTCCCGAGTGTGAGGACATATTTGAAGAACTTAAAGAAGCCAGAGTAACTGTAAGTTATATACCTAACTATTATTGTTTAAGGAAGTAGTTAACTGTTTGCATTATTTCGAGACTGGGAGAGGAGTTTGCCTTTATCCACAATTGAGAGGTTGGCAAAATAGTCGGCAATTATTTTATGATGTATCAGAAATGACGCTCACTGCAGACGATTTATTTGAGTATTTAGAAGCTGTCATTTGAATTTTGAGTTGACACTATATCCTGTAAATCTTGTAAAATTAAGCTGGAAGTAGGGTAACCCAAATGTAACTGTTGCCAATAAGATTTAGTTATGGTTGTTTTAATATGATATTTCCAGGGCTTCTTTTATGGACTTAATTAGTCCCAGTGGCCGCCAGTGAGGCAACCGGTAGATCAAAAGATCGCCGTAGGACACCGTGCATGGGACACCGTCCTGATCATGACACTGGGTGACGTCAACCCGTGCGACGAGGTGCGCCCTACCCAGCCGGTACTGTACCGCCCGTAGACGACCCGGAATAATATGGTGGTGGGAAATCTTAGTACTTGATTATTATAATTAACTGATTATTATAGACTGGTATCGATTATTGTAGCTAGTAATTTTGGCTTGATGTAGGGACGACACAATCAATTTACAAACCCCATGTGTGATTCATACTCTTTCTTTATTTGGATGTACATAGTGTAAATAAATTGAAGTTTATTGTTCTTGACTACAAAACATTGGTCATAGGTTCATTTTATTTGGTGCGTGTTGAGAAGCGAAGCGAGGACGCATTACGCGTGAGCGTGCGGGGGACTCGGGGTTGTGACATTGCACGAACACCTAAAAAACAGAACAAAAACAAGAAGTGTTCGTGCTTGTTTTGCACGAAAACCTAAAAATAGGACATTTATAAAGCGCCTTTTACCAGAGGATGCAAAGCGCCGGAAAATGGTAACAAGAGAAACAAGAGAAAGTTGGGGGGGGGGGCAGACTGGAGAAACCCAGATAACATGCGAGCATATAAAAGCTTTTTATAAAAACAGTGAAACCAGTTGAATTCCTACCATGAGTGGGAAGTTTATTCCATAGCCGAGGGGCAGAGACAAAAATAGCTTGGTCACCAGCCTAAATGCAGGATTTGGGAATATACAGACATCCGCCAACAGAAGAACGAAGACAGTACGAGGAAGACTTCCGGGTATGACGTAGAGATGAGAGGTTACTCGGACACAGGTTGTTGAGAGACTTTTTGTATGAACAAGAGTGAGGAATTGAATAAGTTTAGCAACTGGAAGCCAGTGGAGGTCACAAAGTAGAGGAGAAACATGGACAAATTTGGGCTTCTTGAAAATGAGCCTGGCACACCTGTCTTGACTTTTTGAAAGACGAGAGATGTTTTTCTGAGACACGCCACTTAGAGCACAGCTACATTAGTTCAACTTGGATAGAATAAGGTTTTGAACTGTTCTTGAAGATTCAGGCTTCTAAAATGTAAGAGTTAAAGTGGGAATCGGCGGGAATACAAATTATTTACTTTGCCTCTGAAATGAAATTTTAAAGGCATTTCAGGATTTTTCAAATAGTAAACAGAAGTCAAACTGAATGTTAATTTAAATTTCATTAAACATAAACTGTAAACAACAGTTTTCATGGCGATATCTTATGTACTACTCAGAGCTAAGTTAAAATGCTCGTTAAGTAAAACGATTCACGTCGTATTTTTAACCGTTTTTAGTGGCTATAAACACAGGTATAGCCCGTATTTAAAAAATATTTATCATTAATTCATTAATTATTTTATATAAAATACCTCTGAACCATTGGGAACAAGAAAAAGAATAAAAGTATTGATTTTTGAAACAATCACTATTTGCTTATTTTGGCACAGTTGGACTTTGACTTGGCCCACTGAGTGACATTGGCAACTGTCGCAGCTAATGACTTGTCCCTACTGTTTTATCATGTTTTCCTTTTAGTGTTGTCAGAACATAGACTTTGACAAGTCTATGTTTACGGTATGTAAATTTATTGTTTTTGTTGTCACTATTACGTAACTGTATGTGAGATTCCCTGTATGTGTTCCTGAAAGCCGAGTATGGGTAGTTTTTAAGAATAGTTGTTTTGTTATGCAAATTAGTGTGCTCTATGCTACGTCAGTAGGATGCCTATTGTGCGCCGTAACGAGCAGGGAAGGGCAGCAGAAATTTGAAATGCTGGTCGACGGTTGTGATAGCGAAAGCAAAATTGCCGTTTTCTATCTTTAATTTGGTAGCAGATCTGCTCAATCTACCGTGAGTACCTTTAGTTAATATATCAGATTATAGATACCCGTTTACAGAAACAATTGTTGTTTATTTTAAGAGATTTTGATTAGTTCATTTAACATGCCAAGTTGATTTATCGTTGGGACGATTAGATGCGTCTTAATATGTGAAGAGATGGTGTCACGTCCTTTTGTTATTTCGTTGTTCGGACGTACAAGTAATTTAGTTGATTTCTTGAGAGTTATTTGGCAACTTGCACATTTCTCGTTTAAATTGGTTTTATGAAAGACACATATTGATCCTATTTAGGATACAAATTGTATTACTTTCAGATGGCTCAAAATTTAATTTTGACAGAAAGCCTGGTAGGCTAGACAATAGGCTCCTATAAACACCCTGAAGACTCACCAATCGGAGACGCCGAAAAGCAGACGGCACCTGAGTGAAATTTGAGCGGGGGATAGTTGAGGCAGCACCAAAATCGACAACTTTCCACCGAAGTCGCCACCGGAAACGGGATCGACGACATTGGGGGAATAGAGAGATCGAGAGGACCAATATCGCCGGAACATACTTTCCGCCCGAAGTCGCCACCGGAAACAGAATGACGACATCGAGGGTATAAAGGTTATTGAGGACCGGTATAATTACAATAAGGATATTTTATTTCAACCATTATAATTACCCATCCAACGGGAGTAACGAAGAATTATAACCTAATAGAACAAACATTTTTCTTAAAACCCTGCGTTGTAGTATGCCTGGATACAAGAGCCATAACATGATCGTACAGTCAGCGACAGTACCGTTACAAATGTGTGTAAAACTGCTCACAAACTGCCCACAAACTCTTCTAACACGGTATCACTAGTATCAGAAAGGTTCACTGAATCCCCAGAATAAAATAAGGCAATTTTTTTTCAAGGTGTGCATTGTGCCAATATACACAAGCAGTCACATGATTGCGCTACAAAAAGAAAATAATGTTACCCAAATCCAACTTGGCTTACCCTGAAACCACAGCTTATGACCACCTACAACAAAAACCAGCTGAATCTTATGTCTGCCTTGCAACAGTAAAGCCAGTGACAGAATGATTGGTTGCTTGCTCGTAACAGAGGCTAAGATCTTAGACCTTGGAGTGTATCCAATGTCAACGTTTTCTCTAAGGGGCTTCAAAGTTAAAGGTGACTGTAGGTCGAAGACTCACCCAAGCTAATTCTTCTGGTAATAGTGTTATCCTGCTATGTTCCATTAGGGAACTTGTGAAATTTCACGAATTTTGACAGTACCGTTAATGAGTAAACACAATTTTGTTTAGAACGTTACAGTCACTTGCTGTGCGATACCACAAGGAAGTGTTTTAAGGCATCTTTATTTATTTACCACAATAGTTGTATCCAAAAGCGGTTATTTTGGGTTCTCTTTCGTAATATTTATGCGTGTCTTTTTTAGTATCATTTATTATTGCTTGATTTGGTTTAATTTATTAAATTAGTAATATTTCTTTTGAAATCAGTCGTTTCCGAATTAAATCTTTTCGGTGATACTTTTCCTTGTTAGGGTGACAAACGACCCGGTAAAAAAAACCCCAAAACTTGTTTTCGCAGTTGCAATACAGCAACACTCTCACAATGACCAAGTTGAATCAGCCGACAGGGCCGATGAACACCCAGCCTTCAGAATCCCTCGCCTGCATCATGGTATTGCACCTTCAACGCTGATGAGACCCCTATTGGAGTTCGTTCCCTAAACCTTCGGATCGACCACATACCTCAGCATTGGAGCCACAAAAGACGAGTCGTGGTTAGGTCAGAGGGAAGCGTTACATGTACCCAGGAGCAATGGCCGGGGTGGGGAGGGGTATTGCGCAAGCGGTTTGGTTTCACTCCATTTTTAAAAGAGGTGCGGTGAGGGCATTTTTCGTTTGGCAGCCATTGGGGCAGCATCGTTTTGGGTTCCTCATGAGTTTGCAAGCGAGCCTATGTCCCTTCAGCAGGCAGTATTGACCAACCCAGGTGAGTAACTACATGTTCAATTTAACTGTCAGTAACAAGTGTTTTTAAAAGGTAACATTTGCCCCAAACCTAAATGTTGTATCCGTTGTGTCTGACTCATAGACTGTTGGCAGTTAGGCCTCGTGCATGTTCAGTCGTGACTTTGGAGGTTTCAAGAACATCGCAAAATAATACAAACATGTCTATGACTCGCTGGTGCAAAAGATTCATGCTACGCTATTTCAGGTCTATTCTGACAATTTGTTTATCTTTTGATAAATTTGTAGACATAAAATGAAAAAAGTATGTATTCATCAAACGGTCTGACCCACAAAAGCTCGGTACTATATACCGGAACAGCAATCTTTCAACAATGCAAATATCAACAAATGTGAATAAAAATTACTGCTCAATTCTGACAAACAACATAAAAACAGCAACACACTACATTCAAAAGATCTTCAACATGAAGTTTTAAAATGGCACTCTGAAGACTTGTGTTTGTCGATGTATATTTTAACGGGGGAAGCAAATTCATGGAGGGACGAACAATAACCTCGGCGTGTTGCAACAGCCTTTACAGTCGAGGGGGGTGAACCGATGTTTTGTTGACTTCTACTAGAAATGAACTTTGACCGAATCATTGTTAGTGATTAGAAAACGGTATACAACCGATTTGTATAAAGAAACACCTGTAGTCTAACAACCATATGCATACCTCATGTATACAGAAGGTTTCATAGAGTAACTGAGATTTCGCGGGCTACACACGATCACAATATCTTTTTATTTCATACTCTCCCTTCTTCTTCTTCCTCCACACAACACGTTTCTAAAATGACTCAAATTAAGCTTTCTGTATAAAAACAATATATATATATAAATCTTCCCTTTATGCCGGGGATACAATGCCCAGTCGTAACACTCATTCTGCGCATACTTTTGAATATAGTATTCCTTTACCACACGGTGGTGTCTTTAACGTCTGCTGTATACCGTGAGGTATGCGTTGGGTTGTTAGACTATAAGGTCTTTCTTTTTAAAAACAACTTTGGCGTATTGCAACAGCTTTTAAAGTCAAAAGGAGTTACCCGATGATTTTTTTAAACTATTACGACATGAAATGAACTTTGATTCATAACTAGTGTTTGTTCATTGTTAGTCAATAGAACATTGTATATTATCGATTTTGTCGCACTCCAAAGACACAATACGTTCAACAAAACTATTTTTGGGGTTGAGTCCAAGCTACTCTGTAGCCATTCGTCAAGGCGTGTTAAGGACAACGAAGTACTAAAAGATAAACAGAGTTCAACATATTGTTTATGATTTTCCCCTGACACCAAGGTGCAGAAAATATTACCGTAAAGTTTAAAAATACATGCTTTTTAATAACAAAGACGGCGACGACGCTTAAGGGCAATGAATATTAATTTATGTGCGTTCAAATTAAACTTGAGTTATTGCTCCCCGAGTAAGCTGGCAATAGCTCCTTTACTGACACTTGAGTTGTTCTTTGTAAGATGCGTTTCCGTGTAGTTTACATTTCATTTATGTCCTGTGCTTTTTCTTTAATGTAATAATTGTTCCTTTGCTGTGTTACCCTTTGATGAAAGTTAAAGCCCGTACCGATGTATACGCAGAGAAAATGTCAAGTAAAGTTTGACAAGTTCATAATTTTGAATTGAAAACAAAATATTTCCAATAGCCTTGAGATCTTTGCATGATATGAAAGCTCCTAAGGTACTCTGTAGATCTTACGAAGACTTTAACCCCATGGAAACTGGAAGCGATTTGTAGTTTAAAATTTGTAGTTTAAAAATAAAGTTGTATTTTTTTGGAGTTGCTTTCAACGATGTTAGTGTCAGGCTAGGTTCCAATGTAAAATCATATTAGCGGTGACGTCATGAAATCCAAGAGTGCCCTCTAGCGGCAGGCATAAACAGTTCAAAAAAACGTTTTTACTCTATGTTTTTGGTAATGTTTCAAATTTGGTATACTTAACTTTTATACAGACTACGTATGTGTGAAGGTGTAGATTGATGACGTCGTCACGGGTCACTAGGTGTGAAAGTAAAGGTGTACTTTTTGAAGTCTTGTATCTACCGAAGTACATGTTTGATTAAGTTGAAACATAGTATGTTGTTGGACAACGATGTTTTCTGCACACATTGGATTTGACGTCATCATGACGTCCTAGCATGACTTTTAAAGTTTTTTTCAAATTTTGACCACCTATTACATATCTTGAGATTAACACAAGGTACAATCTAAATTTTTCTTGAACAAGGCTTGGGAGGTCGTTTATGCATCAAAATAGGGTGACGTCTTCATGACGTCATCAATTGTTACGTTCCATTACCACAAAGAAACAGTTTTACAAGAATTATATATGGACCTAAAGAACAACAAAAAGCAATCAAGGGATGTGTTATATAAAAAAAAATAGGCCATTTCGCGATGACGTCATCAAGTGTAACACTTCACTTTTAAGGTACAGTTTTCAAGGCTCTATATCTTCACAATTACATTCCCTAGTGAGCTAAATATTGTAGTTAATCAAACTTTTGAATAAAATGAATAACCTTTTGAACTACCGTTATGCTGACCACCCTATTTTGTTACAAAAAACTTTGTCTAGTTTTTCCCGTCTTCTTCCTTCTCCCAAAACCTTCTCACGCAGTTTTCGCAAAAACTAAAGGTCGTAAAAAGTCACTCAATTTGACCATGACTTCCGGTTCAAACCAGAAGATGAAATTGTATAGTTGGACATTTTTAAATTGCGGAACCAAACATTGGATTTTTATCATCTATACATCGACAGAAAGGTCTCCAAAGACTTAAAGAACGCTACACAAAGTGTGACCTCCATTGACCTTGACTTCTGGTTCAAACTGAACTTTAAGAAACTCCTGAACCATACAGTGTTTTTAATAATCTGCACATCATCGGAAAGTTGTCCGAAGACTAACCAAATGCTACACAAAATGTGACCCTATTTGACCTTGACTTCCGGTTCAAACCGAAAGTTGAAGTTTAAAAAAACCCATAACTACTGTACCACACAATTGATTTTTACAATATACACAATGACGGTAATTTATTCATAAACTGAACAATCGTCACACATGTTTGACAAAAATTGGACCTTGACTTCCGGTTCAAATTGTGCAGGTCATGCATATTAAGATTCATTTCAAGGATCACCAATACGAACACCTTCTTTTTGTTATTTCACAAAAGCTGAATGTGTAGTTTTGTTGTTGTTTTAACATGCTCGTATTTTTGGTTGTGGTGTGTTTTATTTTCGTTTTTCGGGTTTCTTGATTTTGTTTTGATTCTGTAATCGTTTTCTTTATCTGTACCTTTGTGACTCCGTATTTTTGCAATGAAACAGTACACTCTAAAGAACTTTATTCCGGGTCCCATGGGGCCTGCCCAATTTCTTGGTCAGTATGACCAAAAATCTGTGTCAAAATTATCCTGTACGGTATTTCAGTTTGCGAATCCCTCAGAAACAACATCGTCATCAACCCTCGTCATCTTGTCACACTCACATTCTGCCATCTTCCTGCTCGCACAACAGACTCATTAATTCACTCTCCGTCCCATCGTTTACCGAGACTGTGGGATACCATTCCACAACACATCCGGGATGCTGCTGTAATTTGTCCTCTGCCGACATTTCTCCGCCAACTTAAAGCCGTCTGCTTAAATCCAGTCTGATATTGTTTTTATTTTATCCCTCCGGTCTGACCTGGGAGCGTGCATGTGTGGGAATTTGATCGTCTTCCTCTCCCTCATACTGTCTAGTCTTTTTTCTCCAGTTTTCCTGTTTTACTATGTGTGGGACAACATGCTTCCGAGCATCAGTAATTTAGTTTACTTTTGTTGTCCCTGACCCGCATAGTATTGTTTGGTCCCATTTGTTTATTTATTTATTTGTATATTTATTTATTTATTTATTTATTTGTTTATTTATTTATTTATTTATTTATTTATTTATTTTTATTAATTTTTTTTCTTTTTTTTCTTGATGTGGAGTTAAACTACTCCGTTTATTCAACAACATCAGCATCAACATACATCAAATAAAACACACTTATAAGCGCTCCAATAAATACTGCTATCATATAACAGATACAATGAGCTACGGGAGGTAATACAAAAAAATGATAACATACACACAAAATATAAAAAAATACATAAATATTTATATATACATTTTAGCGTGACATAATCACGGTGTTCGGGAAAAACAATGGGTTGAAATTACTTCAGAAAAAAAACAAAAAAACAAAAACAAAAAAAACATGGTGACGGCCTTTAGTGAAAAATGCAATTAGTAATCAAACTTGACATCATCATTAATGGTGAAACACAACGCATTATTTCTAGTGTAAATAGTTTCGAAAGAGTCTGGTCTCAATCTGGTCTTTTCCATACGCAGAAAGTATTTCAAGGATCTTTTTAACTGAATGATGATGTCAATTTCTGCTCGTCTGGAATAACTGTTGAACACCTTTTTGCATCGTATATTCCAGATCAGCCTGAGCAGTTTAGCTACGACAATTGCCTGAACTGGTTCCAAATCATATCCAAGAATTCTGTTAGAGTCGTTTAAGTAATAATGTTTGTTACCAGTATATTTTCTAAGCAGTCTTTCCACAAAGATCCAAGCATCCAATGTGTGAGTACAATAAATAAAGATATGTTCGTGTGTTTCATTTTCAACGTTACAAAGCGGGCATGTTAGTTCTTTAACAACACCAATTTTCAGCAACACGTCTTTAGTGGGTAGAATTCTATGTCTAAGTTTATACATAAACTGTTTGTCATCTGGATCCAACAACCCATTTTTCCAATTACTCATCCAAACTGAAGACCAAAGTAAATCTTGTCCTAGGTGAAAAATAGTTTTCCATTTTACTTGTACCTTGGGAGAAACAAATTTACACATAATGCAGTTCATATAATTAGACTTCACATTAGTTTCACAAATAGGAACAGTTTTGCTTTGATGATCGCAAATGACAAGCCAGTTACTTGTGTGCACAGCCGGTCCTTCTCTTTTCTCATTGATTAAAGTATAATCGATGTGTTTTTCAATTCTCTTCAATATTCTACCAGCATTAAAATGTTCAATATCACATGCTCTGGCAATATCATGAAAGGAAAATAGTTCCCCTTGTCTGACAACATCTCCGACATTAAAATAACCAACTGATTTTAGAAGAGGGCTCTTTAAAGGTGATTCATCCCTAGTAACCTTGACATTATTCCACAATGGAACTTCCATGGCTTCCCTAATGCTGGTAAAATTGCATAATAGCTTCCTCCTGTGTACTTAAAAGCAACAATAAGATCATGATAAAACGGGGTGATTTGAAGATTCTTACGAATGTTAGCAAATATATACCATCCTATGTGATCGGCAGCTCCAGCACATTTCAACCAGTAATCAAAATACAGTTTCCATTTACCCTCAGAGGATGAGTATCGAACTAACCATTGAAGCTTAAGGCTCATTAATTTACTCTCAATATCCAAAAGGCCCATTCCCCCCAATTTTGGGGGACCTATGATGGTATTTCTCTTAATTTTCTCAAATTTCCCACTCCAAAAGAATTTCCAAATCAGATCATTCATCTTTTTGATCCAGTAGTTTGGACATTCAATCACGCTTCCCAAATAGTTAATCCCTGCTCCTATCAAATTGTTCACAACAACTACTTTACCATTTAAAGTGAGATGACGTTTGGACCATTTGTCAAGAGTAGAGCTAATTTTGTTAATTCTGGGACCCCAATTGTCTTCGGGCGTAATGTCAGTCCCAAATATGATACCGAGAATTTTAAGTTTCTTAACAAATTTGAAATTACCAGGGCTATCTGTTCTACTTCTCCAGTTCCCTAATCAAAGACCTTTAGATTTATCAACATTAAGTTTAGAACCACTTCCTTTACAATACACGTCGAGAATGTTCTGAATGACATCGAATTCCCTATTGTCACTAACAAATATGTTAGTGTCGTCAGCATGTTGGATTAAACGAACACTGCATTCTCCATTAGGGGTAACAATACCTTTAAGTTTACAATTACTTCTGACTAGGGAAGCTAACCCCTCCGCACAAATGGAATACAACAAAGGAGATAGTGGGCACCCTTGTCGTATCCCTCGTTCAACCTTAACGGGAGCACCAATGAAATTGTTCAGGATAATACTACAATGAGGATTACTGTAAAGAACTTTAATCCACTTAATCAATGTCGGCGGGATACCCATTCTTTCCATAACAGTAAACATATAAACCCAGCTAATACGATCAAAAGCTTTTTCTTGATCTATGCTGAGAAGACAAGCTTGTAAATTATTCCAGTTAGCAAAATCAATAACATCACGCAAAAGCATAATATTCTCTTGAATATTTCTAGAGGTTACCCCACAAGTTTGCTCTTCGCCTATAATAAAGGGCATGATTAGTTTCAATCTGTTGGTGATCACTTTAGACAGGATTTTATAATCCACGTTGAGCAGACTAATGGGGCGCCAATTTTTCAATTCGTATCTATCGCCCACATTTTTATAAAAGAGTCTAATCAAAGCCGAATTCATAGATTTACACATTGTACCTTTGTTAAGACAATCATTATAAACATCAATTAAATCTATGCTAATAACATCCCAATAGGTTTGGTAGAATTCTACAGTCAGACCATCTTGCCCCGGGGACTTATTTTTGTTCATCTGAAAAATAGCTTTCCTAACTTTGTCGGCTGTAATTTCACAATCAATGTTAGAATGAATGTCTTCAGGAATTTGTTTGGTTTCTATTTTGGAAATAATATCTTCTAGGTGGAAAAGAGATATTTCCTCTGCCTTATACAAATTACTATAGAACACATTGGCACAGTTCAACATAGTGTCTGATTGGTTGGCATAACTACCATCGTTGGTGAGTAATTTGTCGATTTTCCCATTATTTATTTGCTGCTTTTCCAGGTTGAGCAAATATTTCGACGCTTTTTCGCCTTCATCTTTAACAGTGTTGCGGATTCTAATTTGGGCTTTTTTTCCACTCATTAGTCTCATAAATTTTAAGCTCTGTTTCAATTTCATTAATAGCATCAGCGTCAGAGTTTAAGCCTTTACTCAATAAATAAGCATGGCGTTTCTGTAAGTTAACGAGATGACGTTTTTGATCAGAGGCTTTTTCTTTACCAGAGTCACGAATAATTTCCTTTATTCTAAATTTGCCACTTTCCCACCAGTCAGACACCTTGTCATATTTATACTTTTGTGTTCCCCAGTAATTCCAAAAGGTAACAATCCTGAAGTTGCAATCTTCGTCTTTCAGCAGACTATTATTGCAAATCCATCTGCCTTGGCCGTGTGGGGTGTCAATATCACACAATTTAAGACCTGTAACTTGATGATCGGACAGACCACTTGGAATTACAGAGACCTCATTAACATTATTCAATAGATTAGACGAAATAAACAGATAATCAATTCTACTGGCTTGATTGCAACCTTTATGATAATGAGTGTAACCTTTTTTATCTGGATGAATGGTACGCCAGGAATCAACTAGGTCTTTTTCTTGAAGCACGTTAGTTAAAACAAATTTACTGCCATCTCTAATTGGATTATCAATGTTGCAGTTAAAATCCCCTCCAACAATCCAGTTGTCAAAACCAGTGATTTGGTCGCTAAGATTATCGAAAAACTGAGTACGTTGGTTAATCTGGTTGGGGGCATAGACAGAAGCAATGCAAAATGTATTTTTGTTCCAGTCAACTTGAGCTTTAATACATCTACCTTCATCGTCGGTAGTAATATTGGTTACATTAAGACTGACCTTGTGAGAAGTTAGAATTGCTACTCCTCTAGACTGTCTATTTCCATGACTGAAGAACATTTTGCCTTGCCACTGCTTGTCCCACACCAATTCATCATTTAATTCACTGTGGGTCTCTTGTAGGAAAATAAGACTAAATTTCCGGCGACATAAAAATTCAAAAGGTACATTTCTTTTCAGATCATTCCTTAATCCATTGACATTTAGTGAAGCAATGGATAATAGAGACATAAATAACAGTACATGTATATTTAACCAGTTCATCATATTAGTGAGGGGGGTATTTACACTTCTTCAGCTGGTCTCCCCCTTCCCCTTCCTCTTGGAGTATTTTGACTGGGCTGACTGGTATGTTCTTGCTTGTCTTGATTGTTGCTTGTAGAGGGTTGCGAGTCAGAATGTGTGTCCGTTGTTTTCCGTACCCACGAGGTTCTTTTTTTCCTTGTTCTTCGTACTCCTCCTCTAGTGTAAACGACGAAACCATCTTGATCTGTTTCTTCCTCGTCAACAAGAGAGTTGTCTGATTTGCCTTCGTCCTCGTTGACTCCTTCACGCCTGTCTCTGGATCTGTATTTTGTTTGAGTTTTCCTTTCCGGTCTTTTTGTGTCATATTGTTTTCCTTGAGATGTTAACTCAGGTTCTGATGTGTTTTCTTGTTCGGAGTGCTGGATATGTTCTTCTTCCATGTCAGATTCCTCTTCAAATCTGTCATCTCTGGACATCTTGTTGCTAATTGTGCTTGTTCTCTGGTTCTCTTCTGGTGATTTTCTTTTCTTCGATTTTGATGGTTTCGCCTCGGAGTTTGTTGGTCTTTCCCTTGGTACATATATAACCTGAGTGCTGTCTGTGCTGCGTTTGTCTTCCTGGTCAGACTCATCTGTTGTATTGTTGTACTTGTCATTTGTTCTATGCCAGTTTGCTTGGTGGCTATAACTCCCGCATACGAAACATCTCCCTCTTGCTGGGCAGTCTCTTGCAAGATGGCCGGGTTCTTCGCAAATCTTACACGTTCTTTGCTGCCCTCTATATCGGACTGGTAGAGTAAAACCACCGACTTTCACATAACTTGGTACGGCTTTTTTTAAATTCTTTACCAGACAACTTCGGACTCCAGTCTCTATATCTTCGTTGAAAACGTGGTGTTGTCTCCTGATGTTGGCCACTGTGCCGTAAGGTGAGATAGCATTTAAAACTACCTGATCGCTCATCTCGTACGGAACCTTGATGTAGATTACTGCACTGTTCTGTATATTCGCCCTTTCACATTGTATGAGTTGCTTCTGGAGGATCATGCCTCTATTTGCTATTTGGACGCAGTCTTTCTCATTGTCAAAGGACACGTTGAACCAGCCATTTTCTAGTTCAGCAATGCATTTCAGCGTTGAGACTGATTGAAGCTCTTTCTGTACAGCTGTATGGATTTCTTCAGGCGTGACGCGGCTTTCCATTGATCGTGTGTTAAACCTCACCGTGTTGGACCTATTGAGCTGACCCATGATGCAAAATGGCCGTCTTCCCGGCCTTTTTCAGATACGAAATTCTGAGGCCCCAGGCCTCAGAACCACCAATTTTGTTCAAACTGCACTCAATATTTGATGTATGTCACCTACCCCACTTGGAAAAACGACTGTCTCTGTCACTCGATGGCAAAAACGGCTGATAAAACGCAATTTCACCAAAATAAACAGGAGCGATGTTGAAGCACGTCTTGCGCCCTCAACGCTATTTATTTATTTATTTATTTATTTATTTATTTATTTATTTATTTATTTATTTATTTATTTATTTATTTATTTATTTATTTATTTATTTATTTATTTATTTATTTATTTATTTATTTATTTATTTATTTATTTATTTATTTATTTATTTATTTATTTATTTATTTATTTATTTATTTATTTATTTATTTATTTATTTATTTATTTATTTATTTATTTATTTATTTATTTATTTATTTATTTATTTATTTATTTATTTATTTATTTATTTATTTATTTATTTATTTATTTATTTATTTATTTATTTATTTATTTATTTATTTATTTATTTATTTATTTATTTATTTATTTATTTATTTATTTATTTATTTATTTATTTATTTATTTATTTATTTATTTATTTATTTATTTATTTATTTATTTATTTATTTATTTATTTATTTATTTATTTATTTATTTATTTATTTATTTATTTATTTATTTATTTATTTATTTATTTATTTATTTATTTATTTATTTATTTATTTATTTATTTATTTATTTATTTATTTATTTATTTATTTATTTATTTATTTATTTATTTATTTATTTATTTATTTATTTATTTATTTATTTATTTATTTATTTATTTATTTATTTATTTATTTATTTATTTATTTATTTATTTATTTATTTATTTATTTATTTATTTATTTATTTATTTATTTATTTATTTATTTATTTATTTATTTATTTATTTATTTATTTATTTATTTATTTATTTATTTATTTATTTATTTATTTATTTATTTATTTATTTATTTATTTATTTATTTATTTATTTATTTATTTATTTATTTATTTATTTATTTATTTATTTATTTATTTATTTATTTATTTATTTATTTATTTATTTATTTATTTATTTATTTATTTATTTATTTATTTATTTATTTATTTATTTATTTATTTATTTATTTATTTATTTATTTATTTATTTATTTATTTATTTATTTATTTATTTATTTATTTATTTATTTATTTATTTATTTATTTATTTATTTATTTATTTATTTATTTATTTATTTATTTATTTATTTATTTATTTATTTATTTATTTATTTATTTATTTATTTATTTATTTATTTATTTATTTATTTATTTATTTATTTATTTATTTATTTATTTATTTATTTATTTATTTATTTATTTATTTATTTTTTTTTTTAATGTATTTATTTATTTATTTATTTATTTATATATTTATTTATTTTTTCTTTCGAGTGGAGTTATTCTACTCCGTTTATTCAACAAACGACAACATACATCACTTAATCCACATTAATAAAGAAGCACAATAAACTACTGCTATTACATAGCAATAACAAACAGTAAATAAATGTACAAGTATATACACAGAAACAAATAAAAACAATTTAGCGTGACGTTTTCACGAAATAAGGAAAAACAAGACACTTAATTAAATTAAAAACAAAACAAAACAATGAAATGTCACCAAATTTACATCAAAAGGTTTAAATGAAAACCCTCAAAAAGACAGCCATTAAGTAAAGGCAAAATAATTAGAACTTAAAGATAAGTCTGCCATCTTGAAGAAAGCACAGAAATTTGTAAACTTTATTAAAACCATTTGTTTTGAGTCGGTTACTTTCCATGACCAAGAAGTTTTTCAGCGCTTGTTTGAAACATTGAACAATATTAACTTGGGTGTACGTTTTGTCTTCATTAAAAACAAGATCGCATCTACATCTCCAAATAACCCTAATCATCATAGCGACAATAATAATGGACACAAACGACAGATTGGTGCTACAAATTATAGAACAATCAGTTAAACAAAAGAAACTACAACCAATTTGTTTTCTAATTAAATGTTCAACATATAACCAGGGTTTAATCGCTGTTTTGCAGTATTTATTTATTTATTTATTTATTTATTTATTTATTTATTTATTTATTTATTTATTTATTTATTTATTTATTTATTTATTTATTTATTTATTTATTTATTTATTTATTTATTTATTTATTTATTTATTTATTTATTTATTATTTTTTTTTCATGAAAGTAGAGCTATACAGCTCCATTTATTTCATTGCCTGCACAAAGAACAAAATCACAATTTTACTCATACAAGAAAAAAACAAAAAACATTAATTTACAATATTTACATGTTGAAGATTAAATAAAAAGTTATTACACGTTTGAATGTAAAGTTATTTATTTACTTATATTACTTACAGAATGAGGTGGGCAATAATGTTAGGATTATCCTAAACGAAAGGGGAACAAAAGGTTTTAATAACTAAATTCTAATTGGTTTTTCTAATTGATGGAGCACAGAGAGTTATTACGAACATATACAGTTTGAAACTTTTCACAATTCATTCTGCCCTTCTCTAGAGTCAAAAACCGTTTAAGATTGAGTTTGAACTGAAAAATGAAGTCAATGTCGGATGGTTTCTTATAATCATTAAAGACCCTTTTGCATCGGATATTCCAGATTTGGCGGAGCATTTTAACGACAAGAACTCCTTGGACTGGTTGTAATTCATAGCCCAGGATTCTGTTAGGGTCGCTAAGACAAAAGTGTTTGTTGTCTGTGTATTTTCTAATTAGATACTCGACAAAGATCCAAGCGTTTAGAGTGCTAATACAATAAATGAACAAATGCTGATGGGATTCTGATTCTGTTTCACATAATGGACATTTGACATCAACAACTCTACCGATTTTGTACAAAAGGTCTCTTGTGGGAAGAATCATATGTTTTAATCTGTACCAAAACTGTTTATCTTCGGGATCAAGCAGGTTGTTTTTGTACCCGTTTTCCCATATCAGGGACCAGTTTAAATCTTGAGCGTAACAGAAGACTTCTTTCCAAACTTTCTGACTTTTAGGAGGGATAAATTTCTTAGAAATTAACCTTGAGTAATTAGATTTGGTATTAGTTTTCTTGATTTGGAGCTCACTGTTACCATCATGGTCGAGGAAAACAAGCCAGTTGCATATATCATTAGCAGGGCCTTGTCTCTGTTCTTTAACTAAGGTGAAATCTAAATGATCTTTCAACCTGCCCATGATTCTACCTGCATTGATTCTTTGAATGGGACATTTTCTAGCAACTATTTTGTAAGAAATCAATCTACCTTGTCTGGTCACATTTTTTACTTTGGTCATACCAGCAGATTTAAGAACAGGACTGTTTAAGACAGTGTCATCCCTAGTAGCAATGCAGTTGTTGAAAATAGGAACAGCATGAGTCTCTAAAAGACTAGAAAAGTTACACGTCAGATTGCCACCAGCTTTCTCAAAGGCATCAATAACTTCCTCGTAAAAAGGAGTAGTTTGTATCTTAATATTAGTATTAGCGAAAATATACCAACCTAAATTATTATTACCACTAGCTTTATTGATCCAATGATCAAAGACAATTTTCCACTTGCCTTCCGTTAGGGGGTAACGAGCTAACCAGTTTAATTTTAAGCTAGTTGGCTTACACTGAACGTCTAGAAGACCTGTTCCACCTTGCGCTTTGGGACCGATAACAGTGTTTCTTTTTATCTTGTCATTCGGGCCACCCCAAAAGAAATTCCACATGTAACTGTTAATTTTCTTAACAAATTCCACTGGGCAGGCCAGAACACTGTCTAAGTAGTTTATACCAGCACCAATGAAAGTGTTAACAATGACGGTTTTGCCCGTATAAGTCAAGTTACGTTTTGACCACTTGTCAAGCACACACTTGATTTTGTTTGTTTTTTGACCCCAGTTGTCTTGCGCTGTTACCTCGTTACCGAACACCATACCTAGTATTTTAATTTTATCATTACACCAGTTAAAACGACAAGGTTTATCTTGACTCTGTTTCCATTTGCCTAGCCACAGGCCTTTGGTCTTATTAACATTAATTTTGGATCCACTGCCCTTGCAATATGTATCAAAAAGATCTTCCACAATATTAAACTCGCATTGATTGCCAATGAAAATGTTCGTATCATCGGCGTGCTGGATTAACTTAACACTCGTCTCACCATTGGGAGTCTGAATGCCTCTGAAAACCTGGTTGTTTCTAATAAGACTCGCTAGTCCTTCGGCACATATGGCGTAAAGAAGCGGAGACAGCGGACAACCTTGTCTGATCCCTCTACTAATCTGGACTGGTGAACCAATAAAGTTATTCAAGATAATTCTGCAATTGGGTTTACTGTAGAAGAGTTCAATCCATTTGATAAAAATAGGAGGAAGATTCATCTTACGCATAATAGAAAACATGTACTCCCAATTGATTCTGTCAAAAGCTTTTTCTTGGTCGTAACTAATAACAGCGGCACCTAGATTTTCCCAATTGACATAATCAATCGTATCTCTTAAAATCATGAGGTTATCCTGAATATTCCGGTTAGGCACACCACATGTCTGTTCTTCGCCAATAATGAAAGGCATGGCTAATTTAAGACGATTGGTAATGGCTTTAGACAGTATTTTATAGTCAACTGTCAGGAGGCTTATTGGACGCCAATTTTTTAGATCATAGCGACTTCCTGAATTCTTATAAATGAGTCTTACAAGAGCCGAGTTCATAGAATTACCCAAAAATCCATTTTTAAGACAGTCTTTGTAAACTTCAAGAATATCTTTTCCAATAATGTGCCAACAATTCTGGTAAAACTCGACTGTTAAGCCATCGATACCAGGACTTTTGTTTTTATTCATTTGGAAGAGAGCATGTTTAATCTCTTCTTCAGTAATCTCTCTATCAAGATCTTCAAGAACATTGTCAGGAATAGTTTCAGTTTTGATATTAGAGATGATTTCTTCTAAATGGGTTTTGGAAAGAGTCTCTGAACTATACAGATTACTGTAGAAGTCATTGGCGATTTCAAGCATTGTATCTGTCTGGTCAAAAAGAACTCCTTTCTTGTTGAGAAGTTTGTCAATTTTTAAGCTTTGAATCTGCTGTCTTTCAAGATTGAGAAAATATTTCGAGGCTTTTTCACCTTCTTCTTTTTGAATGCTGTGTGTTCTGATCCGGGCCTTCTTCCACTCATTAACTTCATACTGTTTAAGATTATCTTCAAGCTCTTTTATCTCATCAATGCAATCAGTATCATTGTTTTTAATCAAAAGGTCATAACGTTTCTGTAGCTTTTTGCGATTTTGTTTGAGAGTATGGGCTTTTTCTTTGCCATAATCTTGAACAATTTCTTTCAAGCGAAATTTGCCAGATTCCCACCATTTGGAGAGAGAGTCATATTGACGTTTTTGTGTTCTCCAAAAGATCCAGAAATTAGTAATACGATAGGAGCATTCAGGATCTTGTAATAGAGAATTGTTACAGACCCATCGGCCTTGACCGTGGGGAGTGTTTATATCATCCAGTTTCAAACCAACAATTTGGTGATCTGAAAAACCCCATGAGGAAACAGAAACGTCATTTACATTGTTTATAAGATTAGAAGAAACAAAAATGTAATCAATTCTGCTGGAATGGCTATTACCTTTATGAAAATGAGTAAAGCCTTCTTTGTCAGGGTGAAATGAGCGCCTAGAGTCAATAAGGTCTTTTTCATTTAAAACATTGGTCAAAATGATTTTGCTGGCCTCCTTAACATTTTTGTTGTCAAGGTTACAATTAAAATCACCTCCAATAATCCAATTTTCAAAACCAGTTATTTGATCACAAAAGTTATCAAAGAAGTAAGTGCGATCATGAATTTGATTAGGAGCATAGACTGAAGAAATAAAACAAGTATTATTGCTCCAGACCATTTGGGCCTTAATCCATCTCCCTTCACTGTCTTTGGTAATATTTGAAATATTAAGACTGACCTTCTTTGAAGTAAGAATAGCTACCCCCCTTGATTGGCGGTTACCATGACTAAAAAACATTTCACCCTGCCATTGCTTATTCCACTCGGTTTCATCATTGACATCACTGTGAGTCTCCTGAAGTAAAACAAGACTGAATTTTCTACGTTGTAGGTAATCAAATAGAACACTTCTTTTTAGATCATTCCTTAAACCATTAACATTCAATGAAGCAATGGACAAAAAGGACATGAGGCATATTAGATGGAACCACTTCATGGAGAGTTTACTTAAGGGGACCAAACATAATTCAAGGGGGGACAAGTCTATTTGGATTTCCCTCTACCTCTTCCCTTTGAAGTCGGCTGGCTCTGGCTCTGGCTCTGGCTCTGGCTCTGGCTCTGGCTCTGGCTCTGGCTCTGGCTCTGGCTCTGGCTCTGGCTCTGGCTCTGGCTCTGGCTCTGGCTCTGGCTCTGGCTCTGGCGGCTCTGCTGGCTTTGGGGGCTCTGGTTGCTCTTCTGGCTTGGCTGACTTGATGAAGTGGTCGGCTCTGTGTCATCGGTTGGTTTCCTTACCCAGGACAACCGCTTCTTTCGAAGTCTTTGGACGCCGCCTCTCATGTATGGGACAAATTCACCTTCAGGGTCCTCATCGGATATTGCGGTCTCGGGATGGGATTGTTCTCTGTTGTCGGGAGTTTGTACTCCCGTCATGCTGGGTGAATTTTCTTCTTCTGAGTCCATATCTTCAGATCTTTCGTCAGAATGTTCCTGGCCATCCATATGTTCTGGTGTTTCATCAACTGGGTGTTGGTTGTCGTCTGCCAAAATCTCCATATCTAATGGAATTGCTTCATCACGAGCTATTTTAGATGATTCTGTTTGTGCTTCGGTGGCTTTCCTTTTCCTTGACGCCTTGTTAGTTGCTTGGCTCGTCATAGCTGCGTCCCAGAATCCTTGTGGCTTTTTGGGAGTTTTCTTGGTGGTTGTTCCTGCAACTACTTCTTTGAAGGACTTTTTAAGTTTAGAGGTGGCTTCTTTTGGTGGGCGCTGTTCGGTGTTGTCTGTTTGTTCCATACCTTTCCTTTCCTCTCCTTTCTTTGTTTTTGAGCTTGCTGTTTCCTCTTTAGTTGGCGGTTCTGTGCTGTCGAAGTGCTGCCCATCGTTCTCTTCTTTCTCTCCAGTAGTGGCTTCTACATCCGGGTTTTCATTTTCCTTATGTAGGCCTACTTTTATTATGGGGGTGTCATCATTGGTTTCTTCTTGTTCACTGCTTCTATCATATTGATCATGCCATGCCGCCCTATGATTGTAGCTTCCACATACGAAGCATCTACTTCTTACTGGACAGTCTCGTGCAAGATGGTCCGTTTCCTCACATATTTTGCAGGTCTTCTGCTGCCCCTTGTACCTTACTGGCAAAGTAAAACCACTGAATTTGATGAAACTTGGTATCGGTTTCTTCAGGCTTTTGATGAGGCAACTTCTCACGCCAGTTTCAATCTTGTCGTCAAATCCATGTAATTGACGTCGGATGTTGACGACAGTTCCATAGCGAGACAGTAGCGATGTTATGGTTTGATCTGGTATTTCGTATGGTGCCTTGATGTAGGCGACAACTGAGTTACGCACATTAGCCCTTTCACACTGAATCAGGGCATTATGTAATAGCATACCTTGCTGGGCTATACACTCACAATCCTCCTCATTGTCAAAGGTGACGTTGTACCATTTGCGTTCCAGTTCAGCAATGCACACTATTGTTGTTGTTGTATCCAACTCGTGATTGACAGCATTATAGACGTCTTGGGGTGTGACACCTTTTGTAAGATGGTGGGTGTTGAACCTCACGGTGTTTGGTCTGTTAAAACCCATAGCAGAAAACATGGCGGCCAAGCGTCACCGCCGTTGATTTGAGAGAACTTTTAGGGCCAAAAGGCCCTAAAAGGATTGTTTTGATCTCCCTTACCTCAATAAAAGTGTTCTATGTAGGATTGAAGAGACACTTGCTAGTAGAAATAGCTTCCACAAAAACGCAAAAGGTGTAATTTCTGGTGTTTTCCTGGAGCTCGATGTAGCTATGTCTTACGTCCTCAATAAAATTTATTTATTTATTTATTTATTTATTTATTTATTTATCTATTTATTTATTTATTTATTTATTTATTTATTTATTTATTTATTTATTTATTTATTTATTTATTTATTTATTTATTTATTTATTTATTTATTTATTTATTTATTTATTTATTTATTTATTTATTTATTTATTTATTTATTTATTTATTTATTTATTTATTTATTTATTTATTTATTTATTTATTTATTTATTTATTTATTTATTTATTTATTTATTTATTTATTTATTTATTTATTTATTTATTTATTTATTTATTTATTTATTTATTTATTTATTTATTTATTTATTTATTTATTTATTTATTTATTTATTTATTTATTTATTTATTTATTTATTTATTTATTTATTTATTTATTTATTTATTTATTTATTTATTATTTATTATTATTTATTTACTCTATTTATCAATTTTTTTAAATTAATTTTTTATTATTGTTTTTGCTTTGTCGTTTCTGTTTGGTTTCTTTGTTTCTTTTAATGCCTCTTATTGTACTTGTTCTTGTATTGTTGAGGTCGAATAAATAAAAATAATAATAATAACAACAACGGCAAAAGCAACAGCAACGGCAACAGCAACAGCAACAGCGACAGCGACAGCGACAGCGACAGCGACAGCGACAGCAACAGCAACAGCAACAGCAATAACAATAATAATAATAAAAATAATAAAAATAATAATAATAAAAATAATAATAATAATATTAATCCGAAATCTGTTAACCTGACGCATATGTTAACCAGTTTTTGGGTCAGCCTGACCCACAAATGGGATCAGGGTCAATTCTGACCCGGGAGTTTTTAGAATGAGCGAAAAAAAGTTTCAGTCGAAGTTTGCTCAATACAACATCCCAAGGTGCAAACACGTTGCACGGGGACGCCCATGTGGTCATGTTTACGTCATCTCACATACATCTTAAAACTGGAATTGGTGAAAGTGTGGTGTCCCCGTGAAAGCACGAAAGATCGTCGTTAACTTTCCTAAATAAATATTCACAAATGTTTCCCATAGCTTTTTTTAAATTTAGTACTTTTTTCATTTAGGCCATCTTCGAAAAGCCTTCTAACAAAATAATGCAGGACTAGTTTTGACTTACATTTTTTTAGTTGGTGTCCATCGACACTGTAAACTATAACTTTGTATAGGCTTTCTCAATACTAACCAAAGATTGAAAATGCTTTATTAGTTGTCTGTTTTTGTGTCATTTTTGTTAAGGTTCATCATTGAAGAAGCTTTTTTTTAAAAGGTGCAAAGAAAGAGTGGGTATTCAGAGATAAATCACAGATTCTATGAACTTAAGATGGGATCTCTGTTTACAAAAAATCGTCGAGAGGACAGCGGTGCAAGACCGAAGATTACGGTGGTACAAAATTGCAGCCCCTTCTACGCGCTCCCCAAAGCGGATAGTGACACACATGTATCTTGTTCGACGCCATCACTCAAGGGGCTATTGTGGCAAGGGGACACCACATGCTATCCGTATGAAGAAAGTTCGGACTGGAGCATAGACATAATTGACCACGTAAATCTGTCCATGCCAGACCTTCCTGTGGCATCATCGGTAAGTGGCGACGTGACTCTGTATCAGGCGCGTAGCAAGGTGTTCAAAAGTGGGCAGGCCATGTAGTTATGATCCCAGGGGCCGATTTCACAAAGAGCTAAGTTTGATCTTTACTGCCAATTGATCTTAGTTGCTAAGCAAAGTGTGATGTCACAATACAAATCACTATGGAAATACTGACAACTCATCTTAAGATTGATCTTATCTCTTTGTGAAATCGACCCCTGGTCGTTTTTTATTCTGTCCACACACCGTGCAAAAAAATAAACCCGAAGTGGTTTTAGCGTTAAACCTCGCCGACCGATTTAACTCATTTGAGTTCATCCCGACTCGGCTAAGTTTTAAGAGTGTTCATACACAGAAAGTTAAACCCGAATGAGTTAAAACTGCCCCGTATGCTCAGACAGCGTACTAAAGTTAGACCCGAACCGGTTTAACTTAAGAGCAGCGGGGGCGGTCATAAAAAAATGGTACAAGTTGAACCCGATACGGTTTATCTTAAGTTTTAAGAGGTCAAACAGCACCATGACCCAATACAACAATATCCGGTTAAAAAAAAAAAGCACGCGCACAGCCCTGTTGAGGTACACGTTCAGGTATATTTACCTTACACAGATCAGCGGTCATCTGCTGTGAGTTCAACCGGATGTTGTCATTTTTATTTTGTCCACACACCGTGCTAAAAGATAACCCCAAAGTGGTTTAGCGTTAAACCACCCTCGCCGACCGATTTCACTCATTCGGGTTCAACCCGATTCGGTAAAGTTTTAAGAGCGTTACAGACGCACAAAGTTAAACTTGAACGAGTTAAAACTGCCTTGAAACCGACTTTAGTACTTTGTCTGAACGATTGATTGATTGATTGCTAGACAAAACCTATGGCCATGTTCAGACAGCGTGTCAATCCCAGATTATTATTCACTTAGTACCTGTGATACATTTTCAGGGGGAAAACCCCAATCATGATTGTTCTTAGGTGCTCAAGTGCGCACAAAATGGTAAAATTTTGATTTAAAATTAGCACCACTTCTAGCTGAAATTCACGTTTGCATGTGTTAGAATCCACTAAAAGAGGGCGTCATTTCCAAGTATTTCAAAGATTTCTTGAAAATGTTGGCCACGGCTAAAAAAAAAGGACTTCCTTCATATTTGATGGACCTTGGCACCAATTTAACGAAAATGGGGAAAAACATAGTTTGCTGCACGGCAACAGCCAATTAGCCATTTCGGGGTGATTTAGCAATATAAACAAATTGGAAAACCGTAGAGATATAACCTTTTTTCAAGGCCGGGTTACCATTAAACAACAAATAGAAATGTATTTCTTTTAAAAGTGGGTCCTTAGAGGCTGCATTGAATGTATACAAATAACCATCAGGTTTATGGGTGGGTGATACTATTAGTTTCAAAAAGGGGTATTTTTTGAGCTTTTTAAAGTTTAAAATATACCATATGTTGACAGCTCATAAAGACTCATATGGTAGTGCACGGGTTTCAACATCAACCACATAATTTGTTAAGATGAGAAAAATGACTTGTTGAAATACACAAAAAATGATTGGAATTGGGATTAAACGTTGTTCATTGCAGTGCTCATTGCATTAAATATTTCCCATTTTCCCATAAACAATTCACAGTACCTCCTTTCCGTGCCATCTTTTTCTCCTTCTCCTTCTCCTTCTCCTTCTCCTTCTCCTTCTCCTTCTCCTTCTCCTTCTCCTTCTCCTTCTCCTTCTCCTTCTCATTCGCCTCCTCCTTCTCCTTCTCCTTCTCTTCTTCTTCTTCTTCTTCTTCTTCTTCTTCTTTTCGTGTGGCACGTATTTCGATCGAGCTCCGTAGTAAGTAGAAATATTTTAGCTTTTAGACCTCGTATGGTCCTAGTTCTTTCACTAGGTTGTAGATTATTGTTTTCTGTTTAAGCTAGACCGGCCTCCCCTTGACTGGTGTTTATAATTGGCTGTATTTTGGGGTTCATTTTTTCGAAATATCTGCTAAAATTTTACAGCTAGGCTGGCCCTCATGGCCAGTCAAGCAGAAACCTCCATTCAGGGGCAGTCGGGCGTAAGCACGGCTGCCCCAGGAAAGACCGCCATTCATGGCAACGAGCCTTTCAGCAGTGTTACTAGGAACAATGGAGTTGCTTTTAAGGCTACTGATAATATCCCCATTCAAAGATACATTGATGCTTTTGTCACTCACGTTCCACCTCAAGATGTCGTCTCTGCCTCTCGTATTTCCAATGGCCGAGTTGCCATTTACTTGAGCTCGAGAGCGGCAGTCATTGAAGCTACCAACCACGGTCTGAGACTCGGTGATTCCTTTCTCGAGCTCACTCCGCTTAATAAACCTACCACTCGACTTACTCTCTCCAATGTATACCCAGAAATTCCGAATTCTGTCCTTATTCACAATATATCTGGTTTCAGTAAGGTGGTGTCTCAGATCCGACCCATACCCCTTGGCTTCAAAAACAAAGAGCTGTCACACATAATGTCATTCAGAAGACAAGTCCAGGTTCTTCTTAACGGTAATGTCACTCCCCCCGATCACATAAATTTCACTTATGCTGGCGTAAATTATCGTGTCTTCCTGTCTACTGAGTCGGTCAAGTGTTTTAACTGTGGGGAATACGGCCACATCAGCCGCTCATGTAAAAAACCCAGCAGTACAGCACCTGCCAATGAAACTGGCAATCCACTTAATCCCCCTCCAACCTTTATTCATGGCAACAAATCTGATCCAAAACATCCTCCCAAGAACCCCAAGCCAACTGGCCCGCCGGCCTCTAAACACAGTGCTCCGCCGGCCCCCCAGCCCACTACCTCACCAGCCCCCACTGGTCCACCAAAAGACCTCTTTTGGCCCCCGGGAGGTCCGCCCGAATTGGCCGCGCTTTCCAAAAAGCGAAATTTGGGCGCGGCCCTCCCCACAACCACCGCCCCCAATAAGCGACCACCCCCCTCTGGTTCGTCCTCCTCTGTGACAGGATCCAGAAAGGGAACCTCCACTATCTCCCCTCAACCTCCCCCCTCCCCTGGACCGTCGACGTCCACTTCGGATGTCAGCAACCACAGCAGTGCTCCCCATTCCTCTTCCCAGCCTACTTCTTCCCACAAATCCCCCTCATGTAATCAGGATTCATCTGACCCCACCCTCTCAATCTGGGGGTCCCCTCCTGCCCCCTCAAGACTCTTTTCTGAGGTCATATCTAAGCGCAAACAGTCCCCTCCCAAACCCCAACAAAGCACCCCCAACCTCGTTCCCCTAAAGTCTCACTCACCACCCCGTAAAATGGTCCGAAAATTAACCACCCCGATGCAAACGTCCTCCCCAGATCTTTCCCAGGCCCTCAGTGCCACATCCCCCTCCGTATCCACGCCCCTCTCCACAGCGGGCGGCCCAGCGACCGACTCGGAGCATTGGGAAGACACACAAGCCACTGACGATGATGCACTTCTCTCCGCCGATTCATTACCCACATGTAAGGGACCACTATCAAACGTGGAACTCATCAAATTTCTCAGCTCCGTCAAAGCCCGGAAAAAACCAGAATATATCGCTCGCAAATTCACAGCGAACATTCCTGGACTTGTCAAACAGCTCAAGCCTATGCGTAATAGTCCTCTACTCCAAAAAAGCATGCAGCAGAGGATCCAAAAACTCATAAAAAAACTGGACATGTAACTCCTTTCCTAATGGATCCTTATACACGTATTAGAACTTTTTTATTTTCACTAACAATGACACTGTCACTGCTAACTCTCAACACCGGAGGGTGCTCCTCTTCCACCCGAAACGCTGCCTTTCAAACATATACTGAACGGCTTCATAATAACCCCGATGTTGTTTTCCTTCAAGAGACCAACAGCCTCAGCGAAACTTGTGGTTGTTGGGAACTCTGGCCGTACACACCCTTTTGCGCTCCCAGCCCAGCACGGGGATCGGGAGTAACAACCCTCATAAAAAACACAAATATCAACGTTTCCGACTCCGAACTTGTGTTCGAAGGCCACATTCTGTACCACAAGATTTATTACAACAATAGCCTTTACCACATGTACAACGTGCTTATTCCTCAGAAAGACTTCACGGCTCTGGCAGCTATTCGAGCCCTTTTTAACCACTGTGGGCAGTGCAGTGATGGTGTCATTGTAATTGGTGGTGATTTTAACTGCACACTTAATCCTTCCTTTGATCGTCTGTGTAGGCCCACTGAACACCGGACCAAAATCTCCACGGCTCTCAATGATAGTGTTAATTTTATTTCTTTGTGTGACGTCTGGCGTAGACTGAACCCCTCACTGAAGAAGTTCACCTGGCACAGAAATAACCCAAACAATGCAAATGGCGTTTCTCAAGCCAGGCTTGACCGCTTTTATATTCCCTTTAATCTCATGTCTTGTGTCCGCTCATGCGATATCAAGCCTTGTTCCCTGTCTGATCACTCAGCAGTCTCCTTTGTTATTAAACTCCCTGGTAATAGCACTAAAGGAAGTGCCTATTGGCACTTCAATAACTCTCTGCTCGAAGACAATGCTTATAAGGACATTGTTACTCACTTTTGGACCGATTGGAGAACTAGGACAAACGAGTTTTCTGACCTAGGTGCTTGGTGGGATTTTGGTAAAACCCAACTTAAATCTCTCTCGCAAATGTATGGAGCCAAAGTCTCGCACGATAAACGAGAACTTTTCCATCAAATGAACGACTCTATTGATCAACTTCAGTCTGCGCCAGACCTAACACCAGAAACTATTCGTGCTCTCAATGACCAGAAAAATAATTTAAATGTGTTACTTAAAAACGAGGCAAGAGGCGCTCTCGTCAGGTCGCGTTTTAAACACATCACTGAAGTTGACACCAGCTCGTCATACTTCTTTCAGCTGGAAAAATCTCACTCACAGTCCAAAACCATAACCAATGTACAGCTGCCGTCCGGCAGAGTCACTGATGATCCAGATGAGATTAAATCTCATGTGCGGAATTTTTACCGTACACTGTACACAAAAGTATCGACCGACGAGAGCGCCCGCGACACTCTCCTTTCGGACTTGCCATCACTTGATCCCGTAGACTCGGAAGATCTTGATGACCAGCTACTTCCTGAAGAACTTGACCTAGCAGCCAAGCAACTTAGCAACAACAAAGCGCCCGGTCTTGATGGTCTCTCTTGCGAGTTTTACCAATGTTTTTGGCCTCTCCTGAAAAATGACTTACTCTCCGTTTTAAACAATGCCGTTGCCTGTGGCAGCCTGCCTCGCTCTTTCCAAAGAGGCGTAATTTCCCTCATTCCAAAAAAAGGTGATCTCTCTGACGTCGCAAACTGGCGCCCTGTTTCACTCCTCAACACCGATTATAAGATTTTTGCTAAGTTGTTGGCCAACAGGCTGAAGAGTCACATGCACTCGGTGATTAATCATGACCAATCATATTGTGTTCCAGACCGTTCAATTCATGACAATATCCTTCTCATTAAAGATATCATTAATTGTTCTAATTTAAATGACACTCCTCTAGCTGTGCTCAACCTTGATCAAAGGAAAGCTTTTGACAATGTTGACCACGATTATTTATTTAGTACCATGAGAGCCATGGGATTTGGCGACCGGTTCATATCTTACATACGACTTCTGTACAAAGGCGCCGAAAGCCTTCTCAAGGTGGGCGGCTCACTCACCACACCTTTCTCAGCAGAGAAAGGTATTCGTCAGGGCTGCCCGCTTTCTGGGCTGCTGTACTCAATAGCCATTGAGCCCTTGCTCAACACACTTAGAAATCGTTTAGGAACCAGTGGTTTCCATCTCCCTGGTACCGATAAACATTGCCAGGTCTCGGCCTACGCAGACGATGTTACAATCTTTGTCACCACCAATTCTGGGTTTAGTATTGTAGACGATGTATACAAACTGTTTAATAAATCCTCTGCTGCCTGCCTCAATTATCAAAAATCTCGGGGCCTGTGGGTCGGGTCTTGGACCGGCAGAACCGACGAACCCCTTAATTTCCGTTGGAATAACGAGGGGCTTCCTTTCCTCGGAGTTCACTTAGGAAACACCAATTGCTACCTCAAACAAAACTGGACCGCTTGCAAAAACAAACTCGGCAACACTCTTTCACGCTGGAAAGGTATTGCTAACTTTCTCTCATACAAAGGTAAAGTTCTCATCGCGAACCAACTTGCGGCTTCCAAAGCCTTCCACTGTTTAGCCGTTTTATCTCCCCCCGACAAAGTCCTGAGTGAACTCCAGGATATG
Organism: Pisaster brevispinus; assembly: GCA_023634235.1. Lineage (NCBI taxonomy): Eukaryota > Metazoa > Echinodermata > Asteroidea > Forcipulatida > Asteriidae > Pisaster > Pisaster brevispinus. Next base: position 21,354,780 of record JAMKCF010000009.1, on the reverse strand, counting down.
CTTGTCGATTTTGTCTGGTCCAATAAGAGGCACCTCCTTAAGAAAAAACTTCTTTACCGTAAACCAGAGAGGGGAGGTCTAGGTCTAGCTTGCCTCCAAGCACGCGTGCTCACCTTCAGACTCTCTCTCATACAACGTTATCTAAATCTTTGCCCGCATCCAGCGCACACAATGATAAGTCACAATCTTCACAGATACATGAGCCTCGATATCGACTTTCAACTTTTCCTGACTCAAACTTCGTCCAAATTTTACACCAGCCTTCCTTGCTTCTATGGTGAGCTTTTGCGTGCTTGGAAGGCGTCTGGAGCTCGAGTCGAAATACCACCGGGCTCCATCAACCATGTTATCAATCTTCCTCTCAGTAGCCCTCTTCTTAGCGATGGAGCTGACGATGATGAGTTTTTCCCCGCGCGACTCTCTTCGCACGGGATCACGCTTGTGAAACACCTCGTAGATACAAATACCGGCACGTGGAGAGAAGCAGACTACTTCCAGTCCCCTCTTCTTGCTCTCCATCGACGCTCTATTCGACTCCTTCAACTAGATCTTCTGCACTTCCATAGTAAACTCCTCCAAAACTTTCCGCTCATTTTCAACGAAAATGGTGTCCGTCCGGCAAGGTTCAAGAACAGCTCCTTTTATTCAGCTCCTCAAGTCAACTTTTCACTCTTATCCAATTCCAATGGACTCAACACCTCATCCAAACAAATATACGGCATCTTCAATGATAGAGTCAACGCACACCCTCCTCAAACTATCACATACTGGCACGAATCTGGATTGTTTGATCCTTCCCAAAGCATACAATGGGAAGGAATCTACCAGCTGCCGACTTCAAAAAAAGAAGGAGACACTCAATTCAAACTCCTGCACAACATTCTACCTTCTCTTCCAGTACTCCACCATCTGAACCCTGACATATGCTCCTCCTGCGGCTGGTGCGGGGAGAGGGGAACTCTGCTACATCTATTCATCCTCTGCCCAGCTATACAACCCGGTTTAAATCTTCTCTACGCACTTCTTCATCGTATCTTTCCAGATCTGAAACTCAACTTCGACCTCTACTGGACGCTCATCCCGTGCGCTAGAGGTCGATGCAAAGGGGCAGTACGCCTATCAAACTTCCTCATCGTCAGCTTCAAACACGTTATTTACTGGCTCTACAGAACTTCACGCTTCTCCGATCCATATATAGTTTGGCGCAGTCGCCTGCAACATAAAATTCTCATCGATTACAACTATTACAACCTTTGCAACAACCCTGCTGGTTTCATCACAAAATGGTCCTTCAACAACGCTATCTTCACCATTGTCAACAACAAGATAACATGGTTGATGTAGTCCCCCACACGATTTTTCTTTTATTTACTGATTTTTTTAAAACAATGTATATTTTCTTTAAATTACTTTACGTTTTGGGGTTAATGTGTGTTAGTTTGTTTTTTCTTGTTTGAATTAGTCTCCTTCGTAGGGGAAGGTTGATTTCGTTTTCCGTTCCCCCTTTTGATCGGGTTTTCTTGGTGTCGGAGGAGTCTTGCATTCCGCGGTCGCTGCATGCTTCCAAAGAGTGTGTGACTCTTTCGGCACTTTGCCTAGTTGGAGGGGGTGGGCGTGGGTTTTGTCTCTTCCGACGAAGGATACTCCCATTTACTGTAAACCTTTGTAAACTTTTTGCTCACACTTTTATTGTCGACAACGTTATTATTATTTATCCCTGTTATGATGTAACGTTATTTATCTCTGTTATGATGTAAACTGTTATAATTGACTTCAATCGTTTTGAAATAAAGATGTCATTGAAAAGTCAAAAAAAAAGTCTCCTTCTCCTTTGCCTTCTCCTTCTCCTTCTCCTTCTCCTTCTCCTTCTCCTTCTCCTCTCTCTAATGTGGGGGAGTGCGCACCTGGTGACCATTTCCTTCAATCCACCTTTAAAAAAATAAAATAAAAAAATAGAAGTGTATAGTTACCGTCGCCCTCTGCTAACTTAGATTCAGTTGTTGCGCATTTCCCCCCATGTTTATACCATGTACACTTATAGAACATCAGTCGGAGTGACATGCTTTAAAACATAAAGTATGGCTTTATACGATACAGTAAAAATTCACACACTTGCCAAGACCTCACACTTTTTGTCGGCATGACATCGTTCAAGGCATCACTTTTGACGTTGAACCCATCTCAAAATTATAGTCTCTCCCAGTGATTTGATACGCACGTGAAAACAATAATAATGTATCAAAGTTGATTGGAATGGGGGATTTCAGGAAGTATTAGTCCCATTATCTGGTCGACCGGTAATCAAAATGTAAATATCTATTGCGGACAATCATCAGCCTCGTGTCTAATTTTAGAACAGGTTTCGCGGTAGTCGTAACCAACGCACAGTTATACAGCAATTATTATCGTTTGATTGAAGAATGCTGCTTTACTCTTTCCTCTCGCTTTTCTCCCCACATTCTCCCTCTCTCTCTTATAAGCAAAAATGTGGGGTGGCCATGGACAGCCCGCCCCCTTTTCGACACGCCTACTCCGAAGGCAGTTCGAGTTTGATGATCATAAGACGCCGATGGTTAAATGTAAGACATTCCCCACAACTCACAGCAAAACTTAGGGAATCGATACAGCTGAAAGAGGATTTAAAGAGAGATGAAGAGCAAACACACACTGCAAAAAGAAGTGTCGAACAGCGCAAAACATTAGTTGACGGGACCTCCGAAGTAATTAAATCTCTAAAGCAGAGAAGAACCCACAGACAGCTACCTACTCTTTGTGGTTTTACTCAAATACAGAAGAAAGATTTTCTCGAATCATTTGATTGGATGTTGGAGCAAGCCAAAGCACAGGGCATTGATGTAGTTGGACACAACTTCCAAATTGCCAACTTTGCTGCCGCCATTTTAGACTGTCGCGGTGGATGTCTGTCCATTGACAATTTAGACGTTCACATGTACGTCCCTCCTGGCGCAATACCTGTAGAACAAACGCAACCAGTCTACATCTTCGTCACCGGTACCTCGTCAGTCGACGAACATAGTTTCTCAACTCCATTCGTCCACTGTGGACCGCCAGACACCGTCTTCGACAAAGATGTCGTCTTGACTGTGCCCCACTGTGTAAAGAATACGTCGGCATGCAAGTTTTCCATGTCTAAGTTGTCTTCGGGTGGTTCCAGACAGCTTCGTGAAGGCTTGGACGTGATCACGGTTGTTGACAATGATTCCATAACGTTTTCAGTCAATCATTTCTGTGGGTTTGGGGCTACAGCTTCGCCTGTAGACGGAACAATCTTGAAGAAGTCTATGATAGCATGCCTGTTCATCCGCGAAGACAGTCACTCTGATGATGAAAAAACACTTCGTCTTCGACTAGTTGATGACGTGAAAATAAATGTTCAGGTGAGTGTTTACATACGAATATAAAACGTTAAGCTTTGACCTTTTTTCTATACTTTTTCCTTCTTAATTGTATGGTGTAAACTCATCAAATACAACCTAAATATCCAACCAACGATAAACCACTAGGGAAACTGACTGGGTGTATTGTAAACTTAAGTTTGATTCCTGGTCATACAGAAGTTCCAGGTTGCATTGCTTCTGAGTGGCACCCCGAACAAGGTTATTGACAAAATGTTAGGGCTAGATAGCTCATACAGTTGGTAGAGCGCCGACACGTCGACCTGGAGGTCGCAGGTTCAAATCCCGTTGTAGTTATTATTTTCTTTGCTCACCCAAAAACTAATATAATCTACGTAACAAAAGATACTACTACTAATAAAAAAAAACCCCAAAAACTATTGTACAACTAATTTGGGCGAAGAATAATAAAATTGTATTCAATCTGTCAATACATCGTTGTTTTTAAAAAGGAAAAGCTACTTGTAATCCTCTGGTCGTTTTTAATAAGCACAAGGTTCAATAGACCATGATTGCCCGGAAGGGACTTTGAACATGAATATTGACGCCATTGTTCATGACAAAATTCTAGACGTCAATAATGTTCGATGTCCCTTCAAAGCCACCTTAAAAACGTGTTTGCTATTGTTTGAAGCAGTCAAACTGAACAATATAGATTTGTTGTGTCGCCAAAGGCTGTTTCCATGAATCATGACACGATGATTAGGAAGCTGTTGTTTGTCTTAATACAGGAAGTGAAGACAGCGGAGAGAAGGTATGGGTTCCACTTAGCAGACATGGAAAGTCCACTGATTGTTCGGCAGGACGGCCAAGACGTCGTGGCGAAAATCTCAAATTGCAGCGAGTCCTGGAACATTTCTGAACCGGAATCTTGCCAACTGGTATGAAAAACCCAATGTTGATGTTGTTTCTTGTGTCGTAGTCATCAATGTGTTGTTAAATCTCATTCATATTCTTGTTTCGACCTGACAGAAATTCCACCGTGATGTGTTATGGCGAGATACCACCGCAAGCTGTGCACAAGCTTTTCCATCTGCGATGATTTTGGCCAAACGAAACGCTAGCTCTCAAAAAGATCCCTTCAAAGCTCGCCTGACAGTCTATCAAGAAGGCTCTGAGAGTTGTGACTATGGGGTGACCTTCTTAGTGGACGAAGAGCAGGTGGGTCAAAATAATCTGATTAATTACAATGAGATATTTCTTTCCAGTACACTGTTGAGTATAGGATTGGTATGTCTTTTAAAAGTGACTAATTTCAATAAAAGTACATATGATTTATAGGGCCACTACTAGCCCCCCAGAAAAATATTTTCATCTAAAAAACCACCTCTGTCGACAAAAGTTGCATTAAAAAAAATCACAGTAAAAACCTTCTAAAGTGCACAAAATCCTTAAGGACGGAAGTGTCTCGACCGTGACTCGAACCCACAATGCTGATGAGAGACACTAGAGCTCGAGTACGGATTTCTTCCGTTCGGCAACAACACGCCACTAGACTATTGTCAATAGTAGTTTCATTCTTCTTGCAACTTTGGGTTTTATCATCGTGTGTTTACTGAACAACGATCTGTACAAGCTTATCAGCCTATCACTATAGGTCTTGGATGAGACCGGTGGGCCAAACGAATTTGCCCGATTGAAGTTAACAATACAGTTTGTTCATTTTAAATCAGCAGAGATACTGTCTAGCACGTGAACAGAATAGAGACACACAAACGAAGCAGATAATACAGCATATTTTATACAATTCAATGTTGCAAGTAAAACTAGATGACAAAAGAAACACTGGACGCAGACTACTCGAAGAGTCCATCTTCAACAAACTTTGCAATCTTTTGGATACGCCCAACCCTCTGGGAAACGACTGGTGTAAACTCCCAAGCCTACTGTTGAAGACAGACGACTATGGCTGCTCAGTAAACATCGACAGCATCAGGGATAAAGCAGGACGTGAACGAAGAAGTCCAACAGAAATCGTCTTGGACTTATTCTTCGGGAAACAATCGGGTAAGACAAAAGAGGAAACAATGGATACACTGAAGTGCGCCCTCACTAACATGAATCGCCCAGATGCTGAGTTTGCCGTCGATGCGATCACGAAACAGTTGGTAAAATGGTCAAATGATATTAAGGGAGAGAAGCAGGGATCATATCCTCTTTTTACACCAGACACCCCCATCATTAATATCACGGATGAAAAAGTTAACTTGGAAATTGACGACAAAGTAAAAAATAAACTCTGGGTTTGGCTTTGAGATCTTTTTACAAAATGAAAGCCACAGAAGACATAGACAGTTTCTAAATGAAATGTTGAGCACGTCTATTTAATAGCGTAGGCCTGTTTTGTAAAGTCAATTTAGGCCTATATCACACGCACACACATCATCAACCTGTGCGCAAGAGATTTCGGTTTACTGCAGGCTGTAAAGCGTTTGTGTGTATATAATTTTATTTCATTTACCCCAATAGTCTTTTGCGGCGTTCAAATGTTATGACAGACATTGACAATTTTTGTAACACCTTGAGTCTTTCCAATGAAGTGTTTAATGAATAATGCATAATGAACAATTTCATTGTTACGATCGACATAATCCTTCATCATGGAGTAACAATGTTTTTTGTTATCAATGAAACTACAATGAGTCTGGAAGGTTATGCTCACGCAATCCGAGTTACAAGGAGTGAACTAGTCAATACGTTGAGACCAATTAAGAACTCACTCTGCAGCAGTGAAGTTAATCACGAGAAGTCCCTTTCATCCACTAAGCTAAAGCAGTAGTCCCAGCCGATTTCCTACCTTCTGCCCAGGTAGTAGTTAGTAATAATTAGCAAGACAAGGGTGGGGTAATGAATGGGGGGGGGGGGGTGGCGAATATGAAAGAAAATGTACGTCAGTGTGATAGCACCGGTTGTTGCGCAGCGACGCAGGGGGAGTTCGACAACGTTTTGAAAATGAAGGCCCAATTCAAGCCATTTAGTTAATGGTTGCGATAATTTGTTTAAATTTTAGGTGCACTGACTTTGTTTTATTTTAGGGGATATTTTTTTATGGGGGGGGGGTCCAACCCGCTTTCTCCCCCCTCCCCCAGTTACAGGTGTGCTTACAAGTGCGAACAGCCGGTAACTTACAGGGGTGGTAAATTATCACCACAGTGCTGTTAACTTAACAGGCATATTCGAGTCGCGGTAACTTAACAATGTTAACTTAACAGGGACAAGAAGTCTAGTGCGAACGCACCAAGACCAAACTCAGTCTTCGCTTTGCGAACCATGTCTCTTAATAAAGACCAAGAAACTGTACCCCGTCTCCATCCACCTCAACAGCCTTAATCACAGCGTCAAAGATGTTGAACTGATTGTAATTGAGGCTTGCAATGGTGATGAGACACACCGCAAGCTCAGAGAATCCGGTGGATTCACCAACTCAAGACAGTCCAACCCTTTGGACTCAACGTAAACACTGGTGTTAAATAAATTCCAATCACCCTTCTTACACTTTTGCTTGCTTTTTCTTTGATATAAAATAAATACAATCACTATAAATAACATGTTCTCTCCACTGGTCTATTTTTACGCTTCTTACTCTTGCTTACTTCTTTGATGTAAAATAAATACAGTTATTGTCATTTACCTGTTCTCTCCAATGGTCCATTTCTACGCTTCTTTCTCTCAAGAAGTTTTAAAAATCAACCCGTCAATAACCTATTCCCTTTGCAGAGGATTTAATAACCCGCTCTCTCTGCAGGTTCCTCTTGCCTAGTTTTAACTTCTTACACTGATTCTTTTATTTTATAACTACTCTTATCTTGCCTCCTATTATTAGTTGCTTTATCTTATGCTGCTTGCCCTCTAATCCTACACCTTTATGGTCCAGTGATCCAGCTTTTCACACTGACCATCTTTTGTCCTACTGGGTACGTCCCTTGTCTCTTTTTGTTTTTAACCTATTTTACTTCCTTGGTCGTTTACTGCAGTTGATTATTTGTAAAAATGTGGTTCCCATTTTAATGTGTTATGGTTAGCCTGAGTCTTGCCGTTTTGACGGTTACTGGCTTCTGTTACAAACTTATTTTAAAGTTTCTTTGGTCGATATATATGCCTCTCTGTTTAATTACTTAACTGTAATGCGATGGTGTAATCCTGTGTGCTTATATAGGCTTTAATTGTTTGGTTCGTGTTTTAGTTTTCATGCACCCTGCTTTTGTAATGTGTTTAAAATGTTTGTAATTTTCGTCTAACCTTGTACGTTTTAAAATTTTGTTTTACACTTAGTTTTCTGTTTTGGTTCATGGCTTTTCGTATTGCTCTGTATTTTACTATTTTACTTTTTACTTTTTGTACACATGGCCATTAGGGATAGCAATTGTAATACTGATAAGGCTAGCCTATCTATTATTATATAAAGGTAAAGACACATGATTCGGGAATCGGCGGTTTTAGCTTGGTGTTTAAATTCGTGAAAGTTAACATCGCTGGTCTAAAAATAGAGATTGGGTTGACGGTCACAACAGATTACTGCGAAAAAAAACACTGACATCCCGGTGTGTGCACACAGGCAAATCACAAAGCAGTACATTATAATACATTATTATAATGTAGGCCTAATTCCAAAGAGGAAATGAAAATAGTGTTGCTGCTCCAATCCAGTTACACTGTATCCTGTTGACTTGTAATTTGAAAATTGTATTATGTGGCGATGCAAGCCATGTTTGCTTCCTCTAAAGCCCCTTTCACACTATGCTTTTCCCGGGGTTATCCACGGGGAATAGCGGTCGGTCGTTTCTCAGTTGATTCGCTTTACCCCCGGTCTGCTCCGGCGAATGAGTAAACCCCGTGGAATAGCCACCCCTGCTCCGGAGTAGGGGTAAACGGCAAAACCCCGGGGTATTTTTGATCTCCCGGGGAATAAATACTAGTGGGAAACGAAAGCGGGTTTTGCTTACCACAGTTACGTCTTGCACACGACAGACAGTACAAGGTAAGAGTGCAAAAGATTAAAGCAGCTATGGTCAGGAATAGCGCGCGAAATAGTTCGCGCGGTCAGCAAGAAGAGCATTCTGCTGTGGATGATTTTCTTCTAGCAGACAAGCAAACAATTACATGTTTTTTTTAATGACTGTGTTATGTGCCATTTATTTTATTCAGTAAATGTTTTACAGGGAAACTTCGTTCGGAATGGGTCACATTTTAGAATAGTTTGGACGAGGCTAAAAGTATTAGTACTCGCCTCATCAAAGGTAATAAGGGTAAAAAACTTCGTTCAGCGGTACCAGCCTAGCCTATTTCCTGTTTATTAGGCCAAACTGCACTACTCCGAGCCCTGAACGATAGATTTAAAACAAATCAAAACACACATTTCCGCAGCATAAACATCGTTGTGGGTAGCCATCTTGGTTGAGCACGCAGTGCATGCTGGGATAGCGCTTCCTGTTAACATGTGGCAACGACTTGCGCTTGTGTACAAATTCACCCCTAATGTGAAACGTTCGATCGGAACCCCGTGGAATAACGACCCAGAGGAAACGCATGTAGGTACAGTGTGAAAGCGCGCCGGGGTAAGCGAGGGGTTAAAAAACTCCCGGGCATCCCCGTGGTTGTATTCCCTGGGGATAAGAGATGCAGTGTGAAAAGGGCTTTAGTTGCATGTGGGTTGATTCAAAGAATCGGGCAAACCTCTGTACGTTTTAAAAAGTTGTGTGGTTGCAATAAGAAAAAAAACATAGCCGTGGGTATGTTGGTATGTTTGTGTTTAGGAGTAACAAAGCGTTTATCCATTGTTGTCTTTTAAGCACTAAAAGATTGATCCGGAAATGTTTCTGAAAGTCTCATTGCTCTGAATTAGAGGCCAGAATTATTGCCTGTGATATATTCGTGTGGAATAACGCCGGGTTGTAGGTTGTCATGAGCACGAGAGGTGTTTTAGGGTTTTGTTTTGCTTCTGGTTTCTTATGAATCATATGTGTCTTTTCACGATGTCATACTTTTACGATCTGCGTGTTCATTGCTTTCAAAAAAGACAACAATTATAAATGATCGCCAGAGCAAAATTGTCACCAGATCTTATCGGACCTAAAAACAACCTCCCTCAAATATATCACATGAACTACAAAACACTTGAGGATTTGATTGTCTTACTTTGAACAATCCAACAATTGTTAACGCCTTTTACTCACAAGCACAAACATAACCAAGGCTATGTATTTATTTCCCATACACTTGTTATAACCCCACATCTTTTTAAGATGTTCAAGGAGATTTGCCTGATTCTATGAATCAACCCACATGCAACTGATGAGAAAGCAAACATGACTTCCGAAAGTTGGCTATTGCTACCCAATAGATCTGAAAAACAAAGTCCCCCTCCCCCACTTCCTGGGTCTCCCAAAATGCAACTCAAGAAGAGGGTGCATGTACATATTTATAATTTAGGGTGTCTTTAAAGTGTGTAAACTTGCCTTAATTTGTCAATGCACACACACGTACGCAGGTTGGATTTGTACAATACTATACCATGACCACGCCCCTTGATGGATCCTACACCCCTCCCATCATCTATCATCCTTAAATACATTAATGTATTAATCTCTTTCAAAGATTTATTACCCAAAACTTTCATAAATCAATATTCTTAGTTTTTAATATTAGTGTGTTAGGATACAACTACCACCTCCATCCCAATAGCCACGCCCCCATCAGCACCCTACACCCTGTTTCGTTCTTTTTTCTTTTTCTTTTTCAAATACACAATTGTTTATGGCAAGTTAATTGTATGCTTTTCATGCCATTTCAGGGTTTACAAGCTTGTATTGGTTGTGTTTACACCATAGGTATTGATAAATATCAATAAAAACATTAAATAATCGACAGTGTGACCTTCGTGTGTGGAATCTGCAAAAAAAAGCCATTATGTATCCAACAAAACATGGTTCACCCCCTTGCTGCCGGACTATCAGTTCATAATCTGTTGAAACCGTTTAAAAGGCAGTTCCGAAAGACTGTTAGTCATTTTCAGGCAGCGTCACCTGTTTTCGATCACTGAGTTAATTTGAGTGTCAGTTTCTATCAACTTTAGGTACAAACGTGGTGTGCCAAATGTCTCAAAAATGTAAACGTATTGTCCACATAGTCATGGTGGTTATGTAAGACGAATTGGTTAATAAAATTATAAGTTCCTATTCTTTACATATGTGTTGTAATCTTTATTTTGCCTCACATTTTTGTATTTTTGTTTCTTGCTTTAAAGTGTGGTAGACATTGATATTTAATAAAATACAACTGTTTTTAAAACTAGCCTATGTTAATAATGTAACAACATTAATTTTTCTGTGCCATCCTTTCTTCTTCTGTAGTTTGCTGTTTGATTTTAATAAATGATGAAAAGTCACTCATATCTGCTTAATATAATCCTAATTTTGCAATATTTTGCAAGTCATACAATATCACTTGATCCATTTTTTGGGCATCCTACTTGTGTTGCGTCTGCCCCATTGTGTCCTTCAAACCATTGTGTCCGCCCATTGTGTCCTACAAACCATCGTGTCCGCCCCATAATAATAGTCTACGTCGGACGCAATGGTGCGTACAGACGTTTTCAAAAATGCACCACATAACTTTTTTAATAGTACTTTCTTAAAAAAGGTAGTGTTCGACCAGCCTTTCTTGGGTGTCCATCGGCACCATGAGCTATACAGGGTACGGGGTTTCTCCCTAACTAACCAGGGATTGAAAAGTGCTTCATTATTTGTCTGTTTTGTGGTGTTTTTTTTATATTAAGGTACATCATTGAAGAAACACTTTTAAAAGGTGCAAAGAAAGAGTGAGTACTCAGAGATAAATCACTCGATTCTTTTAACTTAAGATGGGATCTGCGTTGACGAAATTGTTTAGAGGGGACAGCGGTGCAAGACCGAGGATGTCAGTGGCACAAGTAAAAGAAATCTCTGTCAGCCCAGTACACAATATAAATGTGACACGGGTTACAAACGAGGAGCAAGTCTCTGCATATTGGCCTATGGTAAGTGGCAACGTGATTCTGCTTCAGGCGGGTAGCAATGTGTTTAAAAGTAGGGCGGACAATTAGTTACGATCCCTGCAAGCAGTTGCGATAATCCTTATTAAAAAAGGGACATCCAATTTTGTCAGCTGTTGACCATCACATTTATGTCCGGGCTGAGACGTCGATGTTTCATTGGTTTATTTACATAGGCATACATGACCAAGTTTGATCCTTGTTGGACTGGAAAAAAGACGCATAAGTTAACTTCAGTACCATTGATTCTAGAGAGAGATAGCCTTGAGTCCTTTTAATGACTGGAGAGGGCGGTTGTTGAAGTTACTCCTTCGAATTTTACCGCGTGCACACCCTTGCAGTGTATGTAGAATCAACATTCTAACCCAGGATGAAATAATAGTGTGAGGGGACTTTTTACGAGACGAACCACCGAGCGAAGTGGGGATCGGTCGACCACACGCTAGTCGATTGTGGGCCACACACTAGTCATTTATGTAGAAAAAACATTCTAACCAGGATGTTATTGCATGCATAATGTATGGCATTTCGAGAAAAATGGGTAAACACGAAGCATTTACGGTGTGGGGTCAGGGGGCCTACTTTGGGGCCCGGTGGAAAATTAATATTAGATGCTCTCTGCAGCTATTTAGAACATTTCGGAGCGTTTTAGGGCGGTTTACCCATTTGCAAGTTAGCTTAATTTACCTTGTACGAATTCCCCGTTAAATAAATTTGACTCTTCATTATGGGTTTAGCTATTAAAACTAGCCCCCTCCCTTCAATTTTTGAACCAGTGTTCTCGCCGAATTGGTGAACTGGTGAAGAACAGGCCTTTTCACACCAAAGATATTCTCCGTGTTGAGGGGTCCGATTCTGTTTTCATGCGTGTAAGCGTAGCGAAGGAGCACGAAACAACATCGTGTCGATCCGTGTAGAGCGTCAAAACTAACCCTGCATGCTCGGGAGGTGGGTTGAGAATTATCGATCCGAGTCGAAAATTCCAACACGAGTCGAAAACCGTTGTGTGAACACGTGTTCATTTTCGATCCGTGGACCCCACAAATGAATTATTTGTTCATTGTGGACCCGAAAGAGAATTCTTTAGAAAAGGGAATAATAGAACAACAATAACAGGACCCCCTAAACCTGATCCGTAAGGTTGTGTGTGCGTGTCTGTGGGTGAGCGTGTCTACCCGTTTAAACCGAGGACTTTTACAAAAGGGATCCGGTGTTGACAAAGGTAGGGGCGTCCTCGCTTCGCTTTCGTGTACAAAATCAATGGGAACGTTGCTAAAAAAAAACAATGGGAAAATAAAGAGAAATCCTTGATTTACGAATTTTACAAACATGCGTGTTTATGGGTGGGTAGGTATACACATTCAAACCGGGAACATAGAACAAAAGGGACAATAAGTCCACGGTTGCTATCACAAAGGAAAACATTGTGGTCCACGGTTGCTATCACAAAGGGTTGGACAAAGGTGGGTTCGCGATTGCTGGTGTTTACACACGTGTCGCCCTATTGCTAACTTAGATTCGGTCATTGTGCGTTTTTCATTTATATTCCATATATACTTTATAGAACATCTGTCAAAGCGACACGATACTTAGTATTAAGTATGCTTTACACAATACAGTCAAGTAAAAATGCTCACACATGCCGAGATCTCACATTTTTTTGTCCGCATGGCATCGTTCAAGGCATCACGGTTGACGTGGAGCCCATATCAAAGTAACAGTCTCTTTATCAAAATTGTCCCACAGTGTTTGGGTACGCATGTAGTGAAGTATCGACCGGCAACCAGGGGTGTAAATATTTATCTATTGTAGACAATCATCGGCCCCTTGTCTATTTTTGGAACAGGTTTCGCGGTAGTCATAATAATTGCGCAGTTGCTCAGCAATTAATTTTCTTTTGCAGAATGTTGCTTTACACTTCCCTCTTGCTTTTCTCTCCCCCCACTTTTTCTCTCTCCTTTTAAGTATGAACGTCCTAATCTATCTTACTACTACTAATAATAATATTGTAACGGACAGTGCAGGACATGTGTTTTAATATATTTAGTTGTGGGCATGCGCGGGGAGATCAGTATGGTCCCGTACTGATCTGTGCATGAGGGTGCCGCATGCCATGCGGTTTTAGACTGCTCGGTCAGTGATCGTCAGTCAGCGACTGGATCTTCACGAGTAGACAGGTACGTGAATTTGCTCTGAATATTACCCATGGTTTATGAGACTGTATTTTGCGTTGTATGTGGTTGCACGTGAGCTGGTTTTTTGGGGGTACTCACAGGGTTGACATTAGCGGAGGCTAGTCAACCGTGAGCTTGTTCATTGTCCGTGGTCTGGAGCGGCGATAGCTGTGTGCTTCGTCGTTGGGGAACAGTTGTCACTAGGACAATCGCGCCTGAAAAGACGCGTGGTTGACCGGTAAGGCGAAGCTGTTTTCAGGTGACTAGCTTGTCGCTAGGACGGTCACGCCCGTAAGGACGCGTGGTCGATCGGCAAGGCGAAGCTATACTCAGATTATTCAGGGGGGCTCGCGCGTGGGATAGACAGAGGAAGATAGCCAATAAATCTTCTCTGTATAGCACGTGGTTGCTGCGTGACTCACCAGCTGTGGCTGGTTTATGGGAATTCTGTTAGATGCTCCGTGCATGGTTAACTATCAGAATAAACAGTCCTACTAGGTGCTCAGTGCATGGTTAACTAGTAGATGAATAAACTATTCCGCTAGGTGCTCAGTGCATGGTTAACTAGTGGTTGAGTCAGGGTTTATTAGGAAGCTATAGGGTAATCCAGAGTGAATCGCGCTAGGTTTATTAGTGTTGATTTATAGATTGTGTGCATTCAATTACATTGTTTATTGTGGTTGACAGAGGTTGTGAATAAATCACATGGTTGATGCTTTTGTTCATGAATTAATTGTCACTGTGAATCATTTATCTGTGTACATTAACAGAGGTTTAACAGTCAGTTATAATCGGCGGTATACTTCCTCCAAAACGAATCTCGTCTCTTAGCCTTTAGGTCGCTTAGTGACTTTTAGCTTGAGAACAAATTGACTCGGGACCAAGTTAATAATTAACGAGTCGGGGAGCGATCAGTCAGGGCGATACGCACCCCGAGCACCCCTCGTTTCCCGCCACAAATGGTGTCAGAAGTGGGATGATTATAGCTGATTACGTTAATCTCTGTTAAAATTAATTACTTCCTTTTAAGGAGAAGGGAGTGGTACACAAGTGAAACAGTGTGGCCATGAAGGATTGGCTTGTTGTATATTTATTCTTGATATTTTTGGTTATTGTTGTATTGATTCTGAGTGGGTTGCTGATTAGAACTCGTTTGGAGTTGAATCGGTTGCGGAGAGTCGCAAAAGAGCAGAGTACAACACTGCTGCGAATTCGCTGTTTGGCGAGTCGTACGCAAAGCGTTGGGTCGCTGAGAAGTGAGTCACTGACTACTTCGCTTGACGTGACAGGGTCACCAGGCAGAAGGTGGTTGAGTGTGGCAACAGTGTAGGATAACCATTTCTACGAGAAATTGGTTTGTCGTTGCAATCTTGGTGTTTGTTTTATTTGGTCGTCGTCAGGTTGACGCTAGTTGTGGGGGTTGTTGTTGGCTTTCACACCACACTCTAGAGGCAGTAGTATGAGTGTAGGTGGGAAGGGTACGACGGACACTCTAAGTGTCGATGCGGAGATCGAGAGGCTCCGCATGGAACTGCAATGGTCACACATGAAGAAGGACCTTATTGCAAAGAGGTTAGAGGCTTCCCTGGGGCATTCCGCCCATGGAAACATGCCACCTGCACACGGGCGTGTGAGGCAGGGTGATTTTAGAGATGGGTTTGGAGCAATGGGAGAGACTACAGAGGCGTTTCGTTCACCAAGGGAGTTGGTAAATTCCGACCTACTGGCCCCGGAGGTGGTGCCTAAGTCACGGAATATCAGTTTTGGGGAGAGTACGCCTCTGAGGGTGGGAAGTCCGAGGACATTTCCAAGAACTGAGATAAGCCCCATGGCTGAAGAGCTACCTGCTCAAGTCGATGAGGACTTCATCACCTTCTTTTCGGGACAAGGGTCTAGGGGACCCAGATCTCGTAAAACCAACCCATTCATTGAGGAGGTTCAGGATGTGAACCCTAGAGGCACGAATCCATTTTTGGAAGAGAGTGAAGTTATGACCCCTAAGAAGGAACACCAAATGGTTGATGGGGAAAATCAGCGGACAGCTGTGGGGCGGCCGAATCGCCGCCCAAACATAGTTCCCGACCGGTACGATGGTAAGGTGCTCTGGAGGGAGTACCACCGCCACTTTGAGTCTTGCCGGGATGTCAATGGGTGGAGTGACGAGCAAGCAGCAAGGTTTTTAACTGCAAGCTTGCATGGGAACGCCCTTCGGTTGTTGGGTGACACAGGTCAAAGGTACACTTACAGAGCATTAGTCAAACTTCTTGAGAGGCGGTTTGGCCCTGGCAGGCAGAGTGAGAACTTTCTGGTAGAGTTAAGACATCGGCGTCAGGGACCGAGAGAAACCCTGCAGGAACTAGGACAAGTGGTCCTTGAGCTGACCGCCCGTGCGTACCCTGAACTTCAGGAAGATGCACGGGAACGGTTGGCCAAGAATCACTTTATTGATGCGGTGGATAGTCATACCATAAGAGAGGGCATCAATAGGGCCCGTCCCCGGAATTTGGATGAGGCTGTCCAGGCAGCCCTGGAAACCGAGAGCTTCGAGAAGGTTGAGCAACAGAGGTTGTGTGACCGTAAGCCCCCGAAGCTGGTAAGGGCCACAGATTCTGATTTTGAACAAAGGCTGGGTTCAATGGAAACTAATCTTGGTGAGCAGACTCGGAGTTTGCAGACTCTGGCTGAGCTGTTGAGGTCGTTGGTAGGTCAGGTCCGTGGGTCTAGTAGTGACAAGGGCGTGCCATCGGGGGATGCGCACAAGCCCCAGCAGAGACAAACTGGTGGCAGGAAGTGCTTCAACTGCGGACAGGGTGGTCATTTCGCACGTGAGTGCAAGAGGCCCCGGAAGACTGAAGCCAAGGCGTCGGGAAACGCTATACAGCCCCCCATAGGGTCCGTGGGCAGGCTGGACATAGCCGAGGACCCAAAAGATCTAACTGTGACATAAATGATGGTGACGGAAGAAGCAAGAAACGGAAACCGGAGGTAGGGCAAAGGGTGATAACCCTGCCTGTGTCGGACACTGGTCCACAGTTTGGTTTGTTTGTTGATGGAGTGGTACGGGCCACGAAATGTCGATTTCTGATCGACACAGGGTCAACTGATACTTTGATTAGTAGTTCGGTTTACTATGACATCCCCGAACAACAGAGGCCTGTCTTGGAGACCCAGGGGGTAATTGTCAAGCAGGTGGATGGTAGCCCACTTCCGGTGTTGGGCAAGGCAGATGTGGAGGTGCAGGTTGGTAAAGCTACACGCTTGGTGAAAGCAATTTTCACAGGGATGAAATATCCAGGCATCCTGGGTATGGATTTTCTGGTGCCCACTGGTGGAGTGTTGGACTTTCAGTCCAAAGAGTGGAGGCTCAACGGCGAGAAGATTAAGTGTACTAGCATGGCTGGTGACCCATTCATTGGGCGTGTTGTAGTTTCAAGGACAATCGAGATTCCTTCAGGCCATGAGGCAATCGTCCCCGGTGTGATATCCCGAGGGAAGACTGGCGCAGCTGGACCGGGTATTGTTGAACCCATGGAGGGTGGTGGTGGTTTGGCGCAGAAGGGTCTGGTGTTGGGCCGGTCTCTAGTAAATGTTGCGTCGGAAGTTATTCCGCTGAGAGTATTCAACCCAGGGAAAGAGACGAGAGTCGCCCGGGAGGGCATGACTGTCGGTGTCCTCTCCCAGGTGGAGACAGAGTCAATCAATGGTGGTGGGGGATTGACAACCGAGGCAGAACCTGGTTTCCCAGTGCATCTGCAGGATTTATTTGATAGAGGTACTACTAATGTGGAAGGCAAGCACCATGGGGAAATCCGGAAGTGCTTGGTTGACTTCCAGGATGTCTTTTCGAAGGGGGACCATGACATTGGTAGAACCAACATTGTCGAACATCAAATTAAGACAGGGGATGCCCAGCCTATTAAAGAGAGGCTGCGGCGACATCCCCACTGCAACCAGCAAGAAATTCAGAGGCAGGTGGGCGAGTTGATGGAAAGAGGAGTGATTGAGCCTTCAGACAGTCCTTGGGCTGCAAATGTGGTATTGGTGGGCAAAAAGGATGGAACCAAGCGCTTCTGTGTGGATTACAGGAGATTGAACGCGGTTACCATCAAGGACGCTTACCCGGTCCCGAGAATAGATGAGACTTTTGATGCATTGCATGGAGCTCAGTGGTTCACTACCCTCGACTTGGCATCAGGGTATTGGCAGGTGGCCTTGGACGATGATGCTAGTGAAAAGTCGACATTTGTTGTCAGGAATGGGCTTTACCGATGGAAATGCATGCCTTTCGGGCTTTGCAACGCCCCGGCAACCTTTGAAAGGTTAATGGAAAAGATTATGGCTGGTCTGCAGTGGGAGATTCTGCTAGTCTATTTGGACGACATTATTGTTTTTGGGAAGACGGTAACGGAGACGGTGAATCGGCTCAGGATTGTGTTGGATAGGTTGCGACAAGCTGGGCTCAAGTTGAAACCCGGCAAGTGTCATCTGTTCCAGAAGTCGGTGGCCTATCTTGGGCACATTGTCTCCGCAGAGGGGGTGGCAACAGACCCCAAGAAGGTGCAGGCGGTGGCTGAGTGGCCTGTGCCCAAGTGCGTAAGGGATGTGAGAAGCTTTTTGGGCCTCGCCTCTTATTACCGCAAATTTATTAAAGGGTTTGCGGGGATTGCAAGTCCACTCCATGCACTGACTGAGAAGGCTAGGGAGTTTGTATGGACGGCAGCCTGTCAGGAGGCATTCGACCAGTTGAAGGGCAGGCTCCAATCTGCCCCAATTCTGTCATACCCCGTCCCAGAAGGCAACTTCATCCTGGACACTGATGCCAGTGGGGAGGGCATTGGAGCCGTTTTGTCACAAATCCAAGGTGGCGAGGAGAAGGTCTTGGCCTACGCGAGTCGCAAGCTCAGCAGGCCTGAACGTAATTACTGTGTGACTCGTCGGGAGTTGCTAGCGGTGGTCGTCTATTTGAAGAACTTCAAGCAGTATTTGTATGGTCGCCCAGTCACAGTCAGGACTGATCATGCCGCGTTGCGGTGGCTCCTTAATTTTAGGAACCCAGAGGGTCAGTTGGCTAGGTGGCTTGAAGTAATCTCGCAGTATGATGTGACCATCGAGCATCGGCCCGGCAAGAAGCATGGTAATGCAGACGGGTTAAGCAGGCAGCAATGTAAGCAGTGTGGCCGAGATGAGGATACGAACAATGAGATAAGGGGTCTTACATCTGAGGTAAAATCTCAAGAGGGAGAATTGCGGGTGAGGGGCCTGGTGGCACAGCCCATGATTCCCCAAGAGGAGATGCGGGACGCACAGTTACAAGATGAGACCATGAACTGGGTCTTGAAGTACAAGGAGGAAGGTAGGAGCCGTGGTGTGTGGAAGACAATGTCCCACTTATCTGCAGCCTCCAAGACCTATTGGGCCCTCTGGGACCAACTAGAGGTCAAGGAAGGGCTGCTGTATAAGCGTTGGGAGTCGGACGATGGAAGGTCCGTGAGGTGGCTCCTGGTTGTGCCAAAGAAGTTCAGGAGGACTGTGGTGGATGAGCTGCATGGTGGGCAGCTCAGTGGACACTTGGGGGTCAGTAAGACGCTTGCCAAGGTTAAACACAGGTATTTTTGGGTCGGCATGTCTGCGGGCATCCGATCGAGTTTGAGAGCTTGTGACCTCTGTGCTAGGAGGAAGTCTGCGGCGAGGAAGAGGAGGGCGCCGCTGCAGCAGTATAGAGTTGGTGTACCCATGGAGAGGGTAGCCATAGACTTGCTTGGGCCACTGCCCAGGACGGACAGTGGCAACCTGTGGATTTTGGTGGTCGGCGACTACTGTACCAAGTGGATGGAGGCATACCCGCTTCCAGATTCCACGGCAAGGACAGTCGCACTCAAGCTGGTGTATGAGTTTGTCTGTCGGTTTGGTGTGCCCCAGGAACTTCACTCTGACCAGGGCAGGAATTTCGAGTCTGATGTGTTCCGGGAGATGTGCCAGATTCTAGGCATCACAAAGACCAGAACGACCGCCTATAACCCGAAATCGGATGGCATGGTCGAGCGATTCAATAAGACCTTAGTTAATATGGTGGCGGTGTTGGTCGATCCGAAGAGGCGACAGAAGGATTGGGATGAGTCCCTCCCCTATGCAACATTCGCCTATCGATGCACACCACAGGAATCAACGGGAGAGTCCCCAAACATGATGATGTTGGGTCGTGAGGTCTACCTTCCGGTTGACTTGGTGACAGGGTGTCCCGAAGTGCAGGAAGGTACCGATACAGATTTTGCTGAGAAGTTGCGCCACAACATGCAGTGTGCGCATGAGAGAGCAAAAGTGTGTCTCGGCAAGAGTGCCAAGAGGCAAAAGCAGAATTATGACAGGCATGCTTCAGAGCATGGTTTGAAGGCGGGGCAGTTTGTGTGGCTATTTAATCCCGCAAAGAAAAAGCATGTGTCCCCCAAGTTGCAGTTACGGTGGGAAGGACCATGGCTGATAGTCAAGAAATTGTCTGATGTGGTGGTTCGCATCCAACAGAAGCGTGGAGGCAAATTCAAGGTTGTCCATGTGGACCGTTTGAAACCTTATGTTGGGGAAGAGAGGGAACCTTGGGATGGTCCGTGCAGTGAGGAGGTGACAGAAAGCCCCCTTGCTGAAGAGGTGACTGCCCTTCATGAGGAGGTGACAGAAAGCCCCCTCATCGAAGAGGTTACTACCCCGCAGGAGGAGTTTCAGGCGGTTGAGAGTCTCTCAGAGGAGGCTATTGTAAGTGAGGGTGAGCTGGTCCCTGCGATGTGAAACAAGGGTGCAGAAGGACCAGATGTAGAAGTTGGTAGTGGTCCACCCGAGGTGGTGGACAGGACGCCACCAAGGCGAAACCCTAGGCGTAACCGTAGACTACCCAAAAGATTTCTTGATAGGACAGTTGATAGATAGGGGAGGATCAAGATCCCCAAGACTGGTTGTGGTTAACTGTTTCGGTTCTGTGTTTTTTGTTTGTTAACAGAATATACGATAGAGATGACTGGAAAGCGAGAGAACACGTTGGTGGAGCGTCGGTCGAAGAAACCCCGACGATTTAGGTGCGAGCAGTGCCAGAATAGTTTTTCGCACCGACAAGGTCTGTGGAGACATGTAAGGGAGACCCACGGCCCAGTCATGCTACTGTACTGTAAGAGGTGCCCGTACAAAGCGGCTAGGAGAGCCACCTTCAATCACCATTACTCTTTGTGCCACCAGAGCTTCATGTGGGAGGGCCGATTGATTCAGGCAGAGGTGGAGCGGAAGCAGTCCGGCCCCAGTGTTGCTAGGCTGGTTGCTGCAGGTTGGAGGAAGGCAGCGGAGACTGTCTCGGTAGCCCCTCCTTCTCCGACCGAGAACCCGACTCCGGAGGATCAGCCCATGGCCACGCCCAATGAGTTAAGTTTTGAGCAAGAGGAGTCCAGTGACGAGGTGGTCATCTCCTTGTCACCCACTCCGATATCCCCTCTACAGCGGCCTGTTTCCCCTGAGCCACTCTCAGCACCCTTGCCAGTTGTGCTCCCACCTAGAGGCAAGCCACGAGGCATGATGGCATTAGCTGCCAGTACATCTCCGCCCGGCTCCCCATCATCAGACACATCCATCCATGCCAGCTCTGGAGAGAGTACTCCCCCGAAGAAAGGCGACCACAGAGACTGCATCTCAGACACCACCTGGACGAGTGAGGGTCAAGGTATTGGTGAAGGATCAGCGCACCAGACTCTTTTTCCACGCCGGCAGGGAGGTGAAACGGGAGGAGTTCTGTGTCACCTATGAGGAATGGGTGGACATCACCAACTAGCGTGAGAGAACGTAAGGGAGCGACCAGGGTCTTGTGATTTCTTATATTCTATTGTTTCTCTTGCCACAGTATTTAAAGGTTAACATTTATTCTGTGATTTGCTAACATTTTCTTTGATTAATGTCTTAATTGTTACCCATTTCAAATCATTGTATACTGTGATTGTTAACTTTTGCTTAAATCAGGTATGGTGCTACGAGAAGGGTATTGCCTATGATCTTTCCGATGTATAAAAAAAATATATATATATTTTTGATTGTTTAATCTTGCCATTTGTATTCTTTCCAATGGATAAATCAAGAGCCCTTTGATTCTTTGTATAAGGAAATTCCCAAGTATCTCATTTGAATCAGTGTGTGAATAAGGTGTAATTTTAGAGAAAACCTTGATTTTGTACTTAAATGAATCTATGCATATGTAATTACCAAAGATCACTTTTATTTTGTATAAGCCAAAGAAGTACTATTTTTATACCAAGTAAGTCCTAGTAAACCATGTTAGGATTTTGTTTTTGTTTTTGTGCATTTTTTAAGTGAGGCTTGGAGAGAAGGAAGAGTCCCTCTCCAAGTCAACCTCATGGGAAAATTTTGTGTGTGAGGTTGGCTAGGATTATTTTTTTTTTAGGGGGTGAATATTTAATGAAATGCGGAGAGAAGGTTGATGGACTTTCTCCAAGTCAACCTCATTGCAGGGTTACCGTGTGGTTGACTTTATGGTTTATTGAAATGTTGAAAGTAGATGCACTGTCGTGTTGTTTTTTTATTGTTTGTTAAGCTGTTTGGACTGGGACAGTCCAAGCTTAGCTCGGGCCTGTGTAACGGACAGTGCAGGACATGTGTTTTAATATATTTAGTTGTGGGCATGCGCGGGGAGATCAGTATGGTCCCGTACTGATCTGTGCATGAGGGTGCCGCATGCCATGCGGTTTTAGACTGCTCGGTCAGTGATCGTCAGTCAGCGACTGGATCTTCACGAGTAGACAGGTACGTGAATTTGCTCTGAATATTACCCATGGTTTATGAGACTGTATTTTGCGTTGTATGTGGTTGCACGTGAGCTGGTTTTTTGGGGGTACTCACAGGGTTGACATTAGCGGAGGCTAGTCAACCGTGAGCTTGTTCATTGTCCGTGGTCTGGAGCGGCGATAGCTGTGTGCTTCGTCGTTGGGGAACAGTTGTCACTAGGACAATCGCGCCTGAAAAGACGCGTGGTTGACCGGTAAGGCGAAGCTGTTTTCAGGTGACTAGCTTGTCGCTAGGACGGTCACGCCCGTAAGGACGCGTGGTCGATCGGCAAGGCGAAGCTATACTCAGATTATTCAGGGGGGCTCGCGCGTGGGATAGACAGAGGAAGATAGCCAATAAATCTTCTCTGTATAGCACGTGGTTGCTGCGTGACTCACCAGCTGTGGCTGGTTTATGGGAATTCTGTTAGATGCTCCGTGCATGGTTAACTATCAGAATAAACAGTCCTACTAGGTGCTCAGTGCATGGTTAACTAGTAGATGAATAAACTATTCCGCTAGGTGCTCAGTGCATGGTTAACTAGTGGTTGAGTCAGGGTTTATTAGGAAGCTATAGGGTAATCCAGAGTGAATCGCGCTAGGTTTATTAGTGTTGATTTATAGATTGTGTGCATTCAATTACATTGTTTATTGTGGTTGACAGAGGTTGTGAATAAATCACATGGTTGATGCTTTTGTTCATGAATTAATTGTCACTGTGAATCATTTATCTGTGTACATTAACAGAGGTTTAACAGTCAGTTATAATCGGCGGTATACTTCCTCCAAAACGAATCTCGTCTCTTAGCCTTTAGGTCGCTTAGTGACTTTTAGCTTGAGAACAAATTGACTCGGGACCAAGTTAATAATTAACGAGTCGGGGAGCGATCAGTCAGGGCGATACGCACCCCGAGCACCCCTCGTTTCCCGCCACAATATAGACTTATATGGCGCACTTATCCGGAAAGCCCGAACAAGGCGCCTACACAAAATGAATAAAGCAAAAGAAAATTAAATAACTAGCGAAGCAAATGAGATTTAAGTTCCTTTTTGAATGTGTCCAGAGTTGTGGTTCGGTGGGGGTATTGCAGGGTACTTGATCACCAAAGCACACTACCAGAAGATTCTCTATCTGACCTTCGGACGAAAGAGGATTCAGGGATTGAAGAGCAAACGCAAACTGCTAAAAGAATTAGAAGTGTCGAAAAGTCCAACACAAGTGTTGACGGGAACTTCGCAGTAATAACATCGGTGGAAGAGAGAACACACAGCCAGCCACCCACTTTCCACGATTTTACTTTAATAAAGAAGGACGATTTTCTCAAATCGTTTAAATTAATGTTGGAGCAAGCTAAAGCACAGGGCATCAATGTAGTTGGTAAGATCTTCCAAATTGCCAATTTTGCTGCCGCTATTTTAGACTGTCGCGGTGGATGTCTGTCCATTGACGATTTAGACGTTCACTTGTACGTCCCTCCTGGAGCAATACCTGTAGAACAAACGAAACAAGTCTACATCTTCGTCACCGGTACCTCGTCAGTCGGCGAACATAGTTTCTCAACTCCATTCGTCCACTGTGGACCGTCAGACACCGTCTTCGACAGAGATGTCGTCTTGACTATGCCCCACTGTGTAAAGAATACGTCGGCATGCACGTTTTCCTTGTCTAAGTTGTCTTCCGGTGGTTCCAGTGAGCTCAGTGAAGGTTTGGACGTGATCACGGTTGTTGACAATGATTCCATAACGTTTTCAGTTAATCATTTCTGTGGGTTTGGGGCTACAGCTTCGCCTGTGGATGGAGCCATCTTGAAGAAGTCTATGATAGCATGCGTGTTCATCCGCGAAAACAGTTACTCTGATGATAAAGTAGCACTTCGTCTTCGACTAGTTGATGACGTCAAAGTAAGTGTGCAGGTGAGTTACTTTACACTAAAATACAACAGATTTCCTTGTCGCTGTTTCTGTTCGTTGTTTGTAAGCTTTGCTAGAATTCATGTTGCTGTATTTACCAAACATTAACTAGTTTTGTTTCAAAGTTGACGGTGTAAGTTCATACAAATAAAAAAAAAAACACGAAAAAACAAAAAACAAAAACATTCAAACTAGTCAACAACATCCCCCCAAAACAACAACAAATATAGTTTTTATGACAATATTTTAGCGCAACTTTGTAAGGATTGAAGGGGATCTATCACTTATAAATATTTGTTGTCACTTTAAATACAATGTTTTTCTTCTATTAAATTAGATCTGTGTTTTTTTGAAAGAGTTATTAGGCTACTATATCTTCTTTTTTCAGTAAACGCAACGTACGTCAAAACTGTTTTTGACCGTAGTTTTGTAGATTTGTGCAATTTCACATCAGACTTATATCTGGCTGCAAGCAAAATAAGCAGCAGTGTTTTGTTGTGAGGTCTTCAAATGCTCAACATTGACAGTATTTCAGATTTTTCTGGAAGATTGGTGCTAATATAAACGTGATAATCGCTGAGCTTCCAGACTGAGTTTTGTATTATACCTTTTTCTACGATGACCAAACCTGTACTTTGTCTTTCCAGGAAGTGAAGAGACAGGAAACTGACCATGGGTTCCATTCGGCAGACGTGGAAAGTCCACTGATTGTTAGGAAGAACAGCAAACACGTGTTGGCGAAAATCTCAAACTGCAGCGAGTCCTGGGAAATAACTGAACCGGCATCTTGCCAACGGGTATGAGAAACCTCTTCGCCATTCTTGAGTCGTAATTGAGGTCGTAATTTTGTCGTAAAATCTGTTTCGTTATTGTTTTGATTTTGTAGAAAATCGACCATGAATTGTTATGGCAAGAAACCACGGCATCCTGTGCACAAGCTTTTCCGTCAGTGATCTTTTTCGCTAAACGATGTTCAAGCTCTGAGAAAGGTTGCTTCAACGCTAACGTGGACGTCTGTCAAGAAGGCAGTAGCTCCGAGGTGATCTTATTGATAGATGCAAAGCCGGTGGGTAAAACTAATATGTTTCACAAAAGTAAAACATAATTAGGCATACAGTTCATTGTCTTAGGAACAAGTACAGGATTGGTAACCATTGAAAACTGATTAATGTAATCCAAGTGCTTTCTGATTTATAAGTTTATGCCAGTATCAACTCTCTAAGGAAATATTGTCGTCAGAAATTTTACTAGTCAATAGAAACAAGTAAAAGACGTTTGAAGATCACATGACGGTGTCTGGTTTCGATCGCGACAATTTAAACGAACGCTCTTTCAAACTAGAGCAATAGCATTTGAAGACCCCATAAATTACTGCAATTGTTCATTGTTTCGCCTTGCAGTGATCGAAATAAGCCCCCATGATCATGCACACAATCTTTGACAAAACATCGTTTTTCGCCAACAGTCATTGTCAGAGTCATTTCGTTGGTATGCCTTAAAATTCATAAAATGGTCTTTTCCCCTCGATCTGACATATTCAAAATTCCGCACTCCGACGGTTTGCAAATAGCTCACAATTTTTTCGCGAGATCCCGCATTTTCCTTTCTATGTCACCAGATTTGAGTGCTAAAGAAACGCCCTGTTTAACCCACTTTCAGTTATGCTGCTTGCGTGCCACCCTTAACTATGGTCATGGTAATTCATAACAACCCCCTTTAGGCTAAGGCTTTTGTGTTTATTCATGGAAAAAAGTGTGTAAAACAGAGTTATTGTGGAGTGTGGAAATGAGTTGTGAATGTGAAAAGCAATGTGAGCTTGGGAGAGAAAGGACGTGTTTTTCGAACTCGATCTAGGATCGAAGAGAGGTGTAGGTTGCCAACCATACCCCGCAGGCGAGTAGATACAGCCACCGTATGTATTGGGCTGGCCAACCAAAGTTATGGCCGAGAACCAGACGTTGACCAATCTCTACTGTAACGGCAGCCTGAGGCTAATGACCCCCTCCAATTAAAGTAAGTTTATTAATTTTTACCAAAGTTGAAACCTACAAATGGCTGTGATGAAATGTATGCTAAACGCTCAGAAGTGTGGAAACGTCTGCAAATTTTTACAAAGTTGTAGTGGCGAAATTACTTATCGTTTTTAATTGATAACACAAGTATCATTAGGAAGCGTGGTTTGTTCTATATTGACGCGTATATACGGTATCTCTACACACATGAAGTTGAAGGTCCACTTTTTCACTTTATAAAATTGGCAGGAACCTATTCTACCACCGGTACCGGATCGAGCCACACAAATGGAACGGTTACTGCAGATGTTCTTGGACCAAATGGCGAAGCCCCTCATTGCCGGATTGAGACGACCAGAGAAGTCCATCATTAAACTTTGCGGTATGTTGGATGCGCCCAATTCCCTGGGGAACGACTGGCGTAAACTCCCAAGTCTACTGCTGAAGACGGACAACTGCGGCTGCTCAGTAAGCATCGACAGCATCTCGGATAAAGCAGGACGCGAACGAAGAAGTCCCACAGAAATCGTCTGGGAGTCTTTCGTCGATGAACAGGCGGGAAAGACAAAACAAGAAACAGTGGATACGCTGAAGAGCGCCGGGAAAAAAATGAATCGTCCAGATGTTGCTAAGGTCATCGCCGTGATCATTGAACAGGTGCAAAATGGTCAGATATGGTCAGATAATCTTGGTACGGATCGAATCATCGTAGCTAATCTAGCTTAACATTGCAACCGACAACAAATATCCTTGCACACTTAATACCAATAGTAATCAAAATGCTCACGCGTCCGCCATTTTGAATTGCGTCCGGAATGTGTGGATATTTAACAGGTCGAGTGATATTTGTTAAAAGATGATCAATTAAAACCAATTCTCCCGTATTGGATTTATTGTGATACATCTCTTGAAGGATGCTGTGAGCGAAATACCTGGTTTTAAATGTCCATTTTCCATGTGATCTGATTAAATAGTCTACACAATACACACTACAATATCATCCCTCACAAAACGTAATTTGTATGAAAGTTTTACATTTCTTTTGAGATTGTGTGTATTTTTAGGGGGCATCATGATTGCAGCGGAGGCAGTGGCCCCCACGGTCCCGCTCCCTATGTGTCTGGGTGGCTCTGAGTTTTGTCTTTTATAGCGTAGTTTTAGTCATGGTGTAGGTAAGTTGTCTTGTTATACTTTTCTGAGTAATTTTCAACTCAAACAATTTGTATAAATCGACATATTATTTCCCTATAATTGTTACAATAATTTAAAGTAGATGCCAAAAATCAACTTTGCAAGAAAAGTTATATAATGTTTCGAGTATATTTATGATATTTTGTTTATGCTTACAAGTTAGGAGGTCTATTTTTTCAAACAGTCAAGGATATCACTCTGTGTTCAATGTAACGTAGGCGAGGCCTTATTGAGCATACCGCAGTTTGTTTGCTTGTTGTTGTCGTTGTTATTTATTTTTTTTAGCAGAACAAAGACTTTATTAATCTAATAGAAATAGCTCTCTGGAAAGCAGATAATTGTCACTAAGTGAAACAACTTTACCTTAACTCTATGTTCTTTTTAAAACAAAAGTTTATGTTTAATTCTACGATAGACTGATTCTTGTGATTAAATAGCGGCAACAGAAAGGTGAGTATGACTGTCAATAGAATAACAAAGCCGTTTGTCACGCACCTTTATATCCGACAAAGACCATTGTGACAGAAAGGTTTGTAAGACACAATGGGTTATATTAAATGTTTTGTCGGACACAATGTGTCGGGCGTTAGGTTTGTCAGACACAATGGGTTGGATATAAAAAAAATTGTCGGACACAATGGGTTAGAAGTGTTTGTTGGACACAAACAAATGGGGAAATATGTTTGTCAGACATAATGGGTTGGATATAATATTTTGTCGGACATAATGGGTCTGACATTTTTGTCGGACAAATGGGTCTATGCTGTGATACATGATAAAGTGTGATTTGAAGTTTTCAGTAGTAATTATATCATACATTAATAAGTGTATTTTGTATTATTATAGTAGTAAGTAGAATCGATTTTACAGTTCCTTATTAATGTTTTTGAAATTACTAGAATTAAAAGGAAAACAAAAATAACAAAAATATTATAAATTATTTTGTTTCTCGTACATCTTAAGGGAAACAATATGTAATGTAATCTATTGATTTTTAAAATATTGTCTATATTAAGTAATGTGTTATTTTTTAATTAAAGGTCTTTAATGACACAATAACAATTAGTACACAATATGCTAATTTACAGATGAAATTGAGCAACTCAATGGAAGCACAACTCTGCAGATTGCTGATAAGGCATTTGTAAAAACATTTGTTTATTCATTTCTCAACAGACAGTGCCTTTATTAAAAGTAACATTTTTAATAACTAGCCATTTCCATACCATAATTTTAGCCAAGTTTTCATAATTGATAAGAACAGAAAAGAAGTTGAGGACTATTTTATGCTGCATCGTATTGAATATGCAAGTTTTAGGCAAGTGCATCTTTTAACAAAGTCCTTTGGGACACTGTGCAAAATGTTGTTTAAATTCTGATTAAAATGGTACCTTTTCTAAATCCAGAACTATAAAACTTGACTCACCTCAAAACACCTTTCAAAACATAAGAAAAAATCAGACGAAGACATTGTCAAAGTTCTTAAAACATTTCAGCGTGATAAGAACACTTTATTCCCCTGCTCAATTTATTCACCTCTCCTTGTTTTATTACTTCAGACAACTTGTCCTTTGTTTTTATCACTTTAAGGATGTATCTATAACTCCAAGGAAGGGGATAAACACAGAATTGTGCATGCATGAATAGAACTGAAGTCAGTACATGTAAAAATACATATTGTTAAAAGGCTGAGCGGTCTAGGGCATCAGATTTGATGGCTGAGTGTAGGGTTCGAATCCCGGTCAGGATAACTGTGTCCTTGGGCAAGATGCTTAACCAATAAATGTTTCTTTCCTCAATGAGTAAATGGGTACTTGAGAGGGCTCATATTTTTGATGGAAATGATTTGCAACCTGTGACTTGGTTGCCGGTGCTGCATACTCTTATGGAGTTGGTGGTTTAACAATGTTTAGTGCCCAATAAACGGGCGTCCGCAGTACATTAGGTACTTTGATATTGGCTTAAAAAGCAACTGAAAAATTGTTATTCTTATATTTGTTTCAAATACACAGTTATACAATTTTTAAGTAAAACACAAACATCCTTTTTATTCTGTTGTCTTCACTGAAACCCTTTTTTATTAAGAAACTTACTTAATCAAACGATATAATGGCAGTTGAAATCTTATGATTACATCATTTTAAAAGATAGTGTGTCTTACTAGATATTTATTATAATTTTAATATTTGAAAGATAACTACATCATTTAGTTTTTGGAAGCGTACATTATTTTAGTTCCCGATTTCAAGTTTTTTATAAACAAATAAAACCAAGAAAATCTTTCACATGAAATGTTGAAGAAAACACTGAATAACTTGTTTATTTTGGAAACTTTTGAACCTGAGTATACTGTTTTAAGTTTGGCAAATAGAAACAAAAAATGGCAATACTTCTTTCCTTCAAGATACATTTTTTTCTCTTTTTTAATAGAACAGTTTTGTTGTGCTCGTTGATCATATGTACAAAGTTTTGTTTCAAGGTATAGTAAAATCTATTTATTTATTAATTCTGGTTGTGAAGCCTAGGATTCTCAAAAGAAAAGTTTCAGTTTTAGTTTTGGGAGGAAAACCCCAAAGGATTTTTCCCCTAGGGAACAACCACACAATCAGACCGGGACTGAAATCTACATAGTGCACCCAGCAGACTTCGACCATTACATAAGCATTCTTCGCAGAAATTTGACGCTTACACTGTAAGCAGAGAATGGAGACGGTAAGCGCAGAATTG
The DNA here is from genome assembly GCA_023634235.1 of Pisaster brevispinus. Classification (NCBI taxonomy): domain Eukaryota; kingdom Metazoa; phylum Echinodermata; class Asteroidea; order Forcipulatida; family Asteriidae; genus Pisaster; species Pisaster brevispinus. Next base: position 21,324,513 of record JAMKCF010000009.1, on the reverse strand, counting down.
CACAGTAAGCATTGTCATGAAACTTGAGACTGTACAGTAAATTAAAAAACACATTTTTGTCACCAATATTCCAATTGTACTTACTTTGCATTGACTCTGAATGCGACTGCAATTCTGTGCAAATACAAATTATATTTTGTTTTTACAAATTATATAGATATTCGCTAAAAGAATATTTTCGCATTATTTCAATCTATTTTACACTAAGCAATATAAAATTAAAAGAAGCTGTAAGATTATTTAAAAAAAAATGAAATAAAACTATTTTAAATTTACAGAATACTATGATTATATTTAAAGGGAAATAAACAAGTTTACGAGTTCAGTGATTATGTAATCAGTCCATCAATTTGAAGTCTACTTGTCTTGTTCCCATAGACAGGGTAAATATTACTGCGAGCTTGATTACTACTTGTGTGACTAATAACAAAGATACCAGACTACAATCCTACTTTGTCAAGTTTACGTAGTATCCGAACTGGTGCCTACGGCTGCAGCTACAACTAGCGCTTAGGGTGTTCATAAGGACGTCCTATACTTAACACATGATGACGCAGCAATCAAGGCATAGGCGTAGCCGTAGCCCTCAATTCCAAAACGACCCCAGCCTCTCTTCAGCCTTGGTATTCAGAACGATGAGAATCAAAATGGCCGCTTCTTATTGGACGCTATTCCTTTATAGTATTCAAACCAGCTAGCCCAAGTAACAATTTCTTATCAATGGAACAGCCATAAGTATCTTATCAGAGCCGAAACATTTGAATGTTGCGGTGGAATGCAGTAATTTGGAGGACTCACAAAGGTTCTTGTTTTTTTTACCTTTGAGCATAAACTTTATTTTAATCAAATAACTACACTCGAATTCTCAAACTACCTGTGCAAATACTAACAAGGTCTACAAATCCATCCATGATTCTACAGTTAGTCGTGATCAGACAAGAACAAATGACACCACAAACTTACCAAGAAATCATTAATTTTAAAGTTCATTATGCAGCAGAATTTGTCCATTTAACTTTTTTGAGTTGGCAGTGAAGTGTAAAGCTTAAGTTATTTTTTTTCTAGTTACAGACACATTTTCTCTGACCAAAGTTAACATTTTGGGAGTATACCACAAATCCCCCCCCAAAAAAAAAGAACAACAAACAAACATACAAATAAATAAATAAAAATTATTGTGACATTTTAATTGTGGAGCATGTGTGGCTTGTAGAACTCTGCAGCTCAAGTTCCTTGGGCACAGACTCCAGTGCTAGATAATGAACCTGTCAAGATGTACGCCCTTCATACATTACACAACCTTTAGGGAAAAGGATACCAGGAAGGCAGCGCACATCATTCAGACATTATTATGTTCAATGCCTGCTTGGAGATAATGAAAGCATGCTGCAACCAGACCAAATCGCAAAACTTGACCAAGATCCCAGTTATTGGAGGAAACTTGTAGTCGCCTCCTCCACTGCCCAAAAGAGGGTGACGATTGATTACAGGATTGGAACTGGCCCCTTTTCAATGGGTAACAGAGACAATAGGGCCCAATTTCATAAAGCTGCTTAAGCATAACAAAGTAGCTAAGCACAACAACATTATGCTTACCAGAATAAGGTTACCAGCCAAAACACCAGGTCACATTTACAATCTGTTACTGATCCTGCTTGTTTTCGCTTAGCAAAACAATGTAAACAATATTTTCTGCTTAAGCAGCTCTATGAAATTGGGCCCTGGGCTCAGTTTCACAAAGCACTAAGATTCATCTTACTGCCATGGTGATTTGTAATGTGCCATCAGACTTTGCTTAGCGAGAAGGTTGATACACAGTTAAGATCAATCTTAGCTCTTTTTCGAATCAGTTCCTGCTCTAGAATGCCGGAGTCAAAGGTTATTATTTTCCCGCTGGTCTCAGAGAGCACTGATGAGTTAACAGTGGTGTAAATGCTACACCTACAAATTGTTGTTCTTTATACCTAATGCAATTAAACCAATAAAATATCTGTATGGCTATAAATTATCCACCAGTCAGTCTGAATACAACCTTCATCTACGCTTACAACATGAATAACATCAAGTAAAAAAAGTCAATTTCACATACTGAATATGGCACACGGTGCATTTGTTGCTTAATATTTACAAACTTATCAGCATATTTCAGAAGTAAAGCATTTTGCACACCATGAGATTGGACAAAAAAAAATCACAAATTACAAACCTCTCATAACAAGAAGCGGCAACTTTCACTTAACAGCTAAGCACAAAGAGGATTGCTAAGTAGGAATGAGTAAGCAAACACTTCCCCCAGCAATCATGTTGTTTTGAGTTTGGTCTCCACTTATTTTTGTTTACCAGATCAGTTTAATAAGTACTATTTTTCTTTGAAGCATCACTATCAAATTGAACCCTTAGTCAAACCTTTTGCTTTGACGAGTTGAAACGTCAATGCATTCGCAAAAAAAATAAAAAAAATAAAAAAAAATAAAAATACTTGCAACTTTTTAGTTTAAAATTAAGTTTTCACATATAAACGACCGAAGACTTCATTTAATGCCAAGTGGCAGCAGGCTTACAAACTAAATTCATTCGGTACTTGGCACATGCCCGGTACCTTTTATCAAATGGAGTTTACTCACAGACCTTGCACTCGTCCTGTTCCCCGACTAGCTCCCAAACCTAGCCTGCAAACATATTGATAAGCATGTGTAATTTGTGTGCATTTTTTAAAATACAGGTTGTGAATTTCTGACTAGCCTGCAGAGCTACCTAAGAAGTAAGATAAGCCACATCACATTTGAGTAGTGTTTGTATGCTGGGCTAGTGACTATGGCATTGACCCAGTATGTCTGCTGCCACTTAGTGGCACAAAGTCTTCCTCTTCTCTAGCATAAAGAGTTTCTGTGTCCGTTTGCTCGGCCCATCATTGTACTGCAGTCGGCGCAATGCACACAACCACAACATGAGAATAGAGGCTCCATGGATGGTGTAAAGTAAACGATCTTTTGAAACAAAAAGGAAGAAGAATGTTGCAATCGTGCCCTAGCTTAGTACAATGCAAAGAATGACAACAATCATTTGTGATGGGTTTACACAGTAGAGCTACATTATTATTAATAGTTGAGCCTTTCTTAAACAGGAAGCGGTGACCGGGGACTATTGGGTCAGCGGGAATGGTCCAATGCGCATGTGCATACATCAGCCCATCTCAGTGGTTTTGGAGGAGGTTCTGGGTCAGAGCGTAGCTTGAACACACGTCTGCAATAACCCTGTAAACTTAGAATGTTGAGAATCAACACAATAATGTAAACTTAGAATGTTGAGAATCAACACAATAATGCAGACAGAGCAGCAAGACAAGTTGGCCCCTGTTGCAAAACTGAGTAATATATCACTTTATGAAATCTCCAGGATTAATTAGTTTGTGGTAACACCTTGTGTTTACATCTCTGATGAGTTGTGGTGGCTCTGAAAAGAAAGGGGGGGGGGCTTAAAACAACATGACCTTTCGATCAAGACACTTCAAAACACATCTTTGTGTTGTTTGCAACAAGGTTGCGACAAAGCCGTTACTATAAAATGCTGCGTGCACCAACGTCATATCTCGGCATCCATCGACTTTGTGTGTACATCCAGGTTATTTTAAGTGAGATATGACCTTGTGACCTTCTCATGCTCGCATGTCATACTCGGGTCTCATACTCACATACATACTCTTCTAGAAAATATGACCTTGTTGCATCAACAGGACGTTTTTACGGTTCTTTCTGAAAACTCCCTCCTCCAACAAGATATTACGAATAAAATAGCATGTAATACTTTAAAAAATAATTCATCGAATGAAGTAAAACGTTCGAGGAATATCAGTCCTCTTTAACCCATGATATTAATAATGAATGTCACCAAATAAAATTCATATTTTTCAAAGAATACTTAAACAACAAGTACAAATTTGTGGAACTGTAAAAGCATGACATATATATATATAACAAATTTAAAAGTTTAGTTTATAACAATTCAGTACTTTTGAGCATTTTGATCAGCCTCTTACTGCAGAATAGTCCATGGTATCACAGGATACTGCAGAATACGCCATGGTGTCTCAGGATACTACAGAATAGTCCGTGGTATCTCTTGATACTGCAGAATAGTCCATGGTAGCTCAGGATACTGCAGAACACTCCATGGTATTACAGGATACTGCAGAATACGCCATGGTATCTCTGGATGACAAATGAAGATTAACTTTGATCATCAGTTATGATGGATACTGCAGTGTTTACATTGGTTGCTCCGGCTTCAATGCTTACCAGCTGCAATTTTGGAATCGACAAATAACTGAAACAGAAAAAAGAAAGAAAGAAAATAAGTAAATGTTTATGCTTACATCAGAAGAGACTTTAGTTTTCCATTCCGAGTATTACTTTGTATATCCAGGTATTAGCTAAAATCTTGAATCAGTCCTCAAGATTGCAAAATATTAAGAAACAGGATTTTTCCGTTGTTTTATAACAATACTTGTACTCCCACACAATACAGATGAAAACTAAGATGCCAAGATGCCCACTGGTAGTTTACTTTAAGTAAGAAATTGTGTCTGAAGAACACAGCTCCATTTCATGAAACTGTTAAGGAGAAAATATAGCGAGGAAAATTTATTTGCTGAGCAAAACATTGGTGAGGCATGGCATTTTTGCTGGTAGCCTAACTGTGCTAAGCAAGTTTTTCTGTGTTTTTGCCAATTTTTTTGAAGCCAAACGGTATGAAGTAAATCAGGATCATCAGGACATTGAGGTAGAAATACAGCTGTGCCTGATGCTGCATGGAGGCAATGGAGGAAATTGCCTCCCTAGACATTGCCTTGGTGACCCTTGACACGTTATAATGAAATAGAAATTTAAAAGCTCCTCTCAGAGGTGCTCTTTACCAAGGAGAAAACGTGTTGGTGCCATTGAGCTTTCAAGAATGAAGCATCAGGTCTCCATAAGAGACCACAAGTGCCGGAACCTTTAAGAAGAACTAGTCCAAACCACACTCACAATTCCCTCTATGGTGACCAACAAACTACGCATTGGACATGGTTGCCAGTCTAATGAAGCTCCTAGCCTAGGAGTGAAACTTTACTAAAATAATATGTAATTAACATTTACACCTACTTGGATTCGTAAGAAAAACCCAAAAACTTCTTAATCCAGCAAACAACCCTCTAAAAAAAATAGAAAAAAAATAAAATGGAGACAAACCTACAAACTGATGTCTGTAAACAAACTCCCACTTTCATGTGAGAGTAACTGGTACCCGCCCATTTAATCGTTATTGTTAGAGATTGGTGAATCAGTGATTTATCATCAATGGATGCAGTGTGCTGTACAACTTGGCAGCTTCATGACAATATTGGAACTGAACTCTGTTATGGATTGTGGAGTCTATGGCTCTAGAGAGTTCTCAACCAGTGGCAGTGGACAAACATCAAAATATGAAACTCTATCACTTTTATCAATGTTAAGATTCATTTCAATTCAATTCAATTTATTGTAAACATCACAAAAAACTAAGTAGGATTTAAAACTTTGCATGGTGGAAGTATAACTAAGTAAGGCTTGCGGTAACACCATGTGGAAATCTCTTTTGAGTAGTGTAGGTTCTGAAAAGAACCGGTGGTTAACGAAAGAGTCGTTAACCACCGGTTCTTTTCAGAACCTACACTACTCAAAAGAGATTTCCACATGGTGTTACCGCAAGCCTTACTTAGTTAATCACAAAAAACAACATTTATTGCTTTTCGATGAAATTGTTTACAATAAATTGTAAAATATAAAGCAATACCAGAATACTGATAACTATTAAAGAGAACAAGTTGACTTAGCACAAAATTGAGTAAAAACTGTTTAGACACACAACCCCCCCCCAAAAAAAACCCCCACCTAACAAACAAGACGACCAACATGACATCAACCTAGGCTACAAAAAACAATCAATCAGCCAATCAATCAATCAAGTAGACAGGACAAATGTAGACAGGAACAACAGCAACAAAAAGAACCAAGATGACCAGTCGAGGCAAGGAAACCAAACAAACAGTAGACTAATAATACAGATGGTAAAAAAGACAACCAATTGTAAATAATTGTTCAGGTAAAGGGACACGTTGCCTTGGATTGGGCGCTTTGGGCTGCAAAAAGCATTTGTTAAGAAATGAATATGGTTGGAAAGATGTTTTGAAAATAGTTTATAATGATCCAGACAAATATGCCTTGAAATTGTGTGGTTTTCCTTTTACTTCCAGTGTTGAAGTCGAGACCGAATAGACCGAGACTGAGATCGAGACCTTAATGAATAAATGCTGTAATAAAATAGTCCAGCAAAGTTAAACTGTATGAGTGACTGTGCGCACAACTTTATTCTTGAAAAGAATTGTAAAAACCAAGCTACTAACGAAAAACAGGATGCATTCCCGACTTCGAGTCACATCAAAAGGACAAGTGTTAAAATAAAAGCATGCAGTCTCATCTTGTCTACCAGGTCTAGACCTATCAACCATGTGTTACTTTTCAGGGCTCGAATCGGGGGAAGATACAAGACCGCAGGGCTTGTAGCTAAAACTACTTACTAGACCAAACATTGTTTTCCAATACCAGATTAAAAATTTGAAGAAACTCTCCCCCCACCACCCCCATCCCAACTAGCTTTTGAATTGAATTGTTTTATTGTTTTATTCATCAGGTATAAAGATACATGAACTTGCTGACATGCATTTAACTGCTTTTATATGAATAAGCACTAAGACATGGAAGAGATAATTATATAATTTCTTAATGGAATAAAGTTTACTTGATTACTCATAGAAGTGAAAGGTACTTTTTCAGACACTAAGTCAACATTTGAACATAATTTGTTTTTATTAAGATGTTACAGTGAGGTATTGGTATTCAATTGTAAAACCCAAGACCCCCAGATTTGTCCGGTCGTAAGTGTACATCCAGGTGCTAAAATACTCATTTAAAAATATAGTCATGCCAAACATTTCTGCTGACAGTCTAGCCTGATGTGGTGAATCATAATGTCACCCCTACTAAAGCTGAGGCTGCTGGAACAGATGTAACTTTGTAAGAAAGCTTAAAAAGGGTTGGTAGTTTCTTAGCTATGCCAGAACTGTAGTGCACTAGAACCCAGGGGTAGAGTCACTTGCCTCCTGTATGTATTTTATGAGCTGTCATCTTGTCAATTGTCATATCCTTTTCTTGAACAACACCTCCACTGTGAGGCAAATGACAACTGTAATTTGGCAAGGAATTCCAGTAGAACGGTATGCTAGTTAGGTCCCATAAGTACTTATTAGGTGTACCTGTCCATAATATGCATGGTACGATGGACATGCAATATTGTTTCATGTGCATGCCACAGCGTGTGTTCTGTACAAGTTATTTGTTGGATGCATGTTCGCATTGTACAGGCAGGGGAGGGAGGTTGGGATATTCACAACCTCCTACTTTATGTGTTGCATAATGGTATGTAAAGGCTGGTCTCGAAGCCCCTCCGCCATTTATTAGAACCAAATTTTTGACTCTACAAAATGGCAGAGTAACAAAAAGTAAAAACGCTTCCAAATGCTTTATATAGCTCAAAACAAACCATTCAAAGCAATGGGTCCCTATAAAATTAACATTTACAACTTCAGAATATCATATGTAACGAAACTAAAGCAAATCAGAAATTTCCTGAACTGACATGCCGATGATTGGCAGGCTAAAACACATACCTCAACAGATCATTTCAAAGAGGTGTAAAAGTCGAGACATGGCCTTGTTGTTCTGGTTACATCGATACAAACTGTCCTTCTTACTGAAGAAGACGTCCACCACCAGGCAGGCGTTGGAGAGTTCTGGAAGGCTAAGAGACTCTGTTTCAGGGTCTTTCCTCTTGGCATCTTGGCTGGCTGTGTGGAAGACAACCAGTACAATCTCTGCATCACCTGAAGGTTGACAAACATACAAAAGAATAACAACTTGAAGAAGAGAAAATGACCTGCCAACATTTGCATCTTGCAATCATAGAGATTTTGTACAACAATCAGGGAGATATATATATTCAACTTAAAAGGGAAAAAGTTTCCATAATCCGGGAGATTTTCAAAAGGGTCATCAAAACACTGGTATATTTTTAGGGGAACTTTCTGCAGAATCAGGGAAAGTTGGCAGCTCTGGTTTTCTAGCTTTTGTCTACTTTTATGTTTATATTTTAAACTCTTCGTTATTGTAAAAATTAAACTCAATTCTGCCTCCTTGAGGTTGTAAAGTTTTTATGTCTGTAATAAACCACGCAATAACAATACATATTTTAATAATAATAGTTGTCATTTGCAAGACTGATTGTTTGTGTGTAAGTGTTCCATGCACTGGAAAAACAAACTAAGCCAAATAAGCTAATCCCAAAAAGGCATAAAAGATGAGAATGAAGTGATTGACTTGTCCCAAAATGGCATTTACTGTGCATAATTCATTTCCTCAGTATTTCTAACACAAATTCAACATAATAAACCGGCCGCACTGTAAAAAATGTAGAACTGAGGAAACAATCACAGGCACACTACCAAGGTACATGTGCTTCATCATTAAGTGTGGATTTATCTGCTAAGTCAAACATAAAAGTTTGGCTTACAGCAAGGAATAAAATTGGGCTCCGGGAAACATTATACATGTATACCCTGATCACCTCTCAGGCCATGTCTGAATTGGCGGCTGGAGCTACAGACAGACAGATGAGGCTGTTGCTATCGATTTGTTATGGGCATCCTATGACAATCAAGCCGCAGATGCAGAAGCTATGTCAGGCAAGGCCTTAGAACACTGCTTCATCTCTTTAGGTTTTTATGAATGTCTATTACCTGTAAATGTTTACAAACTATGACCCACACAGGAGACTAAAAGATTTCACTGAAGATTCAAGCCAGTTTAAAGAAATGAGTGGAAGATAAAGATACCAGAACAATTCTCTGCCACTACTTACTACTGACTCCATCTAGAGCTCTTTTAATGTTCTTAGTGGCATCATTGGATGCGACGCAGAGCACCAGCGTCACCATATGATGGTCCCTGCCAGGGCTCCACTCTTTCAGGACAAGGTCAACGCCCTTTGCAGCCATATGGGACTTCAGCCTCTGTTCCAAGATCTCATCACAGTCGTGGAAAGAACCCTCTGCTTTTCGGAGACAATTGACTGTTGAAAAAGAACAAAACTTTTAAACTTAAACCCCCGAGTCCTGCCACTTGGGTGCGTACTGATGTAGTTAGGTCACTTCATTGCCTACCTGATACCAAGCTAGTCCCACTCGTCCCCGCCCCGTTATCACTCCCTTTCTTCAACATGGGCCTGGATGTTTTCCCGTCAACTCTGTCCTCTCCTACTCCATTACTCCTCGGTGACAGCCTTCCATTTTGTCTGTCCTCCACCTCATCCTCACTGGACATCCCATTGGCTGTTTCAGCCCTGTGAGCATCTCCATTGGTCAGTCCATTCCTACTGCCATTTTGCTTACGTTCAGCTTTCTTGTGCTCTTCCAGGCAGCTCTGCAGTTGATCATTGCTCTTCCTCAGCTTCTCATTCTCCATTCTTAAGCTGACGAGATGTTCCTCAGAAGCTTCCCTCCTCAAAGACTCCCCAGTGTCCTTCCCATTACTCCCAGAGACTTTGTGGTCCTCGCCATTTTCCTCCACCTTGAGGCTGTTTTTCAGTTTCTTTGCTCTGAACTTCTCTACATCTTTCTTCAGCTCAGTGTTTTCTTTCCTCAAGAAGTCTACTTGATACCGCAGGAGGCGAAGCGCCCCATTTTCCCGTCTCAAGGCATCGATGAGATGTTTCTGAGTGGTGATGACAATTTGAGGGTCATGATGAGTCGGCTCATTCTCCATCAACTATAAACACAGAAAACACAAATATTGGGTAACCATTGAGTAAAAAGAAATATTGAGAAATCATTGAGTAGAAGAAATTGAGTGACCACGGCGATGGTTACTCAAATAAGGAAATGCAATTTTGACTCTCAGAATTGAATGTATGTACTTCACATCCGGAAGTAATCTAGGACTACATGTCTGACAGGCGGTCAGTACAACAATATTTTATCTTTTCATATTTATGGTCAGCAGGTTTTTGAACGGACGGTCAGATTACAAAAGACAAAAATGTTTTTAAGGCATACTGTATGCATTTGTTTTTATACTGACTATAAAGCAAAGAATTACAGCTCCATCCATGACTCAAATTTGGGAGAAAAATCCACAAGACTACAGGGCATGTAGCTAAAAACTTCTACTGGACCAGAAAACCTGTTACAAGACCAAAATTAAAATGGGAAAAAACTGTCGACACACTTTTGTATTTAAACTGTTTTTATTTTAACAAGCACTTAGGCAGGATTGATCTCATTTGTCTCATGGAACTATATGAACAACAACATTGAAAGATACTTATGAGACTCAAATTCAACATTTTAACATATTAAAAGACAATATTAAAAGACAACAGAGAGGTCCTGCTTAACACAAGACAGACAGACTTGTCCAGTCTTAAGTTTACTGGCCTAATGCTAAAATCACTGGCCTCAAGGCCAGCGGTCCATTGTGAGTTTTGAGCGCTAATTGCTCTTTCTCTTCAAAGTCATTGATACAGAACTAGCCAGCCCCAATTATTCTGTACAGCCTACAGTTAAAGTTTCATGCCACAGAAAACTTGGTATGATAATGAGTCACCCATAAACCTTGAGTGGTAATACAAAAAGAAACAGAGCCCAATGCAACCCACTTCTTCTATTGTGATTGTTCATTTCATTGTAAGGCTTCATTCCACTACACACCTCATTGCTATTCCTTTCACTTCAGCCATTCAATTTGTGTAAAGCTTGTTAAAAATGCTGTCCCAAACCAGTTTTGAATGGCACGAAATATTCTCCACTCATTCCAGGTACTTTATATTCATTTGCCTTTATACAGTACTAGTATAGTGGTAACTATAACAAAGATTTTAGCAAAGAGTCTTTGTATGACTACCAAAATATCTGTAACTTTACATAGCCACCTAAATTCTGCACTAAGATTCTGTAGATCAAGCAATTATGGACAATCATCTCAATGTACATTTTCAATAATAACCTGGTTATGTACAGCAAATTTGTAGCCAATTCGTTTTTTACTTCCAAGGCCATGATCTTCATTCAGCAAGTTGAACTCAAATGTTATTTTTACGTTTCATTTGACCTACTTACTTCTCTGCAGCTCTAAAAGAGATTAACACAAAAAGATTGGCTGCATTGTTGTTGTAGTGCATAAGTGCTCTGGTACATGTATGCGACTGTGAAGTGGGATTTTGTGTAGGATTGAGGGTTAGAAAGGTCAAAAAAAGGACAACAAATAAACTAGGGTATGTAGGTAAACACAGAATTCTGAAACTCTAAGTACATGTACATGCAAGTACCTTTTCAAGTACAATGGTGCCTAATAAAGCTAATGGAAGTTGGTTGTCAAATGAATATTGATGAGGGAAAGTTTTAATATTCACTATTCAAACTTACAACAACGAAAACAAACAAGTTTTTAAGTTGTGTAACAAATATTTCTGGTTACAGTGCAATGCTGAGCCCCACTGGCCTGTGCAGCGTAATGGAGTATTCCGAAGTCCTGAATTACAGAGTTCATACGACCGGTCTCTGCTTCACCTGGTCTTGGCCATGGTGCCCCTTTAAAATGTTCACACAGACTTGAAGATTTTCAAATGAAAGTGTCCATATCAAAATTGAAATGGCCTCAATCTTTCAGATCAAAGAGAAACTCCAGACTTTAATTATTAAATGTATCCTTCTTAAACAGCATCAAAGAAAAAGCAACCAAATCAAAGCAAAGATTAGAAATTGAAACGAATTAAAACCTGGACTGAAAAAACATATTGTGATGTAATTTTCATCACTGCCTTTTTGGACGAGTCTACAAATGTAATCATAACCACACTGTATAATGTAGATTTCAATAATCATACCCACACTGTACAGATTTCAATAAACACGGTTGTAGTGCATACACCACAACTGTACAATACAGTGACCTTGGTATACAAATATCAAAAGTTTTATGGTCTTACTATGTACTATAGAATAGAATGCAAAGTGCATGTCTGTACAAGTACATGTACATGGGAAAGTACTCTACAGGTTCAGAAGTACAGGCTTTGACCCTGATCAGGAGATCTGATTCTTTGTCATTGAAATAACCTTTAAAAAGTGAGGTATTTATGCGTGACAAATGCTAAACCCTGCCCTCACTTCCAAGAATCCATAAACACTGGTATCCGATTTGATTGCTAGTCAAGCAATGTAACTTTAACTAGTAACTTAAAAGTTCAAACAGTTAAAACGGTGGGATTTTGAACTTTTAAGACTGGAAGTGTAATGGTTTGAGGAAGTAACCAGTTGAAAATGTTGGCAGTCTGTTTCCTTGACAGTAGACTTGTTCACTGGTACACATAATTTTTACAGTATCGGTTCTTGAAATACCTACTGGACCACTGGCCAGAATAAAATAAATGGCCAGTAAACACCAGGGCTTGAACTAGAAAATGTCAACTAGACCACTAGCAAGAGTCCAGTAAATGGCCAGTAATCTCCATGGCTTGAAATACCCGCTAGGGCCACTGACCAGAGTCCAGTCATTTCATATCATGGCCAGTCACCCCACAACTGAACAAGTCCTGCCCTGTAAAACTTTTCCAACTCACATACTTTTAAAGAGTTTAATTCCAAATCTATTCCTGAAAGTTTTTAAACGCGAATAAAACAAACCAAAGAAACCTTTTTGGTTAATTGTTACAATATTTCTGGTCCAGTGAAAGTATTTTTAGCTAGAAAACCTACGGGTTAGTGGTGACATTTCTTACAACTCGAGCCCTACTTTGACATGCAATTTTTGTGTGAATTTCTTAATAAAATGCATGATGCAGGCAGGATGCTAAAGCTGATATTATACTAGCCTGCCAGGCTGCAAAAGAACCAAGGTGGACTAGCCAGCAATCTCTTGACTAGCTTTTCTATACTACATGTACATGTACATACTAGGCAAAATGATGCATTATGTATGGCATCCAGTGTGAAAAAAGAGCATTATATATTGTTGAGAGGCGTTGTATGGTGTGTTTATTGAAATCTATTAAGGAGGGAATGGGTTATCAGGCAAATGCTCTTCATTCCTGATTCAGTTATGGGCAATGCCCGAGTGTGAACTTTGGAAACCTTAATAGTCCGGTGGCTTAGGGCAAATTTTTGGCAAAATCGTGACATACACAAATTTGGTACAGTTATTCTATAGGTCCCACAGAATCGTTGGGGGGGGGGGGGGGGGTGCCCGGTTTGGGTGACCTAGGTCAAGGTCAGGCTTAGGTCACAGTTCATGTGGTATTTTAATATTGCCCATCAATTTTTCACCAATAGAGGGCCGCCCCGCATATCATTAAAACTTATATCAAATGACCATGCAGCTTCTATTTCAGACACTCAGGCAGAGCTATGTGGAAAAAGTTGATTCCTTTAGTTTACTGACCTGGAGATGACAGACCGAGCACCCCCTCTGTAATAAGCTTCTATGGGACCTCTAAAACAAGTGTGCAAAAAAATGCTGGTGCTTTAACCCGACGTGTCATGATTTTGTCATTAAGCCACCGGACTATAAGGGGTGATTCCAGTCCAGTGATTCTTCAGGTCGACCAACAGAGAAGACTGTAGAACTGTTTCATTAGGCGCTCCATACATAGACAACTGAGAAATCAGGGCTACCTAGCCTTGGATTGGTTTGTAAATGAACTACATTTTTTGTTATATCAGTGTACTCAGCATCTGGGCATCCCACAATGGGCTTCCCACAAGAATGCTTTGCAAACACTGGACAGAATAAAGTCATTGTTAATGATGGAATTGAATGCTTTATGCACGATTTACTTTAGAAAGTTCATTTACACTGTAAGCAGGATAGAGTAAGTTCAATATTGGCTTTGGGAAGTGTACACAAACATGTACAGGTGTGTATTCATGAACATAACTCAGTGCATTCTCACTGATCAGTCTCAGTCAAGGTTACAACTTGTTCCCAGAAACAAGTCAATTTAAGCATTTTTACATGAACCACAGTCATTAGCTCTTACTTCATACTTCACACAAAATGTAAAAGCGAAGTGCATTTCCTTGCGTCACAATTGGAAAACAGCGCATCTGAATGTTTGCACCACGTAATTCAGTCTGAGTTTTTGCGTGAAGAAGTACAAACCAGGTTGCAGAGATCATTATACAATACACTTAGTAGTACTCTGCATTTCCGAAGTTTTAAATCCCGTAGAGGTAAGTATTTCTTACAAAATTATAAAACAAAATGTTAATAACAATAATAGTGGCTTCTTATATAGCGCTCATATCCGTCACTCAGTGACGCTCAAGGCGCTTCAACATTCTGTATTTTCCTGCAAGGTAGGTGGGGCTATGTTTCTGAAGTACATGTATGAGACAAGGTGCTGTGGCACAATATGCAGCCAATCAAACTAGGAACACCGGGGCGAACCCCTTCTCTTTTCTTTGCACTGGGTTCTTTTATGTGCGTTACATAGCACACGTGACCAACGGCTTTACGTCCCATCTTGTTTTTGTAAATTTCTCCAACATATGTTGACTTTTTATAAATTACTTACTATGAGATTTGGGAAAAATGCTCACTGAGGGGTTAAATAAACTTGACAACAGTAGGCCCTATCATTTGTCCAAGGAATTACTTCGCAACCAAGAGAAAAAAACTCTCCACAAAAGTTTATTTCTTCCTTTGATTTGTCATAATAAGCACATGCAAATTATGACAATGAGCATCATGAATGCCTCCAATCATGATTACTAGCAAGGTTCGCCCTTAACAGTGTTCCGCTGGCCAAATGTCAGACACCTGAAGACCAGTCAACATACCTACGAAGTGGTCCAGCTGGCTAGCTCAGGGTTGAAAAGCATCCCTGTTTAATATAAAACATGGACTAGTAAAAAGCTACTGGATTTATGAAAGGACAAGCTAACTGGTCCTGCTTGTCAGTCACTGAACAAGTTAAGGGCAAACCTTGTATTGTTCCAATTATATTAAATGTCAGCCTCTCGTCACTAACCCCTGGTAGGGATGTACTGAAAAACAGCGCTGATTGGCTCTCAAAATTCGACTTCTTTGCGTGCACGCTTTTTAAAAACTTTCGAGCGCTTGTATGGCGCTTGTAGGACGCTTAGTACACGCGCGTCAAAATGCAAGTATTTTTACGCGATTCTATTTAAAATGAAGCATGTTTTTGCACGGTCACCCTAAACTGCATACAGTTAGACTTAGACATATCACAAAATCAAAGAAGAAGGAAAGAGGACCAGTTGCTTTTTGACTTGAAGCCTCTTTTACGGGTTACCATACTTGAGCGCGCGTAGGATCAATCGGCCTCAGGCCTAATTAAAATGTGCTAGATTCTAGCACATTTTAATGAACCAATTCCAGGGGTTATGATTGAGCAAGGCAAGCTGGGAAAAAATGGCCTGGCAAGATCGATCACCCCTGGGAACGAGGTGGATTAAATGTGCATTATTTCCCTATAAACATCCAGCTGCTTTTTTTTTTTTTATTAAAATCACGACCACCTCCTAAATTGTTTATAGATTGATATGATTTCTGGTTTACTTCTAATGTTGAATTTATGAGGTTGTTATATAATATAGCGCTTTATAACACCTCTAGGGACAGGTCAAAGCACTCATTATTTGTTTTTCAACGGGATAATAAAAACCATGTAGTGAGTTATCAGACCCATTTATGAAGCACCTTGTAAACATGGTAAAGGTTTACAAGCAAGGTGCTACAGGGACATTCAGCAGCCATTCTGCCAGAAACATTGGGGCAAACCAGACCAAGCCCAGATGATGGAACTCGCTACCTCACAGCATTCCTTCTTGCAACTCTATTCATCAATTCATATGTAATTTCAAGTCACACCTATTTTCATCTTAAATAAGGTTCCTGTTCAATGAGAAATTACTATCCTCAATGATTGCAACCATTACAAACATGCTTGTGTTATTATTATTATTTATAAATTATTATTATTATTATTAAATTATTATTATTACTAAGTATTATTATAAGCCCCTTCTTTAAGAAAAAACTAAAGGATGAAAAAAAACACCTCAAAATACCAACCTTTTCTTCAATGAAACTGCCTCTTTTCCAATCAACTTGAAATTGAACAAAATAAGTTAGTATTGCGTACTACTCTAGTTTACTACTACTAGTAGTAGGTGCCATACGCTAGACCCCCCCCCCCCCAAGGAGATTCCAGCACATTGGCCCTTTTTATGGGGAGCTAGGCTTCAACCAAATTCAAGGGGCCTACGGATTTGAAGTTCACCCCCACCCCCCCCCCCCCAAACAAAAAAAACAAAAAAACCAACAAGTCAACATACACACACCCACACACTGCACACAGCCAAACAAAAAACAACAATGATGTATCATCATAAATTTTTACCTGATTGCAGTTAAACCCAAAATTGAATTGCCATAAATTTACCAAATTAAATATAAATTCTAGAAATGTATTGCATATATAGTCAGTTCATTCATCTACAGAGTGCATTGATGTCCGTGTCATTGACTTACGTGTAATCGTTCAACCAACTTGGGAATGTCATCTTCGTCGACAACACCATTAGCGAGTGGTCCATCATCGGGATGAAGATAAGAATTAGGGCTGGCATCCTGCAAATTGTACTTATTCTTCCGAGATCTTCGGATAGTTAACCAGCCTAATGTGCGATGTTTGGGCTTCGTTTTGTTGGCAAACGGTGAAACCCCCTCGGCCGCCATCATGCAAACGGTAGCTGATGTGCGTGTGTGTATGGTTTGTGTGTAATAGTTATTAACGAGTAGTTGGTAACAACAGATAGGTCAATAATAAACTCGGTAACAAGTCGCAGTGGCTGTTGTGCACACATCTAGATCGTGTTAAAAAAAAAATCGTAAATGCTAGATCTCATAACCTTCAACATTAAATCTTAAATGATATTTTGGTTCCAAATTTACAACCCAGTTTTTGTTGGACGCACTTTGTACGTAATGTACCACTTTAGAGTAGAAAAGCTTTATGTGAAGTTTAGGTATTGCTTTGCACGAACTGCATGATGAAAAGGGACATTCAACGTGTACACTGTGTTGTTGATGACTGATATGGGTGTGTCCCCAAATCGAACTTTGCAATGGGTGGGAGGTGTTGAAATGGTGTGGCGTTTTCATTGATTGGACGGATATGAAGCATCATTATCATCAGCAATTCCCGCGAATTGTCAACCTTGGGCTGAGGGTCAACATTCTTATTGTAGAAATTGTCTTTATGTATAGTTTCCTAGTGACAGGGTCTTCACACCATGATAGCTAAATAACCAGCACCCAGAAAAATTAAATGCTGCAGTTTTAATCCTAAGCCCAAAACGGGTGGCGTTTACTAATTCTAAATTCTGTTCAACAGTACATGTAACCATAGGTTATTTTAAGATCATTTACACCATGTTCAGTGTTCCTGAAATCAAGCCTCTGGATATCGTCTTTGAAATACCGACCTAAATAATAACATATGACACCTCACATCACATGCTGGTTTTTTTCATAATAAATCTAATACACATAATAATAAAAAAAAAATTAGCCACAATGATCTGTCATTTATAGAACACTAAGCAAAAGGTATTGAACTTATTTATTTGGAATTAGTAAGTCGCTGAATAAAAGTAGAGTTAACGCTTTCTGGTTTGGGGTACAAAAATACCAACTATATTCAACAATATTATAAAGTAAAGAAATTAATTGTGAAGTTGTAGGAATTCAGATTGCAATGCAGAAATAACTGTGTTGTCTCTTGTATAATAATTTGTTCTTGAAATTAATTTGCATGGCCATATGAAAAAAGACCTTTTTTCCCCGGGGAACATTGAATCATCTTTGGAGAATAGGAGTGTTAGTTTAACACAGACCCTTAACCAGGAATTATTATTATTATTATTTTTTTTTTTTGGCTGTGGGTGGGTGGGGGGGGGGCGAATATAAAAGAAAATGTACGTCGCAGGGGGTGTTAGAAATCCTTTGAAAAGGAAGGCCCAAATTCAAGCCGTTTAGTACATTTTTGTGTTGGGTGGACTTTTTTTGCCTGTTGAAAAAAAGAAGAAAAAAAAAGAGGTTTTATCACGGTGGACTGATTTGTGCGTCGTCCCACTTGATGGTGGTCCATAATGGCCGATTTGCTCGTTAAAAAAAAAGGGCAAATGGAGACGTGGACATACGTGCCCCTATCCTACCCTAAAATGTAACACTAGTTACGGCGATGGTTTGCTCTCAGCCGTTTTCTTGCAGTTTGGGACGAGCAAAGGGTGTGGGTGACAGCGCCCTCTTCTGAAACTTTAAAGAATACCCTTTTTTCACACGAAAATTCCGACGACTGGCACCCCGAACAAAGATATTGACTAATAGGGAGATCGCCAACATAGGGCTAGATAGCTCCGTTGGTAGAGGGCCGGTACGTTAATCCGGAAGTCGTTGGGTTCAAGTCCCACTCCAGTCAATTTTTCTTTGTTCAAACCCAAATTAAAGAAATTAAAGAGATTGCTTTCTTTTTCACCCACTACTTGTGGATAAATACTCAGTTCCTGCTCAACCATTTGCATTGATCTACTTGATGACAATTCGAGAGGCGGGCGGTTTAGGCCAGTTTAATAACTTGACTTTGAACCTTCCGGATACAGTTTTGCTCACTCTGTAAAGATAATTTTAACACCCAGTAACTAAATAAGCCCCCCCCCCCCCCCCATATACGGCGAACTGTGCACACACTTCTTCTGACAGCGCCCTCTTTTGAATCAACCTCCTGCAGCCCATGTTAATCTCCCTGGGCCCATGGGGGACAGAATCTTCGGGACAGATTTCCCTATGACACTGGAAGAATCAAATTAAATACCGATGATGTCTCTATTGATTTTCCCCTCACTATAGACTTAATTGGAATATTCAATATTTTATGGAAGGCTTTTGCGATTCGGACCAATCAGACTGTTCCGTCCACTACTATTTCATGAACAGGATTCACAAGTCTGTTATGGAAGGTTAATCTAAAAGAGGGCGCTATATATCAAGTGACTGTCAGCTAGAAAGAAAAACACGATCACAGACTTCGAACCGAGTGAAGTGTTTCGCACAACGTGTTCGTGATGCCGAATGGTGAAATAAAATATGCCAGAGTAATGAGAGCTATTTTATGATTAAATTGTGAGGAGAGCGAGGGGGAGAGACAGAGAGACACAGAGAGAGAGAGAGACAGAGAGAGAGGGAGAGGGAGAGGGGGAGGGGAGGGAAGGGGGGGGGGAGACAAAGAAAAAAGAGAAAGCTGTCAAACCCAGTGACTATAATGCCTGGCGAATCTATCGAATTCTCCATCCACCCTTTGCATGACTGGTAAATCACTAGAGAAGGAGCGTTTATCATCCATCGATGTAAGACAAAACCAAATAGTATTGCCCTTTGTACCCTTATGCACTACTTGAGGGAAAGTAGAAACCAACATCTTAGACGGGGAAGTTATAACTTGGCCTTTCACCCTACACATAACCACATTGGACTTCTCTGTGTTCCGACCAGCGCGCGTATAGCCCACTAAGGAACAGACAGTTCTGATGCTGGAACCATTGGAATCCATTATCACCGGTTCAGAAATGATTATTGTTGATTGAACCCGTTTTTCTTCTTCAATGGCAAACGTGGTTGAGGAAACTACACTATCGATGGCGATTAATGCCAACACAAGCTTTGGCTAATTGATTTGGGGGAAAATGTAGAATTAAACAAGCGGTAAATGGAGGGAAGTCGGCCGGGTTGAACCCCGGATGACACCAGAAAATCTTTAAAAAAAAAAACCGCCTGTTTAATTTTGCATTCCTCCCTCATAAAAAAAGTTTGACATTCACGATTAGCAAAAGCCCTAGTTATAATTTAATTTTGCATTATCCAAGTGTAACTTCTTTGTATTTTGTTTCCTTTATAACCATAAACAAAGTATACTCTGATATTAGTTTGTGCTCTGCCCCAGGAAGGCAGCTAATTGCCTTTCTCAAGTGTCAGTCAAAGAATGCCTGGCACCAGAAGATGGGCAATCTAGAAGTCAGTGGAACTCTCCTCCTAATGGACAAAAGCAAAATGAAGTCAGGGTCGTTTGAATTATGTTAAACCAGAAACAATGATGTTGTATGGAGTGTTATTATGAACGCTTCGTTGTGCAAAAGCTGTTTAATTTTTCTTAATCTACTTGTTCTAATTTGTTCAATTAACCTTCTTGAAATTATTGATCTTGTTTATTTATTTATTTATTTTGTTTACCTTTTTTCCTTGTCAGATCTAGTGATTATATCACTTTAAGTTGTTAAAATATACCTATTTTATTGTTGTTATCTGTCCGCTTAGATTCTATGCAATTGCTGTAATGGCGATATTTTGTGTGTACTATGCTGCTTGTGAATTATATGATCATTGTGTTCTTGAAATTAAAGGAGCAGCACAACTCCACTAAAAATAAATAAATAAATAAATAAGTTATTATAGATAACACAAAATTACAAAAACTGCACACCTCAGGAAACTGACAGGAATACACAAGCTGGTCCCACGATAAGTTTGGAAACCTTGCACCGTATTATTTAGTCATCTTCTTTTGAATTTGCTACATTGCTTGCCTGGCTTTGTATTCGTCACACGTGGTCCTCTTGGGGTCTTGAATAAAACCCTAAAGTACCCAGATCTTGAAATGTCATCCTTGGTTTCCATGACATCCATTATTAACTGAGAAAAATCCGAAGCCACAAAGCACTTGGACTGAAATCTCACCCCCTTGATTATTAACAAATCGAGTCCCATTTTGTCTGCTCTCCCTTGGCAGTGGTCGCAGGATCAAAATTAGATCCGAAAAATCTGTTTACAAATTAGAACCAAAGAAGGTAAATCTGACGGACATTTTCAGTTTAATGAACTTTTAACCGCGCAACGCAAAACTGTGTTTCACATTTTTTTTCTTCTCACCATCAGATCCGGGCATTTTTTGACTTATGCTGATCGTCTGGACCCAAGTTCTCGAGCGATTTTTATGAGACTTATAAAATTTACCACAAAATGCTAATTTCATCAAGTTCTACATGATGTAAAAAGAAACTTAAATATTTACCATCAAAAGGCATTTTTGAGAGTTTTTGCCCATTAGTCAACAATTTTAACTTTCCCCATAACTTCCGTATTGTTTGTCCAACAATTTTTTTTGTAAACTTGATTAATTTGACATAAGCAAGAATGTGACACTGAACTTTATTATTGGAGTTACCGTGGGACGTTATAACAATCGGTTTAGCATATGTTTAAATTGTATATTCCCACCAACTTTCGGGGGCCCAGGTTGCAATGATGAGGCCCTATTGATTTTTTTTATAGTGTTTCTAGGCCTAAGAAGTAAACAGTTTCATGTAAAACAAAACTTCATTGACGAAAATTAGTTGATGACGGTAGCCGACAAAAATAAAGTCGCCGTCTAAAAAAGAAGAAAAAACATAACAAAATCGCCACGACACTGTTATAAGATGATCTGACTCCCATCCTATGAATACAGAGTCACGACAATGTTGGCGCGGAACCATGGACTAACTTACGGTATAATGTCTAAGTCCCCAAATAACAGTTATAGCGGATGTTCAGTGCCGTTTCGGTTTTTAACCTTACTAGGAGAACGCCGGTACCTTTTCAGCGTTTAAAAAGTCGCCGCCAAAAAGGAAGTTGCCCCCCCCCCCGAAAAAATAAAAAGGCGCCGCCAAAATAAAACTTAGCCTCCTTGAAAAACATAGTCGCCTAGTAGGTGTCACCTATAGAGCACCTTGTAGCTACACAGACTTACTCAATAAGTGTGGTATGACTTGTAATGCGATCTCAACACTGGGACATCTAACGGTGGCTCATTTTCGTCAATTCCTAGAAAATTCGTAATTTTTTTTACAGCGATATATATCGCCGTACTATTGCGTAGTTCGCCGTAATTTATTGCAGTATATCACCATTCCATAGTTCGGGGCAAAATGACAAGGCATGCCTTGGGCCTCCAAAATTTCTTCGCAGGTGATTTGGGACCTTGTTTTAATTAATTTATTTAATCAACCGTTAATTTGTTTTGCTCATTCGAGCAGTCCCATCTAGCGAAATATTTAATGACGTATACGGCGGTGTAACGCGTTATTACGGTGATAACGAAATATTACAGCGATATAAAGCAATAGTAAGGCGATATGAGCTTCGTGGATACCGGCGCAGTAGAATACGTCATTATTGTTATTATTATAACCGCAATAGTACGGCGATATATCGTAGTACTGCGGCTTAGCCGTAAAAATTAAGTTCTCTAGAATTTGGTGATTATGAGCCACCGTAGAAATCTTTGACGATGCATTTTTAAATAGCATATTGTGTGGGTGAAGTGAAGCGTGAAGCACCAGATGAAAACACCATTTTGTTTAGGAGATTGAGATCAAGAAGCCGAATGCGAGTAGACTGTCACAACACATTGACTGCTTCACTTTGATTGAAACCCATGCAAAGTCAATGGGCAGAAACGGGCAGGGATGTTCCGATTCCGAATTTGCAGGATTTGGGTTAAGTTTGCTTACAACCCATTAAGCTAGCCCACCGGAAAAGTACGTGCTCAGTAAAAGGTAAAACCGTTAGAATGCTTTAGATGATGTCATGCACGCTAATGCTAAAAGCAATTACTGGCTTAGACGTAGATGTGCAGGATTCAAAGTGTGACATCGGGAAAACAGGATTAACATTGCTGGTGTATCGGGGTGTGTGTGTGTATGAAGATGTATTCCGTTATCATTATTCGAAATGAAGGTTGGAATTATTAAAGGGCAAAAGTGACCTACTCTTTTTTGCTTAGTGCTTGGTTCGTTTTCATGAGAAATGCCTGTAATATCATTTTGACAGAGCTGCCAACTCTCACTGATTCTGGAGAAAGTTTCCTCAAAACAAACCAATCTTTCCATGCTCTGATAAATACATCTGGAAATCTCCCTGATTACAGGGGGGAAATGATATGTTGTTAAGTGTAATTATTCCTTATGTTTGTTGCACGAGATTCATCCTGATGGCAAGCTACAAATACTGGCAACTATAGCTTGAAGACATGTTTAGAGCTTTGACAACTATTTGGAAAGCATGCGATCTTTTTGTCTCGAAGTTTACTTAGGATAAAGTCGTTACTGTCATCACCCGTCCTGATTAATATGTGCATTGGAATTGTTATAGTATTGTAATAATTATTATGATGTTTGACATCTACTAAATCGTTGCGGTACCCCTTGCTCAAAAGTTGGATTCGAACTGGCTCTACACTTTTAAAACTTCCGGGTCAGGTATGACTTGGATCCGAACCCTCTGGGTCTGAAGCAACTATGGGTCAATGTGACACGTAGGATTCATTTTCGAGTCAGTCTGACCCGAAAATGGAGTGCACCGAGGGAAACGGAATCCGGCTCAATTTTGACCGAGAGTTTTTAGAGTGTAGCCACTAATTTGCCCAGATTTGTTTGATGGCCGAATAATAATTGAATGATAACAAATATACAAAACCCTGTGCAATATTTCAGGTTTAATGTACCTGTGTTGATATTTGATGACTCTATTGAGCACATGATTGTTGATTTCAATAATTTTATACTGAGCAAAGTCATACAAAGATAAGACATGCATTATAAGGGTATGCAATTGATCATGGAAACAAATCAATTCCACCCCCAACCCCCCCCAAACCCCCCCCCCCCAAACCCCCCCCCCCCAAAAAAAAAAAACAAATTAAATAAATAAATAAATAAAATATTAAGAACACGAAAAAACAATTGCAAGTTTTTCATGCACGTTTCAAAACAAAATATCGATTGATTAGAAATAGACCACAGACGATTTTAGAGACATCAAATGCTACTTCATTGACCTAGACAGTATGACAGATTAAAATATTGTTTTCTATTGTTGGCTAATGCACTCGTATTGAAATTAATTTAGCCCGATAATTACAAGTCCTTGTACCCCGTCTTTTAAAATCAAGGTACATCCGGGTTTTTTTTGTTGGCAGCTTATGCAAATTTGCTAATTCAAACTTGAATGAAACTTTGGTAATTAATAAACATATTAATTCTGAAAACTAAAATGAATGTGGTCCTTTTCCTAACAAATATATACGTAACAGCCGCATAAATTTGATTTTTTAAACCTGTCTATTTTGACTCGGTTTGCAGTTAAAGGAAATGAGTTGAAGTTCACAAGGTTCTCGGAGGTGAACGTACTTATGTAGCAGACCTCATTGAAGCGTTTGCTTACAGTGCCACCTTCAAACAGGTAAGCAACTGTTGTTGATGTTGTTTTTTTATAGATCGGATAAACAATTGTCAATGACCAATAATAAGGATATTTTTGTCTAGATTGACCCATGAAAAAATGTACTCCCTTAAGATGTAATCTGTTTCTGCTGATGAGCATATTTCCATGGCAACCAAGGACTGGTATTCCATGGAATGTTGTCGTTGATTACATCTATTGTTAGTTTCCACTCAAAATCAAATGCATGAATTTGTGTTTGTTGACCGAACAATGACGGTATACACGTCTTGTAGTGTGCTAGAAGTGTAAAGTCAGTGTTGCTAATGTATTCCGGTAACATCATGTTTGGATTTAGTTGTGTCCGCAGACTGATCACTCTTATTAGGTTGCTGTAAGGTAAAATATTTCATTGACATCCATTTGACACCCGTAAAGTGCCTCGTGCGCTTAAAATAAACTTAGGCTTAAAATTTGGGGCATTTTAAAAAACGCTTTTTGTAAAATTGGTAAGCCCCGACATGCTTCTAAATATTCACATGTGTTTGTTTTGATCTAATGATTGAAAATTCACACTTAAAATTAGGGCCTTGCAAAAAGTCAGTGAATTCAGTAATTCTTAATTTCTCTATCGACGATGCTTGAAAGCACAATAATCATATAGAACGTCAAGATAGTTGCAGATTTTTGGTGACATTTCTGGTTGAGCGAAGATGCCGCAAGGGCACTGTATAAAAATAGTCCTTTTGTTTTACTGAGCAGTTTGTGAAAATCCATTGTGTATGTTAACTGTCAATTACTGTGGCAAGTTTTAATGTGGCTGCTTGGTTTGTTACTGTCGGTATTGGAGACAGAGTCCTCTTTGATATGAATATAAATATCGGCGTGGGACCAGTCATCAGACGCAACAGATACGCATCGTGGCTAATCTGCCGATGGTGGCGGTAGCCTGATCTTGTAAAGTCTATGTTTGTATAAACCAATTGTTGGTTAAGTTTACATAACAGGGACTTTCTGGTACGGTTGTTTGTTTGTTTGTTTGTTGTTGTTTTTTGGTCACAACTAATCAGTTTGTGTCTTTATTGTTGTGAAAAATAATGTTAGAAACTTATTCACTTGGTCCGCTAACATAAACTCTTATGCATTGAGGTTTGTACCAACATTTGGAAGCTGTCTCGTGTTATTTTGTTTAAATAGACTCACTAGACACAAATATTATTGTGGATTTTGATTGATGGAACGCGCATCACGTGTTATCCTTTAATTTGCCATGTATACTGCCGCGACGCTCCAAAAATTAATAGTGGAGCCCTAAACTATTAAATTGGATGTTTAAAATGTATATGAAACCGGAAAGGTCTTTAGAAACTAAACATACGTTACGCAGATATCAAACACCCTATTCGACCTTGTCTTCCGGTTCAGACTGGAAGTTGAAAAAATGTCAAGCCACAATTTCAGGTTGGAAGGAAACATTACATCATTCTTTGCTGACACTATTCACGAACACCTTGTTTGTGTGATGTAAAAAAAACACATGAATTTTAGAGTTTCTTTCTGGGTATTTTTAATTGTATGGAATGGATGAGTTTCCGTGTCTATTATTAGTTTCTTTGTAAACAAATTTCAAGTGACTTGGATCTATGAAACAAATTTTGAAGGCATTTCGTTCGTGTATTGTCGCAGAATATTATCACTCAGTGAAATCTAGCTTTCCGGTAGTCCAGATTTCTTCTCGTGATTATATTATTGTAAGACAATGCACTCAAAATGCATCAAACATTTGTATAATACCATTTCCTTGGTAGCTTTACGTACGTCATTGGTGATGATGACATAATGATATCCATGTTGGGGGCGGGTGATGAATACTGCCCCCTTTCCGTCTACGCCTGTTCCGTTTGTTCAGTCCGTTTCGAGCATTATATCGTCACATGCAAGGGCACGTCTTCGTCTGGACTCTGCCGCTTGACAGGGCTTAAGCGTTATTTGATTCAGTACTTATGCCGTTTGAATCATATAAAACTCGGGGTCTGCCGCCGGGATCCAAGTGACGATATTTATTCTGTCAGACATAGATACACACAAAGATGCCTTGTGTTTAATCGGGCTGAAATTTATCACTAATGCCCTTCAAATATTGCATTATGTAAAGTACACAGTTGCCTAAAAGCTGTCTCATCCGCAGAAGTTCTTATCCATTGCTGAGATATTTAGGCCGTAAAAAGAAACTCCGTCCAAAACATTTTGAAATGTATAAATTCATTAGTAGGCCTTAGTCGAGCACCCCAGTAATGTTGATTTAACGATCGAATGTTGGTATTGAACTTTGGAAAGCTTACAATTTGGGTATCATTTCATGTTATTCAAGGAAACTGGATAACGGAGTAGAGTTATTGATCTCGGTAGAGTTATTGACCTCGGTAAATATGCATTTGATGTCCAACTGTTTGTATTTGAGTTATATATTCATGGTTTTAACATGCTTTAAAATGTATCCCCAATCCCACTAAAAGGAAACTTACCGCCACCATTTATCAGTAACACAATTTGATACTGTCAAATCGAACCACAAAAATACCGGCGCTAGCACAACGAGGTTGTTTTTTTCATTTAGAGTACCGCCGTTTGGTTTTGGCTTCTGTTATGTTTCACTTTGAAAGAAACTAAACTAAAAGAAGACAGAAGTAAATATCACGTTGAGAAGCTTAAACCTGGTCCAACTTATTTATCAGAAGGTTTCTCAACTTGGAAAATCAGTGAACATAGAAAATGGATAGATACCTGGCGAGACCAACGCCCTGGCGCCATCCGCCCCAGTTCAATGGGCACAAATAGTAGGGTCATATCTTTGGATTCCGTGACCATTTTTTGCTGCCTTTTTTTCTTGATGGATTTGACTTCAGGAACCATTAAAATGGAAACTTAGCTTCTATGTACCTCTGGAATGTGACTGGAACTTTTTTTATAGGGCAATATTCAAAATGGCCGCCGACGCCATCTTGAAAAACTTAATTTGTAATAGGTCTGGCACCAGATGGACTAGATGGACAAAAGAGATATCAATTTCTACTATATCTGGCATAATAAATCCACTGGGATGGTCATTGTGAAGTTTAGGGATCATCTTGGCCTCTAAATCCAAGATGGCCGCCGTTGCCATCTTGAAAACGTAACTTTCAATAACTCTGGCTCCAGATGAACTAGACGGACAAAAGAAATGTCAATTTCCACTATATCTGGCATTACAAAACCATTTGAATGGTACTTGTAAAGTTTGGGGATCGTCTTAACCTCTAAATCCAAGATGGCCGCCGTCGCCATCTTGAAAATTATGAAATGTGAAAGCTCTGGCACCAAAATAGCTATAAGAAGAAAAAAAGTAGCAATAAAGGTCACGGAATTCAAAGATTTGACTCTACTACAAGGTGTTTATAATAATTATGGGGCTAAACAAAAGGCTGTTGCGGGTTTCCAAAACACTGTTAAAAATGTCCGTAAATTTACGGACTCCGTAAAATGAAATATTCGGTATTTTCGCCGTAATGTTACAGACTTTTCGTAAATGCAAATATTAATTATGCTAATTAGCGTAATTACAATCAACCACATTTGCCCAAACACCTACACATAATATAGTACATGTAAGTATATATTGTTATTTCACCAACAACCGTGAACACATGTACAAACTCATGTTAAGGGTATTTTTATTTTACGGAATGAAAAAACTTTTCCGGTAATTTTGCTGCAGGAATACGGAACGCTTTTTTTTTTTTTTTTTGCTGGCAACTCTTTCTAAGGATAGTTAGAAACTCATTGAAATGGTAGACTACACACTAAAGCTAAAATTATGCAAACCGTATTGTGGTGTTAGGGTTGTTTTGATTGTTCTACTAATCTTTCTCGGAGGTGTTAGAGTCTGAGGCGCAGACTTTCTATTTAATGAAATCACATTCCATTGAAAAGATTATCTTCATGAATTTTTAACGATATCTGTCAAGTCGTCCATTCGTCATCGTTAGAGTCGCTGCTTTGAAACCGACGTGAAAAGTTCATACAACAACATCACCGGATTATTTGAAAGCCTTATTTTTTGTAACAAGTAGTAAAATCAGTTGAACCACAGAGGAAGGAACAGCAGAAGTATAGTTCTGAAATTGTCATCTCCGTGCTTAATAATTTGAGTGAAAATGATGTTGAGCAGCACTTTACTGTGCAATAAACCAGGTCCGTATTAAATGATATCGAACAATGTACCTGTTTCATCCCAATTGGTACTTAATGTAAACAGATTTCTTCTTGGGGGATGTGATAGCTCTGATGTTTTGGGTGATTTTCCTCAATATTTTACTATGTGCTCATAGCCGTCACACGGTGAAAAACAAATACTGCGCTCCAATTCGATTTGATGTGGCTCTGTAATGAAATTTAATCGGCTTCGTAGGTACGCCATCCTAAAAAGCTCACAGGTAAGAATTGACGTGAGTCTCGTGTCTCAGGGGGTCAGGCTGACCCGAAAACTAGTTTTGTTATTTTTTTATAGGCCTATATATATATAATTAGTAGGGGAGATTGCCTTAGCTTTCGATCCAACCGGACCTTCGTCAGAGGCATAAACATAAGAACAAACACAAACTTATCCATGTATAAAGATCTCATTTCAGATTCTACGTCAGTTTGACCATTTTTCCCCCTCTTTATTTAAACACAGATTCTGGGTCACATTGACCCAAAAGAGGGTCAGGCCTACTGGGTCGCGGGACTGGGTACAACCAGAAGAGGGTCAGGCCTACTGGGTCGCAGGACTGGGTACAACCAGAAGAGGGTCAGGCCTACTGGGTCGCGGGACCGGGTACAACCAGAAGAGGGTCAGGCCTACTGGGTCGCGGGACCGGGTACAACCAGAAGAGGGTCAGGCCTACTGGGTCGCGGGACCGGGTACAACCAGAAGAGGGTCAGGCCTACTGGGTCGCGGGACTGGGTACAACCAGAAGAGGGTCAGGCCTACTGGGTCGCGGGACTGGGTACAACAAGAAGAGGGTCAGGCCTACTGGGTCGCGGGACCGGGTACAACCAGAAGAGGGTCAGGCCTACTGGGTCGCGGGACTGGGTACAACCAGAAGAGGGTCAGGCCTACTGGGTCGCGGGACTGGGTACAACCAGAAGAGGGTCAGGCCTACTGGGTCGCGGGACCGGGTACAACCAGAAGAGGGTCAGGCCTACTGGGTCGCGGGACCGGGTACAACCAGAAGAGGGTCAGGCCTACTGGGTCGCGGGACTGGGTACAACCAGAAGAGGGTCAGGCCTACTGGGTCGCGGGACCGGGTACAACCAGAAGAGGGTCAGGCCTACTGGGTCGCGGGACTGGGTACAACCAGAAGAGGGTCAGGCCTACTGGGTCGCGGGACCGGGTACAACCAGAAGAGGGTCAGGCCTACTGGGTCGCGGGACCGGGTACAATCACGTGTAAAACTCTTTCAGGACAGAGTGTTGGCTCTGAGGAAGTTGTAATAATTAGCCACAATTGTGTAAGATGTGACATTTTGACAATCACAATGAAGAAACCAGTGTTTTCGCTCATGTTCATCAAATCTTGGTGTAAAATAGCCAAGCAAAATCTCCTAATTTAGAAACCAAAAGTATAAGAAAATAATGTAGACCCTACTTTCGTGACTTCAGAGCTGCGACTTACTAGGCCTACGGGCCCCCTTCACTGCACAACAAACATATTAAAATAAAATAAATAATAAAACAAATCATGCTAGAAAAATACCCTTTATAACAAAGCAATTTTTTGTGCTATCCCAAACAAAAAGTACGCATTTAAAAAATGTGATTTGTGCCATTCCAGTTCTATACTGATGCTCAAGGCTGCATACAAAATGGTGGTCAATGTAGTAATATGTAGATCTTATGCGCATGACGTCACTGCAGTGTGGCCCCCTTACTTGGAGGTTGCACATTGGCCAATACTGCACTTTGCGCGTACAAGCATGTGCGTTTTCCATGATTTCAATATCGTTTTTATTGGTTAGAGCGACCCTGATCAGAAACGAGCTGCTGACGTAAAATTTAATGACCGAAACAATCTCAAAGAGTTACGCGAAAACGTGTCGGTAACAGAAACAGTTTGTGACGTATGCATACATCTCTTGAAAATTAACGTTATTGAAATTACACAGCCTTCAGTGTATTTTCAGGTAATGGAACTAAATCTGTAACATCTTATCAACATATTGGATTGGCATGCTGCAAGGTTTTTCCGTTGACATTTTTTGGTTAGTTTTTGGAGATTACATTCCGCCCCCCCGTTACGCCTCTGCCTACCCTGCTAGCAAGTCATTCACTCCCACGCTTGCGCATCTGCACGCCCAAAGTTTCGCTTCACTTCTCTCTCCAAAACTAGCATAGTGTTTGTGTGTAATTTCTACCAAAAACTCAACACTTTCAATCGTTCGAAGGCAATTCTTACGACAAATACTTACAATTTTGAGAATACCTCAAGCCTATGAAGAACGTATGTAAATAAAAATCTAATTATTACCATATTTTAACGTAAATCCTCATAAACGATTTTGTAAAAAAAGTTTTGTAATTGGACTTGGCTTGTATAGAAAAAAACTAGCTCGTATTGTTGAAGCCAGTTTATGTGAAGTGGGCGTGGCTTACATGGGAATTACGTCACACGTACGAACAGGATAGACCCCGGCAGTCTTTTCCTAAACAATTTGAATGACACTCATGCATCCACTCCTCAACATGAACTCACAACATGGGAAGGTCTTGTCGGGTGGATTGCAATCATTTTCAGGAACCTACCAGTCTGTCGTAACCGACATATCCATAAAATGCGGCTGATCATATATTTTTTTCGGAAAATCTTTCCTAAGAAAAAACATATCAAAATGTGTGTTTCTAACGCCAACAAAGCGTTTACTGTGAAGTTTCATTTTCAAATATGTTTTGAATCTCTATTTTTTACCACACTATTACGATGTATCAGATACTAAAAGCATTTAAAAATCTCAAACTCACCTGCCCTAAGATTTTTTTTCAGTGGTGCAAAGTATACATTTTTAAGGCCTAAAGTCTCTTTTTCTTGGTTCACAGTATACAAGAAAAATTCCATCAAAAATTATAGACAGCTGGATAGTATGCGTATTAAATTCTTGCAATAAAGCTGAGCCGCCTTGTGGATTATTTTCTTTAGTCTACTCAAAGAGGACATCATAAACGCCTGGAGGAGAAACTGCTGCACGTGATTATAGGGGTCAACATTGCTGTGAATTTCGTGTAGAGTGGTGAAACAGGAATTACTGTTTGGGCCGTAACTTGATTCCAATTTCGGAACCGAGAATGTATTTGGATAAATCCAAGGAAAAAATTTCCTTTGAATCGTTTTGCTACTCTTGATAAACGATGATCCACTTGCCTTTGAATAACGAGGGAGGACTTAAAATCTAGCAATTTCGAAGAGATTGAAATCTAAATGGTCAACGTCCCAACGGGAAGCAAGTATTTTTGATTGAAAACCAATTGAGGAAAACAACAATAATGACATTGCAGTGATAAATAATCCCTCAGAGCTTGTAAACAAAAATAATGGCAAACAATTTATTGGTGGACGTATGTCCTTTGAAATGAAATCCCTGTGGTGTCTGGCGGCCATTGTATTAGTATTTGTGATGACGTAGTATTTGTGATGACGTAGGTGGATTGCTGAGCCAGTAAGCGTGGGAGATGGAAGTCAAGAGACTGTTGCTAGCGATTCCCCCACATCCTTCTCTCGCATTGGTTGCATATGGGTTGAATATCCCTGACTCACCAGTGGCTGTCGTCGTTTGACACAGCTATTGGCATTGGTGCATATGGGTTGATATCCCTTTCTCATCAGAGGATATTGTCATGTCACAAACACTTCAACGCCCCACTTGGAACTGAACGCTACTTCAGGCCTACGTGCATATTCATGCCCCCTTTATTAACCTTTATGCCGCCTGCAATACTCATGGGGGCAACGCAGAGAGTTGAAACTGCATATTTTTGATTAAAACGCCAGAAAGTGCTTTTTTGTACCGTGAGTGCGGACTTGTTGGACATGGTGGAAAGCTGTATTTACTATGATTCAATTTGGCCAGTAACCCTTAGGCTGGGACGGTGGGACTTCCAAACTCCACCCCCTTTACAAAAAGTCTTGCAGGACATTTCAGTCTCTTTCTGTTTTCCCTCTTTCCCTTCTCCGTTATTCAATGTCGAACGGACTTCTAGCGGGGGGGGGGGGGGGTGGGGGGTCGGCGTTTGCTGAAGTGGCTAGTGGAAAATAAACACCTTCCATATTTGTGTAGACTTAACGTTACTTTAACGAATTCATTTATCACAACAACATTTCGTTGTGCCCCGAAGCTCTCTCGAATCCCTCGTTGCAGACGGAGAAACTCGTGATCAAAATTGCTCATTCATCACAACCCACTGACAAAGTCCTGTTAACGCCTTTACAAAAAAGTCACCACCCCCTGAATAAATGCTTTAAAAAAGACTGTAAGACTTGAAATGTGTCTTTATTAGTATTTAAAAGAATGCAATTTTTTTCTGATCTTCTCGTAAAATCTTAATGTATTCCTAAAAAGCCTCTTGAAAAATGAAAATGTCACTCGTTCTGCACCGATGGTTAAAAACTTGATACGTTTCACAGGTGCCATATAAGCATTCGTTCTTCACGCGCCAAAAAGTGCAGTGGAAAACCACAAACAGATTATATCGATGGTATTTTATCAAAATTTTTAGTTCAGACTCGACACTGCATACATTACAAAGCAAGGGATGGCGAAGGAAAACAATTTGTAAAATTTTGTATGGTGAGA
The DNA here is from genome assembly GCA_023634235.1 of Pisaster brevispinus. Lineage (NCBI taxonomy): Eukaryota > Metazoa > Echinodermata > Asteroidea > Forcipulatida > Asteriidae > Pisaster > Pisaster brevispinus. The sequence goes on along the minus strand of JAMKCF010000009.1, from coordinate 21,291,185 downwards.
GATGTTTTAGTTGAAAGCGGGAAGATGAACTGAGTTTTGTCCCAAAACCAAACAAAAGAAATCGCAGATTGGGATTTCAGTTCCTATCTGGGCCCACTTTTCTAGAGATTCTTGATACCACAGAAAGTACACAAGAAAGCACATCAAAATTATGCTGACCAGAATAAAGTCACCAGTCAAAATACTATGTCACATGTACAACCTGTGACTGGTGTCCTGCTTATTTTTGCTTATCAGAAAAATGTTTCAAACACTGCGCGACATTATTAGAGTATATCTACTCACACTCTTACATGATCGTACTGTATCCTACAGTACCTTTTATAATAGCAATCTATATACAAATGTATGTGAACACAATCCTTTTCAAACGGACTAAACCATCAGATAAGAGCCTTCAGACTCCATAAATAAACCCCATCCCGTCAATCCATCTGGAAGCCATCTGGTGAATACGTGATTGATTTCAGCCAGCAGTGACTTTCAGCCCAAGGCGAAGAGATTTATTTACGATTCCTGTGGGAGTTCTTAAAGGGGCGGCAATCGATTGAATTTATTGGTCAAAGAATCAACTCAAAAAAATCTACAATTTGAAATTCGTCTTGCTATTTGGCCAGGTCTCAATATGGAACTTTGAGTTTTTGAGATCTTTTACCAAATGTTTGCGGAGCATACAGCATTGTTTACATTGATTCTATTGACAAAAGTCCGATGGCATTGTGCAGGGCTTACTGTTTAAAAGCAGCCAGCAATGTGAATTTAAAAAATAATAATAATATTATACTATTATTTATTTATTTATTTATTTATTTTATCTTTTTTTTCCCTTTTTTTTTTTTTTTTTTTTTTTTTGGGGGGGGGGGGAAGGTTCCCCTACATATAAAACTGACAATTCTTCATTGTTTCTCTATACACATGTATCTTCAGACTCATGTGGTACAGTGCTAGTCACTTTTGAGGATCCCTTGTTTCATTGCCAGAAAGATATGGTAAAAAAAATGTAAACATTTAGTTTATTTATTTATTTCTTCGTTCTTTGCTTTTTACCATGAACACGGGGAATGAAACACTCTTGGCGCCAATAAAAAACGTCCGTCTGTATGTACTCATTTTAATTGTATTCCTTTATTGTTTTGCTTATCTTTAGTTTCAGGCATGACAGTTGGTTTGCAGAGGAAGGCAAAATCAACAAACCATTTACATTTACAACGGTTTATAACAGTGGTTATTGCCTACACTTGAGCCATAAGAATTCAGGAGTAAGGAAATGACCAAACAATCACGACAATTTGTATTTCCAAATGATGACAATTCAAAGTGGAATTAATGTTAAAGATTTTGGCCTGAGTGATATTTACATTTGGCCATTGACTCATTATTGTACAAATTTCATGGGACATCTATTTAAAAGAGGCCTATGGCTTATTGTTCTGTTGTGGCAAAACTCTCTGTGGTGATTGGGTAAAAGTTTGATAAGAGGATGATCAACTTACCAAATAAGTGGTGGATTTCTTGCACGTTCTACTTTTTGAATTTGTTACAATGAATTAGTTGGTTTATACTTCCATATAAGCTTCACATTGATAACCTGTCATGGTGTGCCAGTTAAACAAATAATCATTACTATTGAACATTGTACTACAAATACCTTTGACTGTCAGTACTGTTCACATATACAGCACACAATCTGTAGCTAGTATATTAACCGAGTCAAAACTGTACACATTGCACAAACAAGTACCTTATGAAGAGACTTCCCTACTGATAATTAACAATTCCAATGTTGGAAGGTTTTGTTGCCAGATGAGTTTGCTTTCCTACCCCTGACAAAACTTTGTATCAACCACACAAAATAAAATACCGAAGGCTGTCTTGTATGTTAGAAAACTACTTGTAAACATGTCAGTAAGATACGCAGATGGGGTTTTCAGCGGATGTCGCCCACCCCATCTGCGTAGCGAATTTAAAGATTTAGTCTTCCAGTCGCATTTGTTCCAGTCTGAATTGAGATGGACATATAATTAAACCTGTAAGTGTAATGCACTTTTGCAATGGAAAATGCCTTTGTGTCATAATATTTGAGAATGGGTTTTGACAGTCTGGAAATACGATCCAACTTAGCCATTTACTGATGACGTTTATAATCACTTGTAGTTAATAACGGGAAAATGCTAATTGAAATGCATAATTTCGTAATTAAGGGCAATTGATGTAAAGTTATTGATTTAGATACATACTGCTGAGGAAATGTCGTTAAGACTATATACAATATTAAGTGGGTTTTTTTGTCATACTCATTTGAATGAAGACCATGCCAACAATAAGTTTGAATTTGTTATCTCATTAATCTAAGTAATTTGATTACCCAAAGGTTAAACCCTAAGTCTAAAGTAAGTCAATCTAAATACCAATGTCCTGAAAGTTGTTTTTGTCTGACATCTTCTTACAGAGAAATGGTTCACTTCACTTCTTCTGGTTCTGAAAACTGCGTACTGATTCTATTTGGGGGTTGATTAAAGATGTCGCATTGATGCGTGAAATGAAGGGCTGTCAATTAACCACATCACTAAGGCCCGGCCTTTCACGGGATAAACCATAGAACTGATGATGGTTTCTTAGTTAGATTCCGGTTTATGTATGACTGTAACTTTTATAAGGTCTATGGAAAACATGACAGCAAGTTGATTTTCTTTATTTCACGCTCCAATTCCGAGCTTACAATTTTGATTTGTTTTTAAAGTCTACTCATTTTTCAGTACAAGCATTTTTCAGTGCCGATGTAGTCCTTTAACAAGGGGGAAAACCAAAGTGGTTGTTCCCATCTCAACCCATGGATTCCTATAACTGTTTACCTACTTCTGCGTACTTCAAAAATCTCAAGGCTTTTAACTGATGAGGACCAGGATTTGGAATTATTCTTCCAGTTCAAGTAAACGCGAACAGGTCACTGCTTGTGGTCGAAAGAGTTCGTAAGAAAGGAGAGAACGAAAACATAAGGAAAACGTAATCAGAATTCAAGACTCAACGGTACAAGAACTGCTCGCAGGCATTCCACGCATCGAACTCCGTCTTGTTGACAACTCCCTTTCCGTTGGTTTTACTACTGCAACCTCGTACGCATTTGTCGGCGTAGAGTCCAGCGTATTTGGCACAGGATACACACTCAGCGATGCATTTGGTCAGGTCTTTTCGGCTCCTGCGTTCGACTATGTTTCGGTTGAGGATGTGATCGAAGATGGGGTCGCTGTCTTCGTTGTCGATGGGTAATGCCGTAACAATCAGGTCGCCGACCAAAAGCATGGCTAAAAATGTTACCAGTGCTGTCCTCATCTGTACAAACACACAAAAGAGAAGGAAATACATCAATGAGAAGTGCATTCCAAACATTTCGTTGTGTAATACCATTTCGCTGGTATCGTTGTTGGTTTTTTTTATTGCATGGGCCTTCGTTGGGAATCATGACACAGCGCAGCCGACGGCGGGAAAAGGTAACTAATTCAAAAATCAAAGAACAGGGCCGTTTGTTCAATCACAACACCAAAAACATTGGGAAAACAACCATTGTGTATAAACAGCAAAACAAAAATTAAGAACTTACAATAATTATAGTTTCAGCATCGGTTGTGTATATACTTTTATGTGTAAACTGATATTAACAGTTTTGAAAAAACATATTCACATAATTTTTTTTGTATATATAGTACAACATTACATATACACAAAAGTAATTGTTTTTGTATTTTGTTTATTAAAGCTTTGCTGCAAGTTAAAATTTAATGCTTCATCTCATTTATGTTAATGCCAGTCCCCTATATGTTGTTAACACTTTCCACTTATAAAATTCATTTTGAGTTAATGACTATAATGTATAATGAATGAATAAGTTCGTGTATTGTATTATGTTGTTGTTTATAGCTGCTTCTGATCGACAGTTTCATGGCTTACAAAAAAGAATGGCAACCTCTCCAAATTGTCAATTTTCCTGAACTCAGTATCACCGCTGATTACATTACATTCCAAATTTCCTTCGAGGCAAACATTTGCTCAAGGAGTCCTTTTTTATTATTCAGGCAACAGTCAATTAAAGAACTCGTTCAAATCACTTTATACTGTGATGTTTTATAATTGGATAAATATTGCCATTGCCTTATATTTTTTTGTATACCCGAGTTATTCATTAATAAACTGTCTTGCGTTGAGGTAAGACGGGGGATTTGGCCGAATATTGCCAGTCGTATAGCGGGTAGGATTGACTTGTCAACCCAAATGGTCAATTTCAATGGGATGTGGTTAATTAACTTTCACACAGTCAGTTTGGTTTCATAGCAGAGTCTAAATGATAGTCGAAATGGGTGATGGTGCTCGACGCCCATGAAAAAAAGGGTACCCAATACTGCCTTCGTATACGGCCGGTCAATGAACAACCACTGCACTGTTAATACTGCGCCATATAAGTCGTTCCCAGCCATTTATTGGAGCATGACACCAGAGGACCAAACCCAACCTCTTGTCGCATTTCCTGGCCTGGAATTCCGGCAGAATTGGTTTCATTCTGAAAGGGTCGACACCGTCGGTTGAAACAGGAAGGCGAGTCATCCGATTCCCAAGCTATCTCATCACAACACTCATCTCATCAAAAACACCCTGATGCGACGCGTGTCTTTCATTTTTCCACGCCACAGTGAAAGAGCGTGCACCACATTTCAGTCGAGCTATGGCATTTTAAAGAGGTTTTTCTTCAGGAACAATTGCAACTCTTACCTTGATCAAGACATAGAAACGTAACCCGCACAATCAAGATAATTAGAAGTGGCCACTTCTTGAAAAAAAAAATTATTGAATAGCTTGTGTTTTTAGCTCGTCATCTCATATAACAAGCGGAACTTCACTGAGGGGATGGCTTTTGTTTACACAAATTTCCCCAAAAGCTAAAACTTTTGAAAGCAAAATCTCTCAGGGACTTCGGTATCTTTTTTATTGAAATCAGTGAGCTTCGAAAAAATAAATTCTTTGAATTTTATGTTTTGGAGCTTTGAATTCAACGAATTTGTGGATGTAGAAAAAAGGAAAAAAGAAGAAGAAGAAAACGGAAAACAAAAGCCAGGAGTGCCAAAGGGTGTTCGGTCAGAGACCCCAATTACAAAAAGTATACCATTTGCAAATTGATTTCTCCAAGAAAATGGTTTTTGTCCTAAAAGTCGTGACTGCACTGCTATCGTGATTATGCGTGCCATGTACATTACAGCCCACAAGTATTTTTGCCTTGTTTCTTTTCGTTAGATAAAATATTTAAATTATACAAGCAAATGCATTTTTTATATAAGAATTAACCACTGCCTGTCGTTGAAAAAAGTTTAGGGACGATAGAGAAAGCGTCCCTTTTGCAAAAAATAAATCCCTTTTTAGAATGAGGTTGGGATTTATTTCTCAATCTAAATTTATCTAGCTATTTATTGCAAAATTATATGTTTAAATTGAGTTGTTATAAGGTATTTACGCCAACAAGCCAACCTTTCAAACTGAAGTGGACAGGATTAACGTTTCTATTAATTACACGATTTTTATGCACACCCAAAAGTGTTGATCCTCTCTGTCCTATGTCCCCCTCAGTACCTGACATTAAGAACTTTTCTTAAAAGGTATCCGGATGGCTTTGACAGACTGTGGACGTCCTTGATTCGTTCCCTTTTTTTTCTTCTTTTTTTTTCCTCACAAAAACAAAAGGGTTTTTGATCTTGGTCTTGGTTCAAATACACTTCATAAATGTTTCAAGAACATTCAGAAACGGAAGTCATTGAGGCAGATCATCATGATGACGGTCTTTAGTATATTAGGACAAATTGAAACTCGTTATGTGAAGGATACATGAGTTATTGTAAATGGTCCACCCAGCTCAGCAAGTACACGAAGCCACCCCTCCCTCAATGACACAGACCTTGTTTCATCAATGACTCCAGCGACCAATCATTCCAGTTGGTTCAGGGTTCTGACAGGGGGGGGGGGATGCATTATGAAGAGGTCGTTGGGATCTGAGAACGAGGCGGCTGTGTGGCTACTGGTGACAGTTACAAAAGCTTTGAATTGCTGTGCCAGTCTGTGGTTTACTGCTGACCATTGTTGAGTTTAGAAGGGTCCTTCAATCACCGTATTGCTAATAAAAATGCACATCTTGATTGATTCACCACTCTATTAGGGGGGGGGGGCAATCGCTTTCAAATTAGTGCATTGTGGTGAAAGGTTCTCCTTCCTTCACGGTTAATGATAATTTATTCATTAACCAAAGCACCCCACCCTTGAACATCTTTGATGAATATGACTTGTCGAATTTTGAAACAGCTTAATTAGAATGTAATGTCTTCAGCAGTTTGTCATTACTTGTTTTTGACAGTGCACTGTCGGCGAGATATTGTCCGTCCATAATTATTAGGCGAGACATATCTTTCTGATTTTAACCATAATTATTCCTGAAAGAAGGGATGTTGTTGGCTTCACTTGTGACTTTTGTTGTATTTTTATTGAAAATGTGGTCTATAAATCAGTATTACATTGACAAAAACCAATCTATGACCATACCTTTAGTGCTGACGTGAATTTATGCAAAATGGAAAATAGTTGATTGATCCATAAATATTCTGTAATATTTTGACCAACCACAGAAGTGCTTTTAATTTGGCAGATTTTGGAAATATTTCGGGAAAGTGTGCTTTTGATGATACAATACTCGAATTTGGCACACAGTTTGTCAACAGAAAGATATCATAGCTAAAAATGCAATTTTCAAAATATTCAAAATGGCTGACATTGCTTGCTGATCTACCTATAGTTTTCAAATATAGTTTTCTAAGCCAAATATCTTTCTCATGACATACTCTGACTGGTATGTCAAATCCCAAGCTTGTATCGTCAGAGGAACGCAGTAGGATTTTGATCATGTAATTGAGTCTGTACTTACATGACAGAATAATAATAATTCCATCGCCTTCCTGCCGTAATATTGTAAAACAATGAGTCGAACATAGCCAACCTAATGAATTCACAACCCAAGAAGTTACCCGCTGTTTATTCACTCTACCAAGACGAGGTAATGCGGGATTTGGACGTGGTTAACTGCACATCATCTTTACCAGGCAAACGCCATCAGTTCAACTGGGACTAAGGATAGGATAGTCTGAATCTTCGTAAATCCACTCAGAGTCTTTTAAAATACATAGAAATTAGCCAGTGTGATTACAAGGTACCATCTGCATAAATGCAGCCAGTAGCCCACAAACTGGTGGTCAACTCCCGTGTGAATTAATAGTCAGTTTTCTTGTAGGGTCCAGGAAAATCAAGAGATCTCCTAATCATCAACCGTCTCGGGAATATTGGCATTGTTCATGATACAACCTCACAATTAAATTATAACATTATAACATCCCAGTGCCCTTGTGTGACAGCAAAGCTTTTAGTGACGACTAAAGAACTTCGGTGATTCCACCATTTTAAGTTGAACCGTACTATTATTGTATGCATTTAGCTACTTTTCAAAAAGACGTTTGCAGCAAGGAATTGCTTGAAAACTAACAAGCAAACATGTATCTTTAATTTGATACAATTATTAAATGATAAAAGTAATTTTTGTTCGAGTGGAACGTTTTACCATATTGTCTCTAATGACCTTCTTGAGCATCCTCTAAGATTAAACAAAAATATGGAAAAACACCCTTTCACCGGTCAAAATTATGTTTTTTTCTTTCAAATAAGATGACTTTACTTCTCAAGGTTTTCCATTTTCTGAAGGGTAGGACATACAAATTAAATAAATTTGAAAACAAATTGTATCGTATATTTCTATTCGTATAGTAGGAGTCTTCAGTACAATATATATAGTTTTAAAAAACCCAAACATTGTTGAACTTCAGATGTAACAAATTGAAATTTGTATCCATTTTCCTTATAGTGCTCTTTTTTATTACAAGACAATGGTTCCCCATTGTATCTGACAGAAATATTCTTTGAGTCCAACAGTGAATGGTAAATAAACAAACAAACAAACACCCCAACAAACAAACACACAAACATTCGAATGCCCTATTGATAATTGTACCCCTTGATAAAAGGCCATTAAACTATGCATTGAGTTCGTACACACAAGCAAAAAAAACCACATCATTTGTTCAACACCAATTTTACAACGGGTTTTAACAACCTGAGGTAACAGAATAAGAATTTTAAACACCCTGAAAGTTTCAATGGCGATCTTCGGTTGTGGCGTCATGGACCAAGTAACACTAGGATTAGTGGACTGCATGACTGACTTTAGAGCTATGTATCGATGCAGGGGTAGTGGATATTGGAAGTGTTGCCCCCCCCAACCCCACCCCACCCCACCCCACCCCACCCCTGACAACCTTAATCCAACACCTGCAAATTTGATTGAGTTAAAACTAATTAGAATTCATTTCTGTGCATTGGAACTTTGGTTTTGGAAACAGAAAGTTGTTTTTATTTCAACCGGAAAATCATTGGAGATGACTGCAACGCATACATATACATCAAATACAGAGCTTGCTTGCCATTTGCAAAATCACCATTTAGTTAGATGCACCTGTCCAGTGCAGTAATCAGAATCCGATATGCATTAGATGTCAAAGACACATCAATCCAATTCATCTGCAGATATTTCCCAGGTGAATGACTTCCTGGCTATCTAATTGAAAGGGGGAGTTTCCTGATTATTATTATTACTTTTTTTTTCAATAACTGGACTTAGAAGCTACAATCACCCTCAGGTGCAGACATACACACACATAAATGCAAGATAGATTGTGCCTTTTACAATAAAAACTGGCAGTTTCGGAACATGAACATCAATTTCCTCCCCCTCCAATTTTCCCGATCCGTCTCAATTTATCCAAAGACTCTATAGCAACCCTATCTGTAATCAATGGAATTGGTCATTTTATCAGAACAGGTTTCATCAGAAGTTGTGACTTAATCATTTTTATGGCCATGATTAAGACGCAGAGCACTTTAAGCTACCGTAGAATGATATTTTGATATGTATTAATAAGGAATAGACTATGCCTTGCGGGTAATTATTCCACTGGGTAAGGTTGGCTTAGATGCTGTAGGGATGTTGTGATTGATGGGGTTATTGATGTTGGAAACTGTTTGATGGGAATTTCTCTTTAGAGATTGCAAAACAGAGGAAGATAGTTTACGAACATTCCTAGATAGAGTGACGTTTTGATATGGTTCGGTCAAATCCCGTCTGTAATGTTTTTGTATAATGATAATTGACAATACGAGGAGCGCCATTTGGGGGCAACTTAAAGTCCATCAGGAAAAAACAGTTGTTGCTAGACTTTCAGAAAAGTAATTTTGAAACTTATAATTTGTTTTCATTTTTGCCCTTTTGAAAAAGGGTAAAGTAATATAATCTTTTGCTTCATCTTTTGCTTTATCTTTTGCTTCACTTTGTTTTCTTTTTTGGTACCCTTTCCAAAAGTATGACTGAGAGAACAGCACCTACATCACAACTGTACATTTATTGATTCAACCACGCAAAACATCTCGTTAATACAATGTGCAACATTTTGGACTAACAAACGCCCACAAATATGAAAATATAACTCAATATAAATTATCGGTTGCAGAAATGAGACCCATCGCAATGAATAAAGTAGTTCATATTACAGTCGATTTACAGTCAATTTCTTTTTCAAATCTGGTTTCAGTTTGAATTTTTTTCCCCCAAATCCATGTTTTTTTTTATAGCAGAGCGCAGGCAATTGCAACACGCGCATATGACCAACATGCAAACAAAGTCTTAATGTTTACCGAGCACTGTGTGCTATGGTCTACTCTTTTTGAAATAATAAAGCCAAATTTGTGTTCCTCGTAGCTCTCTGGCCCCTGGTGGGAAAGTAGGTTTAGAGAGCAAGGATCCTCAGCTGTGCTAGATGTGGGTAGTATGATTGTCACAGATGCAAGATCTTAGAATAAAAAATACTTTCAATATAAGCCTCGTGAAATCGAGAACTGTTTCTTACAATCATTAATAAGTGACTTATTTTTTTCTGTACAAGCTACCTGGCTATCCAATACTTAAACAAAAATAAATCAAAGTAGGACTTATAAACGTAGACTACAAACTGTACAAATTATCGTTGGGTATACATGCATGAGTTTATATGCGACATATCTGGGCTATGCTCTTGATCGACCCAATCTCACAGGGAACGCACAAGGCACTAATGTATATAGGACTAGATCTGCAATAATTTACCAGCACGATGGCGGCAATTTAACTTCTGAAAGGATTGGAGGGGGTTTAGCCAGTTGACCGAGTGGCTATTTCGCTCTAGAAACGCAGTACTTGGACGACAGGCCACACTTGTTATCCGAGGGGGAAAAATCAATTCCAGCCCCGCCACTTTTAGTCCTCATAATTGAAAACAGGGCAATGGAAAATATAACAATAATTATTTGAAAACTGATTGCTTTGGATTAGAGCATTATTATATTACATAAAAGTGCTTTTCCCCATGATTTGTTTTTGTTACCCAAGATTTAAAAATGAGGACGAAGTCTGGAAAGCTATGCTGCGTGTATTAAAAAAAACACCCTTTTTTTTGACTGAACTGAATTGCACCAAATGCAAAGCAGTAGAAATGGCCAATGACATTCAACCGTTCTTACATCACCGACCATGAACGATATCATTCCACAGCTTTGACCTCGTATTTTAGTAATAATTTAACCATCTTTGATTATTTTATTGTTTGAATTGAGGAGCATGTTTCTCCAAATGGAAACTCGACAGAACTGACCCCTAGAAAAAAAATGGTTCACCCCTTGTGCCCTCCCTGAAATTTTACCTTCGTGTTATGCAAGGGAGAACCAAGCTGGGAGTTTTGTCAACTTTTGCAGCAATTAGGAAGCAACATTTGTCTTCTAAAATACACCAACATCCGTACAATAAAATCATGTATCTTTGTCAAGCTATTTACTTCCCTACCTTACCCACACGTACAAGAAACACCCTTCACTAGACAAAGTACTTTCTGCATTTTTGTACAAATAAAAACTCTGGAATAGATTGGTGTCTATTCTAAAGTGTTAGTGTACACGCATAACATACAATGTATATAATGTTGGACGCATCTACTGCGTCATGAATGACAGCCGATCTTAGGCTTCTTCTACCCTTTTTGTTAAAAGGGCATTTACATGGCTGCTGTCGATGCCCTTTCTGCCACTGCCTTGAGAAATGCCACTGGAGAATGCGTTGTGTAATTCTTGGACTACAGTGTCAATCAAGTGCAATGAACCCAAGAGGCCCCACACCCAAAATCCTTCCATACAATAGTACACATTTTTGCCAGGGTTCTTTTCGCTACCGATGGCCAGGGTCGTCTGGATATCGTCAAGTAGGCCCTCTTGCATTGGCGCCACAGGGCCACGTGTATGCACGGCTGCAATGTGGTTGTACACGTGTGTCAATCCACAGCTTGTGAAAGAGATACCAAAGGAAGTATATATATACAGTTGTAATGGTAATACCATAAGAGTGGGGACAGTAGAACAAAGGAATACAAAAGGGACAATGCTGTCCTCACATTGGAATCCTTTGTATTTTTGTGTCCTCACATTTTTTTCATGCGCTAAGTCTATAGAGAGTGTTAAGTTAGAAGGACAAAGGAAAGTCCTCACATAGATAGCAATAAATTGATACATGTAGCTGCATCTCCAAGGGTGAATTTTATTTTTTTTAAAACATAGTTTCAAAACAGACTGCAAACTTTCAGACAGCTGTATATGGACACTGTAGATGAACGTATCACTGCAATGGTTTTCTTGTTAGGAATGATAGATATCATCAGAAAGGTATGGAGAAAATCACAAATAGAGCCCTTTGAATAGTTTTGGTGACGTCATCTTATACAAGCCATTTAAGATTTGTCTAAGCGAAAATTGGATGCTTTATATTTATTTGCTTTCTTGTGTACAGTGAGGAGAACGAGGTTTGGGGTTTTAAGTTGTTTCTTTTCAAATTTGTATCATCAGTATCAAGAAAGAGTCCCCGATAAACGGCATCTTTACGAGCAACTTGGGTTTTGGCTTTGTGATGCCTCAAGGAATTGGATAAAATTGTCTTTTACTGCACGCGGTATTTACGCGTAACTCATAGTTATGCGTTCACAATATGATGACCGGTAAACATGGCCACCTTCACTCTGTGTGACGTCAAGTGCAAACAAGGGCCATTTTCGACAGCTGCGCGGCTTGGGCTTGGGCTCCGTCTTGAGCCATGTCCACCCGTTTGAAGCCCCGTAAGGAAAGCACACATTTTCTGAATAACTGACCGAGCCTAAAGCCCAAGCCCTAGCCAAAGTCGTGCTTTCGAGAACAGCCTATCTATTTTGTTTATTGACACACTTCATGACGAGCAGCTCACTTTTACACGACAATCCTATACGCTATTTTGGGTGTAAGCCAAGGAATTGACCTCCAAGTGGCGAAAAGGGTAGACGCACATTGTGCGGAGGTTCTTTCCATGTCGTGCATGCTCCAAGGGCGTCGATGGGTGGGGACGGGGGGGGGGGACATGTCCCCCCCCACTTTTTAGACTGGAGGGGACAGCATATCAGATGTCCCCCCCACTTTTTGATTGACTGTTCTTTAGAAATATGCAACAAAATATAAAAATATACACCATTTTCTTGATGTAATATTTCATTACAATTTTTGTTCAAATAAAATAATAGCGAACAAATGGTGAAATGTTTTTTTTCATTTTTTTCTTTTTTTTCTGATGGACCACGCGCAGAATGGTATTTTGGGCCTATTATGGTAGATGTATTTTTTCAAGACCTGCTCACCCATCCCCCTACTTTTCAGTAGCGATCGACGCCCTTGGCATGCTCGGGTCAATACAAGAACCAATAAATTCAGATCCACCTCAAGGACAACGTAATAGGCTTTATGAGGATCAAGATCACAAGTGCCGCACTTGGGGTTGAACCAACGCACTGTCAGAACTTGAGACTGGCGCACTCTCCCACCAGCTCACACCATTTTCTTATTTTTGTATTTAATAAAAATATGTTATATATCTATCGGATATAGCAAAAAGCCTTGCTGCACACTCTCTACATGCTAACAACTGACAGATAGAGATAATCTATGTGACTTGTAAAAGACAAATCTCTCTTGGGATCAAATGTCATGGTAACATGATGTGGATTTCCCTTTCCTGTGTGAGAAATACTTTTGAGTGCCTTTTTTGTTTTAGGGGATGACATTTGGTGGAAATTCTTTGACGTCATCATTTAATCGGTGTTCCTTCAGGTTGTGCAGGTTTTTTATACTTTAGGAGTTGAAGTTGGTGAACATTTTAAAACTGGCATGTTCAATGTTTTATTAACTAATAACGGAAATATCTTGGTGGTTGTTTTTCACAAGGACTCGACTTCAAGACGAACTGAGATTGATCTTAAGTGCAAACCAATCTTAATTGTTATTACGCAAAATGTGATGTCAAAACACAAATCACTATGACATTAGTATCCTACAGTTTTTAATAATTTGTTTTTGATGATAACATTACAGTAAGGTTACAAGTTGTCGATTTTGTTTATAGATCTTGAAACTGACAAGACTTCAGATGGACAATCCCAAGATGGATGGTATTTGCACTCACTGGTCTAACTTAAAGAAAACAAAAATTGACGGTCTGTTTTTCAAACGATCATCAAAACAAATACCAGTCCAATGACTGTTACTGATTTGATCTGAAATTGAATTCATGATAATATATTCTAAGAATACCGCCTGCTGTGTTCAGGTTGTTTGAGTTCTTGTCTAGGCAATATCAGATTGTGTAAAATGAGGTCCCATATGTTCTCCCAGTGGGTGGTTGGTCGGTGTTTGTTGCCTCCCTGGCGGATGTTATCCAATAAACTCAGATCTGATAAGCCCATCTTTAGGCCTTGTGCTTAAAACTTTCACTGAATTCCACATTAATCATCGAAACAGTACACAGTCACAATCGATTAAGTTTATATATTTTCTGGGTTTACAAAAAACACCGAATATGTCATGTATTGGACAGCTTTTATGTTATGTTATACTGGCAATAATTTAGATATCAGAATATGGAGGTGGTCTTCGGTAAAGTTTCATATTTCGCACCGGATTAGAGCGAGATGAATTGATATGAATGTCTCTTTCGGTGGGAGCTTTATAGGCCAGTATGCCGGGCAGAATGGTTTGAAATTTAATCAATAGTACATGTTAACAGAGTGTCACTTCTTAAGAAATAAGATACCCCACGTTCTTTCTCATCAGAGATACACGCACTGCGTTAGATGTAATTTCTTAGACTGGAGATCAAGATTCTGGCACCGTTAAAACTTGAGTGACATCATTATTTCAAGTGCGCTTTTTATTGAATACAATTAGGACGCGTATACACGTCCCTTGTTGTTGTTTTGAACAGTGGCAAAGCCCTTGCCCGACCCTGGTTGATAACAGGTAAGAATTTAGACTCGGTTTCAAGTCTGAGGTATAATGAGTATTGTCTGTTATGGCAAGAACACAATCCCGCTCAGGACGTGAAAATCCTTGACTCGACGCCTATACTCAGACTTACAAGTATATCATCTCCGGACTGTCTGTGTCTTTCTAAAGGAGTCTTGCCATTAGGGAAATTCCAAAATTACTCGTATTACATTGACTCTCAAAAAAAAGAAAAACATTCTGAATGATTTAGGAGACTGGAAAGATTGAAATAAGTTTTAAATATCAAATTTCAATTCTACAATCAAATCTGACAGAAAACCAGATTTCTATTGACCGGTATGTGGTCACCTTCGCGTGGGTAGCATTGGGACAAGAGGGTCACAGAAAGCTAAGGCTACAATAAGCTGGTTATATTTACTATGATGAGTTTTCAGAGCTCAACTAAACTGCTGGATGCCATGTGCCATACCTCAGGGAAAACAGAACTCCGAGGAAATAGCTCTCATTGTTGTCAAATGTCAGAGCCTACAGTTTCTTCGATTGGCTGTTTCAGCCAATTTGCTCTCATGTTTCGTTCGACTCATTGTTAGATACAAGTAGACCCTACCACTATTTTATTTCCTACCATCGATACGATTTTAAGCTGAACCACCAAGTCAAACAGTTGTGTAATTTTGTCCTTATGTCTGAGTGCAAAATTTCCAATCTATAGACACATTAAGACATGTTTTCTATCGTCAGAGTTGGAGATGGGCGTGGCATGATATTCTTTTGAGTTGCTGTCAGCACACACTCCTCCTCAACTGCCCTTCCACAATCAATCACAGACAAGAAAATTCACTCAGCGCCAGACAATCAAATTGTAGGTGTCCCCTACCATTACCACGACTGCTTGCCGTAGAAAGAAATCGCTCTTCCAAAATGAACAGTAACAAACCAAACAAAGGCATGCTGCCACTTATTTAACGCAATCTAATAACAGCGATTCAATCGTGGGGAAATATTAGCTGGCGAAATTGACAGGAATACAGCATCGTGACAGCGGGAAAAAACAAGAGTGCCCTGAGGTAAGCTCCAGGTAGCTTCTGAAACCTCATTGGAAACCAAAGAGTGATGGTTCTCATGCTTCTTAAAAACAAGAACCCAATTTGAGTCGCTAATGGAGCACTGTTCAATTTACCCTCTGAAAGGATGGATTTCCTCGCCGTATTCTTTTAAGGCTGTGGTTCTGGGGACGCTGTGTCCACTCTCTAAAACCCGGTGTATTTCGGTTTAGTCAACATTCTGGCCTTCATTGAGATTGATCCCGCGAAGACAGATCGACCTTAAATCTAGAATGCTTAGTGGAACACTTGGATGTCATGTCTAAAGTGCACCTGGATTAGGTTTAAACCTAGAAACTCTGGGACCACTCGCTTAAATTATTGCGCACTATCGACGATTTAAAACGTCTGTTATTTATTGACAATGTACATTCAGTAGCGTTGTCTGGTTTGTTCTTTGGAAGGTTAAAGCAGACGAACACCAGTATTGTTTTGAAGATTAAATTTCCACCCCGGTTTTCAACATACTCACCATCCAAACAACCTGTGACATTTTCATCAAATTTGGAGGTTACCTTTTCAAAGACAACGACTAAAAACCTTCAACAAAACCGGTTTATACTTTGTTAGGATTGTTTTAATGCAGAATGTTCAAGTGGGCTTTCTAAACAAAATACGCCTCGTATTTCGCTGTGACAACAATGTGTCGATGACGCGACTAATATCGTCAAGCTCACTTCCAATGCGCTTCTGGCGTTCACTTTCGGATCAACTGAGAAAGATTAACGGGGGGAGCTCTCTAGTAGTGGGCTTCTAGTTTCTCCGGTTCGAAAAGATTAAAAAACTGATCTCTTTTATAAAGTGAGATAGAATGAGATTTTGATATCATATTCAATTTAAAAAAAAAGTGTATTTATAGATCCCGGTGGGCTGTTTAAGGCCGTAATAGAAGACATTTCTGGTGATGTTTGTGGGTTTGTGGAGGGAGAGCCGGAGCTGCTGTTGATTCACACAGTTATGATGGTCACAGTATTTTAAAACTGCATTGTAAAATTTTAAATACAAGAATATAATTTTTCCGTTTCTAAGGCGTTAGCATGATATGTGCAGAAATTAAACAGTATTCATTTTTCTTGAAGTTTTTGTATTATCATATATGTTATGAGCTTTCAATATGTGACGTCATATGTTTTGCGCCCTCATATTTGGTGACAAACAACTGCAAAAACAAGTTTTTGTGACACGTCAGGGCGCCAGACGTGGACACGCTTTAGTGTTACGCGTCTAGCGTTTACGAATTGTATGCAATTTGTGAAGTATAACCAAATATAATCTTACTAGCACCGAGAATACAAATTATAAATGTAGGCTAAGCTTCACCAGGTGGAACAGCAGTGGCACTACAACCATTAGCGACGTTGTCGTTGATTTGTGACTGTGCTGATTGTCCATTTCACTCGGTATGCTATACCATGCCTCATACCTCATATGGGGCTGAGGTTATCCCCGCCCCCCATTATGGCCAATACTGTAGCAGACTATGTTCCTCTTGTTACAGAAGTAACCCCCTAAAGCCCTGTACAGAATTTCTGAGATTCCAAGCACACAATGAAAACCAAAGGGGGGGGGGGTGCCCACATCGAGCACCAAATGCGGTATTCAGTTCGTTGAACGGATAACTGAAATTATATATGATAATGTCAAATTCTTGATTTTAACAAAGTCTAGACAATTCTACATTCATCACTTTTCAAACTTGTACACATTTTGTAACAAATAATTTAGAAGAAAAAGACGAAAAAATACATTTCCCACAAGTTATAATTGTGTCTGCACTTTCTGAAAGGAAATACAAATGAAATATGATTAATTGATTTTTTTGTTTTGTGTGCGACAATCTCTAGTCGAGCTTGCCGTGGGCAATCTTATAATACAACACGCGACAATCGCCGGCATCCTTTGCCGTTGATTTTGCCTTTCCTCCCCAGGGAAAGCTTCTTTATTTCCACCAAAGACCCTTCAATAGAATAATAAAATAATATATTTTTAAAAAATAGTGTAGGTTTTTAATCAATCCACGTATTTCATCATTTTGTAATGTATGAGTGGTTCCACTTGAGCTGCTGGGTTTCCCCAGTCCACCAACACTTGTAATAATACAGTGTTCATGCCGATTGGTAAAATCAACATTTATCTGAGTCAATTTCAACCAAGTCTAATCTAATTATGGAATAGCTACATAGAAATCAGACCCGTGTACGATTCGGAATGATATACAGCTCTGTACAGAGTGGCCGTCATTTTGTATACAAAGATTAGTTATGGGAATAATTGTGTTGGATGGAGGAATGATGCATGGCTGTTTCGTCTTGATGCCTCCCATCAGAACAGACGGAAATTGCAAGAGTACCTGCTGTTAAAGCTGTACATACTGACCAGGGGGGATTGTGACATAAAGCTATACTCAAGTTAGAAAGACCGTCTGTTGCACTCGCCAGTAATTGTAGAAATGTCCCCTGAAAACTAAATTTTGTTTCAGGCTGAATAACAATTCGTCACGGACAGTTTGGTGATCACGCGAAAAATAAATGAAATTTATTTTTTATTTTTATCTGGTAACTTTCTAAGTTTAATTTATCTATTGCGCCACGTTTTTATCCGAATAAATCAAATCAAATCAAACAAAATTTAATCAAAATCAATTTTCCGTTCAGGGTGTCTGATGTTTACATTGTTCATCCATTTAATTTTAACAATCGCTAGAACTGCATCTAAAAACCGATTGTACATCTTGTTTGCTTGATAAATCTTTACTTTTATGATACATATTTTTACAATTATTTTATATGTCTTTATCATTATTATTGTCATTATTGTTTGAAAGAGTAACCAACCAATCACTTTTTTTTAGTAAGAACAGCGGGAATGGTTCCAGCTTGTCAGAGATGCTGTGCACCTTATGGGATTTACAATCAGCCGATAATTAAGCCACGGTAGGTTGCGAGGTCATCCAGCGCTGTTTTCTACACGTTGTCTGTGATTTTAGATGGAAATTGTTTCCTAGTGGCTTAGCACTAGTGCGAACAACCAGTGAGCATTCAGGTTTAATCTTATCCATAATTTTCGATATTTATCAATCCTGCACATGACCGTTATTTTATTTCTAATAGTCAGTGATTCGATATCTGTAAGTCAAACAGTATGTAAATATCCACAGATTTGCACGTAACTAATACATGGTATTAAGGTGGTCAAGATGGTCAAACGAAATAGTTTTTCTTGAAATGCAATGTTTTTACAAAATTAATTTTGATATCACGAGTCGAACCCGATGTTCGAAAATAGTGAAAAATGGAAACATGAGAGTTTGTTTTCACTGTTTTCCTTGTGACCCCAAGAGAGATTTCACAGGTTTTCAGTTATTCCATGTTAGGTAACTTTAGGTACGGAAAATGGTTTTTGACATTCTCAATGGCTGCGTGCCTTAAATCTGTATATAGGGCGTAAATGCAGTCTGAATTGAAATGAGTTTTGTTTATAGCTATTTATGTGGAAGTATGCGAAGGAAATTACCGCGGCCTTTGTGCTTGCAAAATGCGTTAAACAGTTAAGTTACTGATCTGCCCAATCCTCCGCGATACACTGCAATATGTGGTCGAAGACAACGCTCAATACCCTCTGTTTGAAATGAAAAATACAAGTTAAGCCAAATTGTCACAAACTGGTAAATTCAATGACAATCATTCATTAACTTCAACAAGTTAATGCATACTGCTGAGGTGACTTTTGTTCCATAAGGCCCATGAAATTAAACCACAAGTTTCGTTTTTTTTTCATTCGTGATGATACTGACAAAAAATAATGCTTCAGCAATTTATCAGCAAGATCATTATGCCTGGTAAAGCATTCATTTTAACCTTTTGAAAAAAATTGATATACTAGTTAGCTGTATTCTTGAGGTAAATGTTGTTATGAGTTATTACAAAATGACGTAAGCTTTTACTCACTGACAAAAGTAACAAAACGAAAGGAAATGATTAAGCCACATTATGTTTTGAACGGCGGCACACCAGCTGTTAAATTATTGCAACAGTCTTGCGAACCATAACTCTTAACTTTTCAGCAGCTTCGGGTATCGCAGTGACTTAGATGGTTGACTTATAGGCCTAGATATTAACGTTGAACTAATACATTATTGCATTACTCAAAACATTGCCTCTAGTACCAGCTGTTAAATGACAGTCAGAATAATTAATTTAATAAGGAAAACAAATCAAATATGAGCGATCTCATTGTAAGAGCTGCCATATCAGTTCAGGTAGATCGGTCCCCTTACTGCGGTAGAATAAAAAACTTCGCTCGAACCGATTTCAATTGCATGGAATGACCCTGTAAAGAGCATATAGTGCTTAACAAATGGAGTTCTTCTCAGAGTTTGTTTTTCCCAAACGCTTAGCACAAAACCTGGGTACAAAATTGTGCGCCGTGAGTTCATGACGTCAGATTTTGCTTCGCATTCGAACTGAGGATAAAGTCAGCATCCTAGTCATGTAAAATTAATCAAATATGAATCAAGTCTCCTCCTGACTGTTTGAGTACTGTTACATATTCATCTAAAAAAATACATATTAAATTGTAAAACAGTTTGAACCGTTTGTTTATATATCAAAGTAATAAGACTTTATATGTCATCCATTCTCGCGACTTGTCTTCAGTTGAAAGCTTATGCTTTGATTATGATGCCCCGTTTATCAAATTAATGTGCTGATTTAAAGTGTTTATTTATTATATTATAGGTTATTGGATGTCGGTCATTCTTGCATTCTGTAGTACAAAATAGTGGACCTTGAAGAAACCTACATCGTAATTTAGGCAGGGGATCGAGATAAAGTCAATCTGTTTGAGGAAAATAATAAAATGGTGAACCACAACTCGATAAATATACTGATTGCCAAGACAATTAACGAGCCAATGCATTGCACTAGCAATTAAGCCTAGATTTGCCTTGGATCGTATACACAGTTCCTATTGGTATCCGATCGTCTCAATGGGCAAACTTGAGGGGGGTCCGTAAGAGATAGTCAACGAGTGTATGCATGCATTACAAGCGATAAAACGGAAGCATCAGTGGAGAGCGGTCAAGTAGTTTTCAGCCAAGCCAATTTATCCCCGGGAGCAACGTGAAAGCTCTACGGAGGGTTGGTTGATGAATGAAATGAAGGTGAATATAAGAAAGGCACATCTTTTCTATTGCTTTTTGTTTTTCTCTCTCTCTCTTTTCTGTCCCTCTCTCCCCCTCTTTCTCTCTCTCTCTCTCTCTGTCTCTCTTCGTCTTCTTCATTTCTTTACGCGGGAAAAGCCCCACAGCTGATGTATGACGATTAATGATGCTTCATTTCCGGATGAATTAGCCCTGGTATGAAGTCGGTCATCGAGGGAGATTGTTTCGCTGTTGTGACGGTGACAATCATCCACCTTAGTAAAAGCTTTACCCAAAATGTCATTTTCTTTTCCAATCCCAAACCTGTAATAGCCCCTTGTGCATGCTGTGACAATTTGTGAGAGTGAAATTTATGCATACGACAATCTCAGCGTTGTCGAATTCGAGGTTTTACACAGCGGAGATGGATGTCAGGTAGGCCGTGTTTATATTCGATGCTTCTACTTCTACGCATCTCTTCTTGGAATAAAGTCGTGGGTCTAGAGCCGGTTGGTTTGGTCTCAACGTTTCGACTATATAGAGTGCCCTCGCTGGTCGTCAGCATCTTTGCTTTGGAACACAGATATCGATGTGAAAGGGGATTAGAGTGAATGCATTGCAGTGTCCCCAATCTGGTTAACCACCCTGAGGGCTGGAAAATGGCATACCATGTAAACACCATTCTGTTCTCCATTCAGTAAGTTTTGGAACTAGATGATTAGAATGGGCGTAAACTTCATTCAATAAACCAAAAATGCATCAACCAATCTTTTGGGAACCATGGGCTTTCAATTAAAGTTCTTTCCAGAAAATTCAAAGACGTTCAATCCGATAATTAATGCAACTGATTCAGTGCAATTTATTGATTCAGATAACTCCTCAGTTTCTAGATACGATTCATTAGTTGAAAATATGTTAGAAGCAAAATTTAGTCATCATTGCAATCACCTCTCAAAGTTCATCTACACAATTTACAAGCCAAATATCTCGCAAAGTTTGTATAAAGTATTGTATCCCAAATAAATATCAACCATCTCACTCTTTTGAAGATGCATTCACCCTTTTTTAAAATTCACACAACAACCGTCTTAAGAGAGACAGTTCTTCTGTGCACTCTTCCGATGCTCCGCCAAAAACCTCCAATTAAGTCATGTTTTTGATCAATTTCCACGCTGCCGGGAGCAAAGTTGCAGCCGTACGTACTTCATGATTCCCAAAAGAAATTATCATTGGGCTTTTAATTTGTCAAGTTTTTCTTAGTTTGGGGTAGAATTGAGAGGATGCCTACAGCGAGACCCGGTATATTGGAACCATCAAACACGGCGCTAACCTAATATATTCCACGCGGTTGTTTTCGTCACCTTTCACAAATCAGCGTTCGGACCTTTTTGATTCAAAACCCTTAGAAAGGAATTTTATTGGAATGGGGAATGAAATGCAGTAATTAACAGGAAGACTGTAGACAATAGTGGAGGAATTTTATTCTTTATTCCGACTGTGGCCTCAATAAGGCGAGTGCCGTGATTTCCGAAGGGGGTTCATCTTCGGAGATTATAGTGGAAGGGTCCATTTCTTCTTTTACCGCCGATCTCCCGGTCTGCAAGGGGACACCATTTCACGTGTTCATCCAAAGTTGATGATAGTGATGAAAGTTCAGACCGTGTCAGATGCGACCCCACCAATAACAAGGGAGAATTCTTGAGCGTGGTGTCCACTACAGTTTAGGGCAACTGGTTGCTTACCAGATTCAAGGCACGGAATCAGTCTGCCAGACTACATCAATTTCAGTGGCACCTAGCGTTGCTTTAAACTTGTCCACTCTGGGAAATATTGTATCTTGAAGTGTGTGAATGAATTTTCAAATTCATTCAGGCTTAGAATGTGGACTGGTAGAATAGTATAACTGCCCTCGTTTCAACCACAAGCTTTGCTATGTATGTTTAAATCTATATAACAACGAAATGGAACAGCATTGCTTCTTGAATTTTATCGTGATTCAGACATTTTTAACAATGATGTCGCGAACAGTTTCTTTAATGGCCGTTGACAAACAAATCCTCTGCTACCCGTCATGTTGTTCACGCTGTGGTCACGATCAAAGTGGGACTGGAATCAAGTTTAGTCTGTCCGTTTTTGTGTGTTATGGTCAACACCTTCAAGATAGGGGTAACCAGTCAAAGACGATGATGATGATGTTTCGTTGAAGAGAGGAGTTCATTCCTCGTGCACACAATTGGCCTGTACACGCATAATAAGTTCCTACACTCAGAGTTTCAAGTCAATGGACTAAGAGGAACGCATCCTTTTTAGCATGTGCTCTGGATGATTAAACCACAGCCCAAAACATCCTTTAGACTGAATTTAACATGGAAGTCCTTCAATGATCTGCACACTGCGTGGCATATTGAATCAAACCATCGCTTCCATATTATAAAGGTTACCCTTCAGATGGAAATGAAGTGTTTTGTCTGATATCCCGACTTATGCACTGCAATTGAAAAGGAGTGCTTTGTCAAAACTTATGACTCCACGCTGAACAGTGGCAGTCAGAGATTTGTGAAAATCAAGAGGTACCGATGGGGATGTTTACTTGTGCGTCTGTGGGGCAGGGCAGTCCCCAAGAAATAACATAAGTGACCCCGAAAGAGACTTAACTCATATAGGAAATGAAGCTGGGTTAATTTGCTCGCGGATCCTTTACAAATTTACCCAAAGTGTGTGGTTACAAGATTAGTTTACTTCCAAATTGTTGACATTGTTAATGGACCGACGTCACGCTGGCAATCCAGTCAGTAGATTCCAGGACTATAATAAGTAAAATCTCGTACATATGCGCCGCATACACATGTACATGATTCATGTACTGAATAAGAAAGCACGATTTTAGAACATTTTAAGAAAATCGGTGGAGATGTTGTCCGCTTTATCAGTGACTTTAGCAGTGGTGTTAAAGCAGCCATTAAAACAGTAATATGGACAAATAGGCCAAATTTACGTTATGTACTGTTCAAGGTAAACGTCTGCCACACATAGTATTATTATTATGTTGTTGTGGAGACATCTTTCGTTCCTTCCTTTGACCCTGCACTTAACATCTTCACATATACTTTATACACACAATTCCTTGTGGAGCACCTCGGCCTTTAGCATTCCCCTATGGAGACCTTTTGTTTTCCTCTTTTTGTTTTGTCTTCGGTATCCATAAGGTAGCAAATGTTAAAACACACTTGTGTTTTGGGTGCAACGAATTTGTTGTGTTTGTTAAGGGTTCTGAAGAAGTGCAGTTCAGTTTTCAAAACTTCATCTAAGTTTTAGGATTTTTAACCAACAATACCCTCCACGATAGAATAAACTGTATTATATCTCAAATTTTGTTGAAACTGTTGATGATCTTTGAGAGGAAAGGTCGTTGGCCAAAAAACGTATAGGACTTTTACTTAATAAGTCTAAGAGGATTAGAGTGTGTGGGAGGTATGAAGTATGTGCCCGAACAGGGTGAAAGCACTACCTATATACTAGTATATACATCAGAAAGATTTATTCTCGTATAGGCTTATACAAATGTTCACAATTACTTTTGAATACTTCCATTCGGGATAACAATTCGAATTTTTAACTATTTTTTTATTTTTAATTGTAATTGTATTTGTTTATTGATTTATTTATGTATGTATTTATTTAATTTTAGTTGTAAGACATCTGCTCTAGCAATGCAAAGGTCGTGGGTTCGAATTCCGCCTGAATGACTTGCCTGTGGATTTTTTCCACAGAACACGGGAAAATACTGAGTATACAGTGCTAAATACACACCAGTGTAAGGATAAAACCAAACTATATATTTTGGAATTTTCTGTTAACTGTTGTCGTTGTGTTTTGGTTTTTTTAAATTTTTAGTAACAAATTAGTTTGCGTTTAAATACTTTCATATGCAAATATGGATTAATTAGCTAACTTGATGCTTTCCGTGAACAATGAAAAATATGATTAAAGGTCAAAACTCTAATTGCAGGTGAAACAAAACTTGAGCATCACCTGTTTCGACGGAATTAGAGTCGTTTCAATTTGTTCTTAAAACCTGCAGTTGAGTACCTTTCAAAATCTACATCTTCCCTTTAATGCAGTTCATCAATTAAGTTGTCATCCCACGAACCACACGATGTTTAACTGAGTCAAAGACATGATCGCATCCATATTTCTTGGGACCGAGTTTGACCTGTCAATCTTAAAATAAATATGAAAAAAAACTTTTCCAAATCCATCAGAGCGTTTTACCTCCGCTGGTTGACAGATTTGCGTCTGCGGTCGATTCAAGACCAGTCAACTGGATAATTGTTTTCTTCTTCTTCTTTTTTTGTGATCAATCACTTATGTTGTTCGAGAACCTTTTATTTTCTTTGCTGTTAGGAGTCTGATCCCACTTGATTGTGGAGCTTTCACAATAATTGATCAGATTTGTTTTACCCCTTGGCATGTATCGGGTTTCATAAATGAAGTAAGCCAACCTTTGACATGTGATATGGCCATATCTGTTATCATTTAATGTATTCAAGAACAACATTATCACGAATAATACTTTTTCAATACAAAATAAATAATTAAAAAAACACACAGGGAGTCGGGTTATTAAAGTCTTAGTTTTGTTAAAATGACAGAGAGACAAGGCAGTATTTCCCGGCTGAAGAGGCCACCGTGTCCATTCTGTTACAAGGTTACTAAGACCATTGATCGTGGAGACACAGAAGCGCGCAGTACTGGTTTCAAAACTTCCACACCTGGAGGTCGTTGTGTCTTTGTAAAATGAATGCATTAGAAAGTTTTTGTAAAAGATCCATTTCTTTGTGTAGTGCGGGCACACACAACGTTACTGATCAGGTTTGTGGGTCCTGCTTTTGTTGTTCCTTTATTATCTTTTAAAAATAAATCCTCTAGGGCGTCCAAGTTGAACAAAGAAACCCTTTGTTTGAGGTGGGGGCATATTGTTGAATCGTGGAAAATAGCCACAAGGGTCTGTGGGCAAGCCCACAAAGAACAATAAATCTTCGAAGTTGTAGGAGTCTACACTCTAGAACCTTCCAGGTCAGAACTGACCTTGATTCCGGAGTTCAAGTGACCTGATCCATTTGTGGGTCAGGCTGACCCAAAGAACTGGTTAGAAAAATTGAAATTTTGACTCCAATTCTTTGTCACTTTGACACCGACTCCAGGCCAGAAATGAGTCGAGCCCTGGGAATCCGGGCATTTCTCAACTGGGAGGTTTTATAGTGTCATTAAGGGAGAATGGATATGAGTTTCAAGCATTGAAAATCCCAGTGTTTCGTAGCTGAAACAATATATTGCCAGATTTTAGACGCATCCCTTTTGAGCAGTGTACGGACTTTGCCTTGTTTATGAAAACCGAATCCTTGCAAGTCCGCTTTTATCGGAAGTAAACAGGTTTCCGTAAACTGTCTCCAGCTCCGTTTGCCATTCTGTGCCACCAAAATCAATAAGTCACTTGAGAAGCTGCGCTTTGACTTCACTCAAGTCCTTAAGTGTCATTTCATTCTTAAATGGTATGTCTGAATTACGCACACTTTGCCTTCTCTCATACCATGGGGTGCGAATATAAAAAAGAAGAAAATCAATTGATAAAAGGTTAATCAATGAAATATTTAAGCAAACAGATGCTTCGATGATAGTTATGAATGATTCATAACAAGGCTTGGAAGTCTGTTGGAACTTTACTCAAGGATTTGAATCGATGGATGGATTGCGGAAAGCTGAGATTTCTTTCAATCAAGCCTTTGCTAACACACAATGTTCCAAAAAAAAAATCGATGGTGATGAACAAGTACTGTGTCAAAAGTCCATTCAAGCTTGTTATGATGTTTCTTCAGATGTGACAGGAAGGCAAGTGAGATTGTCTCGTTAAGATATCAATGCGAGGTTCATGTTTGATTTAACAGTTGATTATACCGCTAGCTTTGAAGGGAAAACATCTGCAGTAGACCAAAAGTTACGTTTCGTTCTCACGAATTGGTAAATTTTGACGTCTCTTTCTTTTTTCTCTTTTACTTTTATTATCATTATTTTTTACTTTTATTATCATTATTTTTAAATTTTAGTATCATTATTTGTTAAAATTTTTTTAAATAAGAATAATTTATTGTATTTGCTTAAGGGAGCGTAGATTATTGGGTTTTTTTTAAATAGTAAATTCATTACAATCCTCAAGATTTCAATAAAAGCACCATGTAACCAGCAAGTAAAAATTCCAGGGATTTTGCGCCACTTTCATATTGGGCTCGTTTTGATTGTGGAATTGAAATAACAACGGTGATTTGCAGGGTCTTCCTATTTTGTCGACTCTGACATTATTTCAGATGAATGTATTTCTATGGACTTGGTCAATTTTTCTTTGTTCGACCCCAAATATTGTAAAATATACCCAGTCAGTTTTCCTTGTGGTTTATAACTTGGTATCTCTATGGACTTTTGAAACTGGTCTGCACTTTACAATCAATTAACTTTTAGATTGAGAGCTTTTAGATCGAAATGGCCAAGCCCGTACTTTGTTTTTAAATGTACTCTGTCTTCCCCAAATTGTTTAGATGTGTAAAATACTACCCTTTAATTGCACCAGATGTAGCTGCATAAATAATGAGCTAGGAAAACAATCTCTAGCGCCTAATTAAGAGGCATGTGCTTATCATCTCGAGTGTTTGCTTCACTGAGGAAAGGTCACCGATTCTAAAGAATCCAATGCAACAGTTTGTTCAATGAAAGCACATCTTCAAACCGCTGTTTACTTAGTTCTTACACTGTTAAAAGTACTGGGTAATTATTTACTGGGTAGATTCCTTTTTGCATTTGTTGGCCCTTTTTACCCAGTTATTTGGCACATTTTGCAGTTTGGTAAATAACAAAAAGTACCCAGCATTGGATGTACTTGTAGTCGTAGGCGTTGGGCAACCGATACCCAACAAATGCGCACAAATATTGTATTGTAAAATGTACAAACAAGTTCATAAAACTTGTTAAAACTTTGGTGTCTATCACTTTTTAGAGACCTGGGTCGTTTTTTCCCCCACAATCAACTTGCTCAAAAACCACAATTTGCTCCCTAATGTTTCAAAGACACCTTCACAAATTTCAATGTTTTGGCCCTAAAGTTTCCAACTGTTGAGTAAATGTATGGGACGTGATGCCCAAGTGTTGGTGACATGCAATCAGATTTTCCAACATTTGGTCAAAATGTTCTGTCCAATGTTTGGGTAAATTTTTTCGCCAACTGTTGGTTATTTGTTATGATCCAGTAGATGGGCAATGTATAGAACCCAACTGTTTGTTTTTGTATGGTCCAACTGTTGTGTAAAATGGTTACTTAATAGTTGGGGAGGGGATTACCCAACGACCGTTGGGTAGAAATTGCCCAATAGATGTACATGTTGACTATCGTACCAACGTTGGGCAAAAAGTTGGGAATTTTTTACCCATTTTGTTTACAGTGTATTTTTACAACTTTGTATTGTAAAATATTTTAATTGTTCTTCTTTCGATTTCTTCCGTCTATTTGTGTAACTATGAATCTGGTAAGAGGAATTTCAGCTGCTGCATTTTGCCCAAATCAATTTCACTTAAAAGTCGGCAAAATGTTGCTTCAAATGCAAAGTTACAGGCACAAGACATGAACGCTTATGTTGTTCCTCGCGTCCATGTTGATTTTTTAAAACACAATTTGTTAAAACAAAATAGTCAAGACTAAAGAAGGATGAACCTACCTTTGTTGTGTGTGGTGACTGTGTTTCGCAGGTGCTGCAAAAAATGTAGTTTATGAAGTACGCTGGATGTACCTGAAACATGAAGCACATAAAACGATTATTCGTCACTGAAGCGATAATATAATGCGGGGTGGACTGTCATCTCGGAGTGATTGGAAAAAGTTGCAGGAAAACAAAATCTAAATATCGAGTGTCAGGTTGATTGGAATGAACTATTTATCATGTACGTTAATGTTATGTTATGCAAAAGGTGTTGCAGTACTTCTCGGTGGGTTTTATATCAATGTTACAGTTTACTAAATCCATCAAACTCTCACAGTAATTGTTGCTTAGTTTTGGCTGAATTCTACCTAAGACCTAGACAACTCAAGAACATGTTTGTAATTACATGTACTTGTCAGAAATAAACTAGCCACTCTACACTCTAAGAAAAAAATACCCATTGTTGCGTAAAATTTTACTCTTTGTGGTGGTAAAAAGGGAACATGGTCGTTTGAAGGGTAAAACGCTACGCAACAGGGGTTGCGTCGTAATTTACTTAATTTCTGTGTAAAACGGTTTCCCAACATTGCGTCAAATTTCTTACCCAACTCTATTGTGTCAAACTGTACCCAACAAATGACTACCCATTATTTTGACCCCGCAACATTACTCAACACCGTTGTGTCCTATATTTACTCAGTAGTTGAGCACCATAACCCCAAGTGTTGAGTAAAAAAAGAAAACGTGCATTTTGACAGCAAACACGGACACTACACTGTTAAAAGTACTGGGTAATTATTTACTGGGTAGATTCCTTTTGGCATTTGTTGGTCCTTTGTTTACCCAGTTATATGGCACATTTTGCAGTTTGGTAAATAACAAAAAGTACCCAGCATTGGATGTACTTGTGGTCATAGGCGTTGGGCAACTGATACCCAACAAATGCGCACAAATATTGTATTGTTTCAACTACCCTTTCTTTGGGTAGAAAATTTGACAATCCCCCATAAGTTGGAGGAATTTTATTATTTTGTATTTTATTTTACACAAGTGAGGTGTACAACAAAAATGGTCGTTTTACCCAAAATCGATCAAAAGTTACACAACATTTTTAGCCAGCAGTTTTACACAGCAACATTTTACACTTTTTTTTTTGAGAGTGTACGTTCAGAAGACGTATAGGGAAGTCGACAACGATTCGTTGTTACAACGTTATATTAATATTGTTACTTACACCAAAGTCTGACTTCATTACAACGTTGTAAGAACGTTAATTTGTTATCTGGGTCATCATGTCGGACCTAGTAGAACTTCTTGACAATATTGGGGTCTAGAGGAACTTATAGACACATTCATCGGTAAGAAATTTTGCCTGTACTAATAAAATAAGAACCTATGTAGGGATTGTAGGCCTAGATGTAGACCATAAAGCTCTATTATGGAAACCCGTCAAAGCGATTTTGTAGTTACATTTCTGCTTAGCTCTGCTCAAACACAGTCATACATTACAACAGTAGTACTCTAGTACAGTGTGTATAATATATCCAGGTGACGATCACAGACAGGAGTTGTATAGCTGCGGCGTTTCTGTGGTAGTATTATTAATGAATAACAGTTTGTTCACTGGTCAACATGCATTAGATTGAGCCATTTTCAAGATGAGACAGACGCTTGCCTTTAGAAATTTACTAGTGTAGCTAAGTTAGATTGTATGGGTGGTTTTATTTACGATGCAATATATATTAAATAACTTGAGTATTGACAGGCATTGCCTGTCCACCTTGACTTTGGAGCTATAACTTATCAGTCACTATATTATCACTATCAGTCACTATTCAGTATCACAAAGGCCTGTCTGGATTGACCTTATTTTATTGGGTCAGCAAAAGTAGAGTTTAAACATAGCTGTTTGTTTTTCTTATTTTAAGAAAGCTTTTATTTTTACACACAGCATTAATTGTGCATTTTAGAAGCAATTAAAAATCACATTCAATGTCATCACAAAAGTTGGATAGTAACACTCATTCTGTGTTTCTAGAAAAAGACAAGTGAGAGAGTGTTTCCCTCAAACTTGGTTAACTTCTTTTATCAGTTTTTCTCAGAAGTTGGCTAAAGTTACTTCAAATAGTTGTGTACATTTTGTATTTTTTCCATAAGTTGGTAAAAATTGCCTTCAAATAGCTGAGTTAAGTTTTTGTTTAGCCTTAAGTTGGTTGATGGAGAAAATGTCTTCAATTACATGGGTAAGTGTAGTGTGGCGCATGGTAGGCAAAATACAGCCCCGGTTGTCAAATATGCCTGCGTCCTCTTGGCCTGATTACTTCTTTACCAGTTGATTATTTTAGTGTCTAGACTCCGAAGTTTAATGTAATGCATAAATTGTATCAGAATAAAGAATTTCAAGCAGTCATGCGACAATTCATGGCTGTTAACTTTCATTACACATTTTTTTAACGTAACTGTAAAACTTTCAAATGTACAATTTTTTTACTGGTTAAATGTACACAATAGTGTCTAGGCTACGAAGTTTAGTAGTGCATAAATTGTATCAGAATAAAGAATTTCAAGCAGCCATGCGACAATTCATGACTGTTAACTTTCATTACACATTTTGTCAATGTAACTGTAAAACTTTCAAATGTACAATTTTTTTTACTGGTTAAATGTACACAATAGTGTCTAGGCTACGAAGTTTAGTAGTGCATAAATTGTATCAGAATAAAGAATTTCAAGCAGTCATGCGACAATTCATGGCTGTTAACTTTCATTACACATTTTTTTAACGTAACTGTAAAACTTTCAAATGTACAATTTTTTTACTGGTTAAATGTACACAATAGTGTCTAGGCTACGAAGTTCAGTAGTGCATAAATTGTATCAGAATAAAGAATTTCAAGCAGCCATGCGACAATTCATGACTGTTAACTTTCATTACACATTTTGTCGAAGTAACTGTGAAACTTTCAAATGTACAAATTTATGAACTGGTTAAAACTTTGGTGTCTATCACTTTTTAGAGACATGGGTCGTTTTGTCCCCTACTAACAACTTGCTCAAAACCACAATTTGCTCCTTAATGTTTCAAAGACACCTTCAAAAATGTCAATGACACTTTCAAAGTACTCTCGGGTACTACTATTAAATGTGTTTTGGCCCTAAAGTTTCCAACTGTTGAGTAAATGTATGGGTCGTGATGCCCAAGTGTTGGTGACATGCAATTTTCCAACATTTGGTCAAAATGTTCTGTCCAATGTTTGGGTAAATTTTTTCGCCAACTGTTGGTTATTTGTTATGATCTAGTAGATGGGCAATGTAAAGAACCCAACTGTTTTTTTATACTTTTTGTTATGGTCCAACTGTTGTGTAAAATGTTTACTTAATAGTTGGGGATGGGGATTACCCAACGACCGTTGGGTAGAAATTGCCCAATAAATGTACATGTTGTCTATCGTACCAACGTTGGGCAAAAAGTTGGGAAATTTGTGCCCATTTTATTTTACAGTGTATTGAAAAAACCAGCCATGGCATACGCAAACTTCATGTCAAACATTTTTATTATTTTTATTCACCAATATTCAATTAAAATCAGTCAGATCAAAATATTATTACAATCAGCTTCACTTAAAAAAAATTCTTATATAAGAAATAAATGAATACAAAAATGTAAAAATAAAACAGAACAGAACAAGCAACGTGCAAAGAACAGATTAACAAAAAAAGAAAAGTAGTTTTTTGGTGTTGTTTTGTGTGTAAGAACTTTGACTTTAGTAAAACTAAGAACATCATCAACAAAAAACACTATAAAAAACATTTAAAATTTCAAATAATTTTCACTATTCCTAGCATCAATTTAAATTTTGGTTCGTGTTGAACTTCACATGTCAAACTACAAGGCTTGCAAAAAAAAGAAAACACTTTGCATATTTCAAATGTGCATATTTTCACTTTGAACTTTAACTGGCAAACTACTTACAAAGAGGAAAACACTTTACGTGTTTCAATAATTTTCCAGATTAACAAACTTTTCACAACTCTCTGGGTTGACCCTCTGTCCAATTTTGGGGATAAGATCTTTAATACAGTCATCATCTAGAAGTTCCAATGCAGATGAGTCAATGTCATTTTCTAAAAGAAAAACAAGTAATATTAAAACAGTTAACAATTTTTTTAACAAATCAATAGGCCCTACAAACCAACAAAAATAAACAAAAATAAATAATATGCAAGAATAAATAAAAATAAGCAAAAACGAATCAATATATTTAAAAAAATATTTTTTTAAAGTAAAAATTTAAATTAAAAATAAATAAAAATGAAAGAAAATAAAAGAAAATAAATAAAAATTAAATAAATTAACAAAAAATCAACAAATAAAGAAACACCACAACAAACAAACAAATAATAAATAAATAAAAGTGGAACTTATAGGCCTACTAGTAAGCTATGGGTTGTACATTGCTTTTTTCTATGGTAGGGTCTAAATAGGGTCGACAGTTTAGTTCCAACATGCTCAAGAGTCAATATCCTGATGTTAAATATTGTCAAGTCAGGGAACCAGACCAGTTATACTAACGTTACTATAGTATGGTAACTGATTTGTAAATGTGTAGCTGTATACATGTACAAATCAACACAACACTACATGTACATGCCATGGCCTGCAACGTTGTTTGGATATGTGATGTTGCAAAAAATTTTGAAAAGACAATAGGGATCTATTTTAGATTGAGTAGCATTTCCAATTTCAAAAGACAATCCTTCTTAAAATGCACTGGACTATTATGAATGGACTAGGGCCTAATAAGTGACAAAGTGACGTCTGTCTGAGCCATGCAGGCGTACACGACGTGATCCGATGCATACCGCATACGTGCACCCACTATTTTTCACGAGGGCAATTATCAAAACAGACCGGACTTATATTCCAATATAGCATTCTATTTTCAACTGAAACTATGCCCATGTTTTGCACAGGGACACCTGCTGTATTTCAGTACATCTTAAAATGACAATAATTACCTTCAAACCGGGGAATCAGAGATTCCAAGTCCCACTGCCTCAACTTGTTTACAACTCCTGCATCCGCCATGTTGTCTTGTCGTCAACGCCGCGTTCACACGTGCGCATCGTTTACCCAATTACGTGCAACATTTTACCACAAAAAGAGCATGTCCGGCTTTGTTTAGTAAGTCGCAAGGTAAGCTTGACCCTGTGGCGAGGAAAATGTGTTTTTGTACACATAAGTTGCTTTCACTGGCGAATTTTTTTATGCAACTTAAAAAGGTACAAATTACCTTCTCGAGGGTACTAGCCAAATTACCACGTAGCCCAACATTGCGTAAGAAGGTACTCAACTTTCGTACCCAACACATTTACTCAGCAAGTTTTTACACTTCATTTTTAGAGTGTATTCTTATTTTACCTGTATACCTTTCACAGCCACAGGCGGCTTCAAATTAACACAAGGTACATTTGGGACAAAGTCAAATGAGTGGCGGCAATGTATTAATTCTAAAAGGCACCTTTTCACCCCAATCTAGCAATAACCAAAATGCCTACAGGTCCAAACGAATGTTCACAGTATACAGTTTGACTGTTCCAGAAGAACTGATTGGGATTGTTTAAGAAAGCGCTCTGTTATTTGGTCTGAATTCACTAACGATGCAGTTGGCCAATTAATTTGATTCAACCGGTTGCTGTGATTTTCCACGGAGTTTAATAGAAAGAAAGTACGGTGTTGACAGAATGGTCAGAGGATGTCTTGCAGCGCCAGAGGGATATGTTCTATCATGAGCATAGCGTGCAATTAGCAATGCATGAAGAGAAGTTTGTTTGTTGCTGTACATTTTGTTTCTTCAAATCTGGTTTGCTCTTATTGAGGAATAATAGACAATTTGTTTTCGTGGACGCATTATACTGGAGACGATTAAGGTGATTGGGTCAAACCTGTTTAAAAGAAGCAACGGCAAATACATAACGAACTTAAATCCCACACGAGTTAGGGTAAAGCTAGCAGAATGTTCTTGTGTTTATTCTGGCATATTCAAATGTTTTTTAAAGCGATCCGAAAAATCAAACTAAGTCTGTCTTTACCTTTCTTAATAGCAAGGTTTTATAATTTTATTATTTATTAGGCCTATTATTATATTTTTGGGCAGTGATATCCATTAGTAGGTAAACATGTTTATGGGACCAATGAACAAACATTATAATATGCCGTACAGACAGCATCGACTTTAACTGGATCAGGCCAATAATGGACTTGATTATTTGTTCGTTTTTTTAATAATGTGTTTTTGGATCAAGGTTTATAACGGTGCATTTTGTTTACTGGGCTCTCTGTAAACCAGTTATGACATTTTATATTGACCCTGTCATATACAAGTTTCAGTATAAAAAAAATGTTTTGAATTTACCTGCTGAACCAAAATAGCCATCAGTATGTATAAACTTTGACTGCTCACTTTTTTCACCCCCCCTCTCTCTCTTACAAAATATAATAATGGATGATTTTTCCCATAAAAACTGTCATCTTATTGAATGCGAAGGAATTTTGTTATTTATACTATTTGTACAATCATACCAATAAGTTATGTTATAGTAATAAATGACGGCAATTCAAATTGTGACTTTCACGTGTATGATTCTATGCCAAGGCGTTCGGTCAAAAGCAAAAATTCACTCTGGTTTTTATCTTTTTATTTCTTAAACCTTCCCACAATATCTTTTGATTGCCCACTTTCCGTCGAGAGGTCAGTTGGTGTATGATGATCGCATACTTTGGGAAAATAAGCCATTCGCCTCGTAATGCAATCAGAGATGCGCACCGATGGGTTTAATGACTATCATTATACCTGATTGTTGCTTTATGTTCAAGTATTAATGGTAAATTTATAAATTAATGTGGGATTTGCGATTAAAATACCACATGGCCGGTAAACTTGTTCATTTGATAAAGTTGTGTTGTTGCATCAGTAGTTTGAAGTTACACCCAGCTTGAACAGGGGCGTGTTACACCCAGCCTAAACAGGGGTGTGACCACACAATTTCATGGGGGCGGCAAGCGAGGGCAAGGGCATAATGGGGTGCTATTTATTGTAATGAAACATTCATTGTGCATATCTTTATAGTTCCTGAGGGTGGTCAAGATGGGGGAGGGCTCTGAGCCGAGGAGGAGGGGCTGGAGTCCCTCCCCCACTGCGTTTAGAGAAAGCTTTCCTTAACGGGTGATACTTCCTGATTACAGAAACACAACCTGTAATTTTGCCTTACATAAAACAACAATTAACCAAGATTAAATATTTCCTATGTAAGTTTGCCTTACATAAAAAATAGATTACCCAAGAGTAATTATTTCCATCAATTTATCTATATTTAAGAAAAACAAATAACCTTGATGGACAAAACAATTTGCCGTAGTTTGACGTCAAACGAACAGTCTGATTCGTTACAAATTGCCGTTGATAATTTGGGTTGCAAATCTTCTATTTTGTTGGCCCTAGTAAGACCAACTTTTTTCTGTAGCTCGAACGTCTCTCTCATCCGATCACCGGATCAATGGATGAGCATCTTAATATATTTTGCCAAGAAAAAGAAAATGCGTAAAGCTCTGATACTTATTGATTTTTTGACATACATTTAAGAGTGAAGTTTACATTACTTGAACGAAAAAGAAGCAATGTTCCCGTTATCTATGGGAAAAAGCTACAAGCGGGTTTCAATTGACATTTTCAAATTGTTGAGGGCTTTCATAATTCTTAAACAACGTCTAATGTATTAATTTAAAAACATTGACCAGTTTTAAAAGGACTTTGTTTTTTTTCCTTATAAATTATTGAAGGGTTTCTTGATTTGCTTTCAGAAAAGCCTACATTTTAATCAATTAAATAATGTTAATATGTGTACCGATCTCATGAAGAGTTAAGTTCCATGACTGCATTAAAGATATATTGGAAACAACAGATAAACTGCATCAAGTCTTGGATTTGCGATTTTCTAATTCCAGTCAGTGAACTACATTGTTACCGAACTATGAATAGCAATATAAATTTATTAATATGTTCTGTCCAAACCCAGGAGCAGAAAGTGGAGGAAGAACTTTTAACTTCAGGGGTGCGCAATCCTGGAAATTTGCCACAAAAGTTGAAATTTCCGCATCCAGCAAGTTTTAATCACTACGTCAAACAGCTCAAACGGCTCAGTTAATGTCAATGTTTTTGTATTGTATTGTTAAATTCTTACATAGTCTTATTTAGATTTTATGGTTTTTTATGTGAGCTGGGATCCATGGGCGATCAATGAGTGTTCTTATGAATAGATCACTCAGGATAAAAGCGAAATAGTTAAATACATAAAGTAAAAAAATAAATAAAATGGGTGTAAATGTTTAGACCTATAAATTTGAAATCGAAGTAAGTGGGAACAAATGAAACTTAAAGGTCAAAGATTAAAACCAATATTTGAAGGCTCAACAGTAAAGGTCTAAGGGGGAATACCAAAGGTCAGACACAGTGGCTGACACAAAGAGCTAAACGTGACGCACCAAGACCCAAATATCCGAAACTAGGGTTAGGACTTCAAGGTCTCCCACCATAGTGCAACCAATATCAAAGAATCTGAGACTTAGACCCGACACAAGAACCAAGGAAGACACGAGACCAACACTAAGACCCACATTTTGGAATCAGGAAGTTCCGAGAGTGTGACCGAGAATTGAATTAGTACAGCAATGCCATAATAGTCACAGTCGCCACTGTGCATTTTGCCATGTGGGTAACACTGGTGCATATACGGAGCTCTGGTGCCTTGTAAATGACCTACCTCTGGAACAAACATTCCTGTTTTTGCATCCCAGTGGAGACATCTTTTGTTTTTTCCTTTTGTTCCTGTAGTTAAGAACCTCCCATAGACTTTGTACACAAAATTCCTTGTGGAGCAACCCAGTCTTTAGAATTTCCCCATGGAGACCCTTTGTTTTCCCTTTTCTGTTTTGTTCTCGGTCTCCATAAGGTAGTGAATATGAAGGCATGCACTTAATCCGGAACTGGTAGAACCATAATACATCATACGGTCTGAATCAGAACCTTTGAGACTTTCGTCACTGTCCAAAGTAAAGTTTAACAAAAATGTAAACAATGGTATCAAGCGTAAAGATACCGTTCATGTTTGAAAAAGCGACAGTCCCCCACTTCGTCAAGCATATTACAAACAAGTTGTTTGTATATAAAAAGGTATTTCGAACTTTTGTGTCTATTTTGAGAAAAACCTGTGTGTATAAACATGATTGAGACAAGTAAGTGATTGTGCAGTGCTTTTGTTGGAACCGCTTCAAGGATTTACGGTTCTTGTAAAGCTTCTTAAGAATCGTTACCATACTGACGCCATCTGCTGCTCTGCTGTGAGCCACAACAACCTTAAGTGGTTTAGATTACACAAACGAAAGGTACCTGCTGCTGTCCCTTCCAGTCTCGGTCTGGTTACTGCGACGAAAGACTATCATGGCTGCATGATGGTGGAATCTGTAGGGCATTGAGCTCTGCAATGTGTTTATCATGAAGATTCTTTATCTCTTATTTTACCAAAATAATTCACTTTGGTTTTCTGTATAACGCCTACAATTATGAATTCGCTGGGGAGTAGTGTCAGACAGTAGACACGCGCAGGCCAAATGACTGAGACAAATCACACAAATTGGCTCCGCCCTTGCGGTGTAATTGCAAATTAAAACACAATTACCATCAATGACGTCTGCGGCATTTAATTTCAACATCTTTCTTGGCCCCACTACTCACCTCAGGCTAACTCGCCAATAAAGCATATAATCCTTGACAATCTGCCCGGACCTAAGCTCTACAAACACTGACAGATGTTGTGCTACTGAAATCACCTGTAATTCTTTTTATTACTATTAATTTTTTTTTTTATTTATTATTATTCTGACCAGTGTTATAATGTCAGAGAAGAAACATTTTTTTTTTTTTTTGAAACTGCCCTTGACATTGACATGACATATCTTTAACATAAGAAAGATTACCATCTTCAAGAAAGAATATACACTGACGTAACCGGGGGGCTGCAACTGCCCCTCCCCCACCCCCACTCAGGACACTTGCCCCCTCTTCTCCAACCCAATGAGCTTGAAACAAATGCACAAATGAATAGTTACATTAAAAAGCCCCAAATTATGTCTTATCAGCCCCCCTAAAAATGTATAGCTACCCTATTTTATTTAACGGATAATTCTTCAGAAGTAAGTTTACAGTATCAGGAGAAATACCAGCAAATACTGAATCTGTCTGTGGTTGTATTTATTATGTCTACCTGGTGTTGATGGGATGATCTTCTGCATTGTATTGGTTCTATTTGGGTTTCAAAATGTCCCCGGGTGTTTTAAAACAAGCTGGAGCAACAGTTACTGGTGTGCTCTTAATGCCAAAGAATAGAGTGCACGACCTGGCGACATGAGCTGGATTAAGTAATTTGTAGGATTTGAAAGTGGTTTCTAATGAAGGGCGAAAATTAAAATCAAATAAGAAAATTGATTAATAGAAAAAAATGTATAAGCAAATACATACCTTAAATCATTAAATATGAACTTTTAATTTATGTTTTTTATTTTTTTATTTTGTTTACGTAGTTTTATTTCGATTGGAGATACCATCATATAAGTCTGCCAAGTGCTCTTGAGTGCAGTCCACAAAGCAGAGTGTATAACTTCCGTCAAATCAGATTTTAAAAAGTCATAATTTACTATTCAATGAAGTCAATTCTGTAGTTTTGACAGAATTATTGAAAGAAATGCATTGCCTTTTTCACCCATCAAATTGAAAAAGAAGTATTTGAATGGTTCGGTGCCGAGCCGCAAGTTTAAAAATCGATGAGTTACTTTTAGATTGTTTGAAATAACAATGAATCAATGAGATCACCATTACTTCCCTCAACGCTGTTTTGACAACATCCACAATACACTAACGTTCATGAAAGAGGACAAATCTCCTATCAATTTACCCCCAGAATCACTTTAGGTACGCAATTAATAGCTAGTTCAGTCATAACTGTTACAATCCATCCATCATATCGGCCTAAGGACGGATAATGACTAGGCATCGGCGCCAGACAAAATGGCAAACTTTTCAGATTTAAATAATTTACCAGACTGAAGCGATTACAGTCTCTGCTTAGAATCACTCTTCCTGCCATAAGTCGGATGTAAAAAGAACGCATCAAAAGTGTCAAATGTCTTGTAGCCATCGAAGTTTGCTCACGTATAAATCAATTCAATCCCTTCATCGCGGTGCATTTTGTAGTGAGTTAATAGACCAGACAAACCCCTTAGCAATGTCAGCTTTTGAAAGGCGGTGTAACTGAGCGGAAAGAAATGGAACGTTTAGGATGTATTGTTCAGGAAATACTCTTCCCGTTTTGAGACCATTCTAAAAGGTTTTCAGCCTTCTCTTAAACAAGATTTAACCATTCAAATCAGGATACACAACAGCAACATTGAAAGATATCAACATCTGTAGTGAGTTTTTCTTTTTTCTTGTTTCCCCCTTTCTTTTTGTTTTGCTTCTTTTCCTCTCATTTAATACCGTCGCATTCAAACACCTTATCAGTAGTGTGGTGAGCTTTCATAACCGGAAATAAATAAAGATTCACGTGACCAATATGAGTATTAAAAGCTCCCCTTGTCTTGATAAGACCGAAACTTTAACTGAGCGCTTCAGGGCAATATTCTGTAGGAGGAAAGGGGCTGCGGATGCCCCAATGTAGCTTTTTAACCGAAAGATCTCAATGTGTCAGGTATAAAACTATTCTGTCCATTTTTAATGTCCTTAAGGGTGGTCTCCTACAAGGGACTAAGCTCGGGCCATTGGGTTTTCTTGCAAAATTTAATAGTGCTGTTCATTCTGAAAATGTCACTAACAGTCGATTGCTTATAGTTTGAAGTATGTTGAAGATGTGACTATTGTAGAGAACATTGGAGGTGATGATTCTCACAATATGCAATATGTTTTGAATGAGTTTAGTAAATGGGCTATTAAAAAAAAAAAAAAAATCAATCTAGATAAATGTGCTTCAATGACTGTATACTTTGTGAAGAATATCCCCGAGCTACCAACTCTACACATTTTATCCTCTGATCTCCACACGGTCGACTGTGTTAAGATTCCTGACGAAAAGTTATACATGCTTAAACTATTGAACAAATTCCAGTCGTCCATTCCAGATTTATTAACAATTTATAAGGGTTACATACGACCATTGACAGAGTGTACAGCTCCAGTATGGAATGCAGGATTAACTAGAAGCTCATATCAACAAGTTAGATCAAGTGTTCTTGTTTTGCTTTGATTGTGGCTCCTTGTCTTTCATCCTGTCTCATTCAGACACGTTTGCCTCACATTTTGTATTTTGTATATAACTTGGTATGTAGAGGATTTTGTTAGGTCTGACACATCTATGATGACAGTTTGTTTAACTTTT
The DNA here is from genome assembly GCA_023634235.1 of Pisaster brevispinus. NCBI lineage: Eukaryota > Metazoa > Echinodermata > Asteroidea > Forcipulatida > Asteriidae > Pisaster > Pisaster brevispinus. The sequence goes on along the minus strand of JAMKCF010000009.1, from coordinate 21,250,209 downwards.
GTCTTGACCTGGACAATTTTAAATGTATAATTTTATGTACTTTTGTCCGAAGATTTAAAATAAATAAATAAATAAAAAGCGTGCTCTTGAAATTATGTTGGGCTTGGGTTATGTAAATTACGATCATGTAGGTATTAAATTATATTTAGTGTCACTCCATGACCGCAGAAAATATGATCTTTGCATCAGCTTTGCTTGGTTACCCAAGCCACCAGGTTGTAGTGTTCAATATCAATTAAGAAACAGTTCCAATCTTTTCGAAATTAAGTGCAGAACAAACAGATGCAAAACTAGTCCGATACCTCACTTCGTCAGTATTTTGAATCACGTATACATTTCTCTTTGTTAAAATGTGTGTTATTTGTTTTTTTCTGGTTGTATTTTAGTTTCATGTGTAAATCCATAACTTTTTTTTAGGAAGTGATTTTATTTACATTGTATTGTTTTTAAGTTGTAAACTTTGTAGCAATTTAGCCCCTGGGCTACAAACGCAAATGATGTTCCCACAACAATAGTTAATACTTATTTTAAGAAATTCTTATTCTGATTGCGATGTATCATTTCTATGAAAATACACCTTAAAAATAAAAGTTTATCTTTATTAGTCGCACCCAATTACATGGAAAGAACTTTCACAGTGCATAAGCCACTACAATATTTGTACAACATGTTTGTTGTATGCATTTGTTTCTTTTTAATATTTTATTCAACTGTAAAAAAAAAAAAAAAAAAAATAATAATAATAATAATAATAATAATGCTAAAGTTGGGGGGGGGGGGGGTGTTAAGCACCAGTGAAATCAGCGCAACCGGGCTTGAACCTACTACCCCCATATACCAATCCAGGTATCAGCATACAGGCCCACCAAGCTATCCAGTCATCTAATGATTAACGTTTCTTGTAAATTTGAGAGCAGATTTCAAGACTTGCAAAAGGCACATCTTGCAGTTGTACCGCATTCGATGTTACATTTAGTAAATTCCGCTGAATAAAATGGGCAAAGCGGTGATCAAAGCCTACATGATCAAGCCTTAAAAATAAAGTAATAGACAATGACGGACACAATAAACAAGCACTTCTCATTGTTGAAGTTTGTGATTTTTTCTTATATACCTGCACTAAATTACTAGGGAAGCTTGCTCATTAGATAAAGTCCCTAACTATCTTTGATACGCTGACTAGAGAGGCGTCTGTACAGCACTTTAAATGACAAAATGTATTAATTTGTCAAGTAACAATCAAGTAACGGGCTCTTGTTTTTACCCTAGCAGAGTCTTTTGAGAAATGAACTGCTGGGGTCGGAACACGAGGCCATAAAAACAGGTTCAATTTTAACTGAAAGTTTTAGGTTTTGTGTGTGTGTGTTCTTTTTACAGCTTAAAATCATCTTTACAGTTCTAAAATGTATATCAAACATGATGTTATAGATACGATTTTTATGTTTACCCTTTTCTCCCAACAATTTTCAAAAGCTTACTCCAGTATTAAATCATTGTATGAGGCTGATATGTTGTTTTTAAAATCTGAAGCATGCTTTTGCAAATTTGGGGAGAAAAGGATAAACGAACATTTACAAATATAGGTAGAACATTTTAAAAAGGTATAGTTATTTAAATTAACTACAAGTAGTTTTGGTTAACAAAGCAGATTGCGTAACTTTTTGTTTTAATCGAAAAATGTTGTATCCATGGTATCGGAATAAAATTAATTTTTTTCTTGATTCCCTGCAGTTAAGATACTGCATTGGTTAGCTAGAGTGGAACATTTATCGAATACTATTGCTGATGTTAAAAAACAAATTTGTTTTATTGCTTTTGTATAGAAGTGTAAAACCAAATTTGAAATGGGAAAGGGGTGGAGTTCGGTCAATATTTCCCAACCTCGTGCAGCAAATCATTGTGATTTCATTTATTCATTCTTCTCATTGAGTTTTTTCAACGAGTGTGTACCTTGGTTTAGTACATAACAGTGATGGAAAACACCGTTTTTAATAAACTTGTCACTAGTAGTGAGAACCAAATATCCGGTGAAATGTTTAAAGTCTGAAATGCTACGACAGGGAAAGACCGCAGTGCCTCGTCCCCAAGCACGCGGCTTTAAAGCATATAATCTCTGGGAAAAAAAATCATGGACTCGTGGTTTTTTTTCTTTCTGGAAAGCTTAACCAATGTGATGAGAGTTTCCCGCGTTGATTAAAGTGAGGGTATTCCTTTGGTAATTACTCAAAAAATTAATGACCATAAAGATCAGAGGAGAGCTGATGATATAAAAACACATTGTTAAAAACGACCCCGTATCAAGAGAAAGAGGTACATTTAAAAAAAAATAATAAAATAAATGAATTTGAGAAAGACTTCATACACATGACAGCACATAATTCTATCCAACAAGGGTGTTTTTACTTGCATTAACTTCGATGACCAATTGATATGCATACGTTGGGGTACACCAAGTGAGGATACTGGTCTTTGACAATTACCAAAAGTGTACACTGCTTTTGAAGTTGCGAACAGGACCAAATGTCATGGCTCTGCTTACCAAATGATTGTACGCTTACGGAGACCTGTAAATGCGTGATGCTATGAGCCGTAAGCACAGAATTCCCCGGTTAGTAGAAACGTAAAATTGGGCACTGTGTGATAGCAATGGATGCACTCATTCATAAACCAATGATGTGTGTTAAATTATTAAGAGTGCCAACTAGAGTGTGTGTCTGTCATACATTGACAACATTCCATTGTTTCGTTGTTTGATACTATTCTATTTCCACTGCAGAAGATCAAAAACTACAGTTTGAAAAAATCGTGGTTAAATTTCTTGGACAACATTTAAAAAAACCATTAGTCGACATAGGTAAAGGAAGCAATCCATGTTGAGAAACACGAGCAGAAGACACCAATCCTGCTGTCTGTTTATTGCAAAGTGGGAATCGACCTTATTCCCTAATTCTCAAAGCTGGTAATATAGGCCTATTCTGAGGTGTCGACATTTTGTTGTTAACGAATAAGATATTCGTTAGGACAAAATGAACTTCTTTAATTCCACATCACATGATAATCGATGTGAGTTTACCATCTTGTAGGCTGTGACTCGATTCAGGAAAAGAAGATATAAAGTGCATAACAGAAATTGTCAACGTGTAACATTTTCCTCGACATGTTTATCCAGTAAAACTAAACTACAACAGACTAACCATTGTCGTACAATACCCATATAAAAAAGCAACTATAACTCTTACCTGTTCAATTCGTGGCTGTGTTTCGCACTCCTCAATTCCAGAGTAGAATCTCTAACGATCAAGCTCACAGGTATCACACAAGTGTCTATTGCCGGTTTGAGCTGTGGCATTCAGGCCATTTATACTCACCAAGAGTCCGCCTACCCAACCCATCATGCTGTTCATCTTGCCTTGGTGACGTCCACCCACCGAAGCCAGCCCCCCCCCCCCCCCTACACACACACACGTTCAACATAGAACATGACACAGTGACAGTTAATTGAAAGGGATCCCCAAGTAGGATATTAGACCTAACCAGGGATGGGTTTTTGCCATAAACGTTACTGGCATCCTCTTTCATTATGCTTTCCTCTCTACATGATTTGCATATGTTCCCTGGGAGTGAAATTTCATGCTCCATTATCTCCCAAGTGTTTACAGAAGACGGCATTTTTTTCGGCTATGGCTTTTGAATAATTTATTCATGAGGGGAGAACTAAGCAGCTAATCAGTGATGGAAAACAATTTGGAGTCGTCTGATTGGACGCTTGTACAGGCAGGGTCTTCCCAACAAGTGACCAATGGGAGGGTAGGAGTGAATTGTCAGTGATTGGATCTAGTTGGCCACCCTACTACAAAAAATTGTTGATTTTGCTTCACAGCGGCAAGTTTTCACAGTTTCTTTTTTTGCTCACCTAGTTAAGCAAAACATTGATTGTTGTCATTATGATTTTAATCAGGGTCAATAGGATAAACACGGAAATAGCGGTGTACAACTTGGGATTTAAATTGTTTTATGCTAGAGCCCAATTGTATTAGTAAATTAATAGTGTTTGCAAGAGCTCGCTGTCAAGCTATTAAACAAAATAATTTCGATCATAAAATTAATAGGAGCATGTTATTCATTTATTCATTTTCTTAGTTTACATTGTTTCGTCATTGTTTTCAAGGTCGATGTTTGGTTTTAATTATTTCAACCGCCAGTGACTTTCAGACCACGATCTGTATCAACTACATGTCATTCAGCGTCTAGTAAAAGACTCGCACCATTGATGTTTACCTGAACAAGAAGATAGTTTATCCAAGAAGAACCAGCGCCAATTACAAGAAAGAATAACTTCAGGTTTTACTTTTTGTGTTTTTATTTGAAAATTCTGAAAGATATTTTCCTTTGCACATCTAAGGTATGAGCGACATTCCTTCCTCTCTATAGACCTTTATGGTGCAGCCATCGTTTTTCGCTCTCATTCAAATCATTGTAACCAACCGAGGATGGAAAGAAAAATAGTCTGGTTCCTTTTTGTACAATAAATATTATCAATCATTATTGTTATTAGATACAGAGGAACAAGATGGTGGGAGCATGACAAAGGTATATTCTGCTTCCATCCGCATGACAAGCAAATGAGTTTATCAAATCAGTGTGCTCGTGGGGAAGTGCAGCACTTGGAGGTTAGTTTTGTTAAGGAATATTGAAGAAAATAATGATCATAATAAAACAGGATGCGAATAAAACAATGATGGCTGTTATCCAGACTGTTTTGGGTCATACTAGGAGACACCCTGCCCTTAAGATACCAGTCCACAATACCCCTTTATGAACAGCCACGTGCTCCCTCATGCTACATTGCATTCTGGTAAAAAAAAAACCTCTCACCTGACGCAATGTCACATTTCCGCAGATTGATGCATGGGTATCTCTTGATGCATTTGCAATTTCGTACAGATGGTTGCATTTACTTACTCCCTGCTCATTAAAGGGCATGCTGACAGAATGCAAATATTTATTTTATTGTGTTAGAACGCAGTCATATGATTTATTATCAATGTTTGTCATTATCTAGCACCATCCTTGGACAGATTTCATAAAGCTGTATGTAGGAAACATTGCGGAAGGAATTGATTGGCCAACCATGGAGGAAGGAAATAACTGAGAATGAGCAAGCAAGACTTTCGTTTGCTTAGCAAATTTAGTTGTGAGAGATGCTCTTTGACTGAATAAGGAAAAATATTGGTATAGTCTTTGTACGAACTGGAGATCTCCACGATACCAGTAGCGTAGCCAGACATTATCGGGGTGGGGCAAGTGGGGGTAAAGACATAATTGTGGGGGATATTCAATGTATCAAAAGTATTTGTTGGGAAGGGGCAAGGGTTCTGAGCGGGGGGGGGGGTGCTCCAGCCCCGCCCCTCGTTAATCCACTGCATGTTAAGGTGTTTTAGCCTACGGTAAATCTACCCCGATTTCAATTATCGTTCTAAAATGTTGTTAGGAGCTCGTGTTTCAGATATCAGGGCGCTGTTACGTGTTTTTGCTTCTTTTATTCTTTTTTTTGTTGACTTTTTGCGGGTTTGTTTATATTATTATTTTTTAAATAGATTATTTGGGTCTTGTTCACAATTTTAAATTCTGTTATACCAATGCCTTCATGGGTAGTGAAACATAAACTTGTCACGATTTGTTGGTTCCTTTTTTATGTGCATTACCAGCATCTATTGAGATGCCGTTTGCTGGAATACTAGTGTTTTATCAAATAATTTGGCCGTACCGTTCCTTTAAGATTGATTCCTACCGTGGAAATTACAAGTTTCACCCGTCACATATCCATAGTGGACTCGCCTATCACGCGTCATCGCTGTTTATTATGACAGTGCCCAATTTATTGCGGGAAGAGGTTGACGAAAAAAAGTCAGTGTGTTGAGAAACAAACCCAACAAGGACATAATGGCCTGACTGTTACACTGCGTAGCGGAGCCGCTGGTGGGAAAACAAAAATGCATTGTTCAAGCTAATTTAACGGTGGTGTTAATAACAGAAGAACGTGCCCACCAAATTGTAATTAAGTTTCGTTTTTTGTGAATTTGGAATGAGAAACCTGACTTTGTTTTACATGGAAACATGGAGGCCTCCTATTGTAAACATAATCATATGCTTCGTTGTTTACACGGCCGTTCACAATCGTTAAATTTCTTTAATTGACAGAAAGCATGCAGGCGTGAGGCAAAAGCTTACTCAAGGTCCGTACGTATCATTGGACCTCAGTTCTTGTTTTATACTTAGCCTGTATTTCTATTAATAACTTGACAGAACCAACAGTCCTTTTGGTGCTTAAAAAATTGAAAGTAATTCCATAGGTTATGCTTCAAAATCAAGGGATGTCCCAGTGGCGTCAATGATGTCCAGGCTCAAAAAAAAAAAAAAAAAAAAAAAAAAAAATTGGTGCACCCTTTGTCCCCCCCCCCCCCCAAAGGGAAAAAAGTGTTACTCCATTTTCGTCGTTGGAAGTAAACTGAGATTACCAGTAGAAGGGTGTTTTAGAAAGAGGACATCAGCTTGGAAAGTCATCTAGTTGAAGCCTCGTTCCTTCAACTGGTTCTATTTGTATACTGTGTATTTAATGTTCCTATGTTTCTATTTGCACATTAGCTTTATGAGAAGTAATGAAAATTTATCATGTGTAGTCTGTGTGTAAGACACTAGAGTTAGGACTGTTGCTACGTGATAAATTATAGCAATTATAATGCAGCACTCATATGTAAGTAAACGTATTCAACAATAATTGCTGATATTAAGGAAGATTCTACTGAGCAAAAGAGTTTATGTTTGTTTATTTTCAGAATCCAAGTAATTTAAAGGGATCGTTGGTTCTGGAAGAATAAATTAATTCTCATCAATGTTCAAGAAACACACCGTACAACCAAGCTGTTTAAATTCATCCGTAGGCTATGGATTAAACCAAATAATATTCGTTATCCCTGATGCAAATTTAACATTGAATCGTTGCGGTACCGAATTCGAATTATAGGATTCGAACTGCCTCTAGCTACCGGGTAATCTCGGTTGTCTATTGGTTAGGCACCTGCAGCCGATTTCACGAAACGCTAGGATTAGTCCTATCTCGAGTTAGGACGAGTAACTAGTCCTAACTTAGGATTAATTTTAAGGTTTACATGGTACAGTGCAAGGCTGGGACTCGTCCCAAGTCCTAAGATTAATCCTAAGTTAGGAAGAGTTTGGTGAAATCCACGGCTGGGCCCAGTTTCATAGCGCTGTTTAGACCAACATTTTTACTTACGAATCGTTTGCTTAGCAAAAATAACAGGATACCAGTCAGAAATGGTGACCTTTTTTTTTTTGGCTGGTAACCTCATTCTTAACAACTTTCATTCTGTGCTTAAGCAGCTTCATGAAACCGGGCCCTGCTTTGGAATTGGCAAAGGTCGTGGATTTGATTTCCACCCGAGTATGCCTGTGGCTTTAAAAACTGTTTACAAAAAAACATGCTTACAGACATTTTGTTAGCACACAGTGCTTTACACAAATCGGTGCGGGTAAAGCCAAATAATATTCTTTAAATGTATCAAATATCTTGTCAAACAAGTTAAAAACGGATCATATTTTCTCAGGGATATGTGCTATTCATCATGCACTGTTGCTTGTCATTATTTATTTCCATTTTGTATATATAACTTTATCCATATATAGGATATTACGGTATTCACCTATTTTCTGACAATATTTCAGACGGCAAAATTTCTTTTGAGGAATAGCACTAGAATAAACTTGATAGTCAATGGGTTTTCAGAATGAAACTTAATATTCTTTCTTGTTGATTTCTTTTGTCTTTCCTTTTTTCCAAACATTAACTCTCCTTTTCAATCCTTTTCTCCAGAAATAAATTTCAAGACAAGTCCAAGGATTCAGATCCTAATAATCCCTGGATTTTATTTCTAGTCACAATGGAATGCTTTTAGGAATCTGATTGTGTCCTTGGATCTCACTCACTCATCTTCCTACATCTGAATGTCAACATTGTGCGGAAGTTTCCCGTCCGGTGCCAAAAAGAAATCGAAGCTCTGGCACTTCTTCACATCATCAACGTCCTTCAGTTTTCCAAGTGAAGCAACAGTAAAAAAAAAATTGCCTTCCCTTCTTTCCCTGACGTCCTCCACCTTTCATTTCTGCCATTTCCTTCTTTTGATTGAGTGGGGATGTAATCTCAAGTGTTGTAAATTGATCCATTGATTTGCTATCAATTACAGCTCAGGCAAACAGAAAAGATCGAATCTTCGTTTCGTGTTTTTATGATGTGACAACAAAACAATGAATAGTTTTGTATATCTCTGAGGAGAAGGAATTAACGATTTCTTGATAATTGTTTACTTGTTGGACGAACACTGAATTGCTGTCTTTTCCGAGAGAATTGCGTGAATAAATAATTGTCTAGAATTAATTGTAACTCTTTTCTTTTGGTCGTATCTATAAGGAAATGTGTCGTGGTGTGTCGTGGCCGAGCGGGAGCTCTGGAGTCTGGTATTTCTAATCAGCAGAGTGTGGGTTGGAGTACCGGTCGGGGCACTTTTGTCCTTGAGCAAGATATTGCTTTGTCCTTCGGATGGGACAATAGACGCTGTTAATATGTCTCGTGTACTAGGATTGGTAGTGCAAGAATACCCCGAATACTAATCGTGGAAGAGTATGGGATAACCACGGTGTTTCTAGTTCACATTGGCAACTAAGCAAGACCCTTGTTTAAAGGTTTCCTCGAGACTACCTCGAAAATAAAAATAGGTATGGGTACCACAGTTTCTTAAAGGACATACAGTTTAGAGCACGTAGGCACTGGTCGAGAAACTTGGACATGTTGCCTTGAATTGGGCGCTTTGGGCTATAAAAGCGTTTGATTGGAAATTAATATGGTTGAAAAGATGTTTTAAAAGTAGAAAATAAAGATTCACACAAACATTCCTCAAAATTGTGTGGTTTTCATTTGAAATCGTGAGCTAACACGTTCCGCTAGCTCCAATGTCCTACTAGCTTAGAAGAAGACACCAGTAACTTTCAAATATGTTTACCCGTAACTGAAGATTTTCAAACTGCACCCCGTGTTTCTAAGGCTCAGCTAACTAGCAAATAATTTGACAATAGCTGAACACTTTGGCACACTTCCCGGGGCTTAGCGAGGCCAGCTGGTTGTTTTTCCCTAAAAGACTTTCCCCAATCCAAATGAGAATCACACCATGAGCCCAATTACGTGATAAGGTTTTGAAGGAAATACTCTTCTGATTTTGTTTTTGTTTTGGTGATGTTTTTTTCATGTTCTTGTGATTTTTAATGAGTTTTTTTTTATCCCCCTTATCGTCTGTTAATCATGTATACCATGGGAGTCAGTTTTGTTTTGTTTTGTATTTTTGGTTCCTTTTACTGGGATGAGCGAAATGTAACGCGAGTAGCCGAATTATTACTAATAATATCACAAACCAGTTATACTGTGAAACAGGCTCATTTTTAACTACAATTTTTCATTTCACTTTTTTTTTTTATTAAAACATTTTTTTAAATATATTGTATAGCAACTTTTCTGTTCTTTTCAAAGTTCTTTTCAAAATGTTAGAATCGTGCGGCTAATCCTCGTTAAATATTACTGCAAGAACAAAGCAAGAGTTCGGTGCACTTTCGGTGCACTACAATTTTTCATTTTCACTTTTTTTTCTTTACCTTTCCATTTAATATAGCAACTTTTCTTTAAGTTTTTTTTCAAAATGTTAGAATCGTGCTGCTAATCCTCTTTAAATATTACTGCAAGAACAAAGCAAGAGTTTCGGTGCACTTTGTAGCGTGTCGTGGCCGAGCGGTTAGAGCATCGGACTCAAGTTCTGGTGATGGGTCAACAGGGTGTGGGTTCGAATCCCGGTCATGACACTTGGTGTCCTTGAGCAAGACACTTAATAACTATAATTGCTTCTTATCACCCAGGGGTAATTTGGTACCTGTGTGGGTAGAGATGGTTCTTGTGATTGATTTAGCTTGGTGCGCTACATATTTGGCAGCACAGGCTGTATACTCCCAAGGGAGCTGAGATGGTTTAAGGAATGAAATAAATGGCCAAGTGATCAGGGGTAATAATGTTGAAGCTCCATGAGCGCCACTGAGTGACGGATTTGAGCGCTATATAAGATTTTTTTTCGGGGGAGGGGGTACCTCTGTACAAGAGGAAAATAGTGTGTTAAAGTATGGGAACATGGGAACATGCGGGGGGGGGTACCATCTGTCCCATGTCGGGCATGATATGATGTCCGAAGAGCAGGAATCAGTTTGCAGCAGACGTGCTGGGAAGGAAAGTGGTGAAAACTATGTTAATCAACTGTTACGAGGAATGTCTTTCTAGACCTCCAGGTGCCACGAACACAAAACATGAATGTGTTTATGAAATCAACAAGCCCGTGTTTGCTTCCTTTGTTAAGGTTGCTCGGAGCACTCTGGTTTTCCGATGTGGCAAACTCGCTCAGCGCACTATGCAGGAAATCACTGTTATCAATGCTCTATTTGTTGTTGACATTCGACTTGAAGCTTTCTTTTTGTAATGCTACAACTATTTTTCTCCTCAGTAATAACTACTACTGGAGGTAGAATCACAGGCATACACCCCGTGAGGTGATACCTTGCTCTATGGTCATACACTCCCCTTCACCAACACCAACCTTTGGACTCAGGGTGATGGCCCATGGTTCGCCCCCACTCCCTATTTTTTCAAGCAGTGGAAAACAAAATATGGATTGTGCTTGTAAGGAAAACAGATAGAGAACAATGTGATAGATTCGTCTCCAAAAACGTGCATTGCGTGATTCTTGTGTCTTTCCAATAGACAAACTTAAAGGGCTGTAAGGTTGCGTAGGGCCGTAATTACGTCTTTCTATTAGTAAGCTCAACTCGATTTTCGCAATCATCTTCAACTTTTCTTTCACACGGGTCTACGCCACGGGGCTGATTTCCTGTTGTCTTTCGGTCTCCTGTTTGGTGAAGTTAATGTGTGTGTGTGGGGGGGGGGGGGGGTGGGTGATGAAGAAGCTGCAGTCTGGGTATGGTGTTGTATCTACGGGTGTAGCAGTACTTTTTGTGAAAACAGAAATGACTTCACCATTCCAATTCTCTGCCTGAGTACCTCGCAGACCTAATCCAGCTATTTCTATTACCATACGGCAGTCTATCTATACTTAACAATTGTTTGAAAGTGTTGTACTCAGAATGACAAATCGGGAGTTTTATTTTGTAACGACAACGAGCCCCCTTTGGTTTTGTTTCACTCTCGATCTCCCACTGACAATCTCAAGCTAGTCAGTTGAAGTTTTCGGCCCTCAGTTTCCCCATCTTGAGAACACTCCACAGTGTATCTGAAAGCACGGCACCTGCTGAACATATCCACTAGTGGGACCATCGACACATCCCGCCGGCAAGTTCCTTAATTCATGACCAGGTGCACGTTCATTAGTCTCTCCCACGTTCTATCCTTTGTTCGCCCCTCATTTTTCGCTTTTCATTTACCCCGGCCAATAATCGTCATCGGGCCTGGAGTGTCATCTAGCGCTATGATGAACGCAGAGCAAATAGTTCACTTGAAGCAATCGTCGATAGGTGCACGACGGAGTGAAGAGGAAGGGAGATCGTCAGTCACTGTCGGAATGGCCCGATCCCGGAGAGACGGCCGCGGCAGTGATTAAACAGCCGCAACGGCCTGACTGTTGATCCAATCTCCCCGATAGGACCTCCTTATATTGAGCAAAAGTGATTGAGAACCACAACCCAATAGGTATTTGCTCCTGATCGGGTGCCCCTATGTTAACTTGTTGGGTCGGAGAGTCTGGAGGTGACTCAATATTTATTTTTCAATAAATTATACTTGATGCAGTGTCTTAAGATAAACAGCTTAGTATTTATTCTTATAAACACCTAAATACTAATTCACGAGTAAGAATTGAGCGTGGTTGGGGATAAGGGACGGGCCTGGCGAGTCCTTTACGGGGGGGGGGGGGCGTGAGACATTTACCTGGGGGCAGGAGGGTCACTGATGCATCTGTTATACCGTCAATTTCGTTTACCATTATATATATAAACTGGTAATTTGTGTCTACAACAAATTTATCAAAGAAATTGTCATTGCATTAAGAAGTTACCATATCATATACACAAACTTATCTACAATATATTTAATAAAGAAGATGTAGAGTGTAATGTTATGCATAGTATAAATGAACAATATACACCGGTTATGGGTAAAAGAGAAAAACATCAAGCCGTCATAACAAGCAGTCGTTGGTCTAACTGTACCCCTCCCCCCCAAAAAAAAAAAACAACAACAACGAAAAAACAAAACACGGTTGGAGATGGGGTTAAACATTGTTAAAAGGAAGAGTATGATTAGAAAGCAACTACCATCTCAGGAACCCATACAGGCGCCTATGCACCTATATGTGACAGCTAACCCACAAGCTTACGTTCTAGACCAGTGCTGCTGATGGGAGTATTAGATGCAGTTTAAAACAATTTAACAGGGGCTCCACCCAAGGTCAAGTTCAGTTTTGTGATCCTTTCATTTTCCAATGATCTCACGAAAGTGGGGAGAAATACAAGTCTCTCACATCACGTTAAAATGGTGTGCAATGCCAATGTGTTTGATACTCTTCAAGTGCAATGTTTGTCAAGATCCAAAAACTTCGATGACGTCGCATTTCAAATAATGACCTGTACATTTTTGTAGAGAGAATATTCAGTTCAATCTTGAATTCTGATGATATTCAATAAAAACAGCCCGGCATTTTAGATGATCATCTCCGGAATGTACAGACGCCATTTGTTGTTGCTGTCCAATGACGTCACGATCGTTTGTCATAATTGTTTACTACAGGCTGTATACAACAGCTGTAGTGATTACAAAATACTCATTGTACACAGAAGGTGATCGAACCGTGCGACCACTCGTTTTGGTCAACACTGATTGAACAGTGAAGTAAAATTATAAAATTAGCGTCCTGCACACTGACTAGGGTGATAGCATGTCACCATTAAAATGTGTCACTTGAATTATTCAGAAAGAAAGATACGAAGCAGGAGAAAAACGTCATCCTATCAAACAGGTGGTCTTGAGAGGATTATATCCAATTGGGGAATTAAATTGAGTTTCTTTTTAAGTGATGGATTATTGTGAGGATAAAGCGACGAACTGGGGCTTATCTTCCCCAAAGCAATGCTCTACTCGCTATAAAGGGATGGTACAACATCGATTTTTGGAGGTGTACATTCATTCAAACTCTTTAGGTTTCACAGTCAAATACCTTAGAGGAGCGTAATAAACAAATGAACTTTGTTTCTTTTTGTTTACTTGTTTACTTGTTTGCTTGTTTGTTTGTTTGTTTGTTTGTTTTGGTGTTTATTTGTTCGTTTGTTTTTGTTTGTTTGTTTGTTTGTTTGTTTGTTTGTTTGTTTGTTTGTTTGTTTTGTTTGTTTGTTTGTTTGTTTGTTTGTACGTGTATTATTTTTTTCTTTTTAAGAGAGCATACATTCAAACATTTGAGTTTTGAAAGAAATGTTGTTATAAAGAGACGGTACATAAACATTATGTCATTATTTTGTTTTCCCAAAAATAATCCAAGCGTCTTGCTTTCTGGAAACATGTCTAAAATGATCTTCGGAGACTTCTTTTCTTATTAAATGCAGACCCCAAACTGTCTATCTTTGAACACCCAGACAATTAATCCATAATCCATGTTTCAAAACCAATATTTGACCACAAAAAAGAGCAAAAGAAGAAGAAGGGAAAACAAAAATACCCCCACACATTTGATGGATTGTTCCATTTTTTCGAAGAAACCTTTTTGATGATAAGTCAACCAGTAATACAACAACGTCGTAGCAGTAATATTTCAGATTGAAACGGGGGGGGGGGGGAGGGGCATTTTGTCTCCACAAACTATACCACATCTTTAATTGAAGACTTCATATAAAGTAATAATAACATAAAACATACAAAAAAGGTTTCGACTTTTGGTAAGAGAAAATACTTGTTTTTCGGTCCTTTAATTTTTAAATCTAGCTTCTTAAGACATTAAGCATAGCCTTAGAGTAATCGCAGTGATGCTCTGGGACGTCTCAAATGTGGCTCTTTTAGGGCAGATTGCAGGGGATAAGAGTCTTCTTATCTGGCCCAGACTCCAAGACCATAAAGGCAAAGGTATCGAAATAACAATTTCCAAGTTAAAATTGAGTGGTGTTAGGTACAAAAGCTTGCTTGGTCACAAGCGAATGCTCAATATTGAGTCCTTCCTATTAACAGTGGTGTTATATCAAAATGGTTTGGGGGCAAGCTTCTTCAGATACATCAGACCCCCAGTTGGGCAAAGCCTGCTACATGCTGTGGCATTACACAGCCATCGAATAGTGTGTAAAGGATGTTTCACACTTTCTTGTAAAAATTATTTTACTATCTGTGTAACAAAGTGCAGCGTCTTCTTACCGGGCTTGATTCAATCTTAAAGGGACATCCCTGTGATTTTGGAAGAGTTATTGAATTTTGGTATCATGTACTCTGTTTGTTTTATGTCGATTTCATGTAACGAGATTTTCTAGTTCTTGGAATCATTGGTATTCACACCCCTGTTCCTGTCCACTAATTATTTGTTTTATAAACTCGATATTGGAAAGACACACAAGCAAAGTAAACATCGTGTTTATGTGTAATAAGGAGGGTATGGTGATCCCCTACTATTAATGAAAACTTTTTTTTCATATATAAGGAGCAACTTCAAGCCAAAACCTGAAATTTTATAAAGGTCATATCAGTACAATTTCTCCGGATGTTCATTTCTGTCAGAAAATATTGTCAGAGTCAAGAAATGACATCAGAAGACCTCCCAAAATCGCAATTGATTATTTCGGTTGTCTCGGTGAACATAAAAGCACGTACAAGCACGTGCACAAAATGTGTGTCAACACATGAACCAATTTGCGATGTTTTCATGAAAACTGTGAGCTATGGAATGTTTCACATGGTTCAGGTTGGATAATGAGCTTAAAATAACTGTAAATGAAGATACTCCACCCAAAATCAACGATATTTCTTACCATAAAAAGGGGGCTGAAATTTAGATTCGGATTTGGGGGCGAGACTCTGAGTTTCAATTACGCTCATGGTTTTGTTTTTTCAAAGGTGCTCAAATCACTGAAAGGCAAATCAGAATCATATTTACAAAAAATGGCATTTAGACATCTGTTATAGAGCTCCTTTTATATGGACAAAACATAAAACATGACAGCTCAACCATGATACAAAAAATTTATACAAATTATGATTTACGGACTACACCGCAAAGAATTAAGTCATCAATTGAATATAGTTTTTATTGATTTCTTGGTATAAGTAATGGCAAGCTAGCCTCTGGGATTCCGAAAAAAGAAGAAGAAAATTGCGAGGGGATTAGAGATGAAAGGAATCAGTAAGATTAATCAAAAATAGGACAATTCCCAAGGAGGAGAGAGGGGGCAGGGGTCAGCAAAATGAATCAGGGTATTGTATGAGCTGGAATGCTGGGTGGAAATACATCGATATCTTACCAGCGCTGCCATGGGTTAACCGGTGAGCAAATTTACATCAGGAATTCACACAAGAAAATTGATGGCGGTAATCTCGGGGATAAATTAAAAAGTATTTCCGACTCCTGTCATGTTTTCTTTAAACCACGCATGCAAGTCCCGAGAGTGTGATCTACTCGTTTGACGAGCTGGGGGACTTGATAAAGGACCACGGGCTTTGAGTGTTGAGATGACAACTCCTCGTTCGTCATCTTCCTAGTTGAGGGGGGAAGACGTCTTATGACATTGCCTTCCGGGCAACATATGTGGTTTTTTAAAAGGGAGATGGGGGAGAGAGTTAGGGATGACGAAAGTTCTGATGTTTTGATTCTCCCAACGAACAGAAGTTGATTTATGATGTGATTTTGAGACATGGCATTCAATAAACGTAAATACCCCAAATTGTGTATGGGTGCAAACTGTCAGAGGAATCGTTACTTGTATTAGAGATAATTGCGCCTTGCAAGATGTCATTGTGGAAAAATAAATGTGAAAGGTGAAAATGGTCCGCGAGGACGTTGATCAATGTTTTGAGAAAAAAAAAAGCAAAATGTTTCACAAGTTGTCGCCTCCGAGGGTGTTTCAACACGGCGTACAAAACCATCCAAGGGAAGCAAACAGTTGGTATAATCTTTGAGAATGCTCTTTTGAATTTCATTAAATTTATTAAACTTATATTCGAGGATTTCTGTTGTTGGTGGCGTGAATTGTTGGTGGGTCAATGACTAGGGTCAGAACATTGTTATGATCCATTCTTCTAATTTTGGGTTGAACAAAGACAAAGTGACTGTAGAGCGGGACTTGAACTGGAGACCTCCAGATTAATGTGCCAGCACTCTACCACTTGAGCTTCCTCCTGTTCGATCTCCCTATTTTGTCAATATTTGTTTGGGATGCCATTCAGAAGTCATTCTTCTGTTACATCACTCAGAGCCGTAGCCGAACTCACTCTCCTCATATATAATGGCTTGTCATATTTTATCTTGTAGCGTGTGCCAGCTACCCAAAGGAGAATCCCTCGACAAAGCACCTTTTTTTAATACTTGCCAGAGAAATGAACATAAACATATGAAATAAATGAAGAATAGAAATAAATAAGCTGATCATGTTCAACTAAGTATAAAGTGCCTACTTTGGATAGATCATAGACCTCAGTTAACCCTGGGGAATATAGCTGCGTTAATTCACTTAACCTCCGTACTGGAAGTCAGTCAACCATAGTTACCACAGCTTTGACTTATAGTGTGATACTGAAAGTTGACAATTATTCTACTGGTAACGACTCATCGACCCTCTCTGTGGTTAGTATACTTTGAAAGTCCTGTGCGTATTATTCAACCGTTGTGACTCGTTAAAGTGCGCAATGTTGTTTCCTTTACACTTTTTAAATCAATGCCCGTAAGAACCTTGTTGCAAGACTGATCGGATGACTTTCATGGTCTATTGACCGGCGTCCATCTTGTATTTCAATAGTGTACCAAGTTAAACAGGAAAGCCTAAAACAGTCTGGCCCCTTTGAGGTATTATGAAAATTGGTGATCATTATTGCTACTGAGGAAATGGAACTTGCGATGCACTCATTTTCCCATGGATAGAATCCTCATGAAAGCCTGTGGAAAATAACCAGTCTCTAACCTCACGTTTAACGATGTAAAATGTCATTTTATCAAATACTCTTTCATTGCAAATTTTGAAACGTGACGTCATCAAACACAAAAAAACACAAAAGAGTATGTACAGTCCAAATAGGAATTTTGTGTGCCACAGGTCAAATCCAATGCTGTTTTGATCGAATTTCATCAAAATCAGGAACGAACTAAGCAGAAACGTACCCACCATTCTATTTGAAATGAGACGTCATCGAACGTTTCGGGTTTTTGACAAAAATTGCATTCGAAGGGAATTAAACGCAGTAGCATTTGACACCATTTTAACGTAAGGTTAGAGACGTCTAATTATCCCTCCAATTTCATAAGGACTCTATCTATTGGAAAATAAGTGGATCACAAAACTGAAATTGACCGTTGGCGCCTTTTTAAATGGATAAAACGAGACTTAACGTGATAAAACGAGATTTTGGTGATAAAATGAGGAGACTACATTACGTGGAACAGGGGCGCAAAGCTCTATGACATTTTATGTCCAAGCAACAGAAGATCATAATAAGCAACAACTTGGCTCCTGACCCCCACCCCAAAATGGCATAACTACTACTGCAACTATTTTTGTTTTTACCCCCTCCCCCATAACACACACACAAACACACATGTTTTCCCATTTCCGTGCAGAGTTTAATCTTCCAATAGTGACTGATAAATGGCAGAAAACTGATCAAATTTCACGCTCATAATTTTTTTAACACAATTTTGCACATTAATTGATTTCACGCTTTCTCAGGTAACTTTTGCTCCGTCCTTCCAGTCACAACATTTCAATACTAAAAGAAAACTTGCAGGTGTTTTTGCTCCGTGAAAGCCATAGCTTCATCCTTGTTTACCTGAAAATATTGATGTATGATATTCTAATAGTTGTATAATATGTTACATCAGTAACGTTTACATGTACCTGTTTATGTTTGTAGTCCTGTCATTTAGCTTTTGAGAAAGACTCTGCCAGGGTCGAAACGTCAGGCCACTAACTATTTTTTTGCATGTATACCATAGGTCCTTTTGGTTGGTAAGCAGTTTGCAACAGCTAATACTATTTTTCATAATATGCAATCCTTACAAGGTTTCTCATGGACACAATACGAGACACCGTTTGGTTCAAAATTGTAAACACACACTCCTGTGTTGTCAGCTTAAGACTCGGCCAGCCTTTAAGACGAGTCAATCAAGAACACAGGTTTTCCATAATAACCGTTTTCACTTGAAGATGTCCAAAGTAGACAGTTGTCATGGTAACATGATATCCAGCTGAGGAAAATTTTTGTTCAGGCTCTTATATCCCCCTCGAGGCAATATTGGGAAAAAAATAAGATAGAAAGAAATATAACAGGTAATTACGAGGTCTCTAAAACCACAGAAAATTAAGGACCTCATATGCATCTTGAACAACGTCACAAGACTTCTCTCTAAATTGTTTTTTTCCCCTTCTCCTTCTTCCTTATACCTCTCTATTTATTGGTGATATTATAGCGAGGGTTGTCATTCCTTGTTACATTTTAACAGTTTTAAGAACACATCTGTCTTTAGCTAAACATAAGAAACACTTAGTTTCAACACCTGGCATAACATGGAATATTAAGGGTCGTGGGGGAGTACAGGCGCTTTTTATTAATCGTGTCACACTTCCCGTCCGCAAGTTGCAAACATTTATTGCGACGCGTTGAGCTTTAGTGTAGAAACGTGTCAAAAGCAGGCTTGAAGAGTTCTTCCCGCCCTTCTGTTATTAGATTTTCAGTTCTTTCCTTCACGTTTATTAAAAAAAGAAGAAAAAATCTTAATTATCCGACCCGCAAGGGAGTTCAAGATGATTACACTTTTTCATAAACCTACTTCAAATTTAGAGAACTGTGCTGTACAAATATTTATCGCTGTTAAATAAATCAGTTGATTATTGGGTCAGTCAAAATTTTAATTCGAGTTGACGTGTTTTTTTTTTCTTTCTTCTTTACTTCTCTTAGTTTTTTTGTTTTTTTTTTGTTGTGTGTGGTTTTTTTGGGGGAGGCGGACTTTCTTTAATGAAAAAACAACAAGTTTTGAGTCAAAGCTCGTTGTCCTTTCTTGTCTTCAACAACAATAGCACCAGTACAACTGTTCATGTACTGTGAATATTTGAATAATAGAACAACGACTACTGTTATTGTTAACGTTGTTATGCAATACATCAGTCAGGCGTGACCCATGGCCTGGGCCACGAGCTAACGTTGACCAAAGTACGACTCAAGTTTTAGCCCGAACTCTGTCTAGTCGACGATAGTTGGACTACGCTAATCGACTATTTGGAACCAGCCTATACTGCGTATGGTTGCATCGCTGGTTATCAATAGAAGTTTCATTACACAGTGCAGAGTGGACCAGTTATCAGAAAAATTATAACGCACATTGAGCCGACATTTTTAATGCCGCGTTCACATGACCTGACTTAGCGTAGTTCGCACCTCTACCTCATTGCGCATGCTCTTTGTACATCCCTAACCAACCACACGTTTAGACGCACCCTGGCTGACCGGAATTCGAATCTAGTCGACTTCAATAAGAAGATGTGTTCGGTTTGTACTTGGGTGCATTCGATCAGCTTCCCTGGGTGAGCCCCTGACATGAGCTAACTGAACGCCAACTTCCCCACAGCAGTCACACCAATGCATCTTGGGACAGCAGACCGGAACTACTTTCATCGTATAACAATTATTCTCGAAGTAAAACTGCAACGTTAAAATATTTTACGAGCCCACGTTGATACAAAAGTATGCATCTTCGAATAAAAACATACTTACTGCTCCCAAAATCGGTGTTTAGGGTAAAAACTTTGGTGTCAAACTTCCTGAAGCGCCCCGCTGAATTATAAGCAAAATGTTGGCCTTTGAGAATGATTTCGTCGTGACGTCATATACCTTGATCATATAATCATATTGATCATACCTTGATCAAATAACCCGCTCCAGAAGCAGGTATACTTGGGGTATGACCCCGGTAAGCCAAGTGGCAATGACGGCAAAGCTACTCGAACGCACTGGGTCAGATCTGGGTCGACCCGGGGAATTGCACCCACTGTCTGTTTAGACCAGCGGACCATGACGGGCTCCCGCCTATAAAGCTCGGCCTGCGTAGATAACTATAAATATAGGCCGTCAAAAACAATACTAGCAAACAAAAGAACCATGGATATTTAATTCAACCTCTTCAAAAGAATGGGACCCGTGGTCTCAATATCAAAATGGCAGTGATATTTATTTTGTAATCCTTTTTTGTGTGTTTCCATACCCGTTATTTGTTGGCAAATGGCACCGTGAGTGGGTTGAACTTCAACGTCATTTTGAAGTCTCGTGCTCTGCTGCGGTAAACTGCATATACACGTAGTCATGGCATTGTTGTTATTACCCGTATAATATGAGAAACTTGATAAATTGTCTTATTGTGCTGCTTTTGTTAAACGTTTCTAGTCAATGGAATGTAGACTGAATCGAAGACGGCAAAACAAACACGTTTTTGTTGTTGTTTTTTGTTGCAGACTCTTAATTACGTTTTGTGTATCGGTTACATGCAGTTAGGCAATAAAAAGGAGTTTCCTTTAATTGTATTTCTTTCCCCTTCCTTTTTTAAGGGTGTTTTTATTACTTCTCAGAAATGGGGGAAGGGAATAGGCTACCGAGATGAGAGGAGAGATGGGTATGCAAAGAGGGTGGAGGAAATGTTTTGAAATAGTAGCCAACTGCTTTTAACGGTCGGCGAAATACGAGCCGTACATTTTGGAATGGAGGTTTGGTCGAAAATTCTACGTTGAGAAATTGATTGTTTGTGGAAGGGGGGTCGTGGTTTCCGCTGTTAGAAATAATGCAACACGCTTAGCTGGGGTGCTGAATACGTTTAGAGATAGAATTTGTTGTTTGACTATGATTTAAAAACAGCAAACGAGTCCAACGTTGAGGCAAAACCGATGGACTGACGTCCAGTGAGAGGTATCGCGGTCTACAAATCACATTATCCCATTTCCTCTCCATTTTTAATCCTGCTTCAGCCCATGCCAATTAAATGAAATTCCCAACTTACCACGTGATATCGTAAGTATAAAACTGAAACGTAGTACATGACCATTTTACTCTATACTCACTTTCAATGGAAGTTATAGATCTAACTATATGTTTAGATTATTTGTTGTTTACAAATTAAAGATAAAGTTCCGGCTTGATAGATCTATATGGAAACGAAAACTATTATTGAGCTTCAAGCTGAAAGCCCGCTGATTCAAAACTCTGTAGAGTATTCACTCCTCCAGAGAAATATCCGTCTGATTTACTATCGAAGCCAAGACCCCAAAACCACCAATGCTTTTATTTTGATTGCCACGATCGGAATAAAAAATCCCAACGGCAGCAATTTAGCAGGGGTCCCTTGCATAATTTAAGCACAGTTGTGAAATTCTATGAATTGCACTTCGTGTGAAATGACATTAATGTTTGAACTGTCCAAGGTCCCTAGATAAATCTTCTCAAACATTGGCATCAACCCACTCACCCCAACAAACAAATAACAGACTGTAAACAAAGCTAGTCTGTTCCCCTGTTTGTCAATGCATACAAGTAACATTTCAGTGATGGTGATAACTAAGACCAAAATTCAAATCCTTTGTGACATTCAGTTAATCTTAACTGTACGGACGAAGGGATTTGTCTTCTTCAGGTCGCTGTCAGATGTAAACACGACTGGGTTTTACTAGTTAATGGATTAGTTAATGGCTTGATGGCGGTGTGGGGTTTGGGCTTAAAACTAAGAATGGCCGAGACACAATGAAATTTACCGACTTATACTCCTTTAGGTCAGCTAATAATAGCCTACTAATGGAATTTCATTCCCTTATGATTCAGACCATTTTCACAAAATCAACTCTGAATATTGATAAGAACTGTATAAAATCCTACGGCAAACTTGATACTGCTATTATTCAAATCAGTCTGTGATTGGAATTTTCCAGTGTTTTCTATTTGTGAGTGCAGCAGGTATAGAGTGCAAGCACGCAAAGGTTGACCAGACTATCAGCTCCGAAACTGATATGTCTCAACATAAAGCCCCCCCCATTCCCCCATACACACACAATATTGTCGTCCCCCCCCCCCCCCGTCTGTCCCAAAGAAAATTGTCTAGTTAGTTCACTGATGTAATGGGATATTTTGAATGGGTAACAAGGCCATTACAGGTCAACGGTATACAACGGTCTACATGGCATTTCTCCGAAATTGAAGCAAAATCACACAATCTAATAAGGTTTGTGTTGACAAGGTATAAATGATAACTATCCCAGATAACAATTTGACGTTCTCGCAGCTTCGTATTAATATAACGTTGCAACAACGAATCTTTGTTGACTACCCTATACGTCTTCTGAACGTAAGGACGCATTGTAACAACCACGTTGTTGGTACGTTTAAGATACGTTTCCAGTGACCTTATGACAACTTATATAAACTAACTATTTTTTGCATTTATACCATAGGTCCTTTTTGTTGGTAAGCAGTTTGCAACAGCTAATACTCTGTTACCAGAGCGTGTTTGTTTGGTCAGTATAATGTTATCTAAGAAACGTTGTAGCAAAGAATCTTTGTCGACTCCATTGTATGTCTTTAGAACGTAATGATGCAACGAAACAACAACGTTGTTGGCACGTATACACAACGTTGCCATGTTGTAAATAATCGTTTTAAAAAGAATGTCGCAACAACGTTTCGACGTACCCTGATTTCCAGTACCCTGAACGTTGTCACAACGTCAGCACATTCTTACTCAATCTATTGTTGTTTCTATATCAGTTAATTATATACAATAGTTTCATGAAAACTGTTAATTGATGCGTCAACATGATCAATGAATTACTTTCAACAATACAGACTTATGGGTAGGTCCCTAGTGACTTCACTGCACCTGTGTACTATAAATCGTACAGCATGTAATATATATATATACACAGACCGATTTCTTGACTTTGGCAGTCATTGGTGTATATTGTTTTTAAGTTTTTCCATTTTAATTATATTTTTGTAAGTAAAATTACATGTCTACAATTAATTTTTCACTAAAACCTCTGTAAGTTAAGACTAATACAAGAAGAAATCAGATCTTGAAATATTATTTAGGTATTTTACAACTTCTAAGACCAATCTACTAATTTGCATATGTGATATTTACGTTGTCATAACGTTATCATATTGCTCAATGCGGCAAGATGAGCTCATGATACCTAAACGGAAACGTAGGTCTTTGTTCTTCAAAACAAAGAACATTTAATAGTACCCGAAAGTACTTTGAAAATGTGTCATTGAAATATTGAAGGTGTCTTTGAAACAAGAAGGAGAAAACTGTGGTTTTTTGAGCAAGTTTTTAGTGGGGGACAAAACGACCCATGGCTCTAAAAAGTGATATACACCAAACATTTAACCAGTTAATACATTTAATGTACATATGAAAGTTTCACAGTTACATTGACAAAATGTGTAATGAAAATTAACAGACATGAATTGTCGCATGCTTCAAATGGTTTATTCTGATACAATTTATGCATCACATTTAACTTCGGAGTCATAGACACTGGTATTAAACCAGTATATACATTTGTACATTTGAATGTTTCAGAGATACATTGACAAAATGTGCAATGAAAGTTAACAACCATGAATTATCGCATGACTGCTTAAATGGTTTATTCTGATACAATTTATCAAATGAACATGCATTAGACACAGAAAAATAACATTGTCACGTCATGCGGTGTGCCCTCACAATTTAAGTTAGTTCTACTAACATGGTTGGGGTCAGGTGTGCCCTCACGATTTAAGTCAGTTCTACTGACATGGTTGGGGTCAGGTGTGCCCTCACAATTTAAGTCAGTTCTACTGACATGGTTGGGGTCAGGTGTACCCTCACAATTTAAATCAGTTCTACTGACATGGTTGGGGTCAGGTGTGCCCTCACAATTTAAGTCAGTTCTACTGACATGGTTGGGGTCAGGTGTGCTCTCACAATTTAAGTCAGTTCTATTGACACGGCTGGGGTCAGGTGTGCCCTCACAATTTAAGTCAGTTCTACTGACATGGTTGGGGTCAGGTGTGCCCTCACAATTTAAGTCAGTTCTACTGACATGGTTGGGGTCAGGTGTGCCCTCACAATTTAAGTCAGTTCTACTGACATGGTTGGGGTCAGGTGTGCTCTCACAATTTAAGTCAGTTCTATTGACACGGCTGGGGTCAGGTGTGCCCTCACAATTTAAGTCAGTTCTACTGACATGGTTGGGGTCAGGTGTGCCCTCACAATTTAAGTCAGTTCTACTGACATGGTTGGGGTCAGGTGTGCCCTCACAATAGTCAGTTCTACTGACATGGTTGGGGTCAGGTGTGCCCTCACAATTTAAGTCAGTTCTATTGACATGGTTGGGGTCAGGTGTGCTCTCACAATTTAAGTCAGTTCTATTGACACGGCTGGGGTCAGGTGTGCCCTCACAATTTAAGTCAGTTCTACTGACATGGTTGGGGTCAGGTGTGCCCTCACAATTTAAGTCAGTTCTACTGACATGGTTGGGGTCAGGTGTGCCCTCACGATTTAAGTCAGTTCTACTGACATGGTTGGGGTCAGGTGTGCCCTCACGATAGTCAGTTCTACTGACATGGTTGGGGTCAGGTGTACCCTCACAATTTAAGTCAGTTCTACTGACATGGTTGGGGTCAGGTGTGCTCTCACAATTTAAATCAGTTCTACTGACATGGTTGGGCTCAGGTGTGCCCTCACAATTTAAGTCAGTTCTACTGACATGGTTGGGGCTAGGTGTGCCATCACATTTTCAGTCAGTTCTACTGACATGGTTTGGGTCAGGTGTGCCCTCACGATAGTCAGTTCTACTGACATGGTTGGGGTCAGGTGTGCCCTCACAATTTAAGTCAGTTCTACTGACATGGTTTGGGTCAGGTGGGCCCTCACAATAGTCAGTTGTACTGACATGGTTTGGGTCAGGTGGGCCCTCACAATAGTCAGTTCTACTGACATGGTTTGGGTCAGGTGGGCCCTCACAATAGTCAGTTCTACTGACATGGTTTGGGTCAGGTGGGCCCTCACAATAGTCAGTTCTACTGACATGGTTTGGGTCAGGTGTACCCATAATGTTTAGCGGGGTCAGGTGTGTCCCAAGTGCATTTTTTTACGTGTGACAGGATTGCCAAACATTTTGTCGGCATCCCGCCCTAAATTTGTTGTTGGAAATAAAAACAGTTTTTCAAGGCTGTGACATTCAATCAAACAATTTGTTTCTTTGTCTCATTCAATTCTGTGTATAAGGACTACGATAATTTTTGGAGTCTAGACACTAAGGCTCACTTTAAAGGTATGGAGCGTTTAGTCAAAGCAAAACAAAACGGAACAGCTTTGTTTTTGTTCACAAACAACTAAGGTCTATATAGTGTGTATATTGTAATTAAACTAAAATACATTTTCACAACGTGATGATAAAAACAAAGATACTACGTTGTGATAAAATTAAAAGGCCTACAACGTGATTTTCACAATCGTACGTTTGTGGTTAAAGAATGAGACAACGTGGCTGTCACAACTTGGATACTACTTTTTTGTTTACAAAGCCAAAATACAAAGTTGTGACAACGTGATCACCAAAACTTAGCTATTACGTTTTGACAATATCAATATACAACGACAAGACGAACGTTTCATATTACCAACATATAACGTGTAGACAACGTGACTGCCACAACGCAAATACTACGTTTTAATAATACCGAAATACAACGTCACCATAACGTGCCCGCCACAATTTAAATATGACGTTTGATAAAAACAAAATACAACGTGCAGACAACGTCCTCGTCACAACATAATTACTACGTTCTAATGATACCCGAATACAACTTATCCACAACGTTGTTGCCTTAACTTAAATACTACTTTGTAATACCAAAATACCATGTTGTGACAACGTTGCATATAAAACTTTTCGGTAACCTTGCACAAATTACCAACATGCAACCAATAAATTATACAACATTGGTTGAAAATCATGTGAAGATCTGATGTTTATGCAACGTAGTCAAAACGTTGTCATCCCATCGACCAAATTGCAACCTTATCACAACGTTGTGCAATGTTGGAACAACATATTGTGTTAGCTGGGATATGTGTTATTATTTCACTTGTGTAGTTCATGAAAGTGAGTAAAGTAAAGGCGTTTTGGGGGGTTGCAGCTTGCTGTAAAAAAAAAACTTGACTGGATTGGATTGTAATGAGTTGGCTTTTGGCAAAATTTAAAATTAACCGCCGCATCCCATTTTGTAATTGGCAGGATCATCCGTGCAAAGGCACCTACAAGTGCAAACTGTGTTTAAAGTTTTCCTTGTAACTAAATGGAAGGGGAAACTGTTTTCTAATTTCGTAACGCTGATGCAACTTTCCCACGATAGCATTGCAGAATGGTCGGTACAAGTACAAACTGCATACAAACAGGCCTGTGCCAATTTAGTTCGTGAGCAAAACCATCGTGTTATACTGATAACAAACAATCCATTATTTCGCACGTTGTGTTCCCTTTGCTCCTAGGTACATGTATATGAATCCTTCGGTATAAGAGTCCGCCACATCTTAATTTTGTTGATCGATCTTTCTCTGATATCGTGCGCATTATCTGAAAACAACCCTGATTTTTTGGTTCAATATAGGAACAAATAAAATACAAATGCTGCGTGCCTGAAGCTGATTGGTGTCTTGAGGTTTTGAAGTCAATTACAGCAATGGAGGGGGGGGGGGTATGAAATACCAAGAGAAATGAAGGGTTATTATTAACATAAAAAGTCGTTCACCTCTTGCTTGAATTTATATGCAAATTCAGCGAAGAAGGCTATGACGGCCTGCAGCAGTGGACACTTCATTTGAAGTGAAATTCTGAATGCAAGTCATTTCCCCAACAAATATCGCTAGAAACATAAAAGTTAATTCGATGCTGTCGGTTCCTAATCGATGTTTTAATGTTATATGATTTCCCCTAGCGACTGTAAAGCAGTTGAAACAAATAAAGAGTTAGATGTTACTCTATTCCAGGATAATTTGTCTGTGTTTGCGTCTTCTTGAAGCAATGTTGTTCTAACAGATTATGCCACAGGGTACTAACGACGGTTGCATTTCATTTATTGTTATTTTTTTTATATATATTCGAATGTTGTTATGTGAACTCATTTACAACCACGCACGACATGACCATAGAATGAAAATTTACTGACTATTTCGAGCATCATTGGGTTGCTGTTGTTGTGTTATGTTGTGTGTGCGTATGTGTGAGTGTGTGATTTGGGTTTTTTTTTTTTCTTTTTTCTTCTTCTTTTTTCTTTTTTTCCTTTTTAACGCACCACCCAACCATTCTCTGAAAATATTATCAAATTCTGTTGAACAACAAAACATTTCTGATGATTTGTCGGGGATGATGCATGCAGATATCGGGGTTTTAAAGTCACGGCAATCAAAACAAGCAACAGTAGTCTTGGTGGGTCTTCAAATGCTATTTCCTTGACGTTGACAGTATTACAGGCAGAATTATGTATCTGACTGGTGAAGGATTGGTCATTTAGATACATTTTATAATCAGTGAGGTTTCAGATGGAAGCTATAATTCCATTGTTTGTTAATTAATCCCAGTCCCGTACTATCTTTGTTAGCGACAACTTTATAAACTACTGCTAAGTCCAGGACTTCTGATGTTTCAATTATTTGGTTGTCTCAAAACGGTTCTGACATATTTTGAAAAAAGGTAGGTACTGATCTTTGCAAAGTTGGTTTTGGAAATGTGCTTGTACATAACCAATTGTGGGTTAGTGGAAGACAGCATTCACTACCTTAAAAAAAAGAAGTTTGATATAAACGTTACTTTAAAAACTCATATAAAACCCTTCACTAATACAACCAACATAATCAAGAAGTCTTCATTCATCTGTTATAAGTAGTGAGATTTTCACTGATATCTTATTGATCAATATCAATGCAAACCAAATAAACAATGTGATGTATGGACATGTTAATACTTGCTACATTTGGACATGGAATTTTCGTTAAGGATTAAGTAAACCCCGAGGTGCCGTTATAATGTGACTTTGAAAATCAGATGAGTTCCATTAGTGGGCAAATGTACGCACAGAGTGGTATCATATAAACTATTTAGTGCGTTGACAAAGTACGCTCGCTGAGATTTATACGCGTCATTAACAGCGGATTGCAGCTTCCTGTCACCAGTGTCTGTCTGGAGAGGTATGGTGCTCATATGTATGTACCATCATGGTGGCAGACTGGGGCCATGAAAATAATGTATAAAGGACTTCATCGTCTTCGTGTGGTCTGGCTGTATAAACCTGTCATCTGGGTGTAAATGTGCACTATGCCCATTGATCCGTAGGATTTGCGTTCATGGTTTGGCATATATTGCTGCGGACTTGTCCGTCAGTTATAAACTACAGGCCTTTTATTCAATGTACTTTGATCATTTTGCACTCGATGATTGTAGGAGGAATGAATAAGTGACAAACATGTTAGAGTGGGGTTTTTTTCGGGGGGGATGTACCTAATCCTCCTTAAGCAGTGATGGGAGAGTCTGCAAATCCTTGAGATGTAACATCTATAAGGAGGGCTCACAGTTGCCTCATCCTCTACACTATGGAGGAGAAACTGGGCTAACTACTTTGTTGTATTTTTGGTAATATTAGACATCTGTAAATCACCTGAGGCAACACCCAGGAGATTCCTGGAGGCTCCATCTTCCATACTTGGGTTGAAGAACTAGACATGTCCTCGTTCTAATTTTAATGATGATGAAGAGAGTCTGCGAATCCTCTACACTATCATGTGGTTGTTAACACGTGGTAATAACATTGTCTGCAAATCCTTTTAATTGAAACACTAAGTTCTCCTCATGAAATCCAAGATGGCTTCGTGTCCTTCAACATCGTGTACTTTTATCACGTTAAACTTCTTTCACCAATACCTTATTAATTAGATAATATATCTCGTATCTCAGTACGTTTACAATATTCCTCTCATGTGTTTCTCTTATCATGAAGTGACTTTGGCAAGAAGTGAGTTTGTGATCTTGGGCGTATATTACGTGAGATCATTCAATGTATATGCTAGGCTCTCGTGTGACTGTGTGGCTGTTTGTGTGGACACACGGAAGGGCATTTGTGGGGTCCTGACAACAATGGAACAATGGACCCCACAAGGTAATTTCAATAGGAACAATTGGGCCCCACAAGGGAATTCTTTAGAAAAGGGAATAATAGAACAACAATAGCAGTACCCCACAAACCGGATCCGTATGTGTGTGGGTGAGTTTGTTTTCACATTCAAACCGGGGACCTATAACAAAAGAGGACAATAGGGTCCCCGGTTGGGTAAAGGTCCCCAGTTAGAAATTGTGTACAAAACCAATGGGAGCTGTTGCCAAAAAGTTAGAGTCCAAACAAAAGAGGGACAATAGGAGGTCCCCGATTGGAGGTGTTTACACACTTGTGTGTGTGTGTGTGTGTGTGTGAAATCACAAGCATGTTCTATACCATTGCACAATGTATTCAGATATGTAGATCTCTTCCCGCTGTATCAAACAAAAACATCCAAACTTCTCTCTCCCTCGCTCTCTCTGTCTCATCCATATGAGAAAGAAGCTCTTACCGTCTTCTCTTTACTCCTTCAAAAAGACCAGGCTCTAATTAACTTGACTGCTCAGTCGCATTTTCCATATTTATTGTCTTTGTCGTCAAGCGTAATCCACTCAAAGGTTGTTTGGCCCAGTTTTTTTCCCAGCTTTGTTTTATCGCTTGTCATTTGATATTTGAGACGCTTGATAACTGTTGGCACGCGCGTGAATTTTTGCAAGAGTGAAGCCGCCTGCAATTAAAGATGATGACGTACGTATCCAAGAGACGATGGAGATTGTTTCTGCTACTGCTACACGACACCCCGTCCATACATGTCCTCTATCATAATGAAAACGACCACTAAGTCACCCTCTTCCCTAGTCAAAGCACTCAAGATGATAAAGTTGAAATTGCAGTATTCAATAGTAGGCTTCTGGTGGTGGTGGTGGTGGTGGTGGTTGTGGTGGTGATGGGGTGATTGTTGGCTTTAAAGCGGATGGGGATAGCTTTGGAGAAGTTGTTTGACAGAATGAAAAGCGGGCATTTGCCCACCTGGCCTTCTCGATCAGTCAGTGTTAACCAAATTCAACATTGGACTTTCTTCTCGTGCCTTTCAGACTACTTTCATTTCCCAAGTCTCACTTCAATTTGAACTCTTAGTGCGGTGGGATATTTTTGAAGCCGTACACAGGTCTGCTTGTCAACAATGCACCGACACTGGCCTCATCGGAAATCCAGACCGGCTGTGATTGCCCCTCTAATTTGAAGCAAAATCTTCAAAGTCTTGTTTTTAATACCGAAGGAATTTCCTAGCAGTTCATTTATGAACCTTTTGTCTTTTTTCATTTTGTATCTCCACATAACCAAGAATTGTACACAAACAAAATAATTGACAAATAAAACCCAGTTGAATAAGTTTGAACTATCCCTTAATATTAAAAACTTGCTATACGTTATACGCCTTATACCTGACTATTGTAGTGTAAGATTTAATGTTGTCTTCCACTGAGCTGTGTACAAATCGTGCCTGCAGCAAGATGTCACAGGTAATTTACGAAATAAGATAAATCACTCCATGACTTAAATTGAGTCCAAAGTCACAAAGGCCTAGTAATATTTGGTACAAAATAAAAGTAAACGGAGGATAACAACAGAACCAATGTACAAATTTGTAAAACTGAGTTAAGGCCTGGGGTAGTGACAGAAGGGCGAGACACTTAAACAAATTGTGTAGTTGCGTTTGATTTACCGAAAAATGGCTATTATGGGCGCTCAAATAACATGGACGCAGACGTCTGGTTTCAGATGAATTGCACTGACTGCTGGGCCTATGTAGAATCCCAAAATTATTAAGATTCTTTGTATCTCTTGAAATCTTGCAGTTGGTGCCCCAAGCCTATAGAACTCTCTTTTGGGTGTTTTGCGGTATTCACACCTCTGTAGAACAATTAAAACGCAACTGACTTTGTATTCACTTTCGAATCTCATGTGAACTGTAACAACATTGTCTGTGTTAATTACTATGTTATTTGTACTGTTATTGATAATTCTGCATTGTTAATGACACTTTATGGGAATACAGTTGTTTTACTTTACACCGTGTGATACGCAGTGTTTTCCTGAGTTCATGAGGGGAAAAACAATCCACATCAGGCATGACCGTGGTCGTGGGTTCGAATGCCACCCGAGTAGTATGCCTGAAGCACAGTTTCCCACAAGACTCGTAAAAGCACAGTTACAGATGCTTATGATCAAAAATCTTTATATCTCACACAGTTATAATATCGATTTATGTTATAATATCGATTTATGTTTTTTTTTTATTATCATTCAAGTAAGTCTCCAAATTGTATTTCGACTGATTCTGTACGTTAATGTAAATATTGCCTCAGTGATGGAAATGGTTATTTCCTTATACAATGATACACTTCAGTTCAACTAATGAGTATACTGGGTAGACAACTTTTTTTCAGAACGATTGGTACCTGGACTGTTTCATTTTGAAAGCTTGCTGATTATAAAGTTGGAACCAGTGTCAATTCTCCCATGATCAGATGAACATTTCCATCTGCAGTCAAAGTCGAGAAAATAGCATTTGCAGATCCTCTGTTTTAAGACCCTCCGTTGCTTATTTCGATTGCAGCAATCTAAACAAGCCTGTATTTAAACAGTTTTTCTTGAAGCAGTTACATAAACCACTGCTCGATTATTAATGAACGCACCAACAAACAGTTGACTTATAGGCATGAGAAATTAGTGAGAATTGTCAACATCTGAAATGGCTGAAAAGCAATAAATTTTTCCCCCACACCAACAATCTTAAACTATTTGCACAAATAAAATAATTCCAAAAAGCCAGAAGAAAACCACAAAAAACATAACAAAACAAAACAACAACTCGAACTTGTTTGCCTTGTTTTCACAAACAGCTGACCATGGACACATTTTTGTTGATTGTACAATATGAATATTGAAAACTAGAGAATGCACTCGTAAACCTGCCGCATCAGAATTGACCTCGATTCCGGGCCCCAAGGCACCTGACCAATTTCTAGGTAAGGCGACCTGGGAATTGGTTAAACATTGAATGTATCTTGTTGGGCACGCACTGCGTCAGTTTAACCCATTTCTGCGTTATTTAGATAAAGATCGCGGGTCAAACTGACTAAATAAATGGGTCGGGCCCCACGGGACCTTGAATATCACTTGGGAGTTTTTAGAGTGTGGCGGCTTCAGAAGTTCTACCTAAAACAATGACGTGTTCAAACCTGATCAGGTCTTGTTGCGTAAAAACGAGTCGTGATTTATGGAAGATTGCACATTTTTCAAGAAACTCAGACATTTTTTTCTTTCAAACAAGCAGTTGAAATATACATGAAATATAATTTAAAGGTTGACAGATGATCTGCGTGAATGCAAATCCCAAGGGGACAATAAACGTCATATTACGCAGTTCTCACCCAACGCTTTGTCACACCCGTCGGGCGTCTGAACGCAATCATTAGTTTCTTACAGCAGGTATCTAGCGACCTTTTACTCAGGTTTTCTCAAAAACATGAGCGCGGATTTCATTTAAATTTGCTGCGAATTGTACCCAGTTGAAATATAAAATGAGTTTGATCAAAACCTCCATTCCGACATAGCGATTTGCTTTCCAGTTGTGTTTGATGCATAAATTGTAAACTGGAATTAAGGGTCAGATTTTGATCCTGTTCTGGTCTGAGCTTGGCTTTGTTTTTCGTCTTTATACGTAAATAAATACGCATTGACACGAGTAGTTAAACCCACTGACAAAAACACCCACAGTTCTTCGTTGAACTAAATGATTTAAGTTGACGGTTTGTTGGATGATGCTATATACGTTAAATCCAAGGGCTCGTTAATCACTCAAATCGCACCATGTTTTTGTCCATTTTATTCTAGTGGTTAACAGTTTGCATTTATACTGCACGCGCGATTATGTTGCGTTAGTTATTTTAAGGGTCCCGTGGATGTAAAGTGGAGTGAGCAGTGAAGCATACAGAATAACCCACACGACACATTTCCCCATGCCGATCCCCAGGGGAAATTGCCGCACTGCGACGATGTTTTGTTTGACAACCCACACAAATGCTTTCTCTTGTGTCTGTATGTTGTTTTGTCCGTGGAGTTTTTATTTCAATCAATTGGACCCAAAATACATAAGATTGGATTATATCTTAGGCTTGTTATTTGCGTTAGAACAAAAATCAGTCCAAGTGTGAACACTTCTAGGACTGCGAACAAAAACGAAGTGTTTGTGGTTAAGTTTCAGATAACAACTCGGAGACCCCTTGGTTGTTGTTTTTGTCACTGCTGCTGCCATTGTTGCTGTTGTTGTTTTTAACGATGATGTCGTCGTCGCTGATGCTTTTGTTGTTGTTGATGTTGTTGATGCTGCTGCTGCTGCTGTTGTGGTCGTCGTCGTCGCCGCCGCCGCCGCCGTCGTCGTCGTCCTCGTCGTCGTCGTCCTCGTCCTCGTCCTTGTTGTTTTGTTGGTGGTGGTGTTGTTGTTGTGTTATACCTGTAAGATGCTTACTTTCTACCTTACTAAAGAATGAATGTAACATTGTATAGCTTAATTTCTCCAAATAGTATCTTTAACTGACGTTGAGGGAAGCAAACGTTCTCGAAACCAAATCAACTTGACTGTTTTCATATGGAAGTGACTATTTGTTCAGAGATCTGTTTCACAATATCTGTGAATATTCACGAAAAAATAAAACCTTGCTTCATTAAAGAGAGGTTAAACGGTGAGAACAATAATTGTTTTGCGTACATTTGCTCAGAGCATAAGGACCGTAAAGTGGTGCTTTATTTTTCTTGTTCTACTAAGCAAATAGGTATTTCATGTATGTAAAAAAGAAAAAGAAAACAAAATGGTTCATTTGCTGCTTGTTTGCCCAAATTGCTTTGCGCTATCATGCCTTGTGCGCACACAAAAGATTAGATGTTACACAATGAAGGAAAAAGGCGTCATGTTATCGCCCCCTTCAGAGACCCATGGCCCCTTCAAGAAAAGTCATTACTTGCCTCTGTGGTTGGTTAATCATCAACCTTGCCCAAACCAATGATTAGCTGCAGCTTACAAAAAGCTTAATCGCCCGGCTCTTACTGAAAAAATTACAATCCGTGGTCCCATTTGGAGGAAAACGTTGAAAATTTCAAGTTGCTGGATGTCATCAAATGCGTCATATTTGTTTATCATGTTATCCTTCATGTGGAGATGTCTCGCCAGAGTTATGACACATTGAAAGATCTCTGGGAAGAATTTTCTTTCGGGGCGGGGGGTCAAGTTTGTAGGCTCTTTTTTCAAAAATGATAGTATTATGTCACCCAGCAAGCTTCATGACATTTCATGTTGGAGGGCTATCCTAAAGACAAATATTGGTGATGGTATAGAGAGAGAACAAGAAATATTGTTTCAAGCTGAAAGCTCACTAATTGCAAAGCTCAACCAGAGCCAAACCCACCAGAGAAATAGTATTCTTACTGTAATACTGTCAATGTCGCAGAAATAGCTTATGAAGAAAAAAAGAAAAAAAAAGAAAGAAAAACCTCAAATCGCCGTTATCAAAATAAGCCCGGCATGAACCTACAGTATAAACAGTACTTCGTTGCTATCGCTCAAACTTGCCCACTGAATTTGATGATATTTCCACAGTTTGGTTGTACGTTTAACATCCATGATACTAATAATAGGCATTTATTCAGCGCTTTTAAACATTGTATTAAAGTGCATTATACTATTGTTACCCGTGTTCATTTATTTTAACTACTTAGGAGTATGCAGAACCGGCAGTCAACTTGGCGTACAGGTTTCTAATCGTTCACAGGCTCCCATTTACTCCTGGGTGATGAGAAGCAATTAAAGTTGTTTTGCCTAAGCAAACTCAATGTCACGACCGGGATTCGAACCCACACTCTGATGACTCAGCCATCAGAGCTTATAAGTTCGATGTTCTGGACCGTTTTAGTACCTATGGGGGTGGGGTTTAATTCACTTTTCAGAAGACAATGATGTACTTTCCATCAATTGAAGTAAGTGAATTGGGTGTGACTTGAATTTTCTGATTTTTCATAGTGTAGATTCGGTGCAGATGTGTGCTCTCATTCCCGTGTTAGGGTAATATTTTTTACAATTTTACTCGAGGTAGCGCGAACGTGGCCAACTACTGTACATACAGAAATGCTGCGTGCATGTTAGCGGTAATCTGTCCACCCACACTTCGTTTCTTGTATTCCCTTTTAATACAAATTAAAAAAAAGAGTTTTCAAAATCAAAACCAGTCAACTCCAACACAGTCATATTTAATTTTATCATTTTCCCATAAGAACAAACATTATGGTGTCGAGGAATCAAATTCATTAATTACAATACAATTTTCCTTCTCAAATATACTTATCAATAAACTTCCCACAAACCGCTACTTCAGCTATCAATAACCTCTTTCAATATTGCAAATTAATTTCGAGACCACTGTGTAGACTTGATTAATAAACCTCCCCTTTCCCCTTCGAATGCCTTCTCCTTTCATCAACTGAAGTAAATTAACAATCAACAGGAATGTCCCAGTGACAGGAAAAGGAACGTTTGCAAATGTGTCGGTAGATACACCAGTCGATTATTAAATAAAACAGTCAACCACATGATAAACTTGTCAGTATTAATGTTACGCTCCCATCAAAAATAAATATCAGAGTGTTTTGAAATGATTGCACGTTTCTCCAGATCCAGTTAACTTTAATCTGGATAACAAATTAATAATCGGGATCGGGAGGAAGTGGCAAGTGGTTAAACGAACGAGCGGTTCCTGTTGACGTTGACGAAAGTATTGATAAAGTTTAGCTATGTGACAAGAAAAGTCACCAACTGTCCTTTCGGGGTGAGCGGGGGGGGACCTTCGGGACGTTGTACAAATTTTGCATCAGAATAAAAATCTGGCAGCACAACTCATCTAAAGAAAACAGAGTTGATCTTTGTTGGTTGAAGAGGATCCAGGAGGGATTTCTTTTGGGAAAGTCGCAAACCTTTTTACTGTTAAATTGTATTGACTGTCGTTGCGGCTTGTCTAAACAATGTCAACATTAGCTTAACGTCTAGAATATTCATGTGCTTTGAGTTGAAATATTATTGTGTAATGTGCAGAGGGGAATGTAAGACAGAAAACTATTGACATTTTTATAGGGGAGGGGATTTGAGGAGCTGACAGGGGAAATGTTTGGATTTTAATGTTAAAGTTTAGAAACAGGCTTAGCACCATATTAATCGGTACTTTACATTAATACAACAAACATGGCCCAATTTCATAGAGTTTCTTAGGCAAAAAAATATATTGCTTAACAACATTTCTTCAGAGCTAAAATTAGCAGGAAACTATATTCACAAATGGTACATAGGATATGGCATTTTGGCTGGTAACCTTATTCTGGTAAGCAAAATAGTGTTGTGCTAGGTTGCTTGGCTAGATTTTGGCTTTGGCTCTTTCCAATTGGGCCCTGCTCACAGTGCAGTGATACGACACAACAAGGTGAACAAACATGAAAACAGAACTATACATTAATATTTTAACAAATATACATGAAATATAGAACAGGGTAGTGAATTAATAAGCAAGTCTCATTTAATGGGTGCAGTTGCACAAAATGCCAACAATTGGAAGTCTTTTTCTTAACACTGTTTCATGATGAAGAAGCTGTGGGGTGCTTACAACCTCAACCACGGGTGTTTTGGTTCAGATCTTCCCTTATAACTGATGCATTGTATCTCATAGTCGCCGTTTGAATGACACTGCCTGTAAAAAAAAAAGCATGATGGAACAGACATAGTCGAACAATAATGTCTATTATAACACAAACGCATTGTCACAGTTGACTACATCGTATCAATTAAATTTTGTAGCAGTGATTTGAAGTGTTTGCAGAGCTCGGATTCGATTGTGACTGCAATGCTAAGGGACCCCTAGGGGTGTGGCTAGACTTTTGCTTGGTGATGGAACTGACTGACCTGATGTTCACCCATGGGAGTAAAGGCAGGTTACCTTACCCAGTTTCTTTTAGTTTAGACAGCCCCTCAATATATTCTCCCAGTCTGTTGGATATTTACAGACGCATTATATAATTCTAAGTGGAGATGGAATAGAGAACCGTTATCAATGCAAGTTTCCCTCAAACGAAGGAAGTATCATAGACACAACCTGATGAAAAACTCCGCAAGGCATTTGATATTTCTGAAGAAGGTGAGCTGTTCAGAAGTTGAAATTATGACCAACTTCTGAAAGACATTTTGACAAAAAATCCGCATTATCTTTAATCAAAATATACCGTTAAAAGTAAAGCTGTTTTTGCACGGTGTTCTGTTTAATTTTAAAAAACCTTGAGGGAAGCACGTGTTTCAGCAGAACCACTAATTAGTGCATAACTCTCTCCAAAATGCTGAATTTATCCCCATCTTTCCAGATAAGCTCATTCCACTGCATTTCACATCAGTTCAAAGGAACAACTTAGAAAAAACTTCTCCTAAATTGTGTTCATCCAGGATGCACATGGTCTTCCATAGGCCCTAAATCTATTGAAATAGTTATAGTAATTAGTTTGACAATTTATTGAATATTGGAATATTCCACAAGGACATTACGAATAACAGTTGTACGCCTAATAAAAGTCAACTTCATAAATTTATTAATTTAAAAAACTTGACTCTTCCTGCACCTGCAGAAGTACACGTGCTCCCTCCAAAGGATTCTGATCAAACCTTTCCCTGGAGAATGTTTACAAGATCGATGATGACTAACAGGCAAATGTTTCTATCATAAAAGTTAAAACAATAAATTAATAGTTTGTTGATTATGTTCATTGAACAATTCTTTTAATGACAATTTTTAACGTTTCAAAGAATCTCTGGCGTAGACAGGCAAACAGTTGGGAGAAGATCAGCTGGTTTAAATTTGTGACACAAAATGCTGTGATCACAACCACGATATCAAAAGGCTGTAACCCACCTATCACACACGAAGCTTCAACATAAAAAGTATTGTGGTTTCATAACACTAAATAGTGAGAAAATCATGCGCCAAGTCTCACGTATAAAAAGTGAACCCAAAATTGTATCTGTAAATCAAAGATTTGAAGGTCGTGGCTTTTGGGGATTGTTGAGAAATACTAATGTGCCCCTAGGTATTTTACTTTCAAACCTGGGCATTTCTGGTATCTAGTCTGGCCAGTTGTCTCACCTCGATCGCAGTTTTTAAATTTTGGAGGAGCATATCTTCAAAAGATGAACGACTGAAACAAAAAAATAAACAAGGGGGAAAGGAAGCTAAGTTGTCAGCAAATAAACTTCAAGAGTTTGAGAGACTTTAAACTATTGTTTGAGTATTTTGGAGTATTTAGCATTTAGCATTGGTTGATTTTTAATAATGGTGAAACCTGTGATGTTGCGTAAGGCGCGCCCTCTGTCGGTCAGGTTGCGAGATTATACTGTTGGGCTGTGATTGGCTAGACAAGACCTCATTATTATGATTTGTAAACCGAAGGTTGCATAATGGGTTGCGTGTCTTCTATGTCAAATATGTCACAAAAACTCACAATCTGTACAGATCAGGTAAAAACCTTCATTATATAAAAATAGCTCTTCTTGTCTCGTAGAAAAAATTACAGGCAAATGTTTCTATCTTAGGCCTACACAATAAATTATATTCATTGAACGATTATTTTAACGCTCATCATACTTTGTTCATATTCTTACTGGATTAACGAAATTTAGACCCCACCCTGATCCACAAAATTGAAGTCAATGGAATTAAATATTTTCAATTCCGAAAACAGAAATATGGCTACGACTACGGCTGGATCGTCGCATTATCATGCGTTGAAATATAGAATGACCTTAGCAACACCCTTAGCAACAGTCGTAGCCGTAGCTGTAGCTGCCAGTTCGAATACGGCCATATTATTCAGAAAAAGCGCAAACCTTTCTGTTCAAGCATTCAACGTGTGATAGCACCCTCTGTTGGCGAAAACAGGTTTACGTTTATGTATGGTGTGTCATGCTTTATGCCCAAATCAGGCACTTTCTGCCAACAGCTCAAAATTGTTCATTAGCTCATCAAACAATGAGTTTAGTAGGCTTATAACAACACCTAAATAAGGGCATATGAGGTCAATATTTGTCAACATAGACTGTAGAATTTTGAAGCCATCACATCACACTAAACTCACGGCTATTGTTGTGGTCAGTGTCTTCACATGTAATGTTGCTTTATTATTTCCAACAAGTGCCTAATTTTAACTTGGGATGCCACATTTTGCAAAGGGGGAAGACAATGATATGTTGGTTACAATACTACACCGATACACGGCAATCACTGTACACTCGGTACTTTCCCCTAGTCCTTTGGACACAACTCCATAGGCAAACGACTTGATGGGATTCGAACCCCCGATGCTCGCATTTTAGAGATGTTTTAAAACTAGAACACCCACAGTGCTCGATTACAAGAGGCCAGTGTTGCAGGAGATTCTGTCCCCCACCCCCCCCCGAGATTGTGTTCCCCCATACTGTCTAGTACACATTTCTTCTGATAGCGCCCTCTTTTGAATCAACCTCCTTCAGCCCATGTTCATTTCTCATAAGTGGGGGACAGAATCTCCGGGGACATAATTCCCCTATGCCACCGGTTCAAATCCTATAATTAGCAGCGGACTGCATTATTAATAGACATTGAAATTGCATTTGGGGTGTAGAATATTATTTTGGGTTTTACTCTTAAGGCCATGTCACACAGTGCAGTTTCTACAGGCTGCATGGAGGCAGCCACTGTACTCCATGTAAAAGGAACACTTCGGGGTACAAACATAAACCTGTGTGTAGTATCTTACTGTCCCAAGGCAATTATGAAGAATTGACGTGTGAATGTTTTTTTCTTCACTGAGATTGCTGGGAAATGGTTGAGTGTAAATTGTGCTGTTTGTCATGGCATTACATTGATGCGTGAAAAATACTGCTTAACGCGTTTTCTACTCCCGTCAACCCTGTTATTACCACGCTGCTAATTACAGGATACCTCTTGGTACCAGTTGTATGCCTGCGGTGTAAGGGTAACCCAAATAAGAATGGACTCGCAGAGTCTTCAGCTTGAAAATCTAGCAGGTTGTTTATCATACTTGGCTCCCTTGAACTGCGCCCTCAATGTTTAGTGTGAGAAGCCTAAATAGGCGTAGACTGGTCCCTGTCTTTATCCGCAAGGACCCCGCTAAATCAACTTCCATAGCATACAGTGGAAAATGCTAAATAGTCAAAAATAATTTTTAAATAATTAGAAGTCTCACAGCTTTTTACAGTAAAGGGAAGTTGAACTTTTAATCTCTACTCAATTTGATATGGAGAGTCTCAGAGCCCGTCGAGTTATTCTCCCTCCAAATAAAAACACCCTTACACCAACCAGTGTAATTTTCCAAACATCTGAGCATCAATCTTGAAAAATGTCCCTACACCTCTCACCAAATAGGACCATGTTTAGGGTCTATGTCAAATTCCTCAAGTTGGAAGTCAATAACCACCAGGTCATAATTGGTCCAAATTTTTACACCGAATCCCTTTTATTTGGCTCTCAATTCTGTCTAATATTGAAAAGTTGGGCCTACAAAATATTAATGAGGCCGACGCTCTGTTTTCTCCTTATTTAGTGGGGTGTACCTTTGCAGGGATAAAGACAGGCACTGGTCTTACAGGTCAAATGATTTCAGTAAATAAACTTGCAGTGACGTAATCTTTCAATATTCGTGTAATGATTGGTCTGCTACGAAATGACGTAGTTTGTCAGCTACACACGAGCAGCAGTTAACTGTGCGTTCGATCGTC
This sequence comes from Pisaster brevispinus, assembly GCA_023634235.1. Taxonomy (NCBI): domain Eukaryota; kingdom Metazoa; phylum Echinodermata; class Asteroidea; order Forcipulatida; family Asteriidae; genus Pisaster; species Pisaster brevispinus. The sequence goes on along the minus strand of JAMKCF010000009.1, from coordinate 21,208,888 downwards.
TGCTTCTGCGCCCGTGTGTGCATAATGGTTGTAGGTACGGTTGTTTTATGTCAGTGTGTATGTTCCGCCCCAACTTGACAATTGTCCCAACTATAGTTGGGACTGGTCCCAACTTGAGTGTCAAAGTTGGGACGTCCCAACTATAGTTGGGATCGCAGTAAACACAAAGCACCCCCATGAATAAACTAAAAACATGCAAGTATCATAGTATGAATATTTTAAGACCACTTTCCCTTGAGAATATTTTAGATTAATTCGAATTTTGGTTTTCCGAGAGAAGAGAAACTAATTAAATGCGTAGGCCTACTTTGAGACTGAAAGCGTCGCCCGGCCGGTATGAGCATGAGGCCGCTGTCAGAACCATCTATGAAAAACACAATTCACACCGAGTTAGCGGTCCATTATGAGCGATATATTACTATCATTCCAAACCTCGTCCTGGGCACCGGCTCGCGACCGGCTCTAACTAGCTCCATCATCAGTTTTGACATGAGTTTGTACAGAGCCGAGACCCGGGTTTGAAATAAAGAATCTTGTTAATTAACGCCGATCGCATCAGCTTGTGCGTAATCCACGCACAATCGATCACGGTGTCCTATGGGCGATCCCAACTATAGTTGGGACGTCCCAACTTCAACACTCAAGTTGGGACCATTCCCAACTATAGCTGGGACAATTGTCAAGTTGGGACGGAACATGTACACATGTCCCTGTGAATTGGGATGCGAGGTCAAAGGTACATCTGGCAGGCGGGCAAGGCCCGGTGCCTGGCGTTATTCACGAGCCTCGAAGTGTGACGTCGGATGTTCAGGCTAATACAGGGGTGCATTTTCGCGGTCGTATTCACCAATAACTGTTTCGGTTGAATTGGCCGTTGGTTAATCACCGGCCAAAGACCGAAACAGTTATTGGTTACAGCCGCGAAAACGCACCCCAGACGATGTTTAACCGAGTCTGCCGCCCTCTATATAAAGTTAGTCGGTAAATGTATACATACTTATTGTAGGTGATGGTGGGGGGGGGGGGGGAGGCGGGGGCGTTGGACATGCCGACACGCGATCTCAACAGCTTAGTATTAGCCGAAACACATTTTTTGACTCTGTGCAGCTACCCTATTTTTTTTTTATAATAATGAAAAGTTGTATTAACAGCGATGGCAGCGTATCGTGTTGGGATAGCACATTTTGATTGACCGATTATGTTAGGAAAATTTTAAGGTGGGAGGGGCTGGGGGCATTCTATGCCGCCATAATCGCTGTCTGTTATTAATACGTATCCAAGGCTGAAATTGACTTATGGGCATTCTTCAATAGAGGGCGGTGTATTCTGGAGCCGTCAGTCCCGTTATTTCCAAATTATTCCTGCTCACTAATTTCTTTCACTTTTTTGTCTGTGGAATTGGGGGGAAAAAAGGAAAGTATTTATATCATAATCGGTGGGGGTTTGTATAAAACTATTTTCACTTGATGTAACTAAATTTACTTAAAATATCCAGCTACTTCAATAAGTTCTCTCGACCTGACACAGGGCCTTTGAGGTCAGGGCCAATTTCAATTTCGTGGAAGAACAGTTGCTCCCTCGAGATTCTGAAATTGGTGCTAGTTGATCTAGGGGGAGCTTTAATGGGGTGATGATTGGGTCAATTTCTAATTCCAAGGGCTTTGTTTAATCCGCTGATGGATTGATTCAACCAAATGAAGACAACAATACCGTACGCAGATTTGACCCTGACTCGTTTAGCCTCTTTGACCTTTGTCATAAAAAGATATTTACACTCTCATATTTTACCTTCAAATATAAAACGTAGGGGTTTCAAAAAGAAATTGGTGTACATTTTCAGATAAGGCTAATTATTTATCTCTTAGGGAAACCTTAACGAGCTTTTATATTTTGTTTTACATATTTGTAATTGATTAAACCTTGGTTTATGGAGGCAAATAAAGTTTAGGGTTTTTACAAATTGTGATTAATAGCTGAGATATTGTTGGTAAACGGTTATTTGTCTAATATTATCATCCTAGTTTTACGTCATGGATTGATCTTGGGTTTATTTCACAAAAAGTTAAGATTGATCTTAAGCTGAATGGTAAACCTAAACCTAAATGCTAAGCAAAGTGTGATGTCACGATACAAATACGGCAATATTGACAATTCATTTTTAAGACGAATCTTAGTGCTTTCTGAAATCGAACACTGGTTATCGGTTTATAAATTTTAAGAATTCTCTACCAATTGTGGTGAATGTTTATTTGAAGAGTTCTTGTTGTTGTTGGTTGTACGTTTTCTCTGGTTTTTCGCTGACGAAGTATTAGTGTCTAATATAACGTCACTTGCCATAATGTATTTTGCCAACATTAGATTACCTTTCGTCCCACGTGTTCAATAAACACATAAGACAAAAAGCAACCTGCGAATGTGAGACAACACCAACAACGAAAACCATTTCTTCAGTACTTTAATCGAAAACCGGTTAAGGTTTGTTTTGTTTTTAAAGGGGGCACTGTGTAGTGGTAAACTTGCACTCGGTACTCATTCTCGAATCATACAGGAGTACTTTGCGATTTGTACTTGAGTACTACTCGAGTCCTGTTTTGACTCTCACTTATACTCGACTAGCATCGTACTCATACTCGAAGTCCATACTCGATACTCAACTGGATTATAGTATTTGCAGGAATAACTGTGTTTATACCTCAGTTTGCAGGTTGTTGTTTATAAGTACTGTATTCGAGATCCAACTAGGCCTACTTGGTACTCAGCTGTTGGACTCGGTACACGGATATCAGAATACTCGGTTCACAGACGCTTTTACTCGTACTCGAAGGCCCAATTACTCGTTCTTGAGAACTGCTGGGCAAGCCTAGTAGTACTCGGCAGTACTTGATAGTCGACTGAAAAGTACTTGACTACAACACTGGGTGGAGAGGTGAGGGGGTCAGGGATTTTGTTCCGGAACAATGATTTGTAATATGCACAATTAATGTTACTTTTTCCAATTCTAAAATGGAAATATTTATCTGGAGGATTTTTACTGCTATGGGTTTTTGAGCTTTGAGATTAAAACAAACCGTTTTATACTAAACGTATGCCTTGTCTCAGTAGACTGGCCAGAATGCTTTGGGTTAACAGTTCATCAGGGACTGGTTACACAAAATGTATTGCTGAGATTCAATCTCTTAACACTGCTTGGGTGCGAATTTTAGTTGAAAATCACTAGTTATTGAATTCATGGAATGACTAAAAGTGCTTCCAGGTTGTAATTACGATTTTTTTTTTCGTTCTTTTTACAAAATATCTGCTTCATTCGTTTCACATCATACCTACTAAAATTAATAATGGTCATGGCATAAATCATGATGGTAATATTGACCATCGAGCCCAGGTCAGTCCCTTGGTTTATGCAGTGCTGACCGGGATCGCATTAAAGTTAGACCGGAGGTTTACTCTCGTCAAGGGTGGTGCCGAAAGAAAGAATCTCGTAAAACTGATGTGAAGTTAGCAGCGTCTATGACAACACAAAACTCACAATGCTATATAAATGACAATATATTTAACTAAAAAACTCAAGGATATTATTTTATTAAAGGTGTGGGAATTAATTAGTATATTGGGATACCCCCCTCACCTCATATTACGATCTCCCACTTCTTATAGTTGGGGGGAAACATTAAAATAAAGGGGGTAATAAACCTCTCCGTTGACCCCGGCATAATGGAGAACCCTCTTTCCTCACCTAAGTACAGGGTTTGACAACTCTAACCCCATAATATTACAAATAATATTGAAAGTAACATGACCCTATCTAAACTCCCTCGTGGTTTTTAAAGAAAACACTAATACCCCTTCAAACTCAAGGGGTTTGGGGGTTGGCCGTAAAATGACGGTTTACAGACGTGCGTCTCCTGAGACCTGGTTCCGCCGAGAGACCGTGGTACAAACCCACTGTCCTTTCTTGATGAGCTTTTGGATTGAATCTTACACATTTCAATCAAAATGTGTCTGGGCAGTCCTCCCCCCTTGCAAACATTACCCCATATTTTTCTCCACTCGTTGGCATTCGGGCATGTCAGCTGACCTTTTTTTTTTCTTCTTCTTCTTTTTTCCTCATCTTCCTTTTGATCACGGAGCAATATTCCTGATATGTCAAGTCATGCCAAAAGCAAACATAGGGGCTCCCACACTGGGGATAAGTACATCACACACTTATTGTGAGGGGACGTCTGTGTTTTTATAATTTTTCCTACGGGTTGAATCTTCCGGATCTTATATGCCACTACAAAGAAAAGTTTGCGAAAAAGACTGTTTTTGTGTACAACTAATTACCAGAACAACCTTATTGTAAAACTGAAATATGATCTCTTAGTCACTTCCAGAAAAAAAAAGGGAACGGTCAAATTTCACAAAATAAAATAAACAATACAATGCACTCTGGCACGTGCAGTGGTCCAGAGGTTTGAGATATCTGCTCTAGCATGTGAGGGTCGTGGGTTCAAGTCCCATATGTATACCCGAGTAAAATGCCCATGGATATTTTTATCGGCCCCGCAGGACTCGGGCGGCACTATAATTGACACTGATGTTTTAACGTTTTTTAACAACAGTCCCCGCAGTTATCGACGATTCTTAGACAATCTTGTTTGAGAATTTATGAAATAATTTTGATTTGAATTCTCCTGAAGACAATCAGCGCAAAAAACGGTATTTAGTATGTAATTTTCTTCATGGTGAGTAGGCAGGTAGCCACTGATACTGAGCCCCATCAAATGTTATTAGATTTGGGGGAATTACCAGATTACACGAAGCGTCACTGGATCAGGTATTATTGTATTTAAATTGGTTTATGGAAGACTCTGTGGGTATCATCTTGTTGTGTGTGTGTGAAGGGGCGGCTCATCTCTTATCATATTTCTTTGTATGGTAAATTACTTGCAGCAACATTCTTTGAGCGGTGCCAGTGTGCTGCAGTCGGCGGAGGCTGATCTGGAGACCTTCTTTTTCTGATCTCAATTAACGTTAAAACAAAAATAACAGGCCTCAGATAGTGGACCTAAAAAAAAAACCTCAAATGTTCACAACAATTTTCACCTACACTTTTTTGGACAAACTCTACATTTGCAAGGTATCTACGCCGTTACTTGCTCTAATAGTTCAACACTATGAAACATAATCCAGTTTCTTTTCTCTTTTTTTTTTTTTTTTTTTTTAAACAGCTACTTTATCAATTTGTGTTAACCGTAAAGCAGTTTAAACTTGTTTAGAATGTGTCTGTTTATCATGTAATTGTAATGTTAATTCTGAACTTTTCGTAATTATCGATCAACAAACTTGGGCCCTGGCTGAGGTCTCTGAACTTTTGGCGACTTGGACGTGTGATCGGATCTCAACTTCGGTCTTGCTTTTGGACTTCCTCCGATGAAAGACTAAGAACATTGCCAAATTATGGCTTGTACGATTGTTGTTATCCATAAAGTAACCTGTCTTTGCGGTGATCAAGAATTATATTTTTACACAATGACAGCAAGATTGAATCGATTTATAAACCGATAATCTCAGCGTTGCAAAAATGCATTGTGGAAATTATGATAATACTTGCGATTTCAATATTATATGCCGGGATTACCAGTTTATGGGTCAATGCAATCGTCCTTTCAATGTGTCAAAATCAAAACTTGATCACCGCAAAGGACAAGTTCTTTATCTGGAGGTCCTTAAAACAATGCAATGGACCAATGCTTCCTTTTGTAATTATTTCTGCACCCCAAGATGTGGTGTGTCGTAGTCGAGCAGTCTAATGTATTGGACTCACGTTCTAATGGCTGAATCGTCAGATTGTGGGCTCGATTCCCTGCCGTAACACCGAGAGTCCTTTAGCAAGGCACTTAGCCATAATTGCTTCCCTTAACACAGGTGTATATTTGAGACATTTGAGAGGGCTGAGACCGTTCTGTGTTGGATTAACCCCCTTAGAAGCAGCTTTGGGTTGTATGAGAGTTGAACAAGTTTGAGGAATGGTCTAAAAGATGCCAAATGAACAGGAACAATAATTTTGTAAAGCGCCTTGATCTATTTATAGCCACTTTATAAGTGCGCAGTATAACAACCAAGTATTATTACTATCATCGTTTCCTTATAAATATCTGGTGGCTTATTTAATTTTGGACACGTCACCAATCATCTCATAAGATTTTCTTTCCTTGGTCAAATGACCTTAAACATAATGAAGAGGGGCGCCCAATCTGCAAATAAATTATGTTTGCGAAAGACGACTTTACGAATTTCGTATACATAAGTTGCTATTCCTTGTACGACAAATTTACATCTTATTTTCTAATGGGAGTGGGTGGAGAAAGTCAGCCAACATGTGTCCTAAAAAGGATGACCTTAAAAGTTATTAATATTCTTCTAAGGGTCTCAATCAACCTGATGATCGTTATTCCTATATTTATGACTTACCCCGATCTATAAATCACCATCCTACACAAACAAGAACCACAGAAATGATCCGTAACTTGGCCACAAACTTCCCTAAAGACTTAACTTCCATAGCTACAAACCCACAGGGAAACTCGTCGTCTCTTAGTTTGCTTGCTTAAAACATCCTTCACTGGGCCGTTAAAGGCGAGGTACATTTACACAAGATCCTGCCCCGTCAACTTCGATCAACTCTCTTGACCCTCAGCGCCAACGTCCCACTGGAATCATTATCGACCAGACAATGTCAGAGCCGTAATTATAAGGTCATTCACTTATTACGGTACCAATGGTTAACAAATCGTGTACGGGTGGACGGAAAAAGTGGCAGTGCAGAACGGTAAAGCGAACTCAATTCAAACAACTTTATTTTAAGTAAATGCTTTAGTAACATTCTGCAGTGGTCCATAGAAAAAAATTATAACAGGATTTTAATTTAATAGATGTTGATTTTGCATCGGGGATGATAAAGAATATTAATTTTGGTTTTACCCTTACACCGATGTGCGTTAGCACTGTATACTCAGTACTTTAGGATGTTAATTATAAAACATGAACGTAGAAATGTATACAATGTTACCAGCCCCAAATCTAGCTTCAAAGTGCGTCTTAGCTGCACAGGGGGTGTAAGTTTCTACTTAAGCTGAATCGGTATTGACTTGGTACTGGTAACCACTGTCATGTTTGGTGGGGAGGTATTGTCTTGGATTCTATCCTATTTAGCTTCAATGGCAGGCAGGAGAAATAAACAATGAACTATATATACAAACCATAGCAAGGCATGTGTTATTTATGCTATGGTCTTGAGATGTCTTTAAAAGTTGTAGCATCACATTACTTTTACGCAATGTTTCCTTCGAACGTGAGAAAAAGGAATGTGTTCTTCTGAATAACCATGACTCATGAGAAGAAGAAATGTGTTCTTCTCAAAACCGTGACTCATGAGAAAAAAAGAATGTGTTCTTCTCAAAATCGTGAATTATGGTAGAAGTAATGCCTCTTCTTAAAAAACTTGACTCAATAGGACAAGAAGAACTTTGTTCTTCTCAAAACCAGGACTCGAGAGGGAAAAGAAGCACTGTGCTTTTCTCAAAATGCATAATGGCTGTGACCCTTTACATTTGAAGAACGTAGGAGTGGTAACACCCCCTTAAACTTCTCCCGGCATTATTAGTAACACGCGCATAAAATATAGGTCTGTACATCTACCCGTTCTACATATACAATGACGAGTCCCAGACAACGAAAGCTTCATGTTTGTGCTTACCGGCCCTTTTTGTGATAACAATGAAAACACCCGACAAACGCTCCCGTCAGGAAGCTGCAGAGAGCTCCAGATATGGAACAAGCGGTCTAATGGATCGGCACTTCCTTCGTGAGGGAAGGTTTAAGATCTGTAGCTTTTCATACTCCCCTTCCCTAAATGCTTGAGACACGATTGTCATGCTGCGTTACTGCCGTCCAGATCCTACAATTTGTGGTCAGCGTGTTGTGACGTTGTCCCGTATACTTATCTGTAACGACGTTACACTGTTAATGCAATGTCATTGTCGGTTATTAATTATAGGGGCAGACGGGACAGGCTTGGGGTAAAAAGTTCAGCCAATAAACTTTGAAGGAAATAAATCCTAAAAAAATAACGGGGGTATTTGCCCCCCCTTGCCCCCCCCCCTCCGTAGCTCCCCGCTGTCTACAATAGGGACAATTTGGATTGTACCCAGTTCATTGATATTTGTAAGAAACTTTGCTCCAAGATTTTGACCGCAACGTCTTCAAAGCCGACTCTCTTTCACAAGGTCGCTCAGACAAATTGCCTCTCTATTACAGGAATGTTATTGTAAGAGCACAGCAAAACAAAGAAACACAAAACAAATAAGAATCGGGGCTTCAAAACGTACTCGTTATAGGCAGAACCTCTTCAGTGCTCTTTATAACGATGGTGACTGTAGTAAGGGGGTTGTAAATGCTTTTTGTTCGACTTAGTGGTTGCGAAACAGTAAGTCAGGTATGTGATTGGACTCTGCCTCTGATGATACTAGCATGGAATTTGACATACAGGTAGAGTATGGGAACGAAATTTGGCTATACAGGGCCATCGCAGACTAGGCCTTTGAAAAATTGTTGGTAGCAATAGCAGCCATTGTATCAATTTTGAAAATTGCTGTACTTTACGATTCTGTACTTTAATTTCTTATATTTTATAATTATATTGTAATCTCCACCCCCTCCACCCCCCCCTCCCTCTCTCTCCCCTAGACTGCCAATGGATTCAAGTATATTTCAGGCAGATCCATGAAACGTTTTATTTTGGTGGGAAGGTAGGGGTGTTCCACATTGAAGGAACAAGACTTTTTTCCGTGAGAAAAAATTAGCATATCCTTTTGAAATATCTATGGAAATGTTAAGAGTCACTACAATCTAGACCTTGAACAACAACTTACAGGCTTGATTCATGAGACGACAATATTGAAGCCGATTGCAAAGATTGTATATAAATACACTTCTTTATTGACAGGCACATGTTAACTTAATAAATATAATTCAACAGATTAAACTAGTAGATAATTTCTATTACAAGTCTGCAGCGACCTTTTCCGAAATGAAAGAGACATTTACCTAGATTTCACTTTTAGTTTTACTTCATAGCTGAGTTAGGTTCAACTGGATAAAAAGTTGTCAACGACAAGAGTTCTTTATAGAATAGTTCATTTTTTAGAGTCATTGGAATGTATGTACATGTACTGCTCGTATGCATCAGTGCCGTGACATTTTCATCCCCACGAATAGTAGCTCCCTTACAACTGGGTAAAAACAAACAAAACGCTCTCAGTTCAGATGATTCTGACTTCGCTATCATTTCATGGGCAAATATATTACTTGTTGGTAAAACGGCAGCTACAAAGTTAGGAAATAACAATCTTGGAAAGGTTTCCGATTTTGAACATCATTGGACGAACTTTGACTCCTTGCTCTGTTACAAAAAAACTAAATAAACTTGTGATTGGATTTTGAATAGAATGAACAAATCGGTAATGGTGCCACAATCCATATATCTGCTTTATAACAAATTGATTGGGAGGAAATTAATAACAGGCAAGTGTACCTGGCTGATTAAATTAATCAATCAATTTGTCTGTCTTGTACATTAATTTGGATTGGCGCTTGGCCTATTGAAGAATGACGTCATCAAATGCTCGTATATAGTCTGGTATCCGCTGCTGTGAGAAGATTGGAGCTGGCTTATCAGATGATTGGGTGAGTCATCTGCCCTGCCTCATGAAAGGTTGTGGGTTCGAATCCCACGGGAAGCTCCCACTTTCAAGCGGAACCCGGAAAAACATTAGGAACATTTAATAATTTGTAACTGCATTTATGTGAAGGGCTTTTCACCAGAAATAATGTTTGACATTCCCTGTGCAAAACTGAAAACCAGCTTCCATGAAAATACTTCTTCTGCATTGAACCGAGCTGTTTGACCTCTGTCTTGTCTAGCTTAAACGAAACTCGACTTTCTTCTGATTTGAAACTTTCCAGTAATCCGTTCTTGCATACAAATACAAATCTTTAAATGAGTGGCAATAAATATTTAATGTTTTGTTATTCCAAGAGACCTTTTCAACAGGTAAACAATGAATGAGTGATGGGCAAAAATCTGCCAGGCCTCATTAATTATTCATAATAAGCAAGGTCCCTGAAGGGCAAAATTAACTGCTTTTCCCCTTGTTTCTTCTACTCATCACGTGACATGAATTATTGATATTGTCAGCAGATCTATTGATTGAGCCACCGTTACAGATATGCAATTAAGATAGAAGATAAACCCTCCAACGCACCGCTTCCAGATATACAAGACAACCAGACACATGTCGTGAACAAATTAACAAAAACCTAACCTCTGGAACTAACTTAAGGAACCGGAGACTAACCCATACGGAACCAAAAACTAACCTCTGAAATTTTAATGACAACAATTAACAATAAAATAAATAGTGTTTATTAATTGAACTAAATTATCTTTTACATTTATCATCATTGTGACCTTTTAAAGCTGATGAAAGTACTATGAGCTGACATATTTTGATGGGCCTTGCCTGGGCTCTAGATAGGATGTACACTTGTTAAGCAATATTTTCCGCATAACATGTGTTTGGAAATTGTTAGCCCAGATTACAGTCTCCGAAATCTACATTCTTGAAGATATAGAACTACGCAAATATTACTCTCGGCAACGAGCAAACGTTCCATATTAAACTTTCGAAGTTCTTTCTAATAAAATTGAACATTTCAAGTGAAAATAAATATATATGTACATACACACTTGAGCGAGCCTGGTTTAGTGGAGGCTTCTTCTTTTTCTGGACGGGGAATGTAAGGTTGGGTAAAGGCCAACTCCGTTTTGGCAATATCATGAAGGGTTAAACACCCCTGACATTTGATGCGTTCATGCGTTTTCTTACACATGTATTCTGATTAGGATTGGTACTTGTCCAAAATAGGTAGTAAGAGAAACAAGACATGCCTGGTGTTGCAGAATACTACACATTGTTGTGCACCACCACACGCAGCAGGCCATCATTATTCATTTTACACCCCTTTGGAGACCTCTTTTGTTCTTTCCTTTGTCCCTGCAGTTAAGAACCTCCCATAGACTTTGTACACAAAACTCCTTGTGGAGCTCCCCAGTCTTTAGAATTCCCCTATGGAGACCCTTTGTGTTCCCTTTTCTGTTTTGTTCTCGGTAGTGAATATGAAATCACTATAACATTGACCACACATTTGTCTAACTTCCTCAAGATAAGATTAGTCCATTATTTGTGTTTAGACAAAGAGTCACTCGACTTAACTTTGTTTTAGTCTGATTTTAGATTAATAATGTTGACATGATGTTAGCAGTGGTGTATGCTATTCTTTTATAGCGAAGCATTGCGCAACTGTAAATTTCACACCAAACCAAAATGGTGTCTTTTGTGCAGAATGGACACACCTTAATTAAATACAACATGGATTGGAGAATAAAAGTGGACCCCACGGACATTCTCAAAGCCACGTATTTTCTACGCTGCTGCAATCCGTGCAACATTTAATACCATTCTCTGCCTTAGGGTTAGCACAGAATGCTTGCACTTGCTTTATATTAAGCGGAAAATCTCCTGTACGGATCACGTGCTTGTGCTAGGGGATTTTCTCGCTTAGCATTGAGTTCTGGCTAACAGTTTAAGATAATTGAGGAAATTGGACGTTGTTGACATTTAACCAACCCAAACTCCAAGGCAATTTGGCCCAAAATCATGAACAGTATTTACAATTAATTGAGGTAACTTAATGTAGTTTTTCCCTATATTATATTTACTAAAAACACACCAAGAAATAATTTACCATTTCTAGATGGTGTGAAAAAAATGGTTTTACTGGGGAAAAAAAGAAAGAAAGAAGTCCCACATCGGCCTGTCGGCATTAGAAAGTCATTTCACCTGCAAAGGAGAACGTGTTTCTGTTGTTTTTGGTCAACTTAGTTTTACCCACCAGGTTTTGGTTTTGCTTTATTTGTTGTTTTAGCCTCAAAAAAATAAACAAATAAATAAAAACGTTTTGAACCATGGTCCAACTTGCCTTGTTTCAATAATTTTTTTCTTAAAACCCGCACAAGGGCTCTGCAGAGGAGTGAGTTTCCAACCCAAACCCGATACAATTAATTTGAAACTTTCTGTTGACGTTTTATAACTGGTGGCCCTTCTCGCTGGTCATCGGTCAAAACTTATCTCCCTGCGAGGTACACTGAACAGCGGTTCCACATCTTCTTGTCATAGCTATACGACCCATCGCTAACTAAGTTTCTCCTCTCGCAGCCTGTTACACACTGGTCTGGGGTGACGTTCCGGATCAATTTGAAGCAGCTGAAGCAGTCGATGGCGCACAAGTTCGCCTTCCTCTTGTCTAGATCGTGAAGCGGGGAGATGATGTCCCTAACTCTCTTACTGAAGTGTTGGGAGTCTTCAACATCCATGGTGTCGGCCATTTCTGCAAAAGGTGCTCCAACGACAGCCTCCATCAATAGGGCGATGGCGCATATGCACAAAATAGATTTCTGGAGAGATACAAATATATACTTTTAAAATTAAAACAAAAAACAGCAAAAAATGTACAGCTAAAACGCCACTATTTGTCGCTCAACGTAATCTCGCCCTCAAGCAGGCATTTTTGGTAACACTAGAAGAGTGCTGCCTATATTGAGAGTGTGTCAAACATGTCATGAGACATGATTGACGCTTGGGTTCGAGATGCTGTTGGACTAGAATGGACAGTTGTAGAGTAAGTCTTTTTTTTTATGTAAGTGACTGGTTTTTGGTGTGCATAGTAGACACCCACTTCTGGGCCATCATTCTATTCTAATCGCTGCTACTGAGTGTGAAATCAAATCAAACTAATGCAGACACACATTTGCGAGACAAATTACCGTCCCACACTGACACTCAAAGCGGAATGGTTGGCCAATAGGACGTGTACTTGTCGTTAGCTTTTTACTCTTCCTCTGTGACTGATTGCGTTAGAACACACAAGACATGCATCAGCAACGCCATTTACAAGGTATTTTAGTGTAATTTGCATGAGATAAAATAGAGGCCTACTTGGTATTATAGTTGACGGACTCAAATTTGAGGTCAAACTTTCTTGCATTTACAGTGATTGTTGTAACCTTTAAAAAACATCTAATAACTACACCAGGGGTAAAGAACGATAATCATTTGGTTTTACCCGTAGGGCTGGTAAGCACTTTATAATAAGCGCGTTCTGGGTACCGCGAATGGCACAGTCTACTCGAGTGGGATTTGAATCCACATGCTGGAGCAATTTTCTTAACCACTTAGCCACCTAGCTTGGCCGACGACAAAAGTCCAGTTGGAAACTGTTAATTAGCAGCGGGTACTTCAATGTATCCACTTGTAAGCAAGGCAATCAAAGGGATGGCAATCCCTCTACTTGAGAAAGATAACCTGGCCACCATCCGGTTTTACATTTCGAATAAAACATGCACACACCAACTTCAGTTCATAACCTGGCCGCCATCCGGTTTTCCATTTCGAATAAAATAATATGCGCGCATCGTTCAACTTCAGTTCATAGTGCAAAATGATCAATACACATTCTTACGTTTTTGTTCTCATTAAACATTATTTTCACCCACTATAACAAACTAAATATCATTTGTTCATATATGACTTTCTGATTGTTTCCATTCAAGCCTCTGAAAAAAAAACCAAAAATGAAACAGACAGGTCGATTGCTTTCCCTCCTTGTATTGTTCAAGAGTGCAAAGTCCTCCAGGATTAAGCAGATGGCGGGAAAATCTGGTCAATGTACTGTAATGTGTACCTCCTTGGTTGATTTGCTTCCGTAGGTAAATAAGTGCAGTAATTAGCGGATTTAATGAGGTCAGATGTATTGCGTTCGTCGACACATGGGTACCTTATTCACAGTTATGTGGATCTGCCAATGTAATTTACTACGACGGTATAGTGACGTCACCCCAAGCTTTGTTGGGTTTTTTTGCCGATTTGACCCAAAAAGTTAAATTAAAATGTTAAAATTGCTATTTTGTTAAATTGAGAATGCTATAAGCTTTTGTTTTAAGGTTATTACTGGTTTTATGACTTTTGTTTAAAAATCTGAAACTATGGTGGCTCGTAGGCCTTGAGGAAAAACCGTTTTTAAAAATGTGTTTGATATTAAAGCATGAAAAAAACCCAGAATGGGTGTATGTTAGGGCTACTGTCTGTCGTCCATCGTTAGACGCGTGCGGGATCGCGTTGGTACATTGTTTTATATCCACCCAACCCCTGTTTTCAATTTTATAGACCCCGTTAGGTTGACCCACCGCTCGGATCAGAGCCTTGCTTGAGAATTCAGTCTTCAGTTGACCCTAATTTGGTTTCATTTAAATGGAAATGACGTCCAACTGATGCCTTCAGGAAGAAGGATGAGATCAATTAGAGCAAAAAATTGACCGTTTTAAGAATAGTTTTTTACCATCGGCCGTGCGAGTTTTTAATGGGAATTGTTCATGTTAATTAAATAATGTAGTTTCAGGTGTTTATATATGTATTTTTCATATTGTATTAATTGTGTTTTAGTCTGTTTTATCGTATTGTATGTTAAAATATTTTTAGTTTTAATGACGATGTGAGACAAATTTTTCAAATTCCTGTTTTTTTTTTAAATCATTGGCTAAATAAATAAACAATTCAATTCAATTCAACCCAGGAGATGTCTTCAAGCCTACAGGCTGCCGTGCGTCGAAACTATGTATCGAGTTTATCGCATGTCCGTTGGTTTCATTACCAGAAATAAATCATAAGATAAACAATTAAACAATTTAACAAACTAATCATAAAAAAATAAATAGTCCATCCCATGGACAGAGCGATATATTGTTAATGACAAGAGTTTTATATAACGGCGGATTTTAATTACTCTGCCAAGCCGTCCCATACTATTTGCTCAGTGAATATGAAGTAAGAAGTGAATGGTAGGAGTTTGCCATCTGTTTTTTTTTTTTTTTTTTTTTACATTCAACCGTTT
Source organism: Pisaster brevispinus (assembly GCA_023634235.1). Lineage (NCBI taxonomy): Eukaryota > Metazoa > Echinodermata > Asteroidea > Forcipulatida > Asteriidae > Pisaster > Pisaster brevispinus. Next base: position 21,193,840 of record JAMKCF010000009.1, on the reverse strand, counting down.
CCTCACTGCTGTATCATTAATTTCACTCGACTTGGCGTTGTGTTTACACATGAAATTGCACACGGGAAAAGCATGCGACACATGAGAATGCCTCATTGCACGCTATCATTGCACAAGATGTTCATAAGCATTATTGACCGGGTATTTTAAGGTATTAGGGCTGACAAAATAGTCGCAGATAGTGCTCACGTTTTGTGTGATCAACCATGTACATGACATACCAGACCTGTGACAATTTGGGCTTCATCCGTTGTGTGAGTCAGGAGAAAATAGTGAAAAACCATGTAAAATTGTCAGCATGTAGGCCTATCCACATTGTCCTTATTTTGAAATCAGCTGTTGCGTTTTTGTAGGTTTCAGATTTCTCTCATATGACTTCATTTCAGAGGGAAATATTTCCCGGAAAATTTGTTCTAGTATAAATTTCATAGTCAGTGAGCTTTCAGACTCAAATTAGACACTGATGTTTTGTATCCTTACAAATGATGATAATACCTTTAAACGGGTCGCTGTAGAATTAAAATATTGTCCATACATCTTCCTCAATATAGTTTTCGGGGGGGGGGACATACTAGCGTATCTATTGAAAACTTGTGGAAGGAAATGAAAAATATTTCAAAAAAATAATGATAATATACCATGTGTTTATAGGAATTCACACAGAAACTTTTTCAACACCAATTATTGTACACGGGTATTAGTAGCTTCGCAGTTTGCAATGACATACATTTCCAGCAAATTCCTGTGAGATTTTAACCACACTGCCACCCAATGTTCGTTTCACACTGGTGAAAATATGAACACTCAATAATCCTGTAGGACTATCTTGCTTAACACCTACTCCCAAGCAGAGAACAGCTATTTTCCGGGAAATGGCTATTTACCAGGAGTTTGCCGGAGATAGAGATCCAAGTTTGAAAAACTCAACCAAAATTTCCCGGGAATTTCCTGAGAAATTCACGTACTGTGAAAGGGGCTTTAGTGTGCTTTTGAAACAATTTCTACAACCCCTTCAGTTTCAGTGTTGAACAATATCGGTTCGTCTGCCGCATATAGCTCCATGGAATATTATGCGGCATTACTTTAAGAGTCGTATGTCAGAATGATCCATGTCTGTATCGACCTCGCAAACAAAACTTCATTTCAGGCCCAACAGGATAGAGTGGTTTGTTTCCTATTATTGAGAAAAATGTCAATATTTTATTGGAACATTTCAATGGACACCAAGCCAATTCACAGGTGCATGGAGGCGATTTCCTTTGTGAAGCATCACCCTTGCAATGTTACCATATGCCTGTTTCTTCAATTGTTTCATTAGTGCACATGTTTTAAGTAGGCCATCTTCCTTTTTATCTTTCTAGGCTTTTCTTTTAAAATGTTAATAGGCCCATTCTTTCTCTATTGTTTCAGTTAATCCCTTTTTCACTTCGGTATCTTATGTTGTGTGTTTTTATGTAAAAGGCCAAAGCAATTTCCCATGCCATGACAAAAAAGTTGTAGACTATTGTAACTCCCTGTTATCTGGAATCACCAAAGCAAATCTTAAACGCATCACCGGTGTTCAATACAGAGCTGCCAAACTTGTTCTCACTGTTAACTGTTGGAGAGCTCATGGATCTCCCTTACTCGCTAAACTACACTGGCTACCCATGGAGAAACGCATCCAGTTCAAAACTCTTCTATATGTTTTTAAATGTTTGAATGGCATTGCTCCACCTTATCTCTCTGATATGCTTCATCTTCGCCAAAGCCACCGTCAAGGACTCCGTTCTTCTTCCGATAAAACTCGGCTTAACACTCACGAGTCCAGATTAACTTATGGCAAACACGCCTTCTCACACTCTGCTGCTGAACTTTGGAACAATCTCCCAATTAATGTCCGTAATTCTTCTTGTGTTGTTACTTTTAAGAAAAACTTAAAACTTATCTCTTTCCTAAATTGTAGATTTTTGATTTGTTCTAGCTTGTTTTAATGTTTCCGTTTCTTTCTTATGCGCTTTGATCATGTTTTAGAAAAGCGCAGTATAAATACCTTTTATTATTATTATTATTATTATTATTATTATATTGTATTATACTGTATTGCATTGTATTGTTCCGTACTGTATTGCATTGCATTGCATTGCGTTGCGTTGCATTGCGTTGCGTTGCGTTGCGTTGCGTCGCGTCGCGTCGCGTCGCATCGCATCTCATCTCATCGCATCGCATCGCATCGCATCGAGTTGTATTGTATTGTATTGTATTGCACTGTTCTGTAATATCTTTTATTGTAAACTATTCATATGGACATTTTTATCCTCACTGAAGGAGACATTCACCCCAAAGCTGCAGCAAGAATGATCTAATTTACACATTACATTATTTCTAAATGATCACCATTCTGTACAAGGAATAATCTTCAAAATGGCGTGTCATGCTCAAAGAGACAATGTATCTAATATCCGGAGAGATGTTCAGCTTATTAAGTCGAAATACCATAACTTATAGGCTTTCTCCTCTTGATTGCGTTTACATATATCAGTACCAACTTCAAAAATCTCACACACTATAACGCCAGAGTCTCGTTAACCATGGCTTGGACACAAATTGCAATGGGCAATGATCCGGATGAGCCTTCTTGTCATTAGCCCCCTCAAGTCTGATCATCATACGACAACGGACATTCACACACTTCTTGAAGGATCCTACGACCCCAGTGTTTTTGTTTTAAAAGCATGCATTTTTTTTTCAGCTGTAGTGTTTCAAAAAACTGTGGTTGTTATCCGATGAAAGTCACTAGCAAGCATTTTTTACATGTGGATCCGAGAATAAAAGACGTTCACAATGCAATACTTAGATTCAGACATAATATGTAGCTTTCACAGGTCCACAAAATGTTTTCTTCTCAACTATCAGTTGATTATAATCTTAGAGATCACAAGAGCAAACAACCGCTCGCAAAACGATTTCAAATGGACATTGGGAACAGGTTTGATGTCTTTTTTTCTACAAAATATATCAGGCAAACATAGCGTACGGGACATGTGTTTTCCTTTTTATTCAAACACTTCTGTTATTTGTACCAACTTTTTACACGGCCAGACATTTATTTTTCTTCAGGATGTCCGTGGTGTCCATTCTCTGTCAACAATTTAAAATGTGCACTTAGCAGAATGGTTCGATGTATTTAGTACGTTGTTAATTGTGGGTTTTATTTTTCACAAATATAGTAACTAATTTACGATGAGAAGGATGCTCCCATGATCGCATCACTAAATCTCCAAACTAAGCTTTACAAATCTAACTGAACTGCAGGTAGTTTGAGGAAACGGCGGGGTTGTTTGTTATTTTCTTTCCTTGTGGGTATACGGACACAGCTTCAAACAATTGTCATTAACAGTTGTCATGGAATTCTGCACATAGTCAGAATATGTCCTGAACAAGACATTTGGCTGAAAAATGCATGTAGAGTACCAAGCAATGGCAGCCATTTTGAAAATTTTGAACAATGGTTGTTATTCTACCCCTAAAGTTTTTTAAAGGACAAATCTCCGATGTCCTATGACTAAATGCCTTTCTTATGACATACTCTGACTGCGTGCCAAATTTCACCACCCCCCCTTAATATCTGCCCACAAGTAGTGGATGTCAAAATAAAATTTTATACAGGCGTATATTCATAGGTTATTCGTCCAATCAAATCTGAAAGATCTGCATGGATTCTCGTTATAATGAATGTTTTGCATTCAAGCAATGGAGATAATACTTTCAATTGAATATATACCATAAGTCGGTTTAGCCTTGTTGCATGATGAATGGAACGTTCCATATTTCAATGCATGAAATTATTCTTACCATTGCACTCGTAAACATTCATTATTCGTACATATATTGTCTTGCCTGTTGAATTTCCCGTTTTATCATGTGGAAATTTACTGTTGCAATCATATGCAAGTCAATGCAATTTTGCCTTTTGCAAAAAAGTTGTAAATTTCATAAGCCATGTGTAGCATACCAATAGTGTGCGGAATTGGTTTGCATGATTGTTTAGGTGCTAGGCATCATGTTCTGTAAGTAATTGCAATTTTACTCTCCCAAATTGTCTACAACGCCACGAAATGGCACACACCTACCGTATTCGTAAAAACTAGCAATAGAAGCGTCTATGAACGCTTGTTACAACACCGCTGTCCTTCAACATTTCAGAGTGTTTTCTACTAGTTTTCTCATAATGATCAATTCTTTGAACTTGTTATAATATACCAATTTTGTATGTTTTGCGTCCTAAATTAATAAGCAATAAGTTAAGGTTAAAGGTTCGTGTTAGTTCGCGAAACCGAAATAAAAGCAAAACAAACAATTTCCGTTTTCACGAAGTGACACATTCCAATGCATTTCGTGTGTCGTAATTAACAAACATGTTTCACATCTGAGATTGATGCACGCCGTGCATTACAACGGTAGATGCAACTTGTGTTTCAGTTCGTGAAAACAAAAAGTTTTTACTTTCGTGCAATGGTTATAATTATCTTAATTAAACAAGCACAGCGTTTGAAACTTTGAAACTTCATGAAATTAAGCCTTGATGAATAGTGCACATGTAAAAAACCTGGGGATAAAAGTGGTCGTGTACAAAATGTCAGTTCGTGGCGTGAGTGACGATACATTGAGGCATGTCTGACTCAATGCCTTTCGTAAAGTAGGAATGCCTTAATTCAAGGGCCTAATCCTTTTAAACCGCCCTGAGAGAATTGGAAAATTGGATGAAGTCAGATTTATGATGCGTTTCTACAAATAATCTCATTACATTGTAATATTGGTTAAGGAGGAGCTAAGGTGCCCGGGCTTCGTATAATGCTAGGTGCCAGATCAGTCCGTTGATCCGTATAATGTGTTTGTAATGACGGATACGGACTGTTAGTCTGGCGACACTTCGAACTGTCCGTTGGAATAAATCAGAGCATCCTGATCACGGCAGATAGGTAATGGGGATTGTGCCTTCGATGAATCGAGCAATGAATTTGGCATAACTATCTTTCTTCTGACATACTCTGACTGTGTGCCGAATTCCATCATCAAATGCACCCCCCCCCCAATATTTCCTCTGTCTGGCCCACACAAATCTTTGAGCACAGACAGATTGTTCCTGTTCTTACATCAGATAATGCTGTGTTTTCCCTCACTAAACTTTAGACGTGTTTAAATTAAAACTGAAAGTTGAAACCATACTCTCGATGTTTGTTGTAAGCTAAGCTTTTTTGGTAGTTACATTGAGTTTTGTTCCGTTTTGTGGCATTCATCAAAAACTGACAGAGTTGCAATTATTCTAATTCGCTCCTAATCAAAAAATGTATATTTCGTGTTCGTAAAAAACACAAATACAAATAAAATGGAAAACAACTCTGACTGTTGATTTTGTTTGATTTGTGTGGCTCGGTAACATGGGGTTTGAAACTGGATATATCAGAAAAACAGCACTCAGATAAATGAAAAATACCAAATTGATGTGAACAGCTTGTTACTTGTTCGTGATACTCAATCTCAAGTTACACACGGCAAGCAATAAACAACAAAGAAGCCAGGAAATGGAGAAGTATGACAAATTTCATATAATCGCAATCTGCGCCTACTCCTCGACCGCCAATCGTCTCCAATGTAATCACCTCTGTGTGCTTCTGCAGTTCCAACACTGGAACCAACTCTCAGCTCCCGAACTGCTCTCTTCTCTTGGAGTTCCGGAAGGACCAGAGTTTCATACATGTATCTGTCATTCACTAACAAACATGGCGAAACACTTGAGATTGTGTTTGGTTTGAGATGTGAGATTGGTATCGATAACATTTGAGATTTGATGATTCGATTAAGATTTGAGATTGTTATTGATGATATTGATCTGATTTGTAAGAAAATTGCTGTCTTAAACAAGTAAAATATAAGGAATGAGTGACTTACCATTTTGAAATTTTTCTTTGGCTTTTCTCTCTTCTAGGAAACACACGTCGTGCGATGAATATCAACGTTAACTCCAATTAAATAGCTTGCTGTAAGGGAAGAACAAGGATGAAAATTGCTGTGGTAAATCTGGAGATTAGGAAAGCATCCAAAGTCGACTGACATTTGGCAAAGGTCTTCCCCGAAGAACTAATAACCGAAGTGTATAACCATGCAACAGCGCAGTGAGTAACCCAAAATAATAACTACGTTTACTTAATTACTACAAAGACCAGGTTTATTGTATCCAAGTTGGCTGTTGACCTTTGCTGGCATTTTCCCCTCTCTGATCCGTGGAGCCATTTGGTTTTAATAGTCGGCGTGAAATCATGAGGTCTAAGTTAGATATATTCAGTAGCTACCTGTGCTTTTGTTGATGCCCGTCGGTAGAGAGCACTGCCCTGTAGGCCGCCGAGTATATAGGCAAGTTTTTCACACCTGATCAAGTCCCGTGATTTCAGTAGCTTAAAAAGTTGTCAGCCTTTTAGTTTAAAGAAACGGGTAAGAATTTCCATAGAGTGCTTTCTTCTGCTTCTCCTTCTTTTTCTTTCTTGTTTTGTTTTTTAAGTACTCTTCACACAACGTAAACAAAATCTTGTGGACGGGTGCCCAGCGGTATGGATTCACAATGTCTGTGGATTCAAGGACCCTCCTGGTCTTTTATGGCTTGCGGAAATCTACCCAACATCCTGGTGAAAATCATACTTCATACTCCACTCTTAACATCGTGAAGGACGTGCAGAACATGTTGCCTATAAATAACCTATGATATCACGGTGATTTTTTCCCCCTCTCTTTTCTGGCAGTAACCCTTATCATTTCCCCTCGTCCTCCTCCGTCAGAAACACGGATTTATGTTAAGAATCCTTCTTCCGTGGTTTCACCCCCTTTTGACTTTTCCATGACCCCCTTGTTTGACCTTAAGTAGTTAAGGTCAAGAGATTCTGATCTTGATATCGATGATATATCCCCAAGGCTAAAGGAACTTGTCATCACTCCAAACACTTAACAACCCACTCATTATTCTCTCATTAGAGTTCCGAAGTCAGGAAGGTTTTTTTGGTTTTCGACGATGGAGGTACACGACGTTTGTTTGCAAATAAAATGTCATAACAAAATAAATTATAAAGTATTAATTCCAAGAGTTTAAACCAGAGCAAGTTATTTTAAAGATAAACTATTTTTTGCTGGTTTCATTCCATCAAGTATAGCTTGTCTAGAAAGGTGAGATGTCTTAAAATCGGTTTGGACGACGACTTTGAGGAAAATGTACTTCAAATGGACATAATTTCATGATTATCAACAAAAGTCAAACATTGATTATCAGATATTTGAAACTAACATCCAATCTCAACAAACGAGACCTACTCTCCCCTTGACATTAGCGGGTTTTTAACATTTATTTTCGAAAGTATGTTTTATTATAAATGTTTAACCTCTCCCCTCGGCATAGAGCTTCCGCTACGGATCATGTTGTCTTTGAGAAAGGCACTCAAGACAGGATAAGATTACCACGCGTCATGGATAATAAAAAAAAGCCAGGTGTACCCGACCCGGATTATACCGAGAATCAATACTGACAAATCCTTAGTTCCATTTTAACGATCATTACACTCCCTGTAAAATTGACACCCGATAAATTACTCACTTTGACGTACATTTGGGGGATTGTTTACAATAGAGAGCGACCCACATGCCCGTTTTACGCACTACTCATCCACCCTACACCATGTCCTTAGAGATACGACGTGTACAAAATTAACCAGACATAACCAGACATGTCCAAATGGCTGGGGAAGTTTTCAAGTTCCGGGAAGAGAGGGGGTGGGGTTGTGTAGGGTGATAGTATCATATCCTTTGGGATAAAAGGTACTATGGGGGTGGATTGTGAAGCGAAAGTACACTGTGTGTACCTAGACATATCCCTCTATAAAGTGCAATGTGAAGGTTTTAACATTTTGTGACAAGAGCCAACAGGAGACGCATCGAAGATAATCTGCACTTTCAGACTGTAGGAAACATGGAAACATTTGGATGCATTATCAATACACGTGCTGGGGCCAATTTCACAGTGAGCCAAGGTTGATCTTAACCGCGAATCAAAGTGTGATTTTTCACAAAACAAGTCACAATGATGATATTGACAACTCATCTTGGGATGAATCTTAGTGCTTTGTGAAATCGAGCCCTACTTTCTCTCTCTCTCTCTCTCTCTCTCTCTCTTCTCTCTCTCTCTCTCTCTCTCTCTCTCTCTCTCTCTCTCTCTCTCTCTCTCTCTCTCTCTCTCTCTCTCTCTCTCTCTCTCTCTCTCTCTCTCTCTCTGTTCAGTAATACGTCCACTGACGTGTTAAGAAACGTCCGAACGTACTTCCCAAAAGGAAGACATTCGTGAGAATTGTGAAGTAGGTCCTGCCTAGGGTCGAGACGGAATCCACCTGAAAACCTGCATCCCCCACAAACATTTTGCAGTCTTAGGTTTAAACAAACATCCCTTAGTTAGTGCTCCCTGTTATGTTCTCCCTCTTGCTGTAGTCACAGGCAGTTTAATGTGTGGGATAGTATCAAGTACCGCCAGTTGATATCATGGAACAGACCCGGTTGGTTTCTCTTTTCAAATTGAAATTGAATACTATATGTGACAACGCATTATGCGTTTGCATTTGGCCGTATTGATAACAACACTCTTAATAATGGTCATGAACATTAGAATGAGCAATCAGTAAATGTGAATACAACAAGGAGGTAGGCCTACAGGCCTAAAGTATAAAGTATAACTAACAGAAAGCATAAATTGCAGACATGGAAAACAAATTACAGTTAAAAGTTGAAAGCCTTTGCAGCGTAAATCATCAAGAAAACACAACTGCTGGCACATCTGAAAGAAAAAGGCTTATTTCATATCAATTACAAATTACCTCATTTTGAGTTGTTCATGATTTTAAAGCTATTTTTGTTAGTAGGCCTATATCTTCTACGTTGCAATTGTATGTAAAAGATCTCCAGCCAAGATTGATAACGGCTCTGTTGGATCTTCTAAATCATAAAATGCGTCACTGTTGAAGAAAATTTCTTTTAGAATCGTTGTTCTTGGACATCTGATAGTGTTGGCTTGATGCAGTGTGTAGTGATTTCAACGCCATCAGGTGGATGAAAACGTGTACGTCTGGGAAACTCGTTCATTTACCGGCTTGGAACTACACGTAGCACTATCATATTACTCAAACTGGCTGCCCAAGAAAATACTACAGTCTGTTGAAGTTATTGACTTGTATCTGTTACTACACACAAATCTAAATGTTTTGTGCGTTCTGTACTTTAGAAGAAATTGAAAGAACAAAATCATTTGAGCTGTGTAAAGCCTATAGAGGCTGATTGAAATTCGATAATGTTTTTCAATTTTTTATAAACACGACAGCTTATGAATAATTAATGTCTCGCAACAGTTTAGTGCGTATCTTATCCTGTAGAACATGTTGACCCTAGGCATGACTAGGTGTCAAGTGCTTGGCAAAAAGGGTCGTAAATAAATTTATACTCCAATTTATTTTGCGAGAAAACTAAGTCGGTCGTTCCATAAATGTTTGATTCAAGGTAGGAAATTTAAATTGAAACAATGAAGGAAAAAGCATAATTAACTAGGCCCATGAATTTTGCATAAGTACTTAAGGGTGGAACTTAAGACGTAAATGGTGGGATGTATAATGTGTCTTTCTTTGCTAAAGCCCATTGATACAACATGAAAACGCGCAGGCGAAGCGGTGAGAAACATTCACTGGCGGCTTCGAAATTCGCTTCGCATCCGCATTTTAATTAAAATATGAACATAAATGCGCAAAATATGTGCATTGCTTGGCGTGTATTTTCATTCATTGTAAAGGATTGCGCGCTACGCATAATGCGCAGAAAGCATGACGACACAGATTTGTAAAAAGCATTATGCAGTTCACCCAGAGTTCACGCCCACTGACAACTTCGCCACCAATCGTGCTCTACACCGCTCACCTCCACCGAGGTTGAATCAAACTTGACTAAAGAGTCATTTTTAATATATTCGTTTGCTTATCTAACACTTATTGGTTGAGATTTGTTAATATCCCACTTTGCTTGAGGAGGATTTCCCAAGCTGCCATCTTCATCACACATGGACATCTTCACACACGACAGTCACTAAGTTTGCCTGATTTGCACTTGTTACCTGTGCATTGCCCTCACTTCAAGACACTGAAGTCACAGTTAAACATTTTACATTGAACTCAAACAACTAAGATTTTTTGTTTAGTTTGTATTTTTGTATTAATTTCCTTGGCCGAACATTGTGCCTGACTTTGGTACCCTTGGGGTTTAGGTCTTAGACTTCTTAATCAATTGCATGCACCTCTTGCTTTTACTAATGGACGTTGCCCAACTATCCATCAAACTCTGGCATGGTCACAGTTGATTCATTGGTTCAAATTGCCGAGAGGACGATCAGAAAAGATGTGTGTGTATTGGAAAGGGGTGGTTGAAGAGCAACAAAGGGAATTATTTGGTTTCGCGTCCGAGTCCAATCATTCAGAACGTAAGTTCCTTTGACGAAGCTGTCGGTGCCCATGCGCTTGCTGTCACGCAAAATAAATGCCGGGGGGTAATTTCCCCTCCTCTGTGATCTTTAGCCTACAGCTCACGACCAGTAACTACTAATTACCCCCGAACTGCCCCACTTTGAAACTAACATGACAAAGTAGTCCCATCCGCTGTAAGCGATCGCAAACAGGGGAGCATTTTTTTATTCAAACCCCGTGGGACGAACATGTTACAATTATTTAAATGTTGCCCGCCGCGCCGTATGATTAATGCGTGTGTACACAATTCTGAAGCACTTCATTCATCATACAGAATGGCTTGATTCGGGAAAATGAATTTCAAGCAATCATTGCCTTTGGTACATGGAAAACAAACACTAATCTGGAAGAGTGTCTTTTTTTAACAAAGTTGAGTAGGCAATTTGAGAATTCCTGATCCAAAGGTCCTTTTACATATCAACCAATGCATTTAAAACAACGTTTAATTTATCATTGACAGTGGTGAGGGTTGGAGGGGGGGGGGGGGGCACGAGTTTACGGACCATGTACATTCCGAGTGCGAAACACTTCGTTTGTTCCGCCTCCGCAATGCAGAAGTCGACGTTTATTGTGAACATTTCTGAGGCACCGCTTAGCCTTTTTCCTGGAACCTTTTTCGCCCTGTTTCCATGGTTTTTTACATCTCTACATTTTTCTGCAGATTTTTTGTTTTCAATTGTATTTCGCCCAGTGTTAACTCATGTTTGTATTCCGTACTCTATGTAGACATTAAAGTGTAATTATAATGCAGTTCCTAAATATTTTAAAACAGTTTTTATTTCCGTGGAACTCGCTTTTAGAGCCATTTTCTCAGGCATACCCTTGAATAATCTTCTTCAATTTGAGATGGACAACAAGACGGATATCCACTAACAAGAATTGTCTGCCTTTTCCTTTGGTTTTTGGAACCGTTCGATTATTTAAATCCTATACATAAAAGTAGATATATACAAACAACTAACCTCTGAAAATTTCAGTTCAAAGGTGGTAGCGTATTTGAGATTTCGCCGAAAATCTGGAGCAGATGTCCACGCAGAAAGAATAATCTTTAAATGGAATACACAATCTGAAAAGTGTTTCATACATGAAACGTTTTTCTGCCAATCTTTTGAATCCTTTTTCTCTAAAACCACATTCCTTAGAAGAGAACTGTTTCTCAAAATGTTTATCAACAGCTGCAGAGCGTCTTACCAAGTAAGTTTTTATGGTCATTATTTTTAGGAGTAGTCACGAAAGGTATACTCTCCTTTAAAACAAGAAAAAGAATGAAAATATTGTGTAATGCAAGTCCACTGACTATCTCAAGACCCATACTTTTGTGTGGATATTGTTCTTGGGTCAAACTTTCTACGTAAAGTGTTCCAAATGTTTTTTCCCGAAACTAATGCACTTTGAGGTTTTTTTTTCCAATTGACTGCCTAACTTGAGTTCCTTCCCTCTCTCTGCCCGGCTTTCCAGCGGCCTACTAATTGTTCCACTTCAGAGAAAGCATCGGTATTTATGTTTCTACTCCGAGAATCTTTCGCTTTCTTACCTTCTATTTGTTAGGCCCTCACCTTACATGAAGATTTAAGTGCCTTGTATAATGGAAGACCTCGTTTTAAAACCAATCTCATCAATTAACAAAACATAATACCTTTAAGCTTACTTCTTGGTTTTGAAATCGTCTAAGGGCGTGTGATTATGCTTTATACCAGAAACATAAATCTGATGTAGAACTCTTCAAAAGAAAAAATCCCAGAGTTATTAAAAAACGGGTTAATTGATACAAACTGTTTGAAATATGGAGTCTTTTTTTTTTAATTCAATGTTCATCAAATGGAATGTACTTCTTAGATTCTATGATAAATCAGAGTTTGTAATAGTTTTCGGTTTGTTTTAACAAATGTCATCATCAAACCAAGCTAAACCAAGTCTTCAATCTCGGCCAACTGGAACGTTAATGTCTTCCAATAGATTTGACCCCTGAATGTATAATCTAACCCTGTCACTTAATAAAGCCCAGACCTAAATGTATAGACTCCTCTACCTCAATGTAGCCCAGACCTAAATGTAGACTCCTCTACCTCAATGTAGCCCATACCTAAATGTAAGCCAACCATGTACCTCAATGTAGCTCAGACCTAAATACAGTCCAACCATGTACCTCAATGTAGCCAGACCTAAATGTAGACTCCTCTACCTCAAAGTAGCCAGACCTAAATGTAGCCAGACCTAAATGTAGGCTCTTCTACCTCAATGTAGCCCAGACCTAAATGTAGGCTCCTCTACCTCAATGTAGCCCAGACCTAAATGTAGGCTCCTCTACCTCAATGTAGCCCAGACCTAAATGTAGGCTCCTCTACCTCAATGTAGCCAAGACCTAAATGTAGGCCTACACGTACCTCAATGTAGCCCAATTTTATACGTAGCCCAGACCTAAATGCACCTCAGTATAACCCAATGTAGGTCAGAGGTACATTTAGGTACAATATTGAGGTTACATTAAATTTAAGAAACCGAGTTGCTGAGCTTGGTATGCCGTTAACCTGGAACCCATCTTTACCGTGCATTATGTATGAAATATTAATTGATTTCCCCCTCGTTAAAAAAATGGGTCAAGACTATTTCTTCCTTGGAGACTGCACACATAGGCTTGCTTCAAATTGATTTGAAACAAAGCTTCTTCTTCTTTTTAAGGTTGCCGATCCTCTATTGAGGGTTTAATCATGTTGTTCGAAATAAAAAAAAACATAATTAATTTCCCCTACGTCTATTTTTGTTTAATACATGTTCGTCTATGCAGTGCTTCACAGCAACACTAATTCACTTTGGCTGTCCCTAACGCGATTAATAATCCAGGATTGTTTGAGTTGTTTGATTTTGTCCTTCTACTCCAGCGCTGCTCAAGTAAAAGTGAGGCTGTAGTATACTTATCTATCCAGTTCATATTGTCTGACCATCCTCGTGGTCTATTAATCTTTCGATGTTAACATAAGGCTGTCCTTCATTACATTAAAAAAAAATGTATTTACGGCTTTATCCAAAACAAAGACAACACTCAGTACAGCGGGTACAATTAGAAATAATTTTTAGCAGCGTTTGGTATTGTATACTTTGGCAGCTGTAGCACTGTTTAATTCCTGTTGACCTAAAAACTGAATAATTCATGGTTATTGAACAATATTCCCCACCAATTTTTTTTTTGAATGTTTGAATGTTTGCTTTTGTTTGTAGCTTTGTTCTCATGTTTGTTAGTCTGCAATATGACAATATTTAGCATGATCGTCAATAAAGGTAACTGCGTCGTGCCTAGTTGTATTTGGAATTTATATTGTTCAGAACTATCTTAATTTACCAGCTTATAACAATACATTTTTCAAGACGAGTTTTCTGACATTTTTGAGAAAATAAACATGTCGATAATTCACATCAGAACATTTTTACATGACTTTAAATAGGTCAGTTTGGTATAATCGGTATAATCGTCAGTGTAAAAATCAGGAATATTTAATCAAAGGCCAAAATACATCGAGAAACATTTCGTGACAGAGGATCCCGTTGTATAAAATATCAGGAATCTTTATGTAGTCGGGTCAGTTCGATGGGTTCATGCTTGATCCACCCGATAAAAACGCAATTTTATCGGGGTCTCCAGAGATGACACTTTAACTCTTAATTCTCGCTGAATACATCAATTCGCCGATAAAGAATTTGAGTAAAAGGTGAAGTGTTATGGTGCGGATAATGGGAAAGGGATCAAGGTAGCATAGAGTGGGGATTTATTCTGTGTTTATCAAGTTGCACAGAGAACAGCAGAAGATGAAGTGGATGTCTGTTTTTTGTCACCAAAACCTGACATGGAAATAACAAGCTTTGGGGATTATAAGCAAATGAATATACAGTTGGGTCCCCGTTTTTTAAGGGGAGTTGTTAAGTATCTTGTTGTTAATGTTGTTGGGGTGGGGGTATGGGAAGAGAGTAATACTTGAGTGGTAGTTGCGGCGATCTTAATTGGGACTTCATTCCTTTAATCAATAGTAAGGCTAAAGTTCTATAACTATGTTATAACAACACCCAACCATTCCTGCCACAATTAAATGTAAAGACTTGCTTAACCCCCTTACACTTTCTGTTTTTGTAGAATCTATTTTAAACCCTTTGTTTATTCTTGTTACAAAATTGGTGTCAGGGAACGTGTGTTGCTCGGGTGGAGTAAATAATCCCTCTGAACTCGCAAAAGTTCCTAGGGAAATTACGCACTTTGTAGCGCTTATCCGAGATTTACGCATTTGGAATATCAATATTTTGAAGCGCTTTCAGAGTGTTTACGGGCAGGTTTGGGGAGTTATAGAATGTCCTTTGTAGCTGTTGTCATTTTTGTTTGGTCAAAAAGGCAGTGAAAACAATTCCCGCGCAAATCATTGTATAGTCAGGGATCGTGGGGATTGCTGTAGGAGATTTAAGGAATGTTCAATGTAAGCTAACCGGAATGCTACAATTAGTCAGTAAGTCATTCAGCAGAACCATTACGTTGGCCCACATTTTCATGTGTGTGTTTTTGAACGGGAAAATATGCAAGGTGTTTTAACAAGGGGCTAGAGGCGAAAATGTATTGATTTCCCTGGACGCTTTTTAATTTCATCTCAAGTAATTATGAAAAACATGAACGTGTAATGGCCGGAAATCTCTTCAATGTGATAAAGTCTGTGACATTCTAAAAAAAAAAAAATGGGGAGAGTGCGTTCATTCCAATCTTCCAGTTTTAAAGAAATTATTCGGAAAACTAATACAATACAAAAAAAACCATTATAGCAAGTTGCTCATTTCCGTGAGAGACTAAAAGTGTAAAGTTGTTTGACTAATGCATTTCAAGGCACTATTTTTAGGTTGAAAAGTAGGTCATTACTTTTTCATGAATGATCAGGGTGATGAAGCGTTCAACTTGTCAAATCCTATAAGGGTTTGAATGTTAAATGTATTCGTTCTTCTGTTTGTTTTGTGTGGGCGTTGGTGTTTGTTTGTTTGTTGGGGTGTTGGGGTGTTGGGGTGTTTGTATGTTTGTTTTTGTGTTGTTTGTATTTTTATTTAGCCGAATCATATTTCGGAAAATTTATCTTAATGGTCACCACACCAAATTCTTAAAAAATTAAAGAATCCACCCCTTCATCTGCTGACACAAATTACATTTATTGTTTATTGTTCGGCTGTTTCCTTTTTGTTTTTAGTTTTTGGGGTGTTTGTTTGTTTGTTTGTTGTTTGGTGGTATTTGTTGTGGTCGGGGTACTTGTTGAAGTATGGGAGGGCCAATAAAAAAAAGTCCGTTTATATTCTTTTTGTTTAATGATTTGAAACCAAATACTGAAACAGCAAGAAATTTTAAATCTGTAACTCAAACATCAGCAACAATGCAGCATTAGAAAGTGAAAGTAGAATGTCATGATTTGTTGTTGAATGTTCACGTCTGAAAACTTGAATTTTGCTTTTAAACCGTTCTGCGTCCTTCCTATTTCTTCCCATTCAGATGACTAGGTGCTTCTAATCAATGAAAAAAAGAACTCATTTGTCAATTTACACAATTTGCAGATAAAAGTAGACACTCACTACCCCTACACATGTTCGCCGGTAATGTTCAAAATTCCCCACCAGTAGCTGCCATCTTGCATCAAAAGCTGTACTCTGGCTGACTCACATTTTGTGTCATAATTTGACCCAAATACCCTTAATTGAATTAATGGAAGCTATTATTAATGACATGAACTGACCTTTTTTCATATGTGATTATTACTCTTTAATGCCAAGTCCCATGTGGCATAATTTCTATGTAATTGAATATAACTTCTGGATTAAATAAAAAAGCCTGCGTCAATACAGTTTCAGTGTTAATTGTTGGTGCCCCCACGTACGCAAAGTGGGTGTGGTCAGACTCACTTCAGGCCTACCAGTATTCAAAATACAATGTTTACAAAAAAAACAATACTATACAATCATTTAAACATTGCCAGCACAGAAATGTTCAGATGCGATTTGAAACTCACGCAGCCCCCACACATTCGTACTGAAGTGCCCCATCAGCCTGCGACGAGTTGATGGATTAACATTTAACAAAAAAGCTACTATTCAAGAGTCAAAAGTGATTAATTAGTGTTCCGTTGATAATCAGTTACATCTGATGACGTGAACGATTGTTCCGATCGTTCAGGAAGGTTATTCTTCACAATCCTCGGTAGCTCTTGCTATTGGGGGAAACTCATCAATCTGGAGCCAATCCCCTCTAAGACGGAGCATTCCGGACGTCAATGAGAGATTGGGAGTGAGAGTTTGAATGATGCCATATCCGCTTTCAACAAAATGTTATCACCATTTTCTGTTGATGTCTCTTAAAGCTTGGTTATTTTGCACTGTCACTTTGCGATCTGTTTGTAAGAGCTGTCTAAGCAATTAATATCATTATTACTATTTATTTATTTGTTTATTTGTTTACTTATTTGTTCATTTATTTATTTGTTTGTTTATTTATTTTAATGTTTTGTTTATTTCTTATTCGGGAGGGATGTTAGTCAAAGATACATGTGCTCAAACTTGAGGAAAACATACATTCATATAATTAGTTATGATCAGGAGTTAGTCCACTGGACACTTCCTTTGCAATTGTGCGACGGAGACTGGCGTCCTACCAGGGCTGAGTCTACGAACTGAACTTGGACTCCATAATGCTATAACCTAGGGCGGCCCCAGAGAGTCAATGCGGGGGGGGTAGTTGCTAGAAGACTACCGATCTAGTGTTCCATCAAATTGGCACGGGATCAATTTGAAATGGCGGCAAATTCCTCTGGGGAGATCCTGCGTATCATCGAACAAGCACGCGTTGAATTGTTTGTGCCTAGGGGAGGGAGCACCCCCGTATATCCGAGTAGAAACGTGGAAAAGAATAGACCAAGATCTGATCAGTTTTAAAGCTGCGATCAGACAGCCAGACTATGCGCTTAGTCTGTTCTATGTAACTACGATTCTTAATTCATATAAAGTAAATAATAATCTATTAAAATAGTTTACAGAGGAGAGTCTGAAATGGCGTGTGGGAAAAAAACCCAACTTGTTTAATAAACAGAGACTGTGGCTGATTGAACGCAGACCACAAACTGTAGAAACTACAGAGAAATTGAAATTTGTTTCTGGTTGTTTACGATGTGGGATTACGGAATGATTATGAGGGAAGGATTTCAATGGTTGGAGAGTGCTTCTAGGACTACAGTTTGTACTTTCCATTCAAACATGTTTTTTTGACAATATTGGTTTTGGGTTTGCGTGATTGAATGTGCATAGGAGCATGTGCTAATGCGTCACTATCAAGCGAGACTGATTGTACATTCGCCGTTCGTGTGACTGTACAATGAAAGTCAATTTGAACAGACGGCCCGGCCAATCGAGCCATTTAATGATGATTCTGTTAGTGCCATACCAGCACCCTGCACTTTAGGGCTCAACCTAAATAAGCTTATTATTAATAGGGTTATTCGGGAATTCTCTGTTTGGACTGGACTCACAGCGAAATTCTGTCTCTGCGTTAGCGTAGTGGGCTTGGTCCTACCTCCCTTCCTTCATAGATGCCTTAAACCACGAGGAAAGGAAAACTGGATAATGAAGATAATGAAGTAGCCCTATTTCAAATATCGATTGTTCGTAATAAAGTAACTCTTTACAGGGCTATTTAATAATTAATTGCTCAACTAACAGGTGACAATGTACAGACACTTTGTCCAGTCGATCAATAAGGCCTCGCCAAGATCGGAAAGACTAATGGATTCTTAAAATGAAGACGTTGCGAAAATGGAAATGAGTTTGATGCATATTTTCCTGTTTGATGTACTTGGAGATTGGTTCGATGAGTAAAAACAGGAAGTGCAGCGTTGGCGTTAGAAGCCTGCCCTCATTCCAAACTTCTTGTCATTAAGCAAAAAAATATAAGTATGAACCTGTTTGTTTGTTTAGAACAGTTTGTTCCTTTGGCCGATCGGGTTTGGCGTCATCACGCCCCCTGGCAAAAACAAAAATGAAGCAGTGAAAGAAAGAGGGAGCAAAACAGGTGTTCTGTGAAGAACATGGTGCGACCGTGAAAGGTATCAGACGACAACTTTTATACAGGTTTATACTTTGCCTGGTAAAGAACTCAAAGACAGCAAAACTATCATAACAAAGTTATTTAGACTATGAGAAGTGGTGGAGTTTTCCCCCAAATACGAGCTGACTGTTCAGAACATCTACGCCTATCCCCTTTTACATAGAAGTCGCCTACAAAGTTGTACTGTGTCGATATGGTTAGCTACTTTAAGCTATAACTGAAGAAAACCGTCCATTGCTTGCTTAGTGTTCGCAGCTCTTTTTCACTTGGCGACTACTTGTGCCAAATGAAAACCAAGTCAAGCTTTAGATATCGTAGCTTGGATTTCGTTAATGTTTCCTTCCATCAAAGATTTCATTTGCAGCTGTTGCTCCGTTCAAATTTTACTTTTACTGCTGGACTCGCCAACTTTGGAGATAAGAATTTGTTTTAATTGTTTTAGCCCACAAATGGAACACCCTAATTCTGAAAAGGGTGCATTGTAAAATACCAAACAATTCTTAGAAAACTTCTTTATTAAAGAAAGTTTCTTGTTGGGTTGTTTTGTTCAGTTTTTGAACTGGTCGAGGCTGTGAATTAACGATGTAAAATTTTCAAAGGAAGGTTTTTCACAAAATCTTAAACTTTGCATAGGCCTACTGTGTAAAATTTCAACCAGCCAAATTGATTTTAAACACATCGTCTATATAGAGAAATAAACAACTAAAATAAAACACACCATCGTAAAGACGGACGTCAATAAATCTGAACTTATCATCGGAAAAGACGAACTTGATAAAACACATTTATTTGTCATTGAACATCCAGACAACTTATTATTGTGTATTAATTTTAAGTAAAAAAAAAAAAAAAAAAAAAAAATCGCTGAATGTATTTCTAATCTGAAATGGATATCGTGCTGGACCGTTGAACCGTTCCACTTCGTTGGTAACCGTCCGAACACCTGCTTTCTATCAACCCTAATAACCTGGTATGCTCAAGAGATCAAGCTCAGCAACGGGGAATAGAGAGATTTTGAGACGTGTTGTATTTTGATACTTTCCGTTCCCTTCTTCGTTGAATGTCAGAAGATTTTTTTATTTTTTGGTTCTTGTATGTTGTTCTTTTGTACAGTGCTATGTTCGACAAAAGAGATCATTTTACAAAACCAAGTAGGAACCGATATCTTCTGCATGAAGCCGGACAGGGATAAAGCTTCGTGTTTACTGATCCTTATTTGGCGGCAGATGTCTTTCACCTTTGAATCCATTTTCCCGAACAATGAACTTATATTATTTATAGCTCATATTCAATCAGAATGTTTGAATCAGAATCATTGTCTTTAGCTCTGAAAACTGCCGAATGATCTGTCATCTTCAGGTATGCTTTTTCTGAATAGTTCACTTATCAGTAAATGTCTGTCCCAGTGAAGTTACCAGAGGGGTGGGTTGGGGTCGGCAAGAGGAGCCCCTACCCCCACCCCACCCGCTCAACCCCCCCCTTCTCTATTTCTTTGCTATACCGCTTCCCCAATCAATAGTTACGCCACTGTCTTTCCTGTAGTTTGACAACTTAGCCTGTATGCTTTGCAAAGTGATCACATTCTGTAATAATCAAATTGTTTTGCGTTGTGAGTATTTGACGAAAAACTGTTTAGTTTGTTTATAGTCTAGTAACAAAGCCTCACAATGCTCCGTATTGAATATTATTTTTCAAGCCTTTAGGCCCAAAGTTAATAAATCCGCGCGTTCAATCTTCGAATGATGACCTACTCTCTTCTTTGAGTATTGTATACGTCTGCACAACAAGATAAATTATCAAGAGTAATTCGCTAGGAGCAACTTATTTAATTTTGAAATGCATGGATGTGTTTTAGTCATGTGTTTAAGAGCATATCAGATCACTGTTTTTAAAGAGTGATTCAATTTTAATCCTGTAGCTTTCAATAAACACACAATATAACCGAACTGTAAAAACGTCAACAAATTATGTGTGACATCATTAGTGTGAACAGCGAACAACGAAACGGTGGATGTTTTGTCCGGGACTTTGCTCCCGTTTCTATACGTGCTTATTTCGAGTGCGGCAATTGAAACAAAGGAATTGTGATTTGAAGGGTCTTCGTGTTAGTTCAATTCTCCGTTAGCAGCGTTTCAGACGATAACATTTCTCTGGAGGATTGGCTTGAGCGAGAACTTCATCTTACTAATAAGAGGACTTCCGATTTAAACTAATCAATTTCACTTTCGATGAATAACATTTCTGTAGGCCTCACGTCGTCCGCAAGCACAACTTGCTGAGTCCGGTAAATCGCAACCAACGTTCTTTCCTCGGTGATTTTTGCCATCAGGGATAATATTTTCTAACGGGGATTTCATTAAATATTAGCATAACTGGATGAAATATCTCAATTGAGCTAACAAGAAAAACATGCCCGGGCCATTCTTTTGTGGGAAATTGTAAACAGATATTTTCCCAAGGCTAAATTCTTTGTAAGGGCTATTCAAACTGTCAGGACTAATATTTCAATGAGGCTAGCGTATAAACAGCAAGAAAAGCACCACCACTAAGATCTGAACGATTTGGCAGCATAACCGGATGAATAACCGATTGGCTGCCGAATGAAAAAAAAAATCCAACAATCCCAGGAAATTATAACCTGACAGCGAAGTACTGATTAATAAGCAGTCTACATTTCAATGTGCCAAAACCAACATGCGTAAATGAAATGATGATTCTTAGAGCTTTATTGGAAATTCGGAGCGACTTGTTAAAGAATCATGTCACGAATGCTGATGCCAGCTTTGAAAAACAAATTCATATTGTCGACGTCGATTGAACTCAAACGAGAAAACGCAATGGCGAAATCAATTGAAAACTTATCCTTGCATCTTGCCGCCCCGCCCTCTTCCAATCTAAGAAAAGAATTCCAGTTGAATGACAGCAATGAGGACATTGCTGGTCCGTCTTAGAAGGTATCCCATGAGGGGTTCAGGTGTAAACCTTGCTACTTTAATCAGGACTTGAGGAGATAGACCAAATTGTCACCAATGGAGAAGGCATCTCTCCCCCAATCAGCTAACGCCAAGGACAAACACTTCATCATCAGGTGTTTTCACACAACTCTAATCAGTGAAAACGCTGATCAGAATGAACATTGAACAGACAAACCGAACGGGAGACGAATCAAACAGTTTCTAGGAACACTGTTTTTTCCTCCTCCAGATGTTGGGTTAATAATTGGATTGAGGAAAATGTGTCTCAGTCGGTTTGTAGTAGGTGTGCATCTGTAAATTTGTTGTAGGCCTAATGATTAATTTGTCATCGTTGGAATTCATGAAATCAAGGTCACGAAATTAAATTCCTGACGGACTTCTGGAAAACGTTTGGAATGTATACATGTCAGTTTGAAATGAAACGTCAATGACTCGGTCCCCATCACTGAACATCCTCAAATACAAATTGTAAAAATGTGTTGTGATAACTCTTTTGTGGTCGTAAGTAAAAGACCATTTGCTTTTGGAAGAGCACATTCATTTCCACGGTTTAGATTTACAACCAGCCTGTTCACTTCAAATAAGCAACGGTAGTTTCGGAGTTCTTTAAATGTTATTTTGCTCGGCTTCACCAATATCTCAGAAGGCGAAATCTCTAAAGGATTTGTACTGGTATAGATTTTTTAACCAATGGGCTTTTCGGTTATAAGTAATTAATTTTAGATATTTATTTTTTACCATTTCGACTTTTCCTGCAAGTTTTTGATGACCCAACAAAACTTTGACAAACTTTCTTTCTACAATGACTTCTGCTAACAGGCACAACATTTTCTGACACTGATTTCATCAAAATGTTACCGTAAAAGATTGTAAGTTTTACAGACATATGTAACAAGTTGATAATATATCTTGGGTTTCTGGAGTACATTCATTCCAATCTTCCAGAGAAACATATCATGCAAACAATGTTGGAATTCACTAAAAGGATTGATCGAGATTTCAAGCAAACAGGTTTTTTTTGTCGATTTGTGTGTACACGATACCAATTAAATTGTCTGGCGTTTTAAATTCATTTATATCCTTTGTCAATTCCACATAATGAAATGAATTGAAATGAAAGTACAGGATAACTAGTATTTTCGATTCAATCTAATCGCTCACTGATAAGAAAGTTTATACTAGTGCAAATTCCCCAGAGAAACATGTCAATTTAAACTGCCAGGATGGGCGGGGGGGGGGGGCATATGAAGACACTCTTAAATAAGTGAAGTTTGACGCTTTGCAAGGCGTGGAAAATAAAAAGTAACTATAAATAGTAAACTTGCGGGTACAACAATGTGTAAAATCTCTTATTGGAAGGAGTGTTGGCTCTAAAAAGAGCCGGTGCGGTGTCGACGTTTCGGGCAGTATACTCTGCTCGTCTTCAGCTTGATTTTAGAGAACACATGGTTGTACCCGCTAGTTTGCTCTTACTTCTTACACTCTTACTTCTCACACTCTTAATTATTGCTGCTTAATTCGATTGCCTAGTCGAAATGACCCCTTATCCTTACTAACCCCTAATCCTCACATGGTGGTTTGTCTCGTTGTCTTTAAGTGATAATAAGCATGGAATGAACAAGCACAAAACCTAGACAAAAAATATACATTTTTTTTTCTTTTAAACTTGTACCACGCCCAATATGTGGTAGAGAGATCTTCCCCGCCCCCGCATGCCGCATGTACATGTATTCTAACACACTCTTGCGTGTACAGAAGTGCCCCCCCCCCCAAGAAAACATCCAAAAGAATTTCTGAGATCCCCAGAACACAATTAATCCTGAAAAGGACGGGGCGAGGTAAATCGTGTCTCATATCGAGCACCAAATGCTGAAAGAAGACAGCCTTAGTTTAATGCATTTTCTACATGGATGAATCTACTTTCCCTGCAACCATGTGCGTATAATACACCATTAGAAAGCAAAATGATATCTTCGATTTTAAGCAATTAACTGTTGTACTGGCAGCACTTTCCCCGACAGTTTCCGTCACAACGTCCATCAATCTTGGGAGTGTTTGGACACGTGTTTGTTTCATATTGGGCACAGTGTTTCCCAGTTGGGTCTGGTATAGTGCAGCTATCTGATCCAAAAATATAGCATCCTCTTCGTTAACTGGATAGTACATTTATTTAAAATAGACTATTGTCTAAGAATCATGTCATCAAACAAAGCAAAAACATGTTTCACTGACACAAGTGGGATGTTCCGGGAAGTAAACAATAGGTCCCGGTTATGATTGCGATATTAAACACGATATTTTCAAAATCAGCGACATTTGTGTCTATTTTGGAGGACTCTTTCTCAGTATCAGTACCATGTATACCATTTAAACATATACATCCATATTTATATAAAAGATACATCAGTTTTTACGCTGTATCATCTATGAATCTTTCATGGTGCATTTTTGATAAATTGATTCGGATAAACTGGCATACCTGTTTAGTGAGGTAGCTCCAGCCGTGATAACAATAAACTGTACACTGATACATTCCTTCACAAGGTGATTATATTCAATACACAGTAAGAATTCTTGATTGAGACCTTACCTCAGATGTAGAAATCCTTGGATGTCTTTGGAGACGAACAAGCGCAATACAAAATCACCAAGAGGTCTTGGTCCCAAAGCGAAAAGCTCAGTCAGTGAAATGCTGGGAGCATTTGGGTTTTCTACTTTGTTGTTAAGCAGGTGTCTGATTGGTCACTGTATGCTGTAGGTTTAGAATCGGTAGATAGGATGGCCTGGGTTTTTGACAAGGTAGCTAGCTTTGGACACCTGGGCTTGCTCTCTTATACATTGTACTGCGTGGCTTTATAGCCATAAGAAATGCACACTGACTTTGTAACTGACATAGAGCTCTGACCAATGGTTGAGCTTGATGGCCACGGTCCCTGTCCAATCGGGATGCAGGGGGTGGAGCTTGGCTGCATAATGTCGTCTGATTGGCTGCTGTGTGCTAGATAAGTCAGCAATGTGTTTGTACCACAATGGAATATAAAGTACAGTTTGGCTGAACTTCCATTTGTTTTTCCCCCTTTCTTATCAACCGTGGGAAAATTTATCATTTCGTATTTTTAAATATCTATGCCTATCTCAAATATGTTGATGTCATTCTTCGTGGGTTAACTGATTTTATCGTGTGGGGTTTTTTTGCGTGTGTTTTTTGTTGTTTGTTTTATTTTGTCAAGGAATTATGTGACATTGCATACTTTGTTCTACAATGAAAAATGAAATCAGGCCATGACAACTGTGTTGATAATAGGGTTAATAATAAAAAAATAACGGCGGATAGACGCCGAGGGCGGCAATAAGCAGCAATGTTTTAATGAAAAATGTGTTTCGAATGTGGAGTTATACAAATGGCGTAAGTGATACTGTTATGGGGGAAATCTTACGTGAGTTAATGAACAGCGAACAGGAAATTGAAGCTTGGTACATGCACACGCTTGGTTAGAAATGAACCACTTGTAAAGCGGGCGTGACACATTTCTTGGGGATGTTACTCTCAGATGAAACAAATCTCTTTTCAAGACGACGATAGAGTTTGTGTTATGATGTCATAATATATATATCTGTTTCAAACAACGTCAAATTTCATTAAGCAGGTTCAATCGTTAAACAATGTACTTGATCAGCTTTGTTTTCTCTTTGGTGAGGGGGACCAGTTGATACCAATGTATGTTACATTGTCATTGTGGGGGTTACCTGTTTTTCTAAGCAAAGTTTTGCTATGCCTAGCGAGATAATGTTCCTATCAGCCTTATATGAAATTGCACTCGCACATTTTGCTGCCAGTTTTGTTCTTTCTAACCAATTAAGCTCAACGACAAACCAACGTAAATTTCCATCATAAATTTGAGATTAAATTTCTGTTGGTGTTGAGATTACACAACCCATAATCATAACCCTATAAAAAGTATTGTTTAAAGTAATATTTTTTGTGAAAAAAAATTAAGAAGTTTCCTGGCAAAATTATATATTTTTCTTTAATACAACTATCATGACATTGATCTCCTCGAAGGAAATACTAATTGTTCATGGGAGCTTGATAAAGCTACAGGTCGTGGGTTCGAATCCCGGACGAGTGATACAGTATTTAAAGGAAATGTATACCTTTGGTTTTTGCAACCGTTTCATTGTTTTAATCCTATATAAATGAATATATACAATAAAACTATAACCTGTGAAAATTTCATTTCAAAAGGTGGTAGCGTTTTTGAGACATTGCTGAAAATCCGGAGCAGTTATGTCCACGCAGGAAGAACAATCCGTAATTGGAATACACAATCTGAGAAACGTTACTGACATTAACGTTTTTCAGATTCACGTTTTGGGGGACAAACACTTAGATCTTTTTCCATATCCACATTACTTCGAAGTGAAATGGTTCTCAAAATGCTTTATACTACCGAAAGAACTTCTAAACAGGTAAGTTTTTATTGCCATTAATTTAAGACCCTAAAGCTACACTGCTTTTACTTGTTTTTAAAGACAGGTGGTTCATTATTAGCACAACACAATTATTTTAATTTTTATTGTGGCATGTTTTGTGGAAATCTCATGGCTAGAAGCTTTTAGGTTATATGTTAGAATGAAGAAGCCTTGATGTGTGCGGGTATAGGAGGAATATTTGATTCCTCAGAAGGCATTATCAATTACGAGGCCGGAACTAGGTCACTATGAGGTAAAAAGATGGGATGCCATAGTTTATCTGGTTCATCAACGCAAGGAGCACTCACAAAACTGGACTCACAATCGTGGAAACAGCCTTTTGCGGAAATTGCTCTCTCTCTCTCTCTCTAGGAGAAGGGGCGGGGCAGTGCCAGAGCTCTGAAAGGGCGGGATTGGAGATTTGGAAATGATAAAGGTAAATTGATGATTTGTTTTGAAATATACAAATAATCTTATAACAAAAATGGCATCCATGATAGCTATGATGAAAGCGGAATTATAGAATGTTAACAATACAATTATGATGTCATCCGTGTCGAACAAAACAACGCACAATCGCAATCGCCCAATATGACCCTTGATGGAGGATTCTTTCATCTGATCATTTCTTAAATTATACAAGCATTTTTTTCCTTTCAAAGACAACTCGCCTCCTTGAGCTGTTTCTTCTTTTTATTTTTAAACACTTTCCTGTTTTTTAAGCTTGCTTGAACTTGCAACAAATTGTTTTAAATGTCTTATTCATACTCTTTGGCCTACTTGTAAAGGCTCGGATATTTGTATATTTTTATATATAGTTGTTATCATTTTTTTTTTTTTTTATCTTTTCTTACTGTATTTTAAACACAATTCAGCCCTTGGCTGCAATGTTTGAATGTTTTTAATAAACCAATAATAATAATAACAATAATAATAAGCTGTTAGAAACAACCGTGCACGATTGTCCCATGTGCAGTAGAAGTTACTCACTACTGAAAATTGAATCTTTGTCTGAATGAGCGTCTCGAGGCTATAGTTTTATCGTGCCCTTTTTAAACTGAAGTAAAATCAATGAAATTCACACAAAAGAAGAAAAATTTGATTTTCCTGTTTTTAAATGATCTTCAACTGGAGAAAATATTTCACCTTTAAAGGTGAAGAGACTCTTGGAGTGGATCTTAGAACCTCGCAACAATGTCCTCCAATTGGACAAATATGTAAACTGGACTTGAAACCATTAACTAGTCCCTTTAATCGAATGGTTAGACTATTTGACGACCGTGCAGGATCTTTGTGTAATGCTCTAAAAAGTCCCATGTCCTGATTGATTGAAGTGGATTCCGGGTTGCATGGGGCCTGACCCGTTTCTAGGTGGTCAGTGTGACCCCGGAGTCTGTGTCAAAATGACCCGATACTGTTTCCGGGGCACACCGAATCCGAGGCACACTTGCAACTTTTTGTTTAAAACCACTTGTCGGTTAGGCCGTTACTCAGAAATGGTCAGGCCCCCTCCCCTGTGACCCGGAATGCGAGTCAATTCTCCCGCCCCTGCCCCCCCCCCTCCCCAGTTACGTCACTAATTCACCATCTTATAATGCAAAATTGCAGGCTGGTGTATTTTATCATCCGAAACAAGTGGATAATATTGAGTCTGACCTAAGTTAAAAGTCATCGCATACTCCCTATAGACATTCCGCATATTGGGATGCCAAGGCATCTCAAAACGCTAAATCTCATCAAACATGGACACAATTACACCTGCCAAAATATATTCTAAGCGAGAGTGCCCCTTTAAATTATTTAGAACAGGCAATTTGAAAAAAAAGCTTCAGAGTTTTCCTTGCAAAGGAAAATATCCCTTGGGCCCATCCCCTTTAAAGTAATCTTTGTTTATATCCTGAAGTATTTATTAGTGCGAATTTTGGATTTATAGTTTGCACTTAAATCCCATTAACATGTTCACTTCTGCAGGCAGATGTCTTAATTAATTATTGACCGGGTGGTGTAGGGTTTATTACTACTGTGGATTTACACGTTCTCCATGCTCGACTACCTGAGATTTCACAGGTTGTCCGGCCGTGATGTGTGTTCAGTGCGGAAAGCATCATCATCGTCCACGCTTTGATGGTCACATGGGTCAAGTGTTTTGGCAGGTGCCCTGCGGGCAACTTCCTTGGGGAAGGGGTTGGGGGTTGGGGAGGCCGGGCAGAACGGAGATGATTATGAGAACCCCAAATGAACACAAAGTATACTCAATTATGGTGGGACTGAGTAAAGGGCTGTTCAATATTGAGGGATGTGTGCAGAATGTTATCCGAATAGACACATTGATTTCCCTCCTGCCGGATTGGGGTCCACCATGAATGTTAATTAATTAACATCGGATTCTGTGTTATCTTTTTGGCTATAGGAAGGGTCATAGTACATATAGCGCCCCCACAAAGATTGCAGCGTTTTACAAAGCTTCCATATAAATGAAGATACAACTAAAGAATGAACAAAACTATACAACAACAAAATAACTGGCCTGATTACACCAATAAATTAGTTTATGTGTCTATTTTTGAGTAGCTGATGGAGTGGGATGGCCTCCTGGATGTAACAGGGAAGGGAACTCCACAGCTGTGGAGCAGCAGCTTCAATTGCACGATCTCCACAGTACGTGACTTAGGTTGGGGGTTATTAAGATGTGTTTTAGACATGTGTTGAAAGAGATGAGGCCTTGAATATGAATATGTCATAGAGTTGAAACATTTGAACACAGTGCCAAGAAAGCTTGAAATTAATGCGTGTTCGGATTGGTAACCACTGAAGGTGACGTATTAACAACGCAGCGCTTGGATGGTCACGACCAACAAGAACGATGGCAGCCCTGTTTCGTAGCCGTTGCAAACGAGTTAAGTCACCTCCATTGGCGCCTTCAAAAAGCAACGCAATGCAAATCCTTAATCAATCTGGGAGAAGACTAGCCACTGGACAGCCAATTTACATGTCTCTTGGTTCATGAAACGACGAATGGGTGACAAGATCCGGAGATGAAAACTTACAAATTATTCTAAACGATTGAAGAAACTTGGTCATTCCTGCACATCGGAGGATTAAACACCACGCACAGGTTAAGCAGCGGTTTAGCTGGTGTATGTAACCTTAACGTCTAGAATGTGATCTTATTGGTGTCCCACTCCAGCCTGCTGTGTGCCCGACTAAAAACTAGACTGTTTCTTAAAAAGTAAGTCCTCTACGCGAGTCGTTGCATCAATGTGATCAAAACTGGAGTTCACTTCAGATTGTAGACTGTCTGAGTTCCAATGAGTTCCAACTTCGTAATTTAACAACGCGAATTAAGCAGGAGACGGTCAATAATTTAAATGCTAAACTTTTAGAAGGCCGTTTCTGTCAGTTAAGTTGAGTTGGCACCTTTAAACATGGGAGTAAAACGATTTCCATCAATGTTTGCAGATCGAGTGAAAAACTTTGATTGAGGTGGGACGGGGCCACACTCTTAATCCCACCTTCGATCCTCACACTTTATGCGAGTGCCACAAGTGGGCAGGGGTTATCAACCCAAAAGATCCGTTTTGAATGTTCATGAACAACTTTCGATCCGTACAAATCCTTCCTTGTGGTGCTTTGGCATATCCCAATTGTATGCACCAGTCTCCTTTATTGTGTTCAATCGATCACTGGTTATATAAAGTACGCTTTTCGCTTAACGGTTGGAAAGGTCCTGTGTTTCTATACTTTTTGCCCAGTTTTTACTGATGAAAATGTAGGAAGGACGGAACTCGTCTTGTCTTTGTTTAGCGCGAGTAAGAAGCATTGTACACAGTTTTGTAGGCTAAGCAAATTTGGAATGACAGTTTAAAAGGACTTGGTATATAGACATGACTTAAGATTCCAGCGCAGTCCGGGTCATGATTGCAGAATGCGGAATTTGTCATGGTCACTGTAATTCGTACAACACTGTGATCCTCAGATCGTCGCAAGTGAACTAATTGAAACACCTTTGGCGGGGGGGGGGGTCTTACGGAGCTCTGAAAGTGTCATTGAATTTGTTGAGAACCTGAGATAATTTACTGAAGAATGATGACATCATGAACGTTAGATGACGACATCCTGAGATAATTTATCTCGGGATGACAACATCTTGAAAGTAGAAGGACGTCTTCCTGATAATTTGGATGACAACTTCTTGAAGGTAGGATATTATCTTCCCAAGACAATTTATCTTGGGTTCTCGACATTGTCAGGATTTTTTTATTCACATGATAAATTATCTCGGGAAGTCCACATCCTACATTCAGGGTGTCGTCATCCCGAAATGATGAAAGTAGTCGACAACCCAAGATAAAAATGTACGTTTTTGATGTCATCATCCTGCAGTAAAGTGTCTCAGAACCTCATCATGTCGGATGGCACTTCCAGAGCTCCGTAGTTTTCAGATTGATCGTGGGTTATGTATCTTTTAGTGTATTTTGGTAGTTCTAAACTTGATTCGAGATGCTATTTTTGTTTTGAGTGCTTCATTTTCAGAGGGCTGTAATTCAAAATGAGCATTTCAATATCGACAATCGTCAAAACAGCAGAAAACCCACCACATCACAGACTACGGTCTCTGCATCTTTTTTTTCTCCTTTTTTTTAAAGGTTTGAACAGAGTTTATAAGTCAGAATTACCCCCATCAATAGTGTGTGGAGAGTAAATACTGTATCTAATATCCCAAGGTGTAGAAACTCTTTACTTTTCATGCTTTATTATCTGATTGATTAGATTAGACCAATTGAATTGGGGCATCTGACGGTAAATTTACCCCGGCGGCCTCAACAAATCTCTCCCAACGCTTATACGTCACGATCACGAAGCTCTAGGAATAAATCAACAATGTATCCCTTGTTGATATCAGCCAAACATGTTTTGAAGTTGTTTGAAGTAGGTGTGGTATCCTGTCTTCATAAAAGGAATTGTATATTATGTGCGGGTTTGTTTGTTGGGGTGTTGGGGTGTTTGTTTGTTTGTTTTGGGGGTGTTTGTTGGGGTGGTTTTTTTTTTGCTTTTTGTTTTTGTTTTGTTTTTATAATGGGACTAAAGTGGAGTTTCATTGTGCCATTTTCCCTCGAAAACACTTCCAGAAACATAAATTATTCAATTTGGTTTGTGCATGACATTAAATTGGAATACCCGCTTAGATCTACATCAATAATTTACATTAATCAGAAGAAAATGATCTCAGCAGTGGGCACCACTTTTGAGTATTTTATTAAGTATTGTTTCTTTGGTTTTTTTCATCAGACAAGATATTAAGATTTTTTAAGCCTTCAAAAAGACTCTGCTAGGGTCGAAACGCCAGGCCACTAACTATTTGTTTGAAGATATTAAGATGAATACATTTCTTGCAGATGATAACATTTGAGACAGAAATACTACTCTGTGCAAATGGTGACGGTAGGCTACCATCTTTTAACAACGGTTTCAATTCTAATGTTTTCTTATATTGGTAACTGCTTCTGGTTTGTAGATCACGGAAGGAGTGTTGTTGAGATCAAACCAAAATCTGGGCTTATATTCAAAGGTTTATAAATTTCAACCAACGACATCATGCATCTTCTATGGTCAAATACACGTCATCTCGTCTCTTGAAGCGATCAACTACGTCAAGAGTGAGGTACAATTTCAAATAATGACGACAAGAGCACAGTCTTTCGTTGACGGCTGTCGCATGACACTCGCATTACAGTTGATCCGTACGTTCACTTGCAGACTGTGAAGAGAGTAGCCCAAACATCAGCCCTTTGATAGCAGTGAGAGGCTAGCCCAAACATCAGCCCTTTGATGGCAGTGAGAGGGTAGCCCAAACATCAGCCCTTTGATGGCCGTGAGAGGGTAGCCCAAACACCAGCCCTTTGATGGTAGTGAGAGGGTAGCCATCATCAGCCTTCATCAGCCATCATCAGCCTTTTGATGGCAGGGAAGAGGGTACCCCAAACATCAGCCCTTTGATAGCAGTGAGAGGGTAGCCCAAACATCAGCCCTTTGATGGCAGTGAGAGGGTAGCCCAAACATCAGCCTTTTGATGGCAGGGAAGAGGGTACCCCAAACATCAGCCCTTTGATAGCAGTGAGAGGGTAGCCCAAACATCAGCCCTTTGATGGCAGTGAGAGGGTAGCCCAAACATCAGCCTTTTGATGGCAGGGAAGAGGGTACCCCAAACATCAGCCCTTTGATAGCAGTGAAAGGGTAGCCAAAACATCAGCCATTTGATGGCAGTGAGAGGGTAGCCCAAACATCAGCCTTTTGATGGCAGTGAGAGGGTAGCCCAAACATCAGCCCTTTGATAGCAGTGAGAGGGTAGCCCAAACATCAGCCCTTTGATGGCAGTGAGAGGGTAGCCCAAACATCAGCCTTTTGATGGCAGTGAGAGGGTAGCCCAAACATCAGTCCTTTGATGGCAGTGAGAGGGTAGCCCAAACATCAGCCCTTTGCTGGCAGTGAGAGAGTAGCCCAAACACCAGCCCTTTGATGGCAGTGAAGAGGGTACCCCAAACATCAGCCCTTTGATAGCAGTGAGAGGGTAGCCCAAACATCAGCCCTTTGATGGCAGTGAGAGGGTAGCCCAAACATCAGCCATTTGATGGCAGTGAGAG
This sequence comes from Pisaster brevispinus, assembly GCA_023634235.1. NCBI lineage: Eukaryota > Metazoa > Echinodermata > Asteroidea > Forcipulatida > Asteriidae > Pisaster > Pisaster brevispinus. The sequence goes on along the minus strand of JAMKCF010000009.1, from coordinate 21,161,079 downwards.
GGTAGCTCAAACATCAGCCTTTTGATGGCAGGGAAGAGGGTACCCCGAACATCAGCCCTTTGATAGCCGTGAGAGGATAGCCCAAACATCAGCCCTTTGATGGCAGTGAGAGGGTAGCCCAAACATCAGCCTTTTGATGGCAGGGAAGAGGGTACCCCAAACATCAGCCCTTTGATAGCAGTGAAAGGGTAGCCAAAACATCAGCCATTTGATGGCAGTGAGAGGGTAGCCCAAACATCAGCCTTTTGATGGCAGGGAAGAGGATACCCCAAACATCAGCCCTTTGATAGCAGTGAGAGGGTAGCCCAAACATCAGCCCTTTGATGGCAGTGAGAGGGTAGCCCAAACATCAGCCTTTTGATGGCAGTGAGAAGGTAGCCCAAACATCAGCCCTTTGATGGCAGTGAGAGGGTAGCCCAAACATCAGCCCTTTGCTGGCAGTGAGAGGGTAGCCCAAACACCAGCCCTTTGATGGCAGTGAAGAGGGTACCCCAAACATCAGCCCTTTGATAGCAGTGAGAGGGTAGCCCAAACATCAGCCCTTTGATGGCAGTGAGAGGGTAGCCCAAACATCAGCCATTTGATGGCAGTGAGAGGGTAGCTCAAACATCAGCCTTTTGATGGCAGGGAAGAGGGTACCCCGAACATCAGCCCTTTGATAGCAGTGAAAGGGTAGCCAAAACATCAGCCCTTTGATGGCAGTAAGAGGGTAGCCCAAACATCAGCCTTTTGATGGCAGGGAAGAGGGTACCCAAACATCAGCCCTTTGATAGCAGTGAGAGGGTAGCCCAAACATCAGCCCTTTGATGGCAGTGAGAGGGTAGCCCAAACATCAGCCTTTTGATGGCAGGGAAGAGGGTACCCCAAACATCAGCCCTTTGATAGCAGTGAAAGGGTAGCCAAAACATCAGCCATTTGATGGCAGTGAGAGGGTAGCCCAAACATCAGCCTTTTGATGGCAGGGAAGAGGGTACCCCAAACATCAGCCCTTTGATAGCAGTGAGAGGGTAGCCCAAACATCAGCCCTTTGATGGCAGTGAGAGGGTAGCCCAAACATCAGCCTTTTGATGGCAGTGAGAGGGTAGCCCAAACATCAGCCCTTTGATGGCAGGGAGAGGGTAGCCCAAACATCAGCCCTTTGCTGGCAGTGAGAGGGTAGCCCAAACACCAGCCCTTTGATGGCAGTGAAGAGGGTACCCCAAACATCAGCCCTTTGATAGCAGTGAGAGGGTAGCCCAAACATCAGCCCTTTGATGGCAGTGAGAGGGTAGCCCAAACATCAGCCATTTGATGGCAGTGAGAGGGTAGCCCAAACATCAGCCATTTGATGGCAGTGAGAGGGTAGCCCAAACATCAGCCTTTTGATGGCAGTGAGAGGGTAGCCCAAACATCAGCCCTTTGATAGCAGTGAGAGGGTAGCCCAAACATCAGCCCTTTGATGGCAGTGAGAGGGTAGCCCAAACATCAGCCTTTTGATGGCAGTGAGAGGGTAGCCCAAACATCAGCCCTTTGATGGCAGTGAGAGGGTAGCCCAAACATCAGCCCTTTGCTGGCAGTGAGAGGGTAGCCCAAACACCAGCCCTTTGATGGCAGTGAAGAGGGTACCCCAAACATCAGCCCTTTGATAGCAGTGAGAGGGTAGCCCAAACATCAGCCCTTTGATGGCAATGAGAGGGTAGCCCAAACATCAGCCATTTGATGGCAGTGAGAGGGTAGCTCAAACATCAGCTTTTTGATGGCAGGGAAGAGGGTACCCCGAACATCAGCCCTTTGATAGCCGTGAGAGGGTAGCCCAAACATCAGCCCTTTGATGGCAGTGAGAGGGTAGCCCAAACATCAGCCTTTTGATGGCAGGGAAGAGGGTACCCCAAACATCAGCCCTTTGATAGCAGTGAAAGGGTAGCCAAAACATCAGCCATTTGATGGCAGTGAGAGGGTAGCCCAAACATCAGCCTTTTGATGGCAGGGAAGAGGATACCCCAAACATCAGCCCTTTGATAGCAGTGAGAGGGTAGCCCAAACATCAGCCCTTTGATGGCAGTGCGAGGGTAGCCCAAACATCAGCCTTTTGATGGCAGTGAGAAGGTAGCCCAAACATCAGCCCTTTGATGGCAGTGAGAGGGTAGCCCAAACATCAGCCCTTTGCTGGCAGTGAGAGGGTAGCCCAAACACCAGCCCTTTGATGGCAGTGAAGAGGGTACCCCAAACATCAGCCCTTTGATAGCAGTGAGAGGGTAGCCCAAACATCAGCCCTTTGATGGCAGTGAGAGGGTAGCCCAAACATCAGCCATTTGATGGCAGTGAGAGGGTAGCTCAAACATCAGCCTTTTGATGGCAGGGAAGAGGGTACCCCGAACATCAGCCCTTTGATAGCAGTGAAAGGGTAGCCAAAACATCAGCCCTTTGATGGCAGTGAGAGGGTAGCCCAAACATCAGCCTTTTGATGGCAGGGAAGAGGGTACCCCAAACATCAGCCCTTTGATAGCAGTGAGAGGGTAGCCCAAACATCAGCCCTTTGATGGCAGTGAGAGGGTAGCCCAAACATCAGCCTTTTGATGGCAGGGAAGAGGGTACCCCAAACATCAGCCCTTTGATAGCAGTGAAAGGGTAGCCAAAACATCAGCCATTTGATGGCAGTGAGAGGGTAGCCCAAACATCAGCCTTTTGATGGCAGGGAAGAGGGTACCCCAAACATCAGCCCTTTGATAGCAGTGAGAGGGTAGCCCAAACATCAGCCCTTTGATGGCAGTGAGAGGGTAGCCCAAACATCAGCCTTTTGATGGCAGTGAGAGGGTAGCCCAAACATCAGCCCTTTGATGGCAGGGAGAGGGTAGCCCAAACATCAGCCCTTTGCTGGCAGTGAGAGGGTAGCCCAAACATCAGCCCTTTGATGGCAGTGAAGAGGGTACCCCAAACATCAGCCCTTTGATAGCAGTGAGAGGGTAGCCCAAACATCAGCCCTTTGATGGCAGTGAGAGGGTAGCCCAAACATCAGCCATTTGATGGCAGTGAGAAGGTAGCCCAAACATCAGCCTTTTGATGGCAGGGAAGAGGGTACCCCAAACATCAGTCCTTTGATAGCGGTGAAAGGGTAGCCAAAACATCAGCCCTTTGATGGCAGTGAGAGGGTAGCCCAAACATCAGCCCTTTGATGGCAGTGAGAGGGTAGCCCAAACATCAGCCCTTTGATGGCAGTGAGAGGGTAGCCCAAACATCAGCCTTTTGATGACAGTGAGAGGGTAGCCCAAACACCAGCCCTTTGATGGCAGTGAAGAGGGTACCCCAAACATCAGCCCTTTGATAGCAGTGAGAGGGTAGCCCAAACATCAGCCCTTTAATGGCAGTGAGAGGGTAGCCCAAACATCAGCCATTTGATGGCAGTGAGAGGTTAGCCCAAACATCAGCCCTTTGCTGGCAGTGAGAGGGTAGCCCAAACACCAGCCCTTTGATGGCAGTGAAGAGGGTACCCCAAACATCAGCCATTTGATGGCAGTGAGAGGGTAGCCCAAACATCAGCCTTTTGATGGCAGGGAAGAGGGTAGCCCAAACATCAGCCCTTTGATGGCAGTGAGAGCGTAGCCCAAACATCAACCTTTTGATGGCAGGGAAGAGGGTAGCCCAAACATCAGCCATTTGATGGCAGTGAGAGGGTACCCCAAACATCAGCCATTTGGTGGCAGTGAGAGGGTAGCCCAAACATCAGCCTTTTGATGGCAGTGAGAGGGTAGCCCAAACATCAGCCCTTTGATGGCAGTGAGAGGGTACCCCAAACATCAGCCCTTTGATAGCAGTGAGAGGGTAGCCCAAACATCAGCCCTTTGATAGCGTTAAATGCCACAGTGTTGTTCACACTGAAAATAAAACACAACCCATGTTTTCAAGATAACGTGCATTAACGGTAAATAATTTGGTTTAATTTTATATGTGTACGTCTTTTGTGCTATTTTCTATCTAAGTACAGCTGATGTGACTTTTTTTTTAACTCTTAAACTACCAAATTCATATACAAATCTTAGAAATGAGACTTGTAAAAAAAAAATTCTTTCTTTCTTTAATTATTTATTACTTTGATTTTTTTTTTTGGGGGGGGGCTTAGTGCGTAATTTATGGTTGAATCTCTGTGGAGCTTTCCTTGATTCGGTAGACTTCCGCGAGCTTAAAGAACGTCCAGATCCGGAAATTATGACGTCAATTTTACACCTGGCTGAGCTCTCTCTGCCTTTGCCTGGCCATTAATATTCCTCCTTATCCAGCACTAAAGCATGGCTGGTTTGAGTCCGTTTGTAACACCATGGCAACGACAGACGAAGCAGTCATCTGTTATTATTAGATTTATTTGTTTAATTTAAAAAAAGTTGTTTAAATAGCTCATTATTTGGCCAACGAAAAGTATTATTAAGTTTAGGCTAACTACCTATGTTAAAATGTTAAGGTTTACCGCGACATTTCCTTTGGATTTTCCTCAAACTTGATTATGTTTGTAGTAAGATGCATGTACTTCCAACTAGTACGTGTAAAATGTCCTTAGTTAATGGATACCAATAACCAGATATATTTACTTGAACAAATTAATATCATGCGATGATGACGAGTTAGGTTAATTTCATACTTGGCTTTATAACCTGCAGTCGGATTTTGAGGGGCTTTGACAGAGGGTAATTCCCACCATAGTTAAGTATTGCCGTATTAATTTGCACTTTGCACGGTCAGCCATTTGCGTGTAGAGCCTCGAAGTGGGGTAGCAGTGAATAGAAGCATTATATAACTCTGTATTGTCACGGTATGTAATGACACTTTCATCCGAACAGGTACATAAATACAATACAAATAGAGCACGAATTCGAGGCTCTACACGCAAATGGCGGATCCGTCAAAAAAAACGCATGCTCGGCCCATTATGAATCAAGCGAATTCTAACCTTAAATGGTATAAGTTTGGGGTGGTTAGGGCTGAGGTTCAATGAAATATGGCCAGGTTATAACAATATCCTTTACCTTGTCCATTGGAATCAACCACGACATGTCATTGGTCTATTATACACCAATGACAAGATGTGTTTATACAAAAACCTTAGATGGTAAGACAATATCACTAACCTGGACCATGTTGTTTGAAGTAACTGTATAGTGGGTTTGGCTAAGCCTAGCTTACATGAAAACTTCGTTAGGTTAACACTAATTGTCTTAGGCCTACCCAGTCCATCTGAATCAAACAAGTAATGCCTCATGTGCATACTACAAGACAGATATCTAGTAAATGAAAAGACAGATGGTAAGACAATATTATTATTAACCTTACAGGTTTTGAATGAGGAGCTTTTATGGTGGGTTCGGGTGGTTGGGCTAAGCTTGTACACGGATAACATTTTGTCTTAGGCCTACCCAGTTTTATCTGAATCAAACAAGAAATGTTTCAGGTGCGTATGTACTTGATGAGCGAGACAGATAATCCTACAAACGGACATTTTTGTTCTCTTTGTTGAAACATGACTGACATTACTGTGTGATTGAAAATTCTCGGAATCTAAAAGTTAAAGAGTGTTCCTGGCAATTATATTTTTTACTATTATGATCTTCTTCTTTTTCCTTTTTTTTTTTTTTTTTTTTTTGGGGGGGGGGGTCGTTTCAAAGAGTAAACTCCATATGGGGGGGGGGGCGATGCTCAACTAAAAGGTCTCTCAGGGTGAACTGTGTAATCAATTAATGATCCAGACTGTAGAAATGCCAGCTGATTGTGCATTTGCAATCAGTAGTTAGAAAAAGACGGTTAATTTTGAACTGGGAAGAATTTGCCTGGTACTGTGTTGTTTACTATAAAAACTATTACTATTCTACAACAGAGGATTTTTTTTTCATTCAATCATAAACGTTTGTATCGAAAGCAGCGTTTTCTGGAGAGCATAAATTTCATTATAGGTTATCCTCAACATATTTTACAGAAATTAATAGGGTAAAATAATTTGTTAACTGAATAATCGCCAGTCCATTAGAAGGGCCCCACTTTGCTGTTTTGCATGCGGCCCTTCACTTACATTATCAGAAGAAAGGTTTGAGAGAATTCTATTGACAATTTACAGACAGCTTTTGTGTGTGTTAACAATGTCAGATGTTTGGGGCGTGAATTTGATGAGCATTAACATTTAAAGGGGATTTTAATACGTTTTTCTACCGCATTGGGGATAAAGACTTGTTTTGTTTTCCTTACATTGTGTGTTAAGCGCTGTACCCAGTGTTTTCCTGAGTCATGCGGGGGCAATGAATCTACAGGCACGATACTCGGGTGGGATTCGAACCCTTTACCCCGCCATTTAGGTCAGATGTCTAAACCACAAAGTACCACTAGTAGGCCTGGGGACAAGAGGCCAGTTCAAATCCTCTAATTAGTAGAGGTACAGCTACAATTTAATATACCCTTGTATGACGTAATAAGCCCAAACAGCGCCCTCAGGCCCTGAGGTAAATGAACGCCTATCAGTGAGAGTTCTGCGCAGCGCGTACACGCGTGCACGTTTGCAGCCAATGCAAGGGGTCTATAGATGTAACAGTTTCATTGGGGAAAGATAACATAAGCTTGGTTTTTACCCTCGCACCACTTCATGATATGAACTGTGTATTCAGTGCTTTCTAGAGTTTGTTGTGTCTCTATGTGTCTTGAGTTACATGCGACGAGTTCTCCTGAAACAATTATCCAGGCCGTTTAGTTTCCCCAGCCGCCATGGCACCATAAAACGAAACCAACACCGAGTCATTACACACAGGAACAGTTCATGTTCGTAACTAACTTACAGAAAACGGGAATACTCGTTTGGGAATGTTCACATAATGTTGAAAGCATTCACCAACATTGAATTAAACATGACGGTGCGCATAGTAATTTGAAACGTGCAGTTCGAGCTCAGAGTCGGTTGTTCTATGGAAAGGGTTTGTGATTACCGATACCTTCGGCGCATGTTCCTTTTCAATTATTGATGCTCCAAGAAATGTTGTAACCAAAGCATACCTATCCTTTTAAGTTCCGTGTGCTTTGCGTTAATACATAAACCATATTTGATCGCCCTTAAACAAAACTTGTATACGCATGAGTAGCTCAAAGTGAATGTCAGTTTTACTGTGACATCCGTTTTTAACGGGCCCCCATTTTTATACAACACAATAGCAATTACATTTTCCGTAATCAGATTTTATGTCAAATGTATGTTTCAAATCTGAGTTATTAGGGGAACGATTACATTGTTAAAGCAATTTATTTTGATGTCCTTGAATCTTAATGGGCTTTGAAAGGGTCGATTTATTCAAATCCGTTAATACTAAAAAAAAAAAATCATAAATTGAATAGTCGGTGAAATATTTCGTAGCAAGAAACCCACGCAAGTGTGTAATGGCTTCCGAACATGACCTCTCCTTTGTTCAACTCTTTGTCCTGACAAACGTGGACCCCACTGTTTTCCTTTTTGTAACTATCGAGGATCGACACAACCATGCACATTTTGTATCTCCCCAGTTCCCAATCAACACTCACGATCTGTCAGCTTCCATATGTGTTCGCAATCTTGGAGTTGTGTTTGACAAGCTGTTCAACATGGAAGCACACATCTCAAGTGTGCGCAAAAGCTCTTACTTCCAACTGCGAAACATAATAAACCAAAATTCGCAAACACTTGTCTCGTGAAAAGTAATCCATGCTCTGGTCTCTTCACGCTTGGGTTGTTGCAACTCGCTCTTGGTACGGCTTCTAGCTAGCTGCATCTATTTCTCGTCTGCAACGTGTTCACAATAATGCTGCTTGAGTCGTTGTCCAAGCCAGAAATTACGAACACATTTCACTTGTCCTAAGACGCCCACATTGGCTCCCCATTGCAAAGAGAATCACTTGCAAAATCTGCCTCCTTGTGTTTAAGGTTCTGCATGGACACGCATCTCCACCAAGCAAAGCAGTCGTGCTCTGAGGTCTGCAGGATCTCACTTGTTGGTTGAACCAAGATCAAGAACAATTCGATATGGAGACCGTGCTTTTTCCAAAGCTGCTCCTGCCCTGTGGAATAAGCTCCCTGTCACACTTCGCAAAATAACATCACTGGACAACGTCAAGAGGGAACTGAAGCCACACTGTTTACATAGATTTACATTAGGTTTGATTTAACTACAAGTATAAAATACATGTATCCATCTTTTTCAGTTTGTATAATGTTTTCTTTTGTGTAGGCGCCTTGATCGGTTTTCTGGAAAAGTGCACACTATTAGTTTACATTAATATATTATATTAATATCTATTGACATTATATTGTTTGTGCTTTAATCTTTTTTTAGCAACATCTCCCGTTGTTTGTCCCCAGTTTACCCTCATACACAAACGTTTGTAATGGCCTCCAATTGTGGACTCTCCTTTATTCAACTCTGTCCTGACGAACGAGTACCCTTTTGTTTTCATTTGTTAAAGCAATCGAGGACCCATTGTCCCTTTTGTTAAAAGTCCTCAGTATGAATGTTACTACAAGTACACACACACACATACACACCTACCAACAAATAACAAATTAACCACAAATCTCTGAACCGTACTTTGGTTTTGTTTGGTTCCCGACTCCAAACGGATTTTTGTTATGAATACCTATCAAGGGGCAAAAAGATAAATAATTAAAAAAAGATCAATATATATCAGACCATTACACAAATTTGAATGTAGTTATAGGACACTGTGCGGACCCGCAACATACCTCTGGCGAGTTTACTAAAAGCTTTTTTCCCCCTAAACAAAATCAAATCAAATTCGTTCCAATTGGACTAAAGGCATTACTCCTAGTATTGGCCCTGCTGGAGGCAATTTAGAATTGTGTTGACTTTCAACCTTAGACAGCTTAGTCTGTAATGTTGTGTTGACCCCCTACAACCTCTCATTCCTCATACACATTGTTTTGTTCTTTCTTTCTTTTTTTCGCGAGCAGAACAACATACCGAAGTTCATGTAGGAGAAATATCGTATTGATCCGTCGGAATGAAGACCCGTTCCCGGAAATATCTTGTGATGGCTAAGGGCAGGACAGTTGGAGTCGGATTCCCGACGCTTAATCCATATTTTTCTGCGCATGGAATAGCATAAATCAGATGGTATTTATGCTAAAGTGGCCAGGCAGTGTCCCAAACTAGACTTTGTTTTACCCCCGTGACTTTACCGCTGTCACAGCACTTACATTAATGAGGTACAGGCACCGGACTCGGACGTTCAGCCGTTTATTATTTCACGACAATAATTAAAAAATTCCGTTTGGAAACTCAACTCCTCTGAGTTCACCGATCAGTTGATTAGAAATAGTTTGGATGAACGATGAGAAGTGAAAGCAGATAGTTTTCATATATATTTTTTTCATACAAAAATAGATTTCTTTATCGATGTCTACACGTACGCCTTTTATGCAGTGCTTTGTTCCCACCGTGCATTCTACTGCTTATCTCATCTCTTGCGAGAAACTGAAATAGTTTCGAAAATCACATCGTTACAGTAAATGAAAAGCCTTGCTTTCTTGATCTGACTATGTTAGTCTATTGTATAACAGATTTACGAATTATCTGTTGTGGTTGTAACATTGGAACTTCAGTCATTGTCGAAGGCGAATAGCGATAAAAAAGTGATCTTGTTTCGAGACGATACCAGTGCAAAAATTTGAAAAAGAGCTTCAAACTTACTAAAAATGTAGGGTGTCTAAACTGCTCACTTTGTACACAATACATATTGGTTAAATTACCACAGTGACGAACAGGGTGTTCAAAAGACACCCGGATACCCCCCTATCTAAACACCATCACCCCGCCCCTCCCTCCTCTTCCCCGTATCATCCCCCTCTCTATTCCCAAAGTCAATGCTCTTTGATTCCACGGTATGATGTCAAGTGCCTGATCTCCTCCTACGGGTTATCTATATTGAAATCTGCTATAGTCCCACCTGACTGAGGAAGCACCCGATCGGACTGGCTCACGAGTCGCTATTTTCACACTCTCCACTGTGGCCTTTTGGATCTCTGGTCGTTGACATCGCGTTGTCAGTTTGTCTTATATCTGGCATTAAAGGGATAGTTCGAAATGTTATACAAAGTAAATGCAAAATCATTTAAACGTTGTTGTTCTCAGAGACGTAAATGTTACGAAGGACGGCCTCTCTCAGTTTGTGTTCAGTTGGATCTGAACGCAAGTTTCATAAGGTAGCTGATAGGTGTCATTTACCCTCGCACGTTACAATGGAATATAAAGTTAACGTTCTTAGTACCAGTTCCCCTAAAAATATACCCATCTGAAATACAGTCAAACTAGAGAAGAAAAAAAAAAGATTTTTTAAAATCGCCACTGTCTAATTCTATTGCCGCAACCGGAATTGTGTGGGCATTATGTTCATTTTGTGCGAACAAGTTTTGCATGTGACTTTATGCGTGCTGTCAAATCAGTTAAAATGGATCATGCAACAACACTTTATTGGTGTACGAGAGTTTCATTTCTGAACATTGTAAATGTCGGTTGTTGGTTTGTTTTGATGTAAAACCAAATGGTCTATTACAAACGTGTAGACTTGATTTTACCAATAGCTACCTTGTGCAAGTTAAGTCACGTAACCGTATATTCACAGTATATCAAAGTATTTTATACCACTTCTCGTATCACTGCCACAACAATAAACCCATGCAACTGTCTTTAATGTGTTATGAATATATTTAGAGGTATGTCTACTATTGGTAACCCTCCCACTAACTTTTGGTTGGGAAGACTGTTCACCTTAAACCACGCATGGACGAGCATAGCGAGTTTGACTACTTCAAGGAAAACTTCAAGTCCCTTTTCAAATGGACAAAATCTAGGACCCTTAAAATTTCTTCAAGGGTATTTAAGATAGCCCCATATGCATACAATCGCCTTAAAGACAGGGGGATTTGTGGATCTTGTGAAATAAATCGATTAGTCTTAAATGTACTGTACGAATACTATTCCAGCAAATAAATATTTCCATCCGAAACGAGCCCCCCCCCCCTCCCCCACCGTCGACCCCAAATCACCATTGCTCAAACAAGCTGGATATAATCTGGATCTAACTTCCTAAACCGTTTTCGTTTTCATCACTAAAACATAAATAAGTTGGTTGTAAATATGATGTGTTTGTTGAAATCTCGAAGGTGTGAATTAATTAAATCTTTAAAAAAAATAATAATAATCACGTACCTTCCCTTTAATAATATACGCCAGTCTTGTATATCGTAATGTGATTTTAGTCAGTAATAACGCAGGTGATGTCTGTGCCGCAGGCAAACCGATGGCAAGTTTTGAAGAAGAGGAAGGGGGAAAACCATATCAAAATCAGATAAAAATCGGTTTCTTGTTCACACCAGCCGTCCTGTATAATGTGCCTGCGTGGGAAGAAGCAGTTGGTTGTAACGACAGGCAAGCGTTTCTTCGGGCAAGTATACTGTATTAAACTTCGCAGGTGCCAGGAGATATTGGGTTCTTGTGAGAGGCGTAAACCAGACACCTGAAATCACTGGTGTCTTCTAAACGATTATTTGGATTCTAAACCGGTGTTTGCTTTGTTTGCCATTGATACGTCTGGTTCCAGGCCATTATTACACACAGCGATCATTATAAGACAGGGTAAAACAAAGTCAATTTGCACTAATCCGGAAGCTTCAAAGTTTGAAACGGTATCAATTGCCCTCGCAAGTGGTTTGCTTGAATGGCAAAGACAGTTTGGATGGAACTTACTTTGTTTTATATGGTCTGTCATGGGAGATATCCGTAAGCGGTACGACACTGCAAAGATTGTGTAACTTTGAAGGCCTGCGCTGTTTTCTTATCACAATACTTTTGAATATATATATATAAAAAATTACAAGACAGAAAGGAAGGGAAAGTGCTTTTAAAATGGCAATGTTTGAAAGTTTCAGCTCTGGTACTTCTTGTAACCGTCAATGATGCTGGTGGTTGTGTCACTCTATCCACCCAAATCCTGTGACGTCATTGCAGGGGTCAGATTGCCCGTGCTATACCAGTACTGTGCAGTGCGCATACCACATCATTACGTGTACAGTTTGGCTCCCAAAATGACAGACCATGGACAGACTGTAGCTACGTGTGACGTCAGTGCGGGTGGATTCGTATCGGGATGAGCATTATACCATATTTCTGAGAGTTTGATTTAAACAATGCATATTTTATTGCATCTAACAACTGTCCTTTTTTTCTGACGTCGAATCGCATGTTGAGTACTTTTAACGAAGCGAAGAAGTGCTCATCTAATTTTGGTGTGTTGCGTTGTGTGTTCCGGTGGAATGGTCCAAGCTCAGCCATTTCGCGCCATCTCCAATCCTTGACTTTGCATCAAAGTGTTATGATTGTATAAGAAAAGACCGACCGTTCTTATAAGTTCAGTGCACTTGCTGTTCATGCAAAGTTCACGACCCCTTATCAAGTCCGGCTATATCTACCTATTAACTTTCAACTTTGCGGAGATTACATATTGCAGGAGATCGTTTTCTCGTACTCTATGAGCCATCGAAAGAGTACGTGCTTTCACCAGCCACCTACGTCACACTAATTACCCCTGCCTGCGTGCGTAGACGAGGTTTCTCTTTAATTGTGAGATTGGTTGGATGAGGCGGGGAGGGCTGTATCGTCGGCTCCAAGACGATGGATTCAACAGGCCACCTGTCCTTGGACAGTGTACGAAGTAGTCGCTGGAGTGGTCGCATCAATCAATCATACCAACTTGGGATACGTCCAGTAATACACTGAAAGCAAACATATTTGAAACCTTCATTGTCCACCACGTTTCTTTGTAGACTAAATTTTAGGTGTTCAAATTCTGTCGGATGTTGTTTCATTTTTCCATGAGAAATCAGCTAGAAGCACCTGAGCAAGTTTAGTTTTTGGCTGTGGTCATGTTCTGATGTTGTTTGTTTTTCGCTCTTTATTTTGACTATTTTTTTTTTTTTTTTTTTTTACATTCAGTCATAGAAGAACATAGGATTTGCAGGAAAGCCATGTCCATTAATCTCCTTTTGGTCTCACAGAGCCTATGGGGTTTGTTTTATCAACGTTTGGATCAACACATTCTATGAGAGTATTCAAAGGAGATTAATCTGATGCGCATGGTGTTAACGCAGATCTTCCAGTTTGAATACTAACTCCCACTGTACACAGGCCCGGGTTATCCAGATAGGGAAAGACTATGTGCTGGATTATTTATTTTATTATGAATGTACATTTGTGAAGCTTATATTTGTGGATATTTTGATCTGGTTTCTGATTTCCCTTTACAAAAAATGCCGATTTACAGATTTATTTCGACAATAGTGTTTCTTTCTTCTTTTGTTTTGATGTTAAAGTTGGATAGCCCGATTTTCGCCGATTGTTTTCTTTTTATTATTATTTTTTCAGATTAGATTCTTTCCTCGAACGAATTTTGTTAAATGATGCTGTTCTAAAACGAAAACCCTACAAAAACTTTTGCATCCATGCCGCGGACATTGCATGAAATACATGTAACATACAGAATTGTTTGTGTCTGATACGTGTGAGAAAAGTTTTAAGTTTTGAAAAGTTTTTAAGTTTTGAACTCACATACCACCTATCATTGGAGTTTTCTTTCGTGCAACAAATTAAAACAATGAAGGTTTACAACTAAATAATTAGCTTTTTAAAACTTTTAATCTCAAGTTTCGGATCTCAAATCGGCAAAAATGTTGATCTCGCATCTAAAACCACACTTATTGTTTCCAGAATCTAATGGATATTATTTGTATTGTATATTTCACAACTACGAAAGACACATTATGTGAAATATGGCTGGTATAAAAGGTACCAAACTTTTATAAATAATTTCCCCGTCGACATGCTTGAACTAAATTGACTTTACGAGCTTCAGTGAAACGCTAACCGTCTAATTTGTAACATTTGGAGGTTCATTGGGTCTCATCTTCTTGCGAGAAGGGGCAGGCGGGCGCGGGAATTAAAAAACGGTAAGGCTAGTAAAAATGCTCCACTTTCGTCGGATTTGTTGTCATTTTACTAGTACATTTGGCCGCTCGACTTTGCAACTCTACTCATAGGCTCGCACGCCTGTTGCTGGGGATGGTTCGGAGAAGTGACTGATTGGCTACCTAATGCGGCCAGTAGTAGTAAGTCTACTGGCTGACAGGTTTTGCAGCCTAGTTAGGTGGTGAATAAGCTGGTTTGACGGTGTATAACTGGCTTGTAAATAAGCTTGAGTAGAGATATTCTGACTTCAGTTGGCTGGTAGATTAAGGTATAGCTTTTGCTGTTTGAGTAACTCGCAGAAGGGAAGTTGTCCGGGAGCTGGGCCAAGATTGCTTGTCAGTTTGGTAATCATGCGAAATAATGCCGTCAAACTGGTTGATTGATAGGCTGGAAACAAGCCCAGCTTAGACAACAGGCAAACTGGCAACCCCATTAAAGTCGGCCATTTTGGAACTTGTGGGCGAATTTTGTCTCTTACGATAAGTGCATTATCTTATCAATGATTCGGTAACCAAACACCAAAACCGTTAATCAATACATTGTCCGAATGTTAGAATGTATTTCTCGGGCGTTATTAAATGCCATTTGATGAATACATTTTTTTTTCACTCGCGATATCTTCCTCTAGCTTTGATCCAACTTTATATTTAAAAAATCAATCCTTGCAGTTTGTATTTGACCCCTATTCCATCATCGGCCCCAATTTAGTTGTAAATGATGGAAGATAATGGTTTCATTTTGCATTTCTTGTCACACGCTATTAGCTTTTGATGCACGTAACACATCTGAGTCCATTACCCATCGTTGTGATAGCTAGAAATGAGTGGCGAATACTTAAGGTAGTGAAAGGTTGTGCAGGTTAAAATACCTAACTACGTAGATATTGAATACATCGCTGGTCACGCTTGAGAAAGGGCTCGAGGCGTTGACATTTCAACAAATATTCACTAAAATCAGTAATATATGATTAAATTTGAGGCATTACAGTCAGAAATGATGATTCGGATTATTAGATAAACCACAAATGAAGATAGACCCTGAATAAATGTTATTATGTTTGCAGTTATAGTAAACCCGCGGATTCTCATGAGTGGCTACAACTGTTGCCTATAGCATGAACGATCGCAATCGGGATCGCTATCGCGGCCACAAAATGCACTAAGAGGATGGTGGACCCCTGCAGCGTCCCTCTCCCTGTCCCACTGACAACCCATTCCCGTTGGCCTCCTCACTTACCACCACCGAAAAATTCCTGGCTACGCCGCCGTTGGGTCCACACAATGTAAAGACTCGTAACATGTTGTGGATTCACTCACGTCCACACATTGTTTTCACCAATGATAACGAATGTCTTTTTCTGAAAATGCAGAGAACAAAGGATTAACCACAGAGTGTATGTAGTACACAGAGCTGGGTTGGGTCCAAAGAGGTGAACAATGGCACAATGCAAATCTAATCCCAATTCTCAAGTTGTTAGCCTATGGGGGAAGATTGATATTACTACTTCACAACAGCCAAAGATCAGATATTATGTTTCTTACCAAAGTCTTCTGTTTATTGTCACAATTGTCCAGTAATTTTCATGCGATGTATGACAGACAGCACAGGTGCACAAACAATTGGTGTACCTGCTTATAGGCACAAAAGGAAGCCCAACACAAAACAATTTGGCTAACCAGAGTAAGGTTACCAGCCAAAATACCATGGAATGTGTGCCATCCGTGGCTGGTTTTCTGCTTCTTGTTGCAGGAAATTGTTATATACCATTTTTCTGCTTATTATTAAACATTATATTTAAGCTTAAACAATTTAGCTTTCTATAGTCAAAATATAATGTAACATACGTCATCTGTGGCTGGTTTACTGCTTGTTTTTTGCTAAGCAGCAAATTGTTAAGCATGATTTTGTGGTTATTAAGGAAGCTCTATTAAATTGGGTATTAGGTGATAAATCAGCAGATAAGAGATCGATTGAGTTAACTGGTTAAGGTGTGAACATCAACACGTATAAACTTGTGCAACCTTCAGTTGGTGTTAATATCAATGAGTCAATCCAAACTCAATCTTCACATTTTTTTAATCGTTTCTTTTTGTGCATATCTGATGCGTCATTATTCCTCAAGGCCGTAGAATGTTTAAGCAGCTTAAGTTTTTATCGCATTGTACATAAAAAAAAACAATTGAATAAAAAAAAGCAAACAAACCAACAAATAAACTAACAAACAAACAAACAAACAAACAAACAAACACCCCAACAAACAAACAAACAAACAAACAAACAAACAGGCAGAGAGTGTAGGCTTCCAAGCACAATGATCGAGCTTTTGAAACCTTTTCCCCCTGTTCAACCAACTTTGACTGAAAAACAAAAACCGACTAAATTTCACTCAGATTGTTGTGGCTGGTGTGCTGATCCTTATGAATATGATGCTAATTAGTGAGAATTGACTGTGTAGTAATGGACAATTTTTAGGTCAGAAAGACCGTGATTGTTGCCTGATCATAAAAATTGCCCCATTTTTGACATTGTAGATCAATTTCAGCTACCAATAATTGAGTCGTGTACGGATCTATGTGATATTCCACACTGCAACAGTATATGCCACTTCAGGACAAGTTGGAATGTAAAATACCATTTTTGTGGTTTAAGTGAAATTCACGCGTTGCTTAAAATGCCCAGCATACAATAAATTCACGTACACATTTCCTCCCCCCCCCCCAAAAAAAAAAAAAAAAAAAAAAAAAAAAAAAAAAAAAAAAAAGAAAAGAAAAAGAAAAAAGACTGAGATATTTTAATAAAACGTTCTAGTCCTGCTCCAGTAAATTTTTCTTTGTTCAACCCAAAATTAATTTTAAAATTCACCCAGTCAGTTTCCCTTATGGTTTATCACTGGATATCTTAATAGACTTTGTATGAAAAGATTTGTACATCTCTGCCATACATCATTCCACGATTGATTAACAGCTCACAATAGAACCTTTCTATTTATGCACATTGTCGATCAACACTCGAAGTTATTTAAAAGCATGGTATACTGTTGGTAATTGTCAAAGACCAGTATCCTCACTTGGTGTATCTAAACAAATGCATGAAATAACAAACCTATGAAAATTTGGGCTCAATCGGTCATCGAAGTTGCAAGAAAATGATGAAAGAAAAAACACCCTTGTTGCATTGTCTGCTTTCAGATGTTTGAAAATGTCTTCATGCTTGAAACCTTTCTCAGATTCACTTTTGTGTGCGTGAAAATGACCTCTTTCTCTAAAAGTACACTATTTCAAAGGGAGTCGTTTCTATCAATGTTTTATTCCAACAGCTTTTCAGTGCTCCTTACCAAGTAAGTTTTTAAGGTCATTAATTTGTAGATTAATTACTAAAAGTATACCCTGCCTCTAAAAGGTAACATCACATAACGAGGACAATAAAATATACAGTATATGATGCGAGAGCATTCTTTTCTCTTATATTAAACCACGTAGTTATAAGAAACCGGTGAAGACATTTGCTTCTTCCCGCCGTAGCGGTGCCAAAGCCAGAATTCAATGACCAGTCGGACAGGAGTCACCGGAGATCCCCCATTTTGTGACGACGTACTGTTTCTGCACTTGTAATTGTAGCTAGCAAAAACATATATATTTACCAAAGGATAAGAGTGCCTTAGGGTGGGGGGGGGGGGGTGGTGGTGAAGTCACATTATACAACGTCACATTACAGTATCACATTATTTAAGCACATTCTTCAAGTCAACACCGCCATACAACAAACCACAAATTACGTGTCTCTGCAGCATCCTCATTATTCTTCATTTGGATGAAACGAAATTAACAAGACAGCAGTTCTTGGTTTTTTTAATCACACATGTTTTGTTAGAAGGACATTTTGTGGATAACCCGATAGTTATTCTAAAAGTCCAGTAGCCTCATTCTCCGGCAAAAACATGTTTAGGAAGGCCCCACCCAACGCACTGTTCACAAGTTCAGTGAAAATACATATTTGTACATGTCCATAACATTCGGCTGTGGGTAACTTAAAAGTAGAACAAGACCAACATGTAGTCTGGGCCACATTGGTGTGGCTACATTTAGGTTCAGGCTACGTTAGGTGCACGGTTGGGACTATACCTATATGTGACCCTTTACATCATAGTTGAGTCACGGTATTAAAAAGGCACGGGATGACTGTGCTGTTTTCTGTTCTTTATCTACACCTGGGCCGTGACACCTACATTCCGGGCTAGATTCAGCCCTTCAGTAAGATCCCGTGACGTGAGTCTCGGTTGCCGTACAGGCAGCTCATCAGCTAATCATACAAAGCAATTACACCTACGTCCTCCATAAGGTCTTGGCACTTCGCTTGAGTAAAGACGTTCAAGTATTGGATAATGGTCGTGCAAGATGGCTCTCCAAAGGACACGCTACAGACTGCCGTATCCTCTCTAATCACCCTATGTTATTGTGTAACCACTCACTCTGCATTGGCAATCTAACAACAAACATACAATAATTCCCCGCCCCAGTTTCCTCTGCAGTTCAAACTTTCAACAAGCGCGCCCTCGATATTTTGGTGTCACTTTATCACATTCCAATCACCAACTCTCTCTCTCTCTCTCAGTCTCTTTTCAATTACAGCCTAATACCTCATATACAGTCGATCCAAAATTCACAACCACACAATAATAAACACCTCTATCCCACAACGCGAACCATTTGCATAAGCTCGCACCTACAATGTCGCCAACAATTTTCAAGCAGAGTACAATTATATAAAAAAATAAAAAAACATCCTCAATCAACACGTGGTCATTATTACTAAGTTTTTTTTCGATAGGTTAATTACCGTCCCCAAAAACGAATATTTTTTGAAATTTCTATAAGAGCGATTGTCTGTGTACATTGCATGACCCGATCTCTCAAATTGGTCCGAATATTAAAGCGTACTTGAAACCAACTGGGACATTCTAACCCATGGCTTTCAGGCTTGATGACAAATCAGTGGCTATGATTAATTGCCATCCTACATAGCGTCCACCAATCAAAAAATATGTTACATCATTGAAGTGAGGTCACAACTTCATTAACCTTATGACGTACACAATTAACTTAATGTAATAGCATACATTTTTTTGAAAGAACTCATTATGTGTATCAACGTTCACCTTCACTGATCCCAATTGAACTGGAATTATTATTAAAATTATTATTATAATATATATTTCTGGAAATGTAACCAAGGATGCTCCATGGGTGAACTTAATCACTGTAGCTCGCAAGCCTGAGGAAACCTGTAAGCAAGGGTGCTTGCTATGTGAACCAGAAACTCCGGGGCGAACCCTTACTCTTCCACGATAAGTGTTCTGGGTTCTTTTACGTGCACTAATCCTTACGGCTTAATGTCCCATCCATAGGACAAAGTAATTATGGTGAACCGTAAGCCACAACCGGGACTCGAACCCACGTTCTACCGACCAGAAACACCAGAGTTTGAGTCCGGTGCTCTTACCCACTCGGCTACGACACGCCACAACACACCACAACACGCACGATGGTATCTTTCGGTCTGCTTGTGTACAGTAACTCCCCTATAAATGTTTAAGGTTTAAAAAACACCCAACAAATCCAGGCACACACTGGAGAACCTCATCAAACATAAATGTGTGTGTGTGGGGGGGGGGCAGGAGTTGAACTAAAATATTACATGTTGCGAGGTACTGTGTAACATTTCCCCGGCACAATTATGTTGTTCGAACCCAGTGTTCAGTTTGCAGTTTTCCATATGTGTTCCTATAAATGAATACCCCCAAAGAGAAGGTTGAACCTGAAAAGACCACAGGCTATACATTATATCACAAAAATTCATTCGCATTAAGATCCAGCCATCTATGGTTTGATATATTGTCCTGTTATAATTAAAAGTAATTAACCTTTTTGTTTGATCCAGGCAGAAATTGCTTTTCATGAAATTGGGACAGGAGTCTCAAGTTGTATGCATGTTTTATAAATCCAATCGGCGCTCAGTGCACTTTGACTACGTACAAATATAGAACTGCAAACGAATTAATTCTTGGCCGTTTAATTCCATTCCTTTAACTGGTTAGGCAAGCCTAAGATTAGTATTAAAACCCATAACCTATATGAGTTTTTATCAAACTGAGTCTTTGATGTTCGAAAACAAAAGGAATGAGTAAAATATTAATGATAGCCGAAAACACAAGTTGACAACTGTAACTAAAAACCATAATTGGATTTAAAAACTGTACCACGGTACAAAATTCTCTGTAAAGTTTTGTTATAATGGAACAATTGTTAATAGTCGATTCACAGACCAGTTTATGTTAAAACAGGAACGCGCACAAACCAACTTCATGACATTTTTGCTCTTCCCGCCAATCGTAATACAAGTGAGAACATGGATACAAACGCCTCCATTTTAATACCCTTTGATCCTGAAAAAATATGCATGCATTTTACAGATTTAATTTTTTTGCGATGTGCCTAAAACGGAAAACCAAAAGTTCTAGCCCTTTTTCAACTATTGTTTTTAAACACAGTCATTGGCCAACTCAATGTGAAGATAAATATACTTTTTTTTCACAAGGTGCTGTTTTCGTGATGTACCGATTGCATATCATGATAAAATAACAGACAACTGTGAACAAAACCTGATAGCAGTTATCGTCTGGACTCTCCATTTTTATCAAGGAATGTTAAAGAGAATATAGGGTTTTTATCTCCTAAAAAAGGAGTCAACGTAAAATGGTTCCCATGACTGGAAACTGCACTAAGTTGCCACTATCTGAAGAAAGGGTACTTTGACCTTTTAACTGACCGTAATCAGTCTCCTCATTTCAAAAACACACGTACACACGTTTGCTTTAACCTGAGAACTTCTATTGTTCCCATTTATCGTTAAATTGTAGTTCAACTGTGGAGTATCAACTGTGAAATCATGCACCTTTTAATCTCTTTAAGATACAATTTGGGGTTGAACAAAGACAAATTGACTAGAGTGGGACTTGAACCAACGACCTCCGGATTAACGTACCGGCGCTCTACTAACTGAGCTGTCCAGCCCTATGTTGGCATTTTCCCTATTTTGTCAATATCTTTGTTCGGGGGTGCCAGTCAGAAGCCATATATCCAACCGTTATCTGCCGTGTAGCCAGGGATCACACCCAAGTTTTTGATACAACCTGGGAAGCGGCAGCAGAGGGATCACCTTATAAGGGGATGCAACTTTCTATTTCAATCCTGCAATAAACCACAATGGAAACTAACTGGGAAAAGAATTTGGGGTTGAACAAAGAAAAGGGAAGTTTTAAACAGCAAAAAGCTGTCAGCGCAGCCCGTTATCAAGAGCTACATTCACTGCCCATAGCTAGCCGTAAGAGATACCCATTGTATAAAGATCTGATAGTCAATCCTGTGCGTAGCCACATGTTGCGTATCGATTTTTACCCGAGGGAAGTTGTCCAGATACTTGACTTCCGTTGATACAGTGTTTAATGTTACAAAGACGGCAAATCACAGCCCTAGTCAGCGGCTATGGCTGGGGAATTCAAGCAGGCTGTCCGCTTTAGCTTCAGATTCAATACTTTGAGTAGATTCATTATGTAGGGCGTCTCTTTGCAATATGCAATGTGGTAGCTCGCTGATGTTATTTGGGGGTCTGTATAGTATCCTTCCCATTCACCCCAAACACAAACACTAACATCAAAAGGGAGAACAAATCGAAACCGTAAGTCATTTTGAAGTCAGCCATGACAACGGTAGATCAACACAAGTGTCGTCATTTGACTCGGGGCCACGATATCAGAGACTCTTCCCCGCGGACACACAGGCGAAAAAAACCACCAGTGTAAAGAAAATAATCGGAATAATTGAATCCCAACGTCCAAGATGTTCAACTCTGACGTAAGATCACCAGGACACCAACGGAATAATGAGAAATGAGCATGGGAACACGATATGCCCCCCCCCCCCTCCCTCCATGCCACTGAGAGCAGAGAAACGAGTGGGCGCGATCAGACAAGTCAAATTTTTCATTAATGTTTTTTTTCCATTATTCCCAGTTTAATTAATCAAAGGGGTGGGTGGTTAACAACCAGAAAATTGAGGCTTAATTAAGATGAAGTAAATAATGCAATTACTTCATAGGAAAACTCAATTTATACAAAAATTAATTTCCTGGCTTGGATAGGTGGGGGGGGGGTTCAAGTTTGTGACGTAAAAGGTATTACGTATAACCATTATGGCAAATATAAACTTTTAGAATTTAGCTGAAAATAGATTTTGCAGGGCAGTTTCAATGAGTCGCTACTTTTCCCAACGGTAAATTCCATGTCTACCACAAATATTTACCACAATGTGTATTTCCGATGTAGTTCTGTTCCAGGGCTGTGGGTTGGAGTGGATTTGAAGAGTGCTTTGCTTAGCCAATACGTTCATTTTTTTTTTCACTTTTTTTCTCTGGAGGAACAACATATAGTTTATCTTAAGAAATGAAAACTTCAGAGTTCGTTATAAGCTATTTGAATGAGTCGGTTGATTATTCAGCTGTCTGCACTGTTGGTTAAAGGGACGCATGAAATAGTAGGCCTAGGATCATTCTCGTTGAGCTGATGTTGTTTATTAAAGGGCGTGCACGTAGGTAAGATTGGGGGGGGGTCTGTTTACAGATTTGCACACATGGTCATGGTGGAAAACTTCTCTTGCAATATTTTTGCCTGAAATGCTGAAGTTTTTGAGAAATAAATGAAACGTTGGTTTTTGATCACGTAAAAACAAATCTTGATGTCCCAGAACAGTGAAAACATTATGAAGGTTCTTCTCCACTATTTTCTCGTAAATCTCAAGACCGATGGAGCTTACATTGTTCACAGGTTTAGTATTTCGTGTATGTTGAGTCACACAAAGTGCGGTACCGGTCTTTGACAATCACAAGTGGTTCTCATGTGATTGAAATATGGATATCGAATAAAGAGCGGGTTTAATATTTTAATTGTAGTTGTTGGCAAACCTTTGAATATGTTTCTTAGTTGAGATAATCTATATTTAATTCAAGTATTTCCTCTATAATCTTACAAACTTTTGAATCAATCCCGTCAATGTATGGCTTATTTAGGCACGAATTACTCCATTAACTAAAATGAGAATGTATTGCACACTGTGAACTAAATTTCAAAAGGAAAAAGGAATTTTAAAATTGAAACTTGCATAATTAAAACACAAGACGTAGAGTATTGGTATTTGTCAAAGACTAGTATTTGTATTTTATGCGACCCAGCATTTGCATGAAATAACAAACTTGTGAAAGTTTAAGCTCGATCGGTCATCAGAGTCACAAAGGGAAAACATGTTTCCATTGTATTCAAACATCGGGTTTGGACTCGCAAGATAAAAAAAAGAAGAGTTGTTTTACTCAGTTCTCAAAAACTACAGCATTTTGAGCAAAAATATTTCAAGGGAAGTTTGCCATCATAACCATCTTTATACAATCTTTATACAAATCTTTGAACATTAAAACTTTTGAAATCCTACCATTGTTGTGCACAGCCTTTATAAGATATGACGTAAATTTACATTGTAAAGGAATATAGGCTAACTGGTTAAAAAAAAAGAAAAAAAAAAGATAGTTTCAAAAGGCTGTTAAAGGTAACAGAATTGGTAAGGGTAAAACAAATCATTGTTTAATTTAATTCTGAAAGTGAAAGCTTACTGATTATGAAGTTAATACTAAAAACACATTTTTTTCCTTTGAAATATTTCACTCTAAAATGAAGTCATATTCGAGAAAACTGTATCCGAAAACCTTTAATAAATAATTAAAAACAAAAACAAAACAAAAC
Organism: Pisaster brevispinus; assembly: GCA_023634235.1. Classification (NCBI taxonomy): domain Eukaryota; kingdom Metazoa; phylum Echinodermata; class Asteroidea; order Forcipulatida; family Asteriidae; genus Pisaster; species Pisaster brevispinus. Next base: position 21,137,226 of record JAMKCF010000009.1, on the reverse strand, counting down.
AAAACGCAACAGCTGATTTCAGTTGTTAAAACCAATCTTTTTCACTGTATCTTCTCCTGACTCACACAATGGATTTAACTCAAATTTTCACAGGTTTGTTATTTTATTCTGTGGTTGATCACATAAAACATGAACACTGTTTGCTCTACCAATCCTATGCAAAATCTTTAAGAACAAAGTGTCTCCTGACTAGGTTTCAGCTTAGCACAGAAGCATTCGTATACATCAAAATAGACATCACTCACGACTCTGGACTGAGGTTGCATTAAAACCATGTTGTGGTGATATTGTTTTTACAAACGGCGATGAAAGAGACTAGCCCTACCTGAAGCTGAACCGCTGTGAAAAGAAATACGCAAATTTTAGGGTGATTTACCCGTATTACAATTACACAATCACCATAAGATTTAAGGATACCTAACAGAACTGCACTAAACGCTATTCGGTATTTAAAAACAGGTGGTCGTTCCATAAAAAAAAAAACATGGATGTTGAGGTGTTACGATTGATTACTGTAGATGGTGTTTTTTGTTTTCACAGTACCCGTAAACTCGCTGTAAAGCGCACAAATCTAATGGGCTTCAGATTCACTTTTCGCTAATTAAACTCAATTTTATTGAAGGTTTTGTGGGTATTACTAAACGTTTGAGTTAACTTTGGTTGATGAGGGAGTACATTTAATTAACAACTTTTCAAGACACGTTACGAAGGGGGTAGGAACATCAGTCAGAAGGGCACGTACATTCAAATAATTAATTTTCAAGTTGCCGTTGATGTTCCGAAGGGTGGTGTACACATTGCAACGACACCATTTGGTTTGGGTAAAATTGTCTGAATCTACCCAAACCAAATATTGCACTCCGTTGTCCACAATACCTGAAAAGACTGATTCCAACTCACTAGAAACATAACAATATTATGGTTTAAAAACATGTGTTTTGTCTTTCCAGCAAATTGTAAGGGAATAAACCCAAGTACAACTGCCTCCTCGCTCTCAATATTTCAACATGAACATTTCTTCAGCAATTACCACTCTAATGGTCTAATATATGGACTCGTTTTTAAATTCCATCGATGTCCATGCCGATTGAATTTGAACAAAATGCTAATTTATTATTTTTTGCTTGGAGGCAACGTCATTGAACACCGAGACTTTTCGTGCATTTCCTTCCGCAGTGCGTTTTTAAACATTCACGAAATCATCAGACGAACTGGGGAAACATCAAAAACGTGTTCTGCGAAATGACCTTTGACCTTTGACTCAAAATGAGAAAGTATTAAGGATGGTCATTTAAAACGTCATACGAGAGAAAGATCAGAAAAGTCAGATATGCTGAGAGATAAGATTCCATTTTGACGATTTCTTATAGAACTAACTACAGTTGCAAGGCCTCAAGGCTTCACAAATTAGTTGTTTTAGTTCTTACCGCCTTGACAAAATAGGTTGTGTGCTTGCCCGGAAGAAGGGCGTAACGACCTTACGCCCAGGCACAAAAAGTACGTCCATCAGCAAACAAACACAAAGCTACTGGCAAACAAAATATATCGCATTACTGTTTCAACTTTGTTTATAGAATTACCCACATGTTTTCCCATTCCCATGCAGAATTTAAACTTAATAAATAACTTATGAATGGCAGAAAACCGATCAAACTTTAACGCTCAATTTTCTTGAAACACAATTTTTGCCAATTTTTTATTTACGCCCTTTCTCCAGTAACGTTTCGTTAAGTCTTCCTTCCGGACACACTACGATTAATGCCATATGTCTCATGGGACCCAACCCATGACTGGCGTCTGAATACTGTCCTGTAAACCTACTTTTCTGTTTCTATACCATGCCCCAAATAACAGCCCAAATAACGGCTGGTTTGCACAGTGTCCACAATGGGTCTCACGTCACCTTTTCGCCAATGAAGTTTGATTGCGAGACTTGTCAGTGGCGGACGTCACTCCCTGTGTGCTTGGTGGTTTTACCTTCCAGTTTCTTGTTTGCGGATCACATGGGCACTTTCCTCGTTAGGCAGGGGATAGTTCAATTACTAATGATGCAGAAACAATGGCTTCGTTTATTCATTCAGTCAGTTAATCACTGTGGGTAGTTCCAAGACTTTGTCCACACACGTGTCTGGGTAGAATTACTTTGCTTGGTATGAAATAGTTTTTAAGAAAGAAAAAACATAACAGTACTCGGAAATCATCATAATATCGAAATAAGCCCATACAATGTACGCACCGACATGCACGAAATATCTGACATAATTATTTGTGTCGACTAAAATGTTACTACGGAGCTCCAGAAGTACCATACAACTACCCTAGAAAAAGTGATAATTTCTATCTCACCGGGACGACTTACTGAAGCAAAGATGGTAAGCAGACTTCTAAGTTTTGCCAGATTCACTTCGTCGTCTTGGCAAAATAGAATACTACGAGTCGACGTATTCCATAAAATATGTTGACTTGGCGAGATAGATAAGTGGTGCTCCGTACGTGATTACCTTGATCGAACCCCCCCGCCCAAAAAAATTATATATATTGACAGGTTGCTTTTTATATATATATATAATAATAATAATAATTAAATAAATAAATAAACAAACAAACAAACAAACAAACAAACAAAACAAACAAACAAACAAACAAACAAACAAACAAACAAACAAACAAACAAACAAACAAACAAACAAACAAACAAACAAACAAACAAACAAACAAACAAACACCCCAACAAACTAAATAAATAAATAAAAATTATATAAAAAAAAATAAATACTTGTTGATGTGTTTATAACATTCGAAGAACCAAGAACCGCATCTTCTCACCAGGACTTAAACATTAACAAGGTACAGCTTTTCAGGAAGGGGCAAATTTTATTAAGAAAACATGCAGTATGAAATCCACTCAATCCCATCGGCTATGCTTGGGGGATTAGTGAGGATTGTGCAGGGCTTAGCAACTCTACCAGACCGTTATCACTTTCTGTATTCCTTTTCCCCCTCACGTTGAGCGAGATAGGATCACCCAGTTGGATTAGGGTAAAAATCAGTAACCCCCCCCCCTACACTCACACACACACACCCACGCCCTTTGAAAAAAAGAATTGCTCTTCATTTGTTTCATGAATGTAAGCTTAACAGCGATGCAGGAGTATGAAATGTTCACCTATATGGCAAATTCATAGAGAAAACGCACCCCTCTCTTAACTTAAACCAGCCCCTTGCACTTTTTTTCCAATAAGTAAAACTAACACTGAATTAATTCCCATTGCGTACGGACAAACTCGCATCTGGGCTTCAGTTTGATCAGGTTTGTGTCGTGCATGCAATACACTGTTTGCGTCCGCCAGACCGTCCAATCACAATTCAAGACCTACCCTTAGGCTCAATGTGTACTAACACGTCAGTGAAGATTTCATAACTTTTTTTGTTTCTTCTCTTTTATTTAATTTCCAGGTGGTTATTACGTCCACGCATTAAACACAGACGATCAAGATAAAAATCTTAATTAAAGTTTTGCTGATTATTGGACAAATGAATTTATTCGGTTTTTATTTTATTATTATTATTTTTATTATTATTATTTAAAAATCTTAATTAAAAGGCTGCATGGTACCTGTATGTTGGCACTGGACTGGACTGCCGGTTCAAATTTTCTTGAGAAATGTTGTTTAATAAGGTTTGAGATTATGTTTACATTCGAAACCATTTATCTATTGTACGTATGGCAGGCCTACTGCAGGTGGGTGATGGGATGGTGCCCATGGTGATACAAGCATAGAATTTGGCACACAGTCAGAGTATGTCATGAGAGAGAATATGCCCATGCTTCCGGTGCAATGCGTTAATGGGGAGTCAAAATTAAGGTGTACTTGGGTAGCTTACAGCATTCTGGCGCACTCTGCAAAACAGACCCTGTCAAATGAATAAATTTAGCCACTGACATTCACTGCTCTACCACAATGCCAGTGCGGGTTAATCTAAAATCACCAAGGTGCAATACAATTTACCAGTCGTCGTTGATGGTGCATGGACTACATATCCCACATTGTCCTGCAATAAGGATCGCTTGTATGGTGTAATACAATCACGTAGGGAGCTTCCATCCTCCATGATACAATCTGCCGTCCTCAAAACTTCCTCTCTGTTAAGTTTGTATCTGATTACACGATTGCAATGAACTCTCAGAGCTTTTATGTAACCCTGGGAAAGTGCTTGTTTGCGTAAATGATGTTAAGAGTGGGAATATATCGTGAAGGATGTTAAAGATCTGCGTTGGAGCACACATCCACCACCAAATAAAAATTTTAAAAGCGTCATCAGTTGTAGTCGAAATCATCTCGTCGTCGACGAGACTTTGGGGTATCTTAACTTTAGTTAGTCTCCCTCCCTCATAATATCTGGACAAGATAAGTGCTGAGTAACAAAATATTACGTGTACTGTTTGTGGTGTCTCATTTCCTCTATGTGGTTCCCTCAAAGTGGTTCTCTCTTTGTGGTTCTAGTCTTTGTGGTCCTCTCTTCATGGCTCCAATCTTAGTGGTCCGTTAATGCCTCCAGCCTTTCTGGTTCTCTCTATGTGGTTCTAGTCTTTCTTCATGGCTCCAGACTTCGTAGTCTTTTAGTGGTTCCAGTCTTTGTGGTTCCCTCTACGTGTTTCATTCTTAGTGGTTCCAGACTGTGTGGTCCACTCGTTGTGGTTCTAGTCTTTCTTCATGGCTCCAGTCTTAGGTCATTTAGTGGTTCCAGTCTTTGTGGTTCCCTCTACGTGTTTCATTCTTAGTGGTTCCAGACTGTGTGGTCCACTCGTTGTGGTTCTAGTCTTTCTTCATGGCTCCAGTCTTAGGTCATTTAGTGGTTCCAGTCTTTGTGGTTCCCTCTACGTGTTTCATTCTTAGTGGTTCCAGACTGTGTGGTCCACTCGTTGTGGTTCTAGTCTTTCTTCATGGCTCCAGTCTTAGGTCATTTAGTGGTTCCAGTCTTTGTGGTTCTAGTCTTTCTTCATGGCTCCAGTCTTAGGTCATTTAGTGGTTCCAGTCTTTGTGGTTCCAGCTACGTGGTTCTCTCTTACTGGTTCGAGACTTTGTGATCCCCTCTTTGAGATTCCAGTCTTAAGGCTGGATCTGGGTTGATGACTCCGACAGAACGGATTATCCGCATCACACCATAGTTTATGACTTTATAATCTCTGTAATCTTCTTTTCGTGGTTCCAGTCTCCGTGGTCCCTCTCTTTGTGGTTCCAGTATTTGTGGTTCGCTTGTCGTGGTTCCCTCTGTGTTGTTCTGAAAAGGTAACTAATAACTTACAAGTTGTGTTAATTTATCCACATAAAACAAAACAAACTTAAATATATTTTGTATGAACCCTTATTTTCTCCAAAAGGTGGCACAGAATTAAAACAGGTCATGGGCAGTGCAGTTTGACTATTATACTTATTCTCTCCCAGAATATGTTTGTATTGCCACTTGTCTTGTATAAGAAGAAATGCCGCCAAAAAATTCTCACATTCCCGAATTCAAACTGCTACACAAACTCGCAGAGCCTTGACTCGGTGTAAATCAATGCACGAACAGTGGCTAAAGCTAAAGGTTATGTAAACTATGTCAATCTTGACAATGGAGTTTGGTTACTGACAATTCACTGCGTTCCAGCTGCCTGACCAAGCTTTAAACAAGACACTGCTATTTTATTTGTAAGGTAATCTCTGATGACACTGGCAAATGATTGTCATTACTCTGGAGGGAATTGCAGGAGATCTTTATCACAGTGGACAGGTCATTTTTGGGGAGTATCGTGGTTGCTTGAGGACTTCACTGTAGCCCTTTTCTTCAAAATTTCTCATAGATCTTTCTAACATTTTCTCGGGTTGATTGGCAGGGGCGGGGCTTGCATTAAAGGTCGGAAATTGTTTTGATATCGATGCCACGAACGGCTTTGTTAATTTTAATTTTTTTTTATAGAAACTTGTCTCTTTCAACAAGGTCGAGTTATAGTAGCCTATGGAGCGTTGTCAAGTTTTGCTTGCCTGTGGTTTAGGCTTGTCACTATGAGTTTAGTTTGTCACCACGTTTGAGAGACTTGAGTTGGATTCGGACGCAAAATGTAAGATCGTGTCTGAATGGCCGAATGTGGCTACGGCTGCGGCTGTTGCTAAGGACGTTGCTATTGGCATCGCACATTTCAACATAAGTTCGCATCAACCACAGCCGCAACGAGATGCGACTCCCGTTTGGTGTTTGGTTCCTTGAATCAAAATCATGTTGCCAATTTGGAGTACTCCAATGTGGAATTAAACTTGGGAGATATCCAAATCAAGCCTTGCAATAACCCCACCCCCTCCCCCATGGTTAAGAAACATGAACATTTGTTCAAGAGAAGGCGTTGGAAATTCTGCGGTAGCACTTTGTAAAGTGGCATCCTCATAGTTGGTGATATTTACTCTCGACGAACTCAATATTTGACTTGCTCAAAGGCGGACCACAATTAAGGAGCAGGCTGTTTGACTATGGGCTTGACAGATTAAGTTCAGGGGATAAATTTACACTGTTTAGTTTCGACGGCGGGTGTCGAAGGGTCTACTCTGTGAACCGTTTGATCCAGACTGTGAAGAACAAGAATGCTGCCCGTGTTTACTCTTCATTTATTTACACATTTCGAGCGTTTGTTTTAGCTGGTCGATAATCAAGTTAGGCCTATATACCTGCAGAGGCGTATAGCCGTGATTATGAGCAAAGGTAAAGGTGGGAGGTCGAGGGTGGGTCAATTGCAAAGTTTTGTTTCAACAGCCGACCGTGCATTTTCAATCACATCATCAATCACGTTGCATAAATGTGTATAAAAAAAGTCAAACTGAGTTTTCAATCGAGGAACACAACAGCTCAAGCTAAAATCATGGATTCTTGACACCATATAATCGAAATATTAATTTTAAAAAAAAACCTTCAGCATTCCGGAAAACTCTTCATATGTAATCTCGCCATCCCATGAGTTTGATTTATTGGAATGGTTCTATACAATCCTGAACTGATATCGGATATGGTTCGTACAGGAACCGTATAATTAATTAATATTTCCTGTACGTTTCGAGCAGCCTCCTCTAGGCTGCGTAATTATTAGGGAGTAAACGAAGTTGCTATTCCGATAAATCACCTCGGAGGACCACAAACTGAAACTCATATCGATTTACCACCAGGCAATGTTTTTTTTTATTTTTTTATTGTTCGTTCTGTAGACTATAAACTTCACGAAGAATGAATGAAGGCTCACGAAGAATGAATGAAGGCTAACTCAGCATCGAAGAGGTTTTACGTGTCGCTTGGGCTGTAACTTTGTTTTTGTGTTAGATAAAATCATGTTATGATGTATCTTACAGTTGCATGAATCTTCTTGGCTAGGCGTATTTGCTTAGCACTAAAAGGGTTTGCTTATCAGCTTGTGACATCTAGTCACTAAGTTTAATCACCGCAGGCAAAGTTCTGTGAAGCCCTTTTAGGAATTTTTTTTTAAAAGTTGTAACTAAAGGCTCCCCAAAACATCGGGTATCACCAAAATCAAAGCTAAACAAGTTTAGAGATGAGTGCGTCGATTGCCCGTGCCTGCTTCGCGCGTATCCAGACAGTTATCGGAACCTTGGCTTGTCACGTACACTGCTTTTTAATTAACGTGTGAAGGAAACCAAATCTCGCTCTTTAACGGGACCACTTTAAATACGCGCGAGAGATAAACAGTCTGTTGACTTCACATTCAGTATTACTATTATTGAAATTGTACACAGCTACACAATACCAACTTGTGTACATGTAATTTCCATACTGGCTTTGTGCCCCTGAACGTTTCATGAAGTTCATTTGTCGCACAAGTCATTGTAGCACCTCATCTTTAACTCTCCATGGTTTTTGTTGACTTTTAAAGGCTTCTTCATTCACCACTTTTCTGCTCCACATTGCACCTTATCCCAGTACAGCCCATTAATGTGCTGCAAATGGGTTGTTTTAGAAACGAATTCTGTTCTTTTTACAACAACGTCAATAAACCATGACGTATTGAGACGAAACTTTATATTGATTTAAACATGATTATCCCTGATGCAGGCCTAATGTAAATAGTATGTGCAAGTCGGCTGAAATGTGGGGTATGCACTGGACGCCATTTCAGTAAGCAACCGGTACTTCACGTTACAATAGATAGAGCTCCCCACTTGCCCCTTGCAGTTCTATACGACCTTTGCTACAAACCAATAGACCGTGTAACCTGTGACATCACGTTTACAAACGAGCCACAGAGCCTGGACTTCCTGTAGGCACGATTTTGTACACAGCACAATGGAAGAAACATTTTATCCTATATTTTCCAGAGATCGTACTGCCACAATTTTTTTTCAACTTTTGTTATGAAGAAAAGGGACAGCTGTTACTTTCCTGACACTCGATTTTGTGTGAAAATTATAAGACAATTTCCCATATGTCCAGTGTAGTATCTTGCCAGCCAGAAAGGCCCTGGAATGTGCAAGATTACTCTTTTTGTAAACAATGGTCCCATGGTATAAGCTCTCCCCACATGAAACCTGAAATCTCCACTCTATTACTGTTGTTAGTATTATAATTGCTACAACGTACTTGTTACATAGAGACGGACTGCATCTTTAAGGACAGTCACCTTTGGATGAGTGCTACTTAGTGGACACTTGAACTCAGCCGGAGGTTATGATGACAATCTCATTGACTCCAACTTCCTTTGGCTCGGCAGTGTCCTTGGAGGGGATAATGTCTCTGTTGGGAATGTTGCGCCTCTTATCTCTACCGGGTGAGCCAGGGAGACTTGTTTCATTCTCAAAGCTTTCTTTGAGTTTGAAGGGTAGGTGGAGATGGTGGCTTAAATTGCTATGGGCTATCTGTGTCCGAGGCCTGCCTAGACCATAACTGTTTATCAAACTCATTGCCGATCGTGCACAGACTAAGTTTAAATCTCCTAACCCTATGCCACCATAGGTATGTTCAATTCATAAATGTGGAAACTTGTGGGTGTACTGTCGGCCACTGCCACGCCCTATTTTGAATCTCAGTTTGACCAATGGTGAAATTACGGTATTTGTACCCGGTCTAGTCAATGATGGTTAGTTTGGCCTAGCTATTGGCGCTTGCTTGGTCACTCTGCTTTCTCTTAGTGGTATAGGTCCTGTTGACTTTCTCCTGCCATCAATACCACCAGACAAGACGGTGTCTTCCCTGGTCTCAGCACTCATTATCATCGATGTTATTTAAGTCACCCCGCTGTCGCCTCGTTGCTTAACCTTCAGGGCCACAGTCTAATGAATGAATCAGGTTTCACAATATGCATGTCTTAGAGCCCCCAACAACCAACGAAGGAAATTCTGTTTGAGGATAATCCAATTCAACTAATATTGATTGTGGGTGCATTTATACCCGTCATTCCACAACTCCACAGTAGTCACGTATCGTGTACATGTTGTAGGCCTCAACACTTTCGGGTAAATGGAAGACATGTAGGGCCTACTGATATAAAAACGCAAACCTGTGTCCATCAAAAGAACTGTTTGGGGACAAGTGAAATCGTTCCAACAATTCAGCTGTCCCAATGAAAGGCATCGTATAACCGACCTGTGAAAATCACATCACTAATGGTGTTAACGAGGTGTTTGTTTTAATGAAGTAAATTGTCACTGTTGTAATCTTTGTGAGAGACGATTTTGTTTCGTCGGTGTTTTTATTTAACTATCATTAATGTCTTGTGGTTGCTTTTAGTGGGGAACTATTTGGAGCAAATGTGCTTTTTTTGATACAAGCATGGAATTTGGCACACGGTGAAAGTATGTCACCAGAAAGACATTTGGCAACAGGGCCATCGAAGATTTGTCCTTTTAAAACATATATATAATAATAATACAAATAGGTAGAATAACTAACAATTTCAAACTTTTCTAAATGGCTGCCATTGCTTGTTATAATGTACTACCTAATTTTTTTCGAAGGACAAATCTACCATGACCCTTTTAGCCAAATGTCTTTTTTTGTGTCATACTCTTAGTTCTATACGCTTGCATCATGAGAAGGCACCATCCCATCACATACCTGCCTTACTGTTTGTGTATACTATTTATCCTTAATTTGTGTATTTGTTATTATTTATATTACACTTATTCACTTGTTTTTATTTATGAAATTTTAAAACAAGTGACAATTTAAGTAGAGAAGAAACTTCAACCAAGTTAAGAACAATCGGAATTCGAAAACTATTCTCGGGGCTCACACGCCCTCTTTAGGCCTACCTTAGGATTTTTTTTTTCAACAGGATCTGTCAGCAAAAATTGTTCATTTATTAGGTTTTCTTTAAATGAATCTTTGATGAGGTTTTTGTACAAGACCCATGATTTGCTTTTTTGTAAGAGATGTTATGACACACCACTGTACAGATCTTCCAGGTTATAACACTGGCAGGAAATATTAATGGAAATTTCCCTACATAATTATTAACCGCCCTCAATCCTGGTTCATATCATAAAAATTTCGCTGACATCCTGCTTTGATTTGCTCATCAAGGATTTCTAACCAAATTCATGGTACGGTGAGCTACTCAAGAGTAAATTTTACATCCACTTTATGCCAAAATCTGATAACAAGTATGACCACAATTAGCTTCAAACTGAAAGCTAACAGTAAGAACACTATAAACGCGCCAACATTCCTTACATAACTTTTGCCGCTTTTGTCTTTGCGAAACTTGACCAGCGGATTTGATGAAATTGTTTATTGGGTGATGTGATGTATTTCCTTTTTCAGCACAAACACGCTTCAGTTTGCTTCAAGATCCCGAGCTGATCAGCCGAACTACATTGACAAAGTAATGACAAACTTGGTCTAGGTACAGCGTTGGGATATTTATTCTTCAAAAGTTACTAAACCCATGTTGCTTGAACATTTTCAATGGACGGTCGGTCTGTTACCAACAAAAAAGGTTTTCCACAGCAATACACTCACTATTAATTTATGTACATCTAATAAATTCAATTTATACAAATAAAATATCTCGATATGGTATCAAATTACATTTTTTACATTTAATTTGGATGGATTGAAGGGAAGCTGGATAGATTTATGGAATAATAATAAAAACCAAGCTTCATTATTGATTTCAGAAAATAATTGTCTACGTCATGGCATCAACCGTCATGTGAACTTATTGCAGGGCATGTTTAATAAAGTGGCATCAACGTCGTGCATATTGTTACAATTGTAATAAATTCTTAAATATTTCCAGTAAACCCACTTCAAAATCTTCCATAATCCATCACTTGGTCCCCGCCTTAGAGTCCAAATATTGATTTATCATAGCTTAGAGGACTCTAAAGGATTTGGTAAATATGCCAGCAACAAATAATGGGTTTGGGTTAATTATTATCGAGTCATTTTAATAAACGGCAACCTGACCTATGGTATCAATGGCCAGGTTTTGTTTGAACTTGCAATAGACTGCTATAGGCACTTTCTTTCAGTACTTTTCTTGTAAACTTCAATTAGTAAATGTCAAATGTTTATGTTAATCTTACTGGACGGATAAGCTGTACAATTTGCATATTTCTGCTTAAAATATAAATCAAGTTCAGTCGTTAATCTCAATGGACGGATAAAGATATACAGTTCTTATGACCAATCATCAATTATATCAATCAACAAAGATACATTTTTGTTGACAAACAACAATTTACTTTTTGTTTATCTCACATCAATGGCTTGCCAGCACCTGAAATGAGCTTCAGTTTGTAGTAAGCACTCCAAACCATAAGCCATAAAACTTATAAAATAATTCAATTTGAGTAGAATGTTCACTCAAATTTGCGGTTCTATTTCTGTGGTTGGCAACATATGTCTTAAAAGCAGCAATGCAATTAGTTGGTGATCGCGCCTTTGAATGTTTTTGAAATAGATATATGGCGCCATACAAATGCTGTGAATCATCATCATCCTTCGCCCCACACGTGACCTGCAATTTCAGACATTTTCCTTTCTGAATTGTAAACTAAATTTCTTCATATAAATTAAATATCTTACAAAATGAAAACAACATTCCAAGGGTGAGCATATTTGTCTTGTCAGTGCAACAGCGTTCATCTGCAAAAATACCATTTTGACAAAGCACAGAATCCCACTAAAGGGAAGGGTCATAGATTGATTTTTGTCAACGTAATACTGATTTATTGATAAAAAGTATACAAAAAGATACAATAAAAGTCACCTTTGAAAGTTTCAGCTGAATACAGTGTCTACTTAATGAGAAAACAGCAAAAAACTGTTCATGGTACTCTCGGTACTCGGTTAGTGAGGTGACAGCGGGTACCAACCGCAACTGGCCGCAGCATTCGCGCACGGAGCCAATCCTAAGAAATCTGAGAAAAGATTCATGCATGAATAGTTTCTCAGATTCAAATGTTTTGGGGTCAAAAATTATCCAAACCATATTACTTTGGAGGGAATTTTTTGTAATATTTACCAATCTATGACCCAAGCTTGACGACCTCCTGGATGTACACACAAAACCTTAGGCGCCCAGATGTGACATTATTGCTTGCAGTGTCTCTTGTGCACTAGACACAGTTATTACAAAATCAAGACATGATGTTGTTGCACTGACATTACGATTTATGTTCAGTCCTTTTGTCAATGGCGCTTAGTTATCCAACTGACATAAAAGAGCCACACCCCTTGTGATCCAAAGGTCTGAAGGATGCACTGTTGGCAGATTAATTGCAGTCACAAAGTTTGTGGAGTGACCGGTGGAGGACAGGGTACCAGCACGCTGTGAGGTACGATAAAGAGGGCATTCGTACATCTTTCCTGCCCATGCGGCTCCGCCTTCTTCTTGGGTTGAGTTGGGGGTAGGTGTGGCTGATGATATGGAGGGTGGGGCCACACCTTCTTCAGACACCTTGGTAAGATGAAAAGAACAAGTTAACAGGGAGTGTACAAAATACAGATATGTATTTAAATGTAAACTGTAAATGGTATTTTTCAGCAAGAGAAGTTCTGCTATTATTTTTTTATGAGAAAATAGATTTAGCTGTTGCAAACTGCTTACCAACTGCTTTGGTATAAATGCAAAAATATGTTAGTGGCCTGACGTTTGGACCCTAGCAGAGTCTTTCTCGTCAGGCCACTAACTTATTTTTGCATTTTTGTTTTATGTTACCAAATATTACTGTATTGGGTACATTTATACACACTAAACAACTTGAATGCAATTGTGAAAATAAAGAAAGAAAACAAGAGCATTCTTTACACCAATCAATTAATTATTTAATCCATCAAGTGTCGTCTATATAGAACCAAAATCAAAGGTTTGCACGGAGGCTGAGACACAAAATTAATGGTAAGCAAGCCTGCTCCAACAAGGAGCTTTAAGGAGTTTCTTGAATGTGTTGAATGTTGAATCTCCAATATATGCAAGAAGCTTATTCCAAATCTTGGGGCTAATGGTGATGAGTGAATGGAAAAAGATGGCAACCGTATGTCAAAAGAAACAGTAGTTTCCAAAAGCTTTTACAAAAACGGGTAGGCAGAGAAATACTCAATTCCAAACAGGGGCCAGTTTCATAGCGCCACTTAACAGTAAGCAAATTTTCGTGCTAACTATAGAAGAAAAATTTGCTTAAGCCTAAGTGGAATTCACGGGTTAACACGAAAACTAGACGACCAGCTTGTGCATTCACCATAGATTTGCACTGTTGCGTCATTCATTTTCTTACAGTAAGCACCAGAAGGTTAGCTTGCCTTCTCTTGTGCTTACGGTTAGCCGCGAGATGAAATGGAAACGGGCACAGCAAGCACAAAATCTACCGCTAAGCAGCTCTATGTAATTGGGCCAAGTACTGTACCCACATTTCGTAAAGAGAATACCAAAAACCCAACAGACATTATACAAATTTGGTGTTACCTAACAAAGAATTTTACGCAAGCCCCAAGATTTCCTTCTAGATGTTTGGATAAGATTAAACGGATTAAAGATACCTGCACAGGGATGAAATGGACCTCAGGGAGGCGGCTGAATCTCTCCTCAGGGCGTGAGTCTTGGAGGGTGTAGCTCGAGGGATCAAATCGTGCTCCATCTAAGAAGAGGCCGAAGACAATAACGCCATCTTGAGGAGGCGTGGGTCCCTGTTGAGTAGGAGAATATCAAACAAAAAAGGTTAAGGATGGATTGAAATGTCAATACACTGCAGCGATTTTGCAGATTATCACCAGGTCCAGCCAGAATCTCATCCTTCGTGTATTATGCTGAGATTTATAATGAAATCTAAAGAGTAGGGTTTAACACGGTTTTTACAATTAGGTTCGTTGCATAAAAGATAAAGCAAATACAATAAAAAATCCAAGACACATAGGTAAATCTCAAATTTGTTTTGTTTGTTCACAGGTTACTATTTATGCATGTATGCAGCTCCAAGGCATTACATATTTCTGAGATGGCATTTAATAAAAACACAGTGTTATATACAGCACGTATCTACCAAATAGGTACTAAAGGAACCGATACAAAGAGAAACATTTTTAGACAGGTTTTTAAACTTTTTGAAAACCCAAATTATGTAGCACTTTTTAGTATAAGGGTTTACAAAGTGCTGTGGCACACTCAACAAACACTGCCAGAAAACACATTTACTCCTCTCCAATTTCAGTTTCAGACTTGGGCTTCCCATGGTTTTTTATATTTTTAAAGAAAGTCGTCTCCATCCTGGACTGCGATTCTAGATTTCTTGGAATGTTTACTGCCAGAATCTTTGTGTCTAATTTTGCCTGGCTTGTCCTCAGCCAATAACATATAACATATTATCAGCACATTTTGGTGATGGACTGCAAAAGGCACTGAATATTTCTGACCCCATCTTGTATTTTTAAAAAGAAAAAAAAAGGGAAATGTCGCGCTGAGTGTTCGGAGATGCTACTTCTATTGGTCAGAACATCCAATAATCTTCTTACAGGCATGCTTCTTAAAACATTAAGTCTAGTTCCCTAATCCTCTTATGGCCAATTCAACAAGATAAGCTGTGAATGATAGAACTCCCTGTCTATTCTCAGATACAACTGGGTCATTGGGCCATGGGAAATGGATTCAATGACCTCCTGATACAAGACCAGCCTTAAAGATACCATACCAAATTGTTATTACTGGCAAACTGCACTAATGGTTGCATCAAGATAAGGTACAGTATTGTGGCCAAACAGACGCTCCTGTCTCTCTTTCAATTTTTTAAATTAACATAAGGTCTAACATAAATGTTACCAAGGCATGTTCTACTGGTAGGCTTACTCTCTTTGAATGAAGATAAGGTACAACATTAATAATGTTACCAATTTAACATAGGACACCACCTTCAAGGTATAAGACCCTGTAAAACCCCACCAGCCGTAAAACCCCAACAGCCTAAAACATGTGTAACTTCCAATGTTGCTTGTTCATGAACATGAACCTATACATGAATGAAAGATCAAAGGTTATTAAACTAACCTTGAATGCGATATCTCTGACATTGACCTGCTCTTCCACCCTACTCAGTGACTCTTCAGTATCCTCAACCCCTGTTATGACCTTGAAGTCAAAGGTCAACGAGTCAACTGAGACGCCCTCTCGGCGGGCATGATTCTGCAAAACAGCAGTCAGGAAGCCTATTTTAGACAAAGACAAAAAATGATCATCAGTATCATAGTTATTGCAGAAATAGAAATGAAAAATACAGCCCCCAAACATACAGTAGAAAGATCTACAGTTGCAAACATAAACGCCTAATCTCACCTTGGGGAAAGAAAAATCCTGGAAGCCAAAAGCTACGGGGTTGCTCACGTAGAGTGTCCAGGTCAGCGAGGTCAATCACAGGCTGGTTTTGACCTTTGAGCTTGCGCTCCTTGGCATCTGTCACCAGGTCAATCCACTTGGAGAAGAAGTCTACCCTGCATTGGAGGTCAATGACCCAGGAGGCGAGGGGCTTACAGGATTCGTAGGCAGCTTGCTGTAATGGAATGCACAACAATCAATACAGGATCCGTTCAGGAAACTCCTTATAGTAACCTGCCAATATTGGTAACAAGCCATTTGCAAGCTAATAATATTAATAATAATAATAAATTTATCTTATATAGCGCCAAAGTCCACCTTAAAAATATGCTCAAGGCACTACAATTTAAAAAACAAAGCCAAGCACAATATAAACAACTACAAATGTACGAAAAGGAGTAAACAAAAAATTTAAGCACATTCAAACAAAGCCCACAATTTCTTTTCTTTTTTTCCACAGGAACCAAAACATTATAAACTACAAGATAAATACCTAAAACACTGAGTATTTTACGAGAGGTCACTAAAGTCTAAAACACTGAAACACCCCATAGAACCTGGACCAGCCAGTAGCATAAGCATAAACAACAAAAATGGTAGACTGCTTATTTAGAAAAACATGTGATTCTTCAAAAGGTTCTTGAAGAAATAGTTGAGGCTGAGGAGATTTCAGTTAGTAAGTGGTTCCAAAGTGAAGTGGCTGAATGGTGTGTTGAATGGACTCCCTAGGGTAAGAGTTGAATATTGTCTTGCACAATTACTTGCTTAGTCACAAGTTACTGCTTAAATTTGAATTCTTCAGACTAGAGGCAGTTGCTATGTTACTTGGTTCGGGGCATGGTTTTGGATAACGCCCATAGACAATCTTACTCTTGCAGGTATGTTTTCAACACTAAAAACTGCCTTATTAAAGCTTTGTACCTTTTATGTGTTTTTGCTTGGCTTTTGCTTGCTAGTTCATGTTTTTTGCTTTGTTTTCTTTCTTATTTTTCATTTCTAGTTGATTTAAAAAATTTAGTTCAGCACATAGTGACCTCCTGTTTAATGCGCTTCACAAATGCTTGTTGTTATTGTTATTATTATTCTTATTATTACTTATTCTGAATGAATGTGTTTTGTACAATGGTACCAGACTTTGCCAATCTAAATGTTGCTATAGAAAAGGTCACCCAACCACCAAAACACACGGGGACCAATGGTTTAAGAACCCCTCAATTATGGTTCAAGAGTCTTGCTCAAGAACTTGGCCAGAATCCGAACACACACTCTGGCGACTTTGTTTAAAATTTGTGTGGTTAGATGGTGAATGCGACACTGTATTTTGGCTGGTAACCTTATTCTGGTAAGCATGATTTTGTTGTGGTCATTTACTTGTGCTTAAGCAGCTCTATGATATTGGGCCTAGAATACGAGTCTGGTGTACTAGACCAATCCGCTTGCAAGATACATTGTACACTACTTTGTGGCATGTCATGGCTGATCAATCAAGAGCACCAGACTCAAGCTCTGGTGCTCTGATCAGTAGAGTGTGTGGGTTCGAGTCCTGTCATGACACTTGTGTCCTTGAGCCAGACACCTAACCACTATTGCTTCATCCTTCGTGTGCCGTAGGTCCGATGTGTTGTGCAATGCAAGTAAAAGAACCCAGTACACTTATCATTAAGAAAAGGGGTTGGCCCCAGTGTCTTTCTAGGATGTTGTAAGCAGGATGCGTTGCAGCACTAAAATAAAAAGTCCAACACAAAAATTGTTCTCATATTCATCACTCCGCATACACTGAGCGAATATCAGCGCCAAGAGCACCCATCTGTGACGGTTACCGGCGCTTTATAAGTGTTTATCATTATCATTTACCTGCCACGTCCTTGGTACCCTGTGATGCAGCAGGGCTTTGTACATCTCCTCCAGAGACTCTGACATGACTACCTCCCCATTGATGGCTAGACACAGAGCGTTTAACGTGGTGTGGATGATGGTCAGCAGGCGATTGAAACGATCCATCTCCTGCCGGAGGACGGTCAAGAGGGCTGAAGGGGTCTCTGCCTCCGACTGACCGAAAGGATCTTCTTTGATCACTGTATGATAAGAATTTTGTACGTTTTAAATAGCATTGATATCTACCAAGGTCTGTGACAAATGTAATTACATCTGTCAGTGGGGAAGGTATTTCTAGAACCATCTTTCTTGCTCAAGGACACGTTCAGAAACTGTCCAAGATTCTAATTCAAAGCTTCACTAAACCAACAAAGACTAAGTGCAGCAGGTCAGACCACCTGGGCCCAATTTTATAAAGCTGCTTAAAGATTGTGTGCTATTCTACCTTGTCCATATGCCATGTAAAAATGTGCAAGTTATAAACAATGAATCCGCTGAATATACACCCCCTTACTATCCCCTGTGCATGTTTTTAAAAATTTATTTGATCTAAAATAATGCTCTCTGGGAAAGCCTATAAAAACAGGCTTTGCTTATAATGTGACGTCGCTGGTGGAACAAGGAACGTAACCAAAACATATGAATTTCATTGCTACCATGCAGGCAGGTGCTGTTGTGGTAGCACCAACATTTCTCGTTCCACCAGTGACATCATATGTATTTATACGTCATGAGCCAGCCTTAGTATTTGTGTGTGTTCCCAGAGAGCAATACTTTACATAAAATAAGTTGGAAAAAATACACAGGGGGTCGTAACAGAAATGCTTTCGGTTGATTTGTAATTTGTCAATAACTTTTTTGACATGGCATACTGGTTAAGGCAGTATGGTGCACAAAATTCAGCAAAGCAGAAACAACTGTGCTTAACAGCAAAAGGTTACCAGCTAAAACAGTGTGTCCCATGTACCATTTTTGACTGGTTTCCTGCTAATTTTTGCTCCGCAGAAATTTGTTAAGCCAAATATTCTGCTTAAGTAGTTCCATGAAATTGGGCCCATGTTGTACAATGCAATGTTAATAATAGAAACACTTCTTCCCAAACACTGTGCAAGTCTCATGCGTATTCAAACATTGGGACCCGTTAAAGTGTGCGAGTTTGGTTCCTTCATTCTTCAAGAAGTCCCCAAAATGTTTTGAATACATGCGAGACTTGCATGATCTATTATGGAATACATTCACATCATTCATACTGAACAACACCACTAAACACACTTTTATCTTTTGCATTTTGACCTGGCCATGACACTCTGCACAGTACTGAGTGAAACAAATCATTAGTATGTTCCACGAAACAGCGCAGGAAAAGAAGTTTCCATTTCTCTAGTGTGGGAAATATTCAAGTCCAGTCAGAGTAACATTAATTTCCGTACTCACAATAACAAAAGACAGAATCATTGGAAGAAAAATATAGTAATAAAATACAAGCAAAAATTAAAAGTGTACATGAGCAATGATAATGATACTGACAAAATGTAACAATAGAAGTTGCGAGTAAGGAGGCTGTTCAAAAAAGCTGAGGCTTGTGGGGAACAGCCCTAGACATAATACAAAAACAACAAACAAAGACAACATAACAATGTAGTACAACAGAAAACAGACAGGAACGAATGCAAAATGTAAAATGCAACACAGCATGTTCTTAAATAAAACACACTAAAAAGTGTTGACGATGAAGCCCACATACAGCGTGACCTCACCTTTCACTTCGGCCGTTTTTTTTCCACTGCCAAAGCCTGACGTGGCTCCGTAGCTGGGACCAGGGAACATACTGCCAGCATTGGACTTGGTCTGGTTACCAGACTTCTTATTTTCCTTCTCCCGTTCCTCCTCCCCCTGGATACTGATCGACAGCTGGTGTTGGATGTCCACAGCAAGCTCTAAGACCATTTCATCATTGCTCTTGCCAGTTCTACCGTTCAAAGAATTAATTTAATATACAGACCCTTACGGCAGTCCTTAAAAAATATAGACACTTGTTTCTAATTTTCAGCTTAGCATTGGTTATTTCCAGTTGAACAAGAATAATAAATTAAAAAACAATGCTAGTTACAGGACGAACAACTGGATCTTCCCAGCAGTCCCTGATGTGAGGCCATGCATTTTAAGCTTTTAAGATTTTAATCTGGTGGGCTTAACTCAGACAATAATAATAACAATAATTTACAATTACGTCATGAATGGCGCCATGTTATCAAATTTGGTTGAGATTGCTATGAATGATTTTATGACATTAGTGCAAAACCTTCAAAGCGATACAAGGTGAGGTGGCGTTCATTGCTGCCAGACCATGCCAGAAACACCAGGATCAAACCACTTCTCTTTACGATAAATGCACTGGGTTCTTTTACGTACACAACGAACCTCCAGCTTTACATCCCATCCAAAGGACGATGCAAGAATGGTTATATGTCTCGCTTAAGGACACAAGTGTCAAGACCAGGACTCGAACCCACACTTTACTGATCGGTGCGCTTGACCGCTTGGCATGCCATTTTCCCATGGAAAACTACACAGACTTTTAGCAGTGCTGCTCAACGCCCTGCCAGGAGAAAATGAAAGAACGCGTAACGTAGACTTACCCAATCATCTGAGCAGTGAGTCTAGGTTGAATGCTGAGTAACGTATCAGTGAGTCTCTGAGCTTGGTTTTCCCTGTATGCCTTCTCGGCGTTAGAGTGCATACCAAAGACCTCGGGGGAATCTGTGTCCGGCAGACCCTCGATGTAATCTCTACTCTGTGCCAGAGAAAATCCCCTTGGGAGAGGGTGGTACACCTGTAGAATGAACTCTTTGTTATCAATTGTTTTAATAAAAGACCTTTATCACACTGCAGCCAGATTTCCTGTATACACAATGAGACTCGTGGTTTTAATTCTCGGGTTGTGATTAGGTACCAGACTATTTTTCCTTCATGCCTCAGTTTGGTTTACATTGGTTTGAATGGAAGAAAAACAAGATGGTCACACCATGATAATGGTCTATTGTGTTGGGGATAAAGGATATTTTGTATAGTTTTACCGCTAGACCATTGTGTGGTAAGCACTGTATACTCAGTACTTTATGAGACCTAGAAACAAAATCCACATGCATACTCAGTTGGGATCGAGTGAACCACTAATACGAGATTAGAACTGGCCTTTGGTCATCAGAAACGCCCACTGGTCTAGTTGATAAGACTTCTGCTCTAGAATGCATGGGCTATGAGTTTCAATCACACATCAGTAACTAAGTCTGTGGTTTTTTGTCCAGAAAGATGGCAAAAGCAATGAGTGTACATTGCCTACTAATGAACTTGATCAAACCTTGGACAAAGTTGATAACCAATCAACTCCCAACAAAGATTAATTGTAATGCTTACGCCCCATCACACTACTAGAGCTGTCCAACGTCACATCAAAGGTAAAAAGTGAGTTGGTATTATAGTTCGCATTGAGCATGTACTATAGGCATGATATTTAACTCTTGAAAAAAAAAACCGCAGGACAACTGTATGATGATCAAAGGACCACCTACACATAAACGTAACTGCCAAGATTTGCACATTCCACAGGGTGATAAAACAGCCCAGGGCAGCCGTGTTTTTGACAGGTCCGCCATTTGTAAGAAACTTTGATATTAATCTTTGGTGTGGCCATAGTTTTTCATGCTTCTTTGTGCATTTGAATTGTTTACCTCAATAGAATTTTTTCCCACAACAAAAGAAAATTGGAATACAACTCAAGTCAGAAGGATCATGCCTGATACTACTCCAATATGCACCAACAATCTCCTACAAGAGTGGAGACCTACGTCCAGTTGAAAGAAATTTGTATTATATTTTTAACATGTTTAGTTTTATGATATGTTTCTTGAAAATGAGTCGACTTGCCTGAACGAACTAACGCTACAAGCCCAGTGCCATCAGGGAACATGCAATCATACTTCCTAATAAGGTAAAATACCCGTCAAAGTTCCAAAGATTTTCGATGAAAACTTTCTGTTTGTTTCCCCACACAAAAAACACAACAAAAACAAGAAAGATTACTGATGCTGATTTTCACACTAAATGATCTTTCAGACACTTAATCCAATAATCTTCTGATCAAGTTATTTGCAACTCTTATAGCCTCTCTTTAATCACGGAAGCCGAACTCACCCAGGGGTTCCCCCAAATTTCCTTGAAGACAAATCTTAGCAGTCATAATCAGTCCCAGCCCCCTTGCCCTTTACCTTGTTTGGTGAATAGCTGTAGCTTGGCTCCAGTGCCTCAGGGCAGTAGAAGGAGTTGAGAATGCTTATCAAGCATCTACGGTCCCAGGAGTCTGTCACGCGGCCACCGTACGCCACCTCCCCCGTCAGATAGCGCAAAGCCTCCCACGGAGGATCCTGATGTGTCGTCAGCAACAACTGAAGCACTTGTATAGACACCTTGCATTCGGAAAAAAAAGGACCGTGCCAAATTTAGCAAATGTTTCCTTTAAATGCAAACTGCCTCAAGCCGTGGCTTAGCATGGACCCTGAGTGTTTAATTCATTGTTGTTTGTACTAAGGATGAGATTGGATGGAATGTGACACTTCCTGAAAATGTTTTATTGTGAGTCTAAGTCCCCACTCTGTGCGTCATCGGAAATACAAAACTGCAGGTTTGGAGACAATGTGGACTATTTCTTTTTCACTTTGGTGATTGCTTTACATCTTTCAAGAACATTTGAAAGATCAAGGAGGTTTTGAGAAAATCCCGAAATCAGAAACAAACTTAAGAAAAAAAAAACACACGTTTTATGCGTGTTGTTCATATTCCATTCAACTGAACTGACTGGACAATTTGTGAGTCAAATTACGTCTGATACAATGGTAGTGTAGTTAATCTCCGTGGTTAGAGTACAGGGTTCAGGATTCAGGAAAAAAAGGAACTGGGGGAAAAAAGATAATTTTCAATCTGAAAGTTCACTGATTATCATATTGCTAAGTGTGATGTTATTGCACTCTAAACCTAAGTTTGATGTAATTGTACTCTAAGCCTGCCTAGCTCAATTGAAGCCCATATGAGTTGCAATAAACTAGTTTTTTTTTTTATGATTTATGCAAGAGTTTACTAGTTAGATTTGGCTTTTACATACGTTCGTTGAAGACTAAAGTCTTCTCACATTTAAAAGTTGCTGTCAACACATGCCTCTGAATGACGAATGAAATCAGTGCTTTTTGGCAGAACTACACACAAACATGTGCCAACTTTAGAGCTGGAAGTGGCCAACTTTGGGGCATGAGGCAGATGACACGCCTGGGATGCAATGACTAACCAACAGGATAAAGTTCACACCAGTGTCTATCCCCTAAGACAACAATTCCATCTGAAATACTGTCACAGTAGAGAGAAGACCCCCAAAATGATTGTTGCTTATTTTGAATGTTGCAATGAGAGACTTTTGGGACTCTAGGTGGCAGCAGACTACCAAGTAAATCCATTGTTCTTGGAAGTGTGCACATGCTCAGAACTACCTAAACAATGAAACCTACCTGGTGTGTCTGCTGCCCCCTATCGTTCTGAAGCCCCGTATTGCGATAAACACAATGTGCACAAAACAATGACACAACATAAACCGTTTTGTTTGGGGTTTTTCCCTATTAAAACATGACCTAACTCTTTCACATGCATTTGTATGGTGTATTAATTAAAAACTAGAAGATTGAAATTCATTTACGCTTTTAGAAACCAATGACACACTAACCCTCCCAAAACAAAATGAATGAGCATTCTTATTGAGACAGTGGGTTAACTCCAACACTTGAGGGCAGTGTTGATTTCACTGGGGCCCATACTCACCTCTAAATCGGAGGCACTGAACTCGTAGACAATATTCCATCCCAGCGCACCGTACTTCCGCCTCTCATTGATGACGGCGTTGAAGAAGCAGAGTCCAAAGAGAAGATCCTTCCAAACCGGCCCGGGAGCGGGACTGTCCCACATGTCATCAGACACGGTGCTACCCAGGGAGCGTAAGAGGTTTGCTTTCAAGCCCTGGGGCGACTCTACAGTCATCTAGAACAAGATAAATAAATCAGAACGACTTTAATCAATTCCAACATGGTCAACAAAGCATCTTTCTTAATCACATCTCAGGGTTATTGACTGAAGTTTCTCCCAAATGCTTAATGAAACCTTAGGATGCCCTTCTGGTGAATCTTAAACCTAAGGTTGGATGACAGAGATGATCGTATTGGAAAAGTGTGACTTCAGTCCATCATAAACATTGCCCAATTTCACAAAGACGTGATCCAGCAATTATCAGAGGCCCGTTAGAAATGGACTTTGCTCGTTTTCTCTGACCCAATTTCATAGAGCTGCTTAAGCAGAAAATAACGCTTTTTACAATTTTCTGCTAAGCATAAATGAGCAGGATACCAGTCACAAATGGTACTTGTGAAATAGTAGCCTTTTATCCTGGTAATCATAATTTTGTTGTGCTTAACTATACATTTTTGTGCTGAATCAGCTCTATACAAATTTGTCCCCAGGCCTAAAACCACAGAGCTGCTTCAGCATGAAAAAGGAGCTAAGCACAAAACATTATGCTTACCACAATAAGGTTACTAGCTAAAATACCATGTCACATGTCCCATCTGTGCATGATGTAAGGCCATGTTCGCATTAGTGGCTCCGGCAGTGGTTATGTCAGGCAAGCTGAAAAGTCCTATTCTTCAACGTTGTTGTAGCCAACAGCCATAGCAGTAGCCGAAGTCACTTGATTCAGTCACAATCTTGGCCTGCTAATATTTGCCGAGCAGGAAATTCTTAAGCAATATTTTTCTTAAGCACCTTGAAGTTAGTGGGCCCTGGATTTTTGTTTCATTGCAAAGGCTAAAGGGGCTTGTTAAAACATTTCTGCCTTTGAAGGATAAAATTTGGAAATCAGGTTAAACTGGTTAAAAAAAAGTTATACCCTTTGCTTGTCAGAGGTTTTCTGAAAGTCTGTGCATGCAGCAAATTCAATGGCTGAATGAGTAACAGGAAATCAATTGGGCTAGGTCCAAGTAGGACTCGAACCTCTGTGTAACGAGCCACTATGGTAGGGAGTGGTATGAACATTTGGGCATGTAGAACATTTGGGCATGTCTAAGGTGCAAAGGAACGTCTCCGTAGGCATACATCCACAATTCAGTGGACCAAAAGAACATTCTGCAGGAGCTTGACACTGTGCCAAACTACGGAAATAATCCTAAAACAAGAAATATGCGCAATTGCAATTTGAACATTCCAATGGAAGGTTCTGATGGTCCAACGGAACACTTAACCGATCCATTTAGAACAATCCTACCATTCGGTTCTTTGAGATGCTCCCTTTGAACGTTATCTAATTTAGTATCAAAAGGTTCCCAGAGAACCAGCTGGGAATGCTTGCTTGACATACCTTCATTCCTGCCTGTAGAATACTGACAGGGAAGCAGGGGTCAGGCTTGGAACTCAGCCAAAGCCGGAACTGAGGATCAATGTCAGCGCTTGGTTTACTGAAACTGAAGAGGAATCAAGAAGAACATTTCATATTAATGCATTGGGACTGCATACAATAATCAGTTGGTAGCTTCTTTTAAGAGAACCTTGCCTTTTCAAACAGGGTTTTGTTGTAAACTATAAACCCTTCTCAGATAATGGCACTATTTTATCACTGCCCTTGCTGGAGTATTATCACATGCACGTCATGCTACTAGAACCTCATGGCCATGAGCTAATAAGAAACGCAATGTATCATACGTGTCCAAAGTAATCCAAAATGGCAGACCTACCGTGTTGCTTTAGAAACATGACGTTAATTTTCCACCATGACGATCTTTATACCATGTAAGTTATGAGCACATTTGTGAACATTTATATTTTTTATCTTACCAATGTTAGGCACATCCTTTAATAATGATGCATACCCTCATTGTGATTAGAATTACTCTCAAGTCATACATCTCCATTTTATTTCCACACTGAATTTAAAGAATAATAAAAGTCCAAGAAATGGTCAAACTTTCCAACTCAGTTTTCTTAAAACAAACCACCGCACTTTAGTTCATTTTCACAATTTCCTCTTCACACTCTCTTTACGTCCTACTGCCAGGTTCACAAAGGTATACATTAAAATATCAACTTAATAAATCCTAGGTATATAAAAAATAATCCGCAAAAGTTTTCAGGAAAAAAAAAACCAAACATCTGAAATAAAAACTCACCCTTCAACAATTGCTTGCAGTCGAGGCATAAACGAAGCTGCCAAGTGACAGTTCTGCAAGAAAACCCAGCGCCCTTTCAATATCTGAGCCTTGGCGATCAACTCCTCAGCTTTGGGTCCCTGACCACGCCCTAGTGAGATCATATCCACGTGGAGGGTGCTTCCGCGCTGCTCACGGGCAAAGCGCATCAATTCAGCTGTGGGGTCAACACCTTGTGGGATGCGAGGAGAGAACAATTTGTAATGCTCCATTCTGGGTTTAGAACACCAACTTTAGAAAAAGGTTGTTCTTGCAGTCTTGAAAACAAATGATTGGGTTTTTATGAAACAGAAATTTATCTCACGCCATTGATTTTGTCAACAAATTTGTCAAACTGTATACCCAAACCCCCCACCTTTCCCCGATTCTTATAGAAACTGGTCCAGAAACCTTACCAGGTGATAAAATAAAGATCAGTGGATGTTTGGCATTGGACTCGTCAAAGATCTCTTTCATCTCAAAGCCGCCAGTCGACAAGAATTTTGAACCCATCAGTTCATCCACGAAGGAGCGAATGGAGGACACCAGAGCATCTTGACGAAGCACAGAGATCAGGATCAGCCGCTCGAATGGTTGGAGGACCTCCCAGTTGAAGGGACTTCCGACTGCCCGATTGGTGTCAGACTTAGCCACCCCTGGAATAGGAAAAAGGAATGTGATGACTTATCATTGGCTCATTTAGTTTGTCTCTTTTTACTACATAGAAAAATGCAGTTATGATATTTTATTACACATACATTTTGCTAGATTGAAAATTTTCATTAACAAATTAGTCTGGGCGTATGCTGATGATTCACAAAAAAGCATAGAGGGGGAGTGCAGCACATCACCTGTCAAAGACCAGTTAGCTTTAGCTGTCCATATTGTTTAGGCTGGGCTAGGTCAATAGCTAAGCCCAAAGCAGTAGGCCAAACATAACCTAGAAAGTTAGAAACGGTAGTGGTAGAGTTGTCACTTCCAAGACAAGTTTCCTTGTTTGAGAACAATTACACCGGTAGCCATTGGTCAGGGTCAGCATTGAAAGTTTGCTTTTTGTAAAGCCTTACCTTTCTGAGGATTCTTGAGTTCAAACTTGCTGGCCATCAATCTATACGGATCGGAAGACTTGGCAAATGTGTGCCACTGCTCGACACAATTCAAAATATACATGCACAGCCCATTAAAGGACTCCAAGGTAGCTGAGAGGTACTGACACTGCTTCCAAGCCTTCTCAGAAATCCATTTGGGCGAGACCGAGGTATACCCTCCGGTGTGGCTCGGCTTGCTGTCGACAGAGGAGACGGAGGACCTGCGGGAAGTTGCACTTGTGACGCGGTTGGTGGCTTCCAATCTCTGCATCGGGGTGAGCCCGTCGTGTTTCTCCAAGACTTCAGGGTCCATGCTTGCTGTGAGGACGCTCCCCTGCAGGAAGACCTGCCATTCTTTCTGAGTGATGCAACCCATCTGGGTGGCGGCGTCTTTGATGACGTGGGCGTTGGAGCGCATAATGCTGCTGCACAGCATGAAGGAGAAGACGAGCTGGTGATGGGCGAACAATGCCTTGGAGACAACCCTGAAAGAAAACCAACGTGGAAATCATCTTTAACCAAATAAAAACCCTCATAAAGAACCTCATCCTCCTCTCTTTAACCAAATAAAAACCAAACAAAAATAAAATATTCCACAACTAGTTGTTCCACAGAGCCCTTGCCTAACCCTTGCCTTACCCTTGCCTAACCCTCCTACTTCTCCCTTTCCAGTGAGTTGACCAGCCGTGCCATTCAACTGCATAGGTTGCACATGGTGGCAAAACCATGCATATGTATGTGGTGTGTGGGTGCACTCACAACATGACATCTTAGGCCAAGTAAAGAAAACCACCAGATAATCGGCCCTGCCTTCATCCTTTTTTTTTAAAGCCACATCCTTTTTCAAATCTTTTCTTAATTTTTTTATCCCCCCCAAATAACTAAAATATTTATGTAATATCACTTTATCTTGTCACCGTTCTCTCGGCGATTGATTTTAATTTACTCAAATTTTAGACTTCAAAGCCAGCAAAATTTTAGTCTGGCTCTTCCCTCATTGACAAAATTTATTAAAAATATAAAGGCCCTCATCCTCTTTTGTGATAAAACCCCAGGACGGTCAACTGGTGTATTTTGTTTTTACCTGGCAGTATTGTAGGTTGGCATAGTTTATCATACAAAACCGCAGTGCATGGTTTTGAATGGTCAGACAATAGGAGAGTTAAGAGTTCCAACTGTGTGCAAGCTAGAAGCTGTTTAAAAAGCATGTTGTGGCCAAGTGGTCAAGGGCACTGGAATCAAGCTCTGGTGTTTCTGATCAGCAGAGTGTGGGTTCGAATCCCGGTCTGGACACTTGTGTCCTTAAGCAAGACACTTAACCATTATGGCCTCGTCCTTTGGATGGGGCGTAAAACCATAGGTCCTGTGTGTTGTGTAATGCACGTAAAAGAACCCAGTTACACTTACTGTTAAGAGAAGGGGTTTGCCCCAGTGTTTCTGGCTTGGTTGGCAATTCAAAGCACAGAACTGAGCCTGCCCATGTGACCCCTGAGAAGGGGTGTCGGTACAGTATCCATCAAGACCAGACAAAACAAAGGGAGTACATACTATACAATAATACAGCACTTTGACCTCCTCTACAAGGCACTGCAGAAGTTGATGAAGTCATTTGAAAATGGTGCACATCCTAGTGTCGTAGTGTCACTATTGATCTTTATAATTATTTTAAAGTACTGACAAAATTAAACAACATAAAGGTTAAGCTATAGTCCTGGAAACATGAGTTTTATCAAGTGAGGTTTGCGGTAACACCATGTGAAAATCTCTTTTGAGTAGTGTAAGTTCTGAAAAGAACCGGTGGTTACTGGTCAGAACCTACACTACTCAAAAGAGATTTTCACTTGGTGTTACCGCAAACCTCACTTAGATATACTTCCACCATGCAAAGTTTCAAATCCTACTTTTTATTGATTCACTAATTACCTATAGATACTCCCTGTGAGGTAGTCTACCATTTGCGTCAAATGCTTTGCCAGTTCCCTGCCTTTCAGCATGGACCTGCTCAAGCCGACACTCATAGCGGAGTCTCTTCCACCTGTGCTCCCCTTGGCTAGATCTGGGCTGCTTCGCGCACTGGAGGGTCGCATCCTGCCACTCAGGGGCTTACTGCCTCCACCAGACGAGGGTCGACTGTCGTGGTCATCATGATGGGCGAGGTTTATGCAGGTACGGAACATGTCTTGGAACCAAGGGAGTGAGAATTGGTACATGACGTCGATACCGGCTAGGTCTGCTAGAACAAAGTAGAGGACAGCCCCTCTGGTCGCAACCTGTAGCATGATCAAAATAGTCAAAGCTTAAAGGGCTGGTAAGGCAACCATGTTTGGTGTAGACCTTGCATATGACGTCACAAGCTCAAACAGCGCCCTCAATGAGGTCAATAAAGGCCTATCATTGGCCGAGAGTTGTGCGTGGTGCGTGATTGTTCCCATTGTTTTGGGTCTTTTGTTTACTCTTTTAGGGATCCATACAGGGCTTTTCATCCTGAGGGACAATGCCTAGTCATCAGGCATACTTTAATCAAACCTCGCAGTAGGCTTTGGGGAGGGGGGTTCTCAGGTATGGGTGGTGGTGGGGGTGAAATTCCATTGTATTTCTATTGCTGTGGAAATTGTTGGATCAATGATCTCAGCTCCTTCCATTTAAACACCAGGGTGTTTTCTGTTCTTTAGAAAGCACAATGACTTAAAACTATTTCATCTCTTTACTTACTGGCAAGTATTTCTTGCGTGCCAAATCTATCTCCTTTTGAGTCTCCTCAGATTGTTCCACTCTCTTCTGGACTTCTTCTGACATCACCTTGCTCTTCTCCAAGGTATCCACGAGATCCTGATCATCCAAGATGTGACCTGAAAAAAAAATAATAATAATAAAATAAAAAAACAGCTTCACTTATCATAAGCAGTTACATTTATAAAATGTCTCCTTATTCCAAGTGGTCAGACCATTAAATCAAAGATGTGGAGATGGGCAGGGTACCTAGCAAAGAGGTATGACAACAAGTGGGTATGCAAAACAACCAATTGGACTCCAAGAAACTGAACAAGAAAGAGAGGGAGACAAAACAGAAGATGGAGAGATGAACTAGGAACATGTAGAGCAGTGCTTGGCAACAGACAGCTCAGGATAGAGTGAAATGGAGAGTTGTTGAAGATGCCTTCCTCTTGCTAATTTTTCTGTGAAATGCTTCCCTCTGAAAGAAAGTCATATTCAAGAAAAACCGTATCTAAAAATCTTTAAAAATGCAACAGCTGATTTGGGTTGTAATAAATAAAACAAACCCAAACTAAGAACATTGTGTTTACACGCTGTGAATGGTTTTTCACTATTTTCTCCTGACTCACACAACAAACTAAGCCAAATTGTTCATAGGTATGTACATGGTTGATCACACAACACATGAACACTGTCTCCAACAATTTTGCCAGCTCTACCAATCCTGTACAATACCATTAATCATGAATTTAAAGTCTTGTACACTTGAAATTATATAAAATAATTGACTTGTTGGAAAAACAAACTTGCAGTTGAATGCGATGTTCAGATGCACGTTCAGTGTAATGCCTACAATGCCATAAAATCCAATGCAGTCCTAGCTACTTACCCTCTGATTTCTGGAGTAAACTTAGAGATTTATCCTCAAGATCTCTGAGAGTGGTTAGGTCTCTAGCAATACTCTCTAATAACTCCCCACGCTGCTGTTCTAGCACCGGTTGCTCCTGTGTTAACAAAGGATTAAAATTCATTTCATTCATTCATGAATAAAGCCTTTAGACTTTGAGAAAGACTCTGCTAGGGTCAAAACGCGCTGATCAGTTTTGTTCAAAAGATTGATACTGGTAATTTGCCAAAAATTAATGTGAGGCAATTAATTTCATCAACATGCTAGACACAAAAGTCTGCAGATTTTTTTTTGCAGTTTTACACTGGTAACTTACAGAGTTTTATGTGAGCCAAATTTTATAGAGTTGCTAAACACACTAGTTTTTCTACGGGATGTTTAATATTTCTGCCTGGTTTCCTGCACGTTTTTGCTAACAAGAAAGTTTTTTAGACATAGTTTCTGCTACAACAGCTCTGTAATTTTGGGATCAGGTTACATGATGGAACAAATGTCAGTCTTTGTTTTCAATGGAGTGATATATCTTATGAACAATAAATAACTATTTAAACAAATGTCATAGATGTTTAAGCACGTTCAAAAAAGTAATAAATGCAAGTAAAATGTTAATATTTTAAAATGGATATTTGCATCGATGCACAGTGGAAATGAAAGTTTATGTCTGGTGTTATCTGATTATTTATTCACGGTTTGGTCAGAGGTTGATACTAGACCCGGTCATTAAAAACAACTTCCCACAAACTCACAAATGTATGAAAAGTGTTAATATCTATACTGTCTTGAGGATTATTTCTCTTATAGTTTCCATGAATGTGAGTGAATTTTTATTGCGATAAACAAGGGGAAAATTTACTAGAGCGGAATTTGATCCTGCGACCTCCACCAACTGAGCCATCTAGCCCTAGTGTTGGCGGTCTCCCATTTTGTTAATTTTTTTGTACTAGGGTGCCAGTCAGAAGCCATTCAACCTGTAACTGCTGTGCAGCCATGGATCACACCCAAGTTTACGATACAACCTAGGAAGTGACAGGGGAGGGATATTTTATATTTAAAATATCAAGTAATAAACAACAAGGGAACTGACTGGGTAAATTGGTTTATTACTTGATATTTGAAATAAAAAATATTGACATTATAGAGAGACTGCCACCTTTAGGGCTAGATTGCTCAGTTGGTAGAGAGCCAGCCATTAATCTGGAGGTAGCAGGTTCAAAACCAACTATAGTCAACTTTTCTTTGCTCAACCCCCTAAAAAATTAATTCTAATAGTGACGGTTAAATTAAGATAGAATTCTTTAAATGACTGTAACTGGAGTGACCTAGTAACAAGTATACCAGCCACCAGATGACCAAGTAAATTATCAACAAATAAATGTTCCCCTTCACCAGTTTGGTCAAAATTAAATCATTAGATTTGAATGTGTAAAATGGTTATGTTTGTGTTTAACCTAAACGGGTTGTGAAACCCCACCTAGAGTGCAGCAGCCAAGTGGAATATTTTCCTTTTTTAAATTTTGTTTTTTCATCATAAACAATATTTTGAATAGAAAGGTAGCGCTATATATTTTTTTTGGTTTTGTCAACATTAAATATTTCCATATTTCCAATTGGATCAACCTTTCCAGATGAAGTGCCCTCTAGTTGTCATCAGGAATTTCCTTTCGAGGTAACTTCAGACTCATTGTTTTTTTTTTAAACACTAGGTCATGTTAAGTCATGGTTGACCTTTGTACTCTCAATGTGTGGAATGTGTCAGTTGGGTTGTATCAGAATTGGCGACTACTGTTATGGCTAGGGCTGTTGCTAAGGACGCCCTATACTTCCAATGCATGGTGAAGGGTCATCCAGCTGAGCTGTAGCCATAGCTGTAGCCGTAGCCACCAATTGAGACACAGCCTTAGTTTCAAGCGATAGGTCCCACATGATGTTACTTTAGTTCACCTACAAATTGTGGAAAATTGTGTATTACATGATTTTTCTTGAATATTTTCTGAGTAAGCGTTTTAACAGGTATGCCCTGGAAGATTAAAATATGAGAAATTGACATTAACAATCTCAAAAACATACCCCTACAAATATCGGAATTCATTTTACAAGTACATGCTTCTGTTAACAAAAGTTGTAACAACTGTTGAGTTATCATTGAGTCTTCGAAACTAAGTCTCAAGTAAGTTTCAAGGTCGAAGGGAAAAGTCTTACTTCCTTAACTGTAAGTTTGAAGTAGGTCTCAAGTTCTTCAGGGCAAATCTCAAATACTTCAGGGTAAGTCTCAAGTCCTTCAGGGTAAGTCTCAAGTCCTTCAGGGTAAGTCTCAAGTCCTTCAGGGTAAGTCTCAAGTCCTTCAGGGCAAGTCTCAAGTCCTTCAGGGTAAGTCTCAAGTCCTTCAGGGTAAGTCTCAAGTCCTTCAGGGTAAGTCTCAAATACTTCAGGGCAAATCTCAAATACTTCAGGGCAAGTCTCAAGTCCTTCAGGGTAAGTCTCAAGTCCTTCAGGGTAAGTCTCAAGTCCTTCAGGGTAAGTCTCAAGTCCTTCAGGGCAAGTCTCAAGTCCTTCAGGGTAAGTCTCAAGTCCTTCAGGGTAAGTCTCAAGTCCTTCAGGGTAAGTCTCAAATACTTCAGGGCAAGTCTCAAGTCCTTAAGGGCAAGTTGAGCCTTTCAAGTCCTAGAGGGCAAAGTCAGATCTCAGACTTTTTGAAATAAATTTTGCGATTCAGTGTGTCAGCTTTCCACGTCAGTCAAAGATTTATATTAATGTGCTGCTAAAAGCTCCATGAATAAAACTGAGTACATCAACGGAGAAATGCTTGACTGGTTTCTTTTATTTGTTTTTTTTTGCAGAAAAAAGGTCGAAGAATTCACTTGCCTGTTGGACCACCGTGGAGAGAAGTTGATCTTGTAATCCATCAAATGTGACAGTGAAGTTGATGAGGATGACCTTGATGCAGACAGCCGGTAAGTAGTGGGGGTTGGGAATGGTGGTGGTCATGTACAGCCTAAGACATTTGGACATAAATAAACTGGACTTATAAGAAAGAAGGTAACACGGTTTTCCTGTTGGATTTGGCAGGAGACCTAAGGTAGTGAGTCTAGTTAGGGAGGAATGCAAAATCAAACAAGCAGTAACTCGAAGTTGAAACTCGTTTAACCACAGTGCATCTTGTGCAATCGATCTCCTCCGTACTTCTTAACATTGTCTGTGGAGTGCGAAAAACAGCACTCCTTAAAATTGAAAGTGTTTTTTTTTAAATAGTTGGGGAAAAAACAGAATATTATTCACAGCATGAAACGAACTAATGATGTGGTGCTTGTTTGTTTTGATCAAGTTACAAAAATAACAATCCACCAATCCAATCCGGCAATCCGATACCAATATATAAATCATCAAAGGAACTTTAGGTGCATGAATTAAACATCATGACCAGTCAGATTTTATAAAAATGTTTTAGTTTCAATTTTAGCCTAGTGCAAAGAGCTTTCCCTCCATAATTTATGGAGAGCAGTTAATAGCTCTCCTCAAATTTCTTAAAAATGAAGGACTGATGTTTCAAGTTCAACCTCTGGTATGAAACACTCAGCTACTACGTCTGCCACGTGGGATAAGAGATGTGAAAAGTTCACAGACAAAACCAAAAATAAAATGCTTGGTGGGGCATCTGCGTGGTGTGACGTGTAGTGTGTTGTGGCCAAGCAGTCAAGCGCACCGGACTCAGTCTCCGGTGTTCTGAACAGCAGAGTGTGGTCTTGACACTTGTGTCCTTAAGCAAGACACTTAACCATTATTGCTTCATCCTTCAGATGGGGGGTAATGCCGTAGGTCTCAAGTGTTGTGTAATGCACATAAAACAACCCAGTCCACTTGTCGTTAAGAGA
Source organism: Pisaster brevispinus (assembly GCA_023634235.1). Classification (NCBI taxonomy): domain Eukaryota; kingdom Metazoa; phylum Echinodermata; class Asteroidea; order Forcipulatida; family Asteriidae; genus Pisaster; species Pisaster brevispinus. Next base: position 21,102,661 of record JAMKCF010000009.1, on the reverse strand, counting down.
AGGGGTGTACCCCGGTGTTTTCTGGTATGGTTGGCTGCAGATTGCACCACAGCAACTTGTCAACTATTAAATGATGCTATGTACATAAATGGGTCTTATCTTTCTAACATAGCTCCGCATACCTTGTAGACAAAATAATGAGTGCTTTGAGCCTCCCTCCGGTGTGATGAAGCGCTATACAAGAGTTGCGTAATATTGTTATTATCATTATTATTTAATCAAATCCTCACCGGAAGTGTTGGTTATATTCAATCTCTGTGTCTCCAATACGAATGACATCTTGACCCCCACGCCGGACAATCTCCTTCAGCAAGATGGGTCTCAGTCCAGGATCCAACACCTCGGTAACATTCTTGCAGTAAATAAAATCAATGAAGAGAACAATTGAAATGTCGTTTGTTTAGATGAGGTTCAGTTTTGGTCATGTAAACGCTTTTGTTTACTCTCTTTGAATCAATCAGCCCTCTAAATGTTGCCAAAATATTGGAAGGAATTAAAGGAACCCAAGAGCAGAACTCACTTCAAGAAGAACCGGTTCTCCCACACGGATTGACGTCTCCAGGGTCCTCATGTAATTGGGGTCGCTGGCTTCTACCTTCTTCAAAGCAGATCCTTCCATCTCACAAATCCATCTGAATGTTCAAACCAGGCAAACTCAATCAAACTTAGAGAGCACAACATCGCTTTTTGAAACAAAGTATCAAATCAGTTTCCTATTTTTGAGGAATAATATAATTTGTGTGACTGACTTTATAACGCTATGTGCAAATAACTTGATGATTACTGAGGAATATTTGAGTTATTTAGGTTTGAACTAAGACAAATTTACTAGCACTGGCATGTTAATCCAGAGTTTGCAGGTTAAAATCCTACTCTAGTCAATTTTGCTTTCATCAAACCCAAATTATTTAAAATTTACCCAGTCAGTTTTCCTTGTGGTTTATAACTGAATATTTGAGTTGTCAACAAATTTTACAAATAGCTATGTTAGCACCCAGCACATAGAAATGTGTGAATCAAAGTAAATAAGAGCAAGATGAGTCGCTCTGTCTAGAGAATCAATAAATTCAAGAAGTATTTGAGGCGTGTTTGGACCATACTTGTGTGCCTGTCCCTGAGGGTCGATCATGAGGGGCCATCGATGACCCATCTTGACAAAGATGGCATTCTCAGTGGAGTGACTGTCCTGAGGTAGGCCCTCTGTGTGCCACTTCCGCACCTATCAACAACAACAATAAAGAAGAAAGTTTGTATAAACAGTCTAAGAAGGCTGAAGGCGGATGACATCATGTTTCAAATTTCACTCTGAAAAAAATATTGAATAAAATGTTATTTTACATAATTTTAACTTGAGAACGTCTTTCATGAGGACTCTGTCTATTGGAAAATGAGTGCATCACAAAACTCAATTTGACTTTGGAGCCCCTCTTTAAATTAAAATCACACTTTCCCCTCATTCTCATGAAAGCTGTTTGATTTCTTGAACAAACTCACAATGTTGGGTTCAGTCATGGCTCCAACTAGGGTGTAACCGTCCGATACAGGGATTCTGTACTCCTTACAAGCATTCCACCATTTCTGGATCATTGCTTTCCGGTAGGGAGCGGTGAAGACAGCCAGGTAGGCAATGCTAGCTGCAGAGACTAACGTATCACCAACCACTCCTTTCAATTTAGATTCCAATTCCACCATGGAATCCTCCCAACGTATCTAGAGAAAAAAAAATAATAATAATAATAAAGATTTGCAACTCCAGTTTACTCAGCAGTGTTAACAATAATATTAATAATTTGGGAGGCTAATTATCCTTACTCACAGCTGAGGAGCTGAAATGTGATGGATGCCGCTACAATATGTTTCAGCCACAGGTATGCAAGGCCGCCATTGGCAACCAGCCGCATCAACCCATATATGACCACAGAGCACAGCCAGAGTTTAAAAATGTTTGGTTTTTTTCTCCAAAGGGAGGAAAACCAGCTGCTGTCTGCCCATGGTCTGCCATTGTACGAGTCAAGGTGCATGTCTGATCAAATGCGTATCACCTAAAATATCCACCGTGTACAGAAACACACAGGGAATCTGATCCCCAAAGTAGTGCAACCAAGATTATCAAAGGACGATGAATTGGGTCAATAGACCAATGAAAAAGCTTGAGGACTGGTCAAAAGAGCAGCTGACTGGGCCTACTGGCTAATTACTGAAAAAGTTACAGGCAAAACATGCTCGATCCTTGCAACTTTTACAACAGCCAAAATTTCAAACTGCGTGTCTTAGAATTAAGACATGTTAGACATCTGCTCTTGAATACAGGCGGTCTGGGGTTCAAATCCATGTATGGACCGTATTCAGCAGCACTTTGCAGTAGGCAATAAATTCATAAAATGTAAATTGATTGTAAGATGGTTTTTGTTACCTTCTCATCAGCTAGCGCAGTGATGAGTACAGACGCCCTCTTGAGTCTCAGGGTGGTCAGTACCTTACGTTCTCGTAGCGACTCTCGCTGTGCCACGCTGTCATCATACTGATGCTGCAGTAGCTGCAGGTGTTCTTGAATCTGCATTGCAAGAAGAAAATCAAGGAGATGAGGTTTAACTGCAGTAAGAACTCAATTCAGTTCATTATCTTATAAATCATTAATGTAGAATGTTTAAACACCACGTCTTTGACAGACTAAGAAGCAAAGTGAGCAGTAAATGTCTGGTTTACCTTGAAGAGGCTAGCTTGTTTCTTATTCTTTACCTTGAAGAGGCTAGCTTGTTTCTTATTCTTACCTTGGAGAGGCTGGCTTGTTTCTCTTGCAGACTCTCCTGAGCAAGCTTGAGAGCCTCCTTCGCTTCTTCAACTCGCTTCTGTTTTGGTTTCACCATCTATAAAGACAACACAAACATCAACAAATTAAGGCTTCTATTTCAATTTTATCATCCTCATCACCTAGTGGTAGAACCGAGATCCCATTCACACTGTCATGCCAGGAGTCCTAAATTTCAAATTCTGTGTCACTGCCAATCACGTCAGTGTAGTTGAAAGGTCCACATCCTCTATTTAGGGTATGGAAGTCTCCAGCATAATACACCAGGTATGACCAGGGTCCAACTTCATAGAGCTGCTTAAGCAGAATACATTGCTTGAAACAATTTTGCTAAACAAAAACATGCAGGATACCAGTCATAGATGGTACATGTGACATGATAGTATGGCTGGTAACCTTATCCGATAAACATTTTGTTGTTGCGCTCAGCTCATTTTTTTTGCTTAACAGCTCAAGGAAAATGGGCCCTTGTCTTCTGCATGATAGCAGTGTCTTGCAAAAATAGCAGAGGTCAGTGGAATTGCAGTTTCACTCTCCAGAAATTTAAGTTTTTGTTCATTAGTCTTAACTGAACCAGTGATTGAGCCAAACAAGTGATCTACCTTGCAAACTTCCCCATAATGCTGCAGAGCCAGCACCCACTGGCAGATAGACTTGCAGGCTGATGACACTTGGCCCACAGTTTCTGGGACAAAGTCAGGCATGGACGTATACTTCTTGAGCCTGCTGAAAACCTGTATTAATGACATCAACAAAATAATATCAAACTGGAGTAAATATTTAACAAGACTAAGGGACAACAGTTCAGTTTCATAACAAATTTATTTCCATACTTTTTTAAATATTAAGTCATCGGCTCAGTCCATTAACAGCGGCTAGCTACCAACCAGGTCATTACCACAAAACATAAACCGTTTATCAGATTTCTGAAGGTTGGTATCCGTTTGCAAATGCTGCGGCCACAGATGTGGATGGTACCTGCTGTCACCTTGCTAAACGTGGTTGGATTCGACGTTCGTGTGTGAATACCTTGACATTCTTTAAACGTTTTCTCAGCAAAAAGACACTATACTAAGCTGAAACTTTCACATGTGACTTTTAGTATGTGTTTCTTTCTAATTTTGCCCATAAATTTGCATCCCACAGTACTGCATTCCCTTGTGTACATGCCAAATCTTACCTTTTCCGGTACACTGTTCTTATCAAATGTGACCAGCCTCTTCAAGAAGCCTGGGTCAGCCAAGAGGTGTTTGGATGTTGTCCAGTCAGGCTTGTGGCGAAGCAGCACGCAGACTGCTGCCATGACGTGTTTGACTAGCTCCGGGGGGCTGAAGTAGACTCGGATCTCTGAGATGTCGGATTTGTCCAGGGAGTCTAGAGCCTCGATGGCTTCCTGCAGGGCTGGCATGACGGACTGGAGGTCCTGTTGGGCTTGCTGGTGGACAGAATGACATGAGCAATTATTGACACCCATTCTTTAGGTCTAGAGAGTCAAAGAATAATTAGGAATTTCCTGCAAATTTGTCAGCTCTGACTCAAGTTTCCAAATCGAAAAAGGACTAAAAGAACTACACACACTTCCTGCATCATTTTGGGCTGCTGAAGTCTGCTCTGATTGTGAAGCCAAGGATTCTCAGAAAAGCAAACTTAATCACTATACTAGCCAAGAACCCCATGGAGAAAAGACTTCAGAAGTTTCAGTTTTAGATGCGGGAAGAAAACCCCAGAGACTTATTCCCGGGAAACCCAGGCAATCAGGAAGGAACTGAAAACCCAATCTACATAGTGCCCCCAGCGGGATTCGAACTGGAGTCTTAGAGTCGGAAGGCAAGTAAAAAACCACTACGCCAACCAGTGAAACAGCCTCAGCAATCAATTGACTGAAATTTATTTTAAATGCAAATCAAAAAATCGCAGAGACTTTGGGCATAATGAACAAAAATCTAATGAATGATCTTCTGTATTATAAAGTAAAACAATAACTCACATCTGCATAATCTTGCACAATCTGCGTCTCTCGCTTCATAGTGGCCTCTTCTTGCTCAACGATGAATCTCACTTGATCCACAGCCTCCTGATCTTTGGATAACTGCTCCAAGAGCAACTCTGTATCCTACATAGCAAGGAAACAAATGGAGATAAATGCACTGGAAAATGGCAACAAATTGTTACAGTAGAAAATCAAATCACATATAAGTCAGTACCAAGATAAGAGCATAAACATGGAAGAACAAGTCAGCACATTTTCAATCAAGTAAGGTTTGCAGAGACACCATGGAATAAATCTCTGAATGAGCTGTGGCAGTTCTGAGAAGAACCAGTGGTTTAACAAAATTGACGTTTTGATCAGTGGGCTCTGATCGTCTTCAGATTGTCTTCTTTCTCCTGAAGACGATCAGAGCGTACTGATCGAAACATCGATTTGTTAAACCACTGGTTCTTCATCATGCAAAGTTTCAATTCCTACTCATGTAGGGGCCTACATGGTGTCTCTACAAAACTCACTAGATTGTATCTTCACCATGCTAGGTTTCAATTCCTACTCATGTAGGGGCCTACATGGTGTTACTGCAATCATCACTTGATTGTATCTTCACCATGCTAGGTTTCAATTCCTACTCATGTGGGGGCCTACATGGTGTTACTGCAATCCTCACTTGATTGTATCTTCACCATGCTAGGTTTCAATTCCTTCTCATGTGGGGGCCTACATGGTGTTACTGCAATCATCACTTGATTGTATCTTCACCATGCTAGGTTTCAATTCCTACTCATGTAGGAGCCTACATGGTGTTACTACAATCATCACTTGATTGTATCTTCACCATGCTAGGTTTCAATTCCTACTCATGTAGGAGCCTACATGGTGTTACTGCAATCATCACTTGATTGTATCTTCACCATGCTAGGTTTCATATCCTACTCATGTAGGGGCCGACATGGTGTTACTGCAATCATCACTTGATTGTATCTTCACCATGCTAGGTTTCAATTCCTACTCATGTAGGGGCCTACATGGTGTCTCCACAAAACTCACTTGATTGTATCTTCACCATGCAAAGTTTCATATCCTACTCATGTAGGGGCCGACATGGTGTTACTGCAATCATCACTTGATTGTATCTTCGTCATGCTAGGTTTCAATTCCTACTCATGTAGGGGCCTACATGGTGTCTCCACAAAACTCACTTGATTGTATCTTCACCATGCAAAGTTTCATATCCTACTCATGTAGGGGCCTACATGGTTTTACTGCAATCATCACTTGATTGTATCTTCGTCATGCTAGGTTTCAATTCCTACTCATGTAGGGGCCTACATGGTGTCTCCACAAAACTCACTTGATTGTATCTTCACCATGCTAGGTTTCATATCCTACTCATGTAGGGGCCTACATGGTGATACCGCAAAAAAACCTCACTTGATTGCAACTTCACCATGCAAAGTTTCATATCCTACTCATGTAGGGGCCTACATGGTTTTACTGCAAACCTTACTTGATTGTATCTTCACCATGCTAGGTTTCAATTCCTACTCATGTAGGGGCCTACATGGTTTTACTGCAAACCTAACTTGATTGTATCTTCACCATGCTAGGTTTCAATTCCTACTCATCACATCTTCCTTACCCGGGCCTTTTCTTCAATCTTGGGTCCCAGGTTAACCAACTCCTCTTGCATGGCATCAACCAATGAATTGGCTTCCGATAATTTAGACAGTCCGATGAACAACCGGTTCCTTCAAAGAGAAAATAAACCATCACAGCAAAGTTTTACCACAAATAAACTTGAAGTGAGCTGCAGTAGAAATGTAAGCATGATGTAGGTCCTGTGTGTTGTGTAATACATGGACAAGAACCCAGTTACACTTATCGCTAAGAGAAGTTGTTTGACCCTGTGTTTCTGGCATGGTCTGGCACCTTTTAAGGTGTTGTCTTAAGGTTGCTTCGACTCATAACATCATTCTTAACAAGCTCCACCAAACTCGACATCCAGCACCAGGACTAGCCCGAACATCTGACGTCACACTTCGAGGCTCGTGAATAACGCCAGATACCAGCCAGACCGGATGTTGCCAAACGTACCTTTGACCTAGCATTCATTTCACACGGACACTCGCAGAACAAAACAACACTACGTGATGTATCCAATGAAATCATTGGGCCTTAAGACCAGTACCTGTCTTTATCCTTGCGGATAAAGACAGGGGACCAGTCTACACCAGGAGTGTCATTCACGACAAACATGGCGCATTATAAATGTACGACTTTATTATTAAATTTTGGGCATCCAGCATGGAGGTCTAGATTGACTTACTTGCTATCCATGACCCGTTGCTTCTGTTGTTTCAGCTTGTTGGAGTAGAGCTGGATCAGGTCTAGGTAGCTACTTGGAGTGATGTAGAAGTGACGTCTCATCTCCTCATAGTATTTGACAGTCTGCTGAGTGACATCTTTATGGACGTTGACGCACACCCTGGCAATGTTGTCCTTTAGGGTCTGCATTTGGGAGTTGGAGAAGTTTAAACCTTTTTATTAGTGGTATAATTTGACAAACGCTGAAACACTGAAAAACAAGCCCAGGGCCCCATTTCATAGAGCTGCTTAAACACACAAAGTAGCTGAGCACAACAAAATAATGCTTACCAGAAGAAGATTACCAGCCAAACTCCCATAACACATGCACAATTTGTGACTGGTATCCTGTTCATTTCTGCTTAGCAGAAAATTGTTAAGCAATATTTTCTGCTTAAGCGGCTCTATGAAATTGGGTTCTGGTCTCTGCTTACACAAATGGAAAAGGCCAACCAGAGCCCAATTTCATAGAGCTGCTAAAGCGGAAAAATTGCTTCACAATTTTTTGCTAAGCAGAAATGAGCAGGATACCAGTCACAAATGGTATATGTGACATGGTAGTTTGGATGGCAACCTTATTCTGGTAATCATCATTTTGTTGTGCTTAGCATCTTTTTGTGCTTAAGCAGCTCTTTGAAACTGGGTCCAGGTATCTCAATGCTTCCTTGCTGAAAATCTTCAGTTTCTACTACATCACAAAAAACCCAACTAGATTAATGGGTGAGGTTCTCCATTTGGTCTAGAGCAGCGGTCCACAAACTGTTAGTCCAGCGAACCAAGGAAAATTTCGGGCATTTGAATGCAATCCACCTATAATCCCAGGGTGATTGAACCCCCTCCTGCAGAGCTAATGTCATAAAAACAGACTAATCGCCACAGTAAAAGAAATTATTAGTTGAAGCAGTTTGTTATTAATGTATATATATTTGAGTAATTGCTATGAACAGATAATGAAAGTCAAGAAAAAGTACCATACTTTTTATATTTTGATGTTTATCGATCTCCGTTATTTAGACCATGGACGGTTGTCGCCCATGTCAAAAGTATATTATCATCGCATCTGACAAAAGTTTGGTGACCCACCATAATTTGTTCTCCACCTACTTTTTGGTAGCAACCCATAGTTTGGTCTTTCCATGGACTTAAAGAACCCTGATTAACCCAGGATAGAGCCCCTGACCCTCCTGGGTGTTACATTTCAGGTGAGGTGGATGAGAGAAACAAATCGTTGCGTTTACTCGGACGAAGGGCATAAGGCTCAGATCTATGCACTTCTTCCAGGCACTCAAAGTGCCCTTTTTCCACTAACAAAAGGCCACCAGTAATAAAATGGCTCCTGACCAAAAAAAATTGTTACATTTGTCAAAGAACTGTTACACTTTACCCCAAAGACATGTTTTCCCCTTTCCCATGAAAAACTTAACCTTCTTATAAAGACTTATGAATGGCAGAAAACCAATCAAACTTCCATGCTCAGTTTTCTTGAAACACAATTTTGCACAATAATTGCTTACACTCTTTCTCCTGTAACTTTTTTATGATGTCCTTCCAGGCACATGACAAAACATTCCTTCCAAGCTATTCACATCCCACTTACCAATGGCTCCTGATCACCGCTGATCTCCTTAAAGTCTACCTGACCCAGGTAGACATGAGCTACTCTCAGCATGGCCTCATCGCTCCACTCATCAAACCAATCCAGGGTGCAACAGTTGACTAACGATGGGTGGGTGCGACACCGCTGACGGAAAGCATCTCCGGCTGGGCTAGTGGCTAGGACAACGTGAAGTCGTGATCTCACACGCTATAAAAATTACCATAGCGTAAGCCACTATTACTTTAGCATTAAGTTCAAGTGTGGTATTGCAAGACAAATAAATAAACATTTGAAATGTGAATTCATATAAAATTGCTACCAGTGCCAATCTTTCCGATAAATTTTCCCATCAGAAATGCTCTCATGCAGTTAAAAACGGTGTCATTTAAACTGTTTTGTCATTTTAGTGACTTCTTTTAATTTTCAAAAAAACTTGAAGGCTGAAAGGAGATTTTGTGGCAATCATGAAATCAAAAAACTCCTTAGAAATCAAACACCTTATAAATATATATTTCAGACACTCAACAACAAAAAACCAACAACGTAAAAGATGACTTTTTATGTAGATTTACTCAATTGTTTACATGGTTTAAGGAACTACCTTGTTGTCCACCATTTTACAATCTATTCCAGTACAAGAGGAACAGATACCTACTCTCTCTTTAAACTCTCTTTAATTTTCCTGTAGCCTTCACCTTGTATGGCCCATTGGCCTTGAGTTGGACAATTTATTTGTTAAAATTGATGCACACAACATCTTTCTGGTCTTGTCGACATACCTGAATGAAAAACTGGTACACTGCCTCCCTGGTGTCCGGCACCTCTGCCTCTGCAGCGGCTCTCTTCAGATCCATAGTAATGGAGTCCAGATCATCATTATCAAACAAGTCTGGTACCTCACCTGAATTCAACACACAGTTGATGTCCTCCAGGAAAATCTCCTGTGTTTCAGGTAAGACAATATTAAGAAATTTTGAAAACTGACTTTTCCACAAGCCCAAAGTATATCTGATTTGGGCTATAAATAAACTGCCACTAGGGGCACATTGCCACCTACTCCTGGGGCTGAAACAGGGTTACATTCTTTACAGTCATTAAGAACGTAGGCATGGTTATCATCCACTAGGACGCCTGGCTGGTAGAGCAGAATGCACTACCTTCCCAGCTTTTTACAAAGCAATCATGGTTAAGTGCCTTGCTCAAGGGCATACATGACCGGGATTCGAACCCACACTCTGCTGTTGACAACACCAGAGCTTGGGTTCGGTGAACTAGACCGCTTGGTCTTGTGATGAATTTATGTATTTTTTCAAAAACAAACCCTTCTCAGATGGCGCCATTGTTTCATCACTCACCATGCTGGAGTACTTACAAGCACACGTCACGCACACAAGTTACTAGAACTGCGCTACAAAATGCAAATCTGACTTTGCACACGTATCCTATATGTGCAAAGTACTCCAGCATGGCAGACCTCCTTCCTCACTATAGAATTGTGACCTCAGTGAGAACGCTCTATAAGGGTGTGTCCAAGTCAAGCGGCTTCGGCTCTGGCTATGGCAAATGGCGGCTGTGACAACATTGCAGGATAGGTCATTTCAGCAGACCGCTAGCCATAGCCACTTCCAAAGCCCTCAATTCAGACAAGACCTGACTTCAGGAACTATCTTTAACTTTAAAATGGAAAAACAACTGTTGTTTCACACTCATTATTAATATATATGTAAATCAGACACTAATTGGGGATGTCAATTGTGCACAAAACTGTTGTCCTTGACTACGACTGTAAACGAAGAATGCTTACCTTGACGATATCGCTGTCAGTTAGAAGGAACACAGTGTTCTGATCTTGCACCCCAGCAAGTCGGAACACCTTCTTTAAGTCATCTCTGAAGTCAGCCTGGCCGTAGCCCCTGGTTAAGGTCAACCGGTACAGCTCACAGCCGGACACATGGCTGGCCAGCTGGGCGGTACTGGCCTTGCCTGTACCATCCAGACCAACGAGGACCATGTGACCACCAGGTTGGTGGAAGACACGGGCGGCGCGAACGATGTGCTCCAGAGCTTCTTTGAAAAAGATTAGTTGAGACCCCTGAGTAGAACAAAAGAATAAAATGTTTAAACATCCATTCATAATAACCCCAGACAGTTCAGGTAGTCCTATTGGTTGAAAGATGGTCACATGACTATGTTTAAATGGATGATAAAGACATAGCTGTTTAAGATGGGTTGGCTAAAGCGAGTTCAGCTTTCGTAGTCATACCATAATGGCGCGCAAACTTACAGCTAATAACGCAATCAATACATACAGAAGTCAATGTAAAATCTATTAATATGCGCACGCACCCGCAACTGTTTAGCATGTATTACTTAGGATGTATAAGTGCAGAAGTGTTCAAGAACAGGGTTTAACTGCAAGTTGCTATTTCTATGTTTCTACTTCTCAGTGTTGTTTTACTAATTTCCTACATTTTACCTGGCCACCTCCGTAATCCACTCTGATCATGTACTCCTCCAGTATTTGAGCCAACTTGTCGTAGTCGCTGATGTGGCGGTATACTCTGTCAACAGAGGGCGCATTGAGGTCCAAAAAGTCCCCAAATAGGATTGGCTCATCATGAAGCTTCTCTGCTGTCCATTTGACCTTAATAGAAAATGAAATCACAAAACATCTGAAATAAATTCTCATGCAATAAGCATACAAAGTAAGACTGAGGAATAATAGTAACAATTAAGAGCTTGAGTGAAGGTCGCTGTGTACCCCCAATAGGGGATTTTCTGTGGGACATCACATAGCTAACAAAGACACCAGGCTAACAAAGACATCTGGGAAAGTTGCTATTCTTGCTAAGTAAGTGTCCCATGGATTTCACTTTATTTCATTTATTAATTCTGGTTGTGAAGCCAAGAAATCTCAAAAAAGCAAACTTAATCACTAAACTAAACATGGAAAGAATTCCAAGGACTGAAAACCCAATCCACATAATGCCTCCTGTGGGATTCGAACCGGGGTCCTAGAGGTGGAAGTTGAGATACCACTTTGCCAACCTGATCGGGTTCTTATGTGTGCACTAGTACCGTAATTTTCGGATTATAAACCGCGGTTTATACGTTGATTTTGACATTTTTTTGTACTCCTGCGGTTTATGCGCCGGGCGGCTTATACGCCGACGTATAAATATTGAAGAGAAAAAACAGCATTTTTTTAAAGAAAGATCGTTTGTAAAATATTCTAAAATAATGCTATCCTAATAGATCCTTTCAATTACGTTCAATATTGTCAACTTCAATACATTTCGACTTTAATTACAACGCAACTCGCACTGTGGCAACTACAATGACTGACTGATGTGCCGCCCGCCTGTCACTGCACATCGCCACAAAGAGGACCGCAAACACGCATGGCCCCTCTGCGTGTGTACACATATACATGCTGTGATTGGCCGTTGATGATTGTCCGTTGATGATTGTCCGTTGATGATTGGCCGTTGATAGTTCCATTCATAAGATCTTGGCTAGACTTCTGACGGCTCGAGTAGATAGCGCCTGCTGCACATTGTACAACACATAGCCTGAACATCTGACGCCACACTTCGAGGCTCGGGGCCCAGTCTAAGTCTAATCAAACGTGAACAGATTTTGTCAACAGAGGGCGATGCGATGCAGGGCAAAGTTCAACTATTTCTCGGTGTGCGTTGTCGACCGATCGTTGATTCACAAAGATTTTGTTGCCAACGAAGTTCAAAACATGGTCAACACAACCGATCATCAAATCACGAATTCTTGAAAACGTGTGTTGATGGAAAAAGTATAATTCAGGACTGATAGTATGAGATAAAAAATCACCCAAAACGCAGTTTTGCGAACTTCACTTCCGTGTTTTGAGGTTAGTTTTTTGTAACATTTTGGCCGCGGTTTATACGCCACGCGGTTTATACGCTGACACTTAATATTTTTTTCCGTATTTTGGAGCATTGCGGTTTATACGCCGGGCGGTTTATAATCCGAAAATTACGGTAATCTAGTCGTGATCCCTTGGCTGCCACTTCCCAGGTTGTATCGTAAACTCGGGTGTGATCCCTGGCTACACGGAAGTTAACGGTTGCATGGCTTCTGACTGGCACCCCCGAACAAAGATATTGACTAATAGGGAAACCGCCAACATAGGACTGGATAGCTCAGCTGGTAGAGCACCGGTACGTTAATCTGGAGGTCGTTGGTTCAAGTCCCGCTCCAGTCAATTTTTCTTTGTTCAAAACCCAAAATATATAAAATTTACCCAGTCAGTTTCCTCTGTGGTTTATTACTTGATCACTAATACTCCAAGTACACAATGACTGAGTAAACACAAGTGCAGCAATCAGTTAAACCGGAACTCTAACACACACTAAAATCCAGGGCCCAATATCTAAAAGCACAAAAACAAACTGAGCACATTAAAATTTGACCTACCAGAATATGGTTACCAGTTAAAATACCCTGTCACATGTACTTTCTGTGACTGGTATCCTGCTCACTTTTGCTAAGCAGAAATTTGTTAAGCAATATTGTCTGCTTAAACAGCTCTATGACAATGGGCTCTGCAGAATATTACACTGCTTGGCAAAGAGGTTCAGAAAGTCTTAGATCTTGAAGTCTTGGTCTATTTTCAGTCTCAGTTCTGGACTTCATGACACCATGACTACAGCACTACAATAGATGGATTGCACATGATGTCATTGATAGCCATCTTTGTTGACAAACAACGGAAAAGTGCACGTGTGTACGGGTTGTGCTTGACTCTTAGCCAATGAGAGCCTTTCATGCGCGCACGTTTCATCAACGATGACGGCCAATGCAAGGGGTCTATAACACCAACCTTGAAGTAGTTGTGGAGATCATCAGACAGGAAGTCAAAGAATCTCATTCTGTCTGGTTCATCAACAAGTCTATCGTGGAAGACCCTGGTTGCCTCATGGGCCAGGAGCAGAGCGGCAGAGTCCACTGAGGTGACGACCGCTTCATCTGCTTGCAACAGACCCTGGATCACCTGAACAAATTCAAAGTAGAAACAACACGGTTGAGTTGTTAAGGGTCCCTTGCAATGTGCATCTATCATTTTTTTAAACATGATGTTGCAGACATTGTGTGTATGACGTTATAAAGAGTGTGCACTAAATAGCTCCTGGCTAATGAGAGCCTCTAGGCAGCTGGTCAGTTTTTTGTCTGTACCAAGAAAATTTTCATGCTAGAATTCTTCTTATAAGCTTTGTAAAATTTGTAATTTTGTAAGCATTTTTATATGCATTTATTCTCCTGTAATTTGACCCTCAGTTGCCATGGGAGAACTTTAAAGAATAAATCATTAGAGAATGAACAAATGAATGAAAATTTGGCAGCTATTTTTAAAATTTGGTGACAAGTGCAGACAATCTGTTACAATCAAATGCACTCGCATGTAAATCCTGAGGTAGCAGGTTTAAAACCTGTTCTAGTAGATTTTTCGTTGTTCATCCAACATTTTTAAAATACATATAAATACATACACATAATTTTTTTTTTAATAATAAATAATAAATTCCTTGTTTCAACGAGAGCAGAAATAGACCCTAACCTTAGACAGATCTCTGAGGTTGAATGTATAGTGTGACTTGGCAGGTGTTGGTAGCATATTATAACACATCTTATAGTAGATAGCGATAGAAGCAGACACCATAGGGCCAAGGAGTTCTCGTATCTCTGGCAGGAAGTCTTGGTTCTCTAAGAAGCGCCCCAGCTGTACTTGGTAGATGTGCTGTAGGGAGCGGGTAGATGGCTGAGGTAGAGCCAGCATACTGCAGGAAGGAAAGTGGCGACAATCTCAACATTTAGTAGATGTTAAATTTGCATCGGGGATAAAGAATATTATTTGTGTGCTATCCTACACCAGTATGTGTTAAGCACCGCATACTCTCCCGAGTCTTGAGGGAAAAAATATTCACTGGCATATTACCCGGGTGGGATTCGAACCCATGATCTTTGACAGTCTAGAGCAGATGTCATACCACTAGACATGAAGCCCTAGGGTGAGCACGGACAGTTAGTTAGTGATTAATGAAAACTCCTGAAATCAGGAAACATTCTGACAAATCACAGGCCTGCAAAATCATTCCGTCTAGTATCCAACCTTCACTTACCAGAAGTGTTTCAGGAGTCTAGGGCTGACTGGATTTCTGCCTCCTCCCATTGGAGCGCACGCTGCACACAACGTCACATCAAGAATGTTCTGTTTGGAAATTATAGATACAGTATTAGCTGTTTACAAATTGCACACCACTACGCAGCTGCCCCAAAACTCTGTAACAAAATGTCAAAAGTGGCTGCAGCTTTTGACAAACTTCTCATCTTCACGTACGGTCTACCATCGTTAACAAACCACTTTTTTACAATTTTCTTGGAATGAACATAATAATAATAAAAATAACAAAGTATTTATGAGGTGCACAGTATCTGGTGACCCATTCACTGGGGCTGTTCAATGGAAAACACTAAATATGTGAATTGAATGAATGATTAAAGAGATGTGTCTTACAGGGACACATTGCCTTTGAATTGGCCAATTTGGGCTATAAAAAGCGTTTGTTGGGAAATGAATATGGTTGGAAAGATATTTTACAAGTGGAAAATAAAGATTCACAGAAAATATCCCTTGAACTTCTGGTTTTTTAAACTTTTACTTTGTGAACTAACACAGTCCGCCATTTTGTAGAAGCAAATGTTCAACTTGGCAAAATTACCAAGTTACACAATTTATTTAACAAGATAACATCGTTTTTGTTTTCAACATTTCAAAAGATGTTTGTGCAATACCTTCCAGGCAAGTTTCTTCGTGTCGTAGAATCCTCCCAGCTCCATGAATTGTCTGAGAAGCTCTAATGGGGGCTGGGCTCCATACACCTCAGGCGCCGGTAGGTTCAGATCATCCACAAACACCAGAACCTGAAGTGATAAATAAGGAATTAATGTAAAACGCTGTCCTAAGACAAATAGCCTCAATGGACCTTCATCATGGTGTAGCCGCCTTGTTGTCTTTTAGAAATCACTGTAGCCAAAGTGAGGCTGGAAGGGTAAAATAGTCTGATCTCTTACTGTCATAATAAACACAGTACACTACTGCAGACAGGGAATGTGACAAAGACAATGGCATACTGGCACTTGTCTTTACAATGATATTTTGTAGTAATTTAGAAGAGAAACAAATTTCACTTTGCAGTTGCTAACAGTAGAATTTTCCAGTGTTCATCAAAGAAAAAGTTCACGTAAATAACCACAGCTTTCCCTGCTACAACCAGGGATCTCCCCATACAAACTAGTGTGTCGAGCCAAACTCATAAAATCAAAAATCAAAATAAAAACTTTAGAATGTTCCAGACTGCTCAGTAGAGCTTTTAAAACCAAACATACACATCAAGTAAAAAATTTTTCCAAAGGAATCATTTTAATTCAGCATGCTTCGGCTAAACTTTCAAAATTTAGGTTCAGAATTCTCCCCGTGTTGTAAAGTTATAGATAGAACCTATTGGTAGCACGTTCTGCACTTGCCCTGCCTATTTTTCTTAACTTAGCCATTCTAAGGGCAAATATTTTAAAGCACTTTGGTAGTGAAGTTGAAATAAGTTCATGTGTCGTTACCTTTTTGCCTCTTGGTCCAACCATGGTGTCCCGTCCTTTCTTGATCAACTTATGCTCAATCTGTGCTCTGACCCTAGCTGCAGTTGTCTGGGCACTCAGCTGCAGGGTGGTGGCTACCATGCCGCTGGTTGAACGGCGAACCTGACCCGTGATGAAGGTCAAGTCCATAGTATCTGCCATACCAAGACCTGAGTGGTTAAGGGGAAAATGGAGGAAGGTAGAGTTAGAGAGAGCGGGGTGGGTTAAACATTTCCCACTATGGCAATTGCCATTCTAGCCATGCTTCACAATGGGTAGTTTGGTGTCATATTTATAAAATTTTATGCTCAGTTTAAGACCCTTTTTTAAATAAGGAACGAAACAGCAATTCAGATGTTTTTATTTGGGGTTTTTGTTCGTGAGGGGCAAATCACATGTACATGTAGTAGTTCAAACAACTGAGATTGGTTTAAACCATTGAGAGAATACTGTAGGTAATGACACCATTCAAAAGGGCTTAATAGGTGACGGGATTGAAAGATTGGAATTCACTTCTCATCCCTAGATCTGATGGGATTGAAGAATTCGATACAATCCTAATCCCTAGATCTGATGGGATTGAAGAATTCGATACAATCCTAATCCCTAGATCTGATGGGGTTGAAGGATTGGATTTCAACTCTGATCCCGAGATCTGATGGGATTGAAGGAATTCAATTCAACCCTAATCCCTAGATCTGATTGGATTAAAGTTCCCGAATTCCAATCCCTAGATGTGGCCTAAGCCAGAGTTGAAGACTAAGCCAGAGTTCGAAGCTGAAGCAATAACTTTGAAAAGGCTTTATCTACTTACCACTATCTCCGTCATCATCGCCAAGAATACCAGCAGTTAGAGCACTAATATTAGACAAGATGTTAGTCCCTCTCTCTGAATAGTGGAAGACATCACCCAGGATGGTACCGAGCTGTGTCGAGGCTCCCTTTTCCTTGCTTAAGAGTTTCAACATGTGGGTGATGATAGCGGACTTACCAACTCCAGAGTCACCTAATCATTCAAGTCAATTCATAATTTTATTAATTTGGTAGTGAAAATGGAAAAATAAATCATGATTCTGCAAAACATTTCTCATAGAAATTAAAACACTAAGAACTATATTAATAAATAAAGAACTAGCACTAAATCCTGTTCATTTTAGGAAAGAGGGTAGCAATTTCCTTCTGATCAGAGGTACTAAATACATTACTTTCTGGATAAGGGTTTTAGCCTTGACTTCTTCATAGTTCATAATTCTCAGCAATTAACTTCAATTGACATTTTTACAAGCAAGTATTTACAAAGAGGTCCATAAGCTGGTAAGATGTTTGCAACAGAGAGTTCTTTAACAATCTTACACATTCTCAAATAAAAAGTATTTTCATTAGCCTTTCTGAGGTATGGTGGACACAATATGGGAGTGCACTGTTTGGTTTGGGTGCATATAGACAAATTTATCCAAACCTAATAGTGTTGTACTATGTGTCCACCATATGTCAAAATGGCTTATTGATTCCACACGACATACCTGTGAGTAAGACTGGATGTTTGTTAACCAGCAGTAAGCCAGCTAGGAAGGAGTATCGGACAGTGTCCACGGTGGGTACCAACTCGTTGTCTTCCCTGGTAACCTTCTTACTCATCTGTGTGGTCAGACCCATTTGTTCGCCGAGCGAGACGTGACTCACGCCCTTGTCAATCAGAGACTTGGTTGAGGGGACCAGTTCATCCCAAGGAACGAATTTGCCGCTCTCCAGGCTGACAAAGAAGTGGAAGATTGTGCGACTTCCAGAGGGCAAGCGAACTCCTGTTGAGATGAGAGGTAACCGAGATCAGTCAATTTTACATTATTTTGCATTCAAAGGTAAATTCATTCTTCTTTAGATAAGATAATTTCATCAAATTCAGGTTTTCAAGAAAACAATGCAAAATGGTTAGCATGCCTCTTGAATTTGCTTAATGTATTCAGTGGTTATGAAATAGAAATTGTGCTAAGGGTAGCTCCATAAGCGGGAAACGTAAGCAGAAAATGTCTGCTTATAAGCTGTATGAAAGTTGTCCCAAGAAATAAATAACAACTACTTAAAGGGGCACATTGCCTTCAAATCTCTTCAAACCTTCAATTTGCTGTTTTTAATTCCTTTTCAAGAGTTGTGCGTGCACAAAAACACCTACAGTGTGTTTTATATAGTTAGCAGTGATAGAAAACACATAAATTTTCCTTTTGAAATTCAGTGGAACAAATCGTCCGCAAGTTTGTGGATTCAAGAATTGTGTTCTACTAAAAGCTGACCGTGTTCTGTCATGAAATGACACCAACCCCACAATTTCAAGGAATATTTATATGAATCATAATATTTTACTTTGAAAATATCTTTCCAACCATATTCATTTCGAAACAAAGGCTTTTATAGCCCAAAGAGCCCAAAGAGCCCAATCCGAAGTCAACAAGCCCCTTTAAACAGAAAACATAAGTAGAAATCGCATTGTTATTTATTACTTACCGAGAGGTGGTTCAGTGTCAAACATATCATGCACAAAGGTATCAAACTCATAGGCGATGTTAAGATCCGGTACTTCTGTTTTCTTCCCCTTGGCACCACCCCCACCACCTCCTCCTCCTCCTGCATTACGAGGTCCAACTGAGATACCCCCATCATCATCACTGTCATCTTCTCTCTTCAGATTACCACCGATGGACCAGGTGTAGCAAAACACAAAGACCTTGCCCAGGAGAGTCAAGAGCTGCTCTGGGTGCTTCAAAAGATACCACTCTTTGGAACTGGATTGATCAGGAAAAAACAAACACAATTCATTTCGTATGTGGGTTTTGAGGCACTGCAAGGTGAGGTATCAATGTATATTTGGTTTGTGGTAACACCATGTGTATATCTACTTTGCTGTGTAGATTTTGTTTGTTGCGAACTTGTCGTGCTATTTATTCTACCGCCATGGAAAAGATTTCAGAATTCGGGAGACTACTTAGTTCTGAAAACAGGCCTGCTTTGATTAAGATGACACAGCTCCTTTAAGACTCATCTCTTCAAACCTCCATACATTAAGTCCATTGCACTTGTCATCTCCACATGAAATTCTGTGAACTACTTAGCCTTTTTTTCTTTTTTCACTTCGCTAAAAGCACCTCCGTAAAGGCAACTAGAATGACAGAACTCTACAAATGCCTGATAATTGATTGATTGAAAGGATTTTTGCTAAACAAAATAACTTACATTGCTAATCAATTGTTCTGCTTAACAGCTTTGTTGATATTTGACCATCCACTGACCTGTTTTTAGATTGTTGCCTCATTTTCTCAATTCTTTCTTTCTCTTTCTCTTTTTCCTTTTCTTTCTTCTTCTCTTCTCTTCTTGATATCCGTTTTCCATTGGAGCGAGATGGTGGACCCGCAGAGCTCTCAGAACTTGATGGACGCTCTTCATCTGTACATAAAACAAGTTGAAATCTTTGTATAATATTGTGCGGAGTTTGTCCAGTGAGGGCGCCCTACGGCGCGCGAGTTGGAATTGGGTCACACAGGTGTGATCACCTAGTATGGTTCAATGTGGGAACCTGAGAATCCAGGGGCTGCACACGCACAGCATCCGCATAGTTGTTGCAGATTTCCCGCCGAAGCAAGTAGTGCTACAATTGGCAGCAGAGAGGGCACATCAACAATAAACAACTCCATTTTAATGTTGTAATGATGTAAATTTAAAGATGTTGAAGAGTTGAAATATAAGAGAAAATATAAAAAGTGGTCCATCACTCAAACCTTTGTTTCTGTTTCTCAATTTTGTCCGTGTCTAAATTATTTGTTCTTACAGTCAGAGTTTAATTCACGTTAGTATGACACAAGTCCTTGACTACAACTGTGCATTACAATATCAAATAGGATAGTACAATTATAAACTTATCCCTCCCACCTTAAACACAGATAAAACTATAGTAATTACAATATCTTCCTACTTAATCTCAATCTTTAGTCAAATAGGTTTTGTCGGTCAAATATTGTACCCCATTCCAAAGAAACTTAAGGAAGTGTTAAGTACCCTATAATGCACAAGGGAAACATTGGTAATTGTCAAAGACCAATTTCCGCACTTTATGTAACCCAACATATACCTAAAATAACAAACCTGTGAAACTTGAGGCTCAATCAGTTATCGGAGTCACAAGCAAAAAGTGAAAAACCCCTTGTATGGTTTCACTGTTTTAGAACATTGAGATTTGGTCTCGCAAGATCAAAACTAGTTGGTTTACTCATTTCTCATTTCTATTTCAAGCTAAGTTTTTTATCATGACTATCTTTTATGTGTAAGTTATGTGAAAAGCTGTGAACATAATTTCTTTTTCAATTTTACCAGTGTTGTGTACCAGTGTTGTGTTGATGGGAATAAATCAACTGACTTACCTGGGTTTCCGTAGCCTCCATTCTTCCCAAGGAAGTCTAGGAATGCATAGAGTAGATGGCACAGCATGGCTACCATGCTCATGTTGGTAGCAGCAACAATCTGATAGGATGAGAAGTGACTCATGAATTCCAATCCCTTGTCAACGCTCTTGTCAAACAGCGACAGAAGATGCTGCTTACCACTCTCTGGAATCTAAACAACAAATCAAAAACATTCAGTGAAGAGAAAAACAACCTTATCAGTGGTAACAAGCCTTACAAATGAGGTTTGAAAAGTCAGGTTGGTGCAAGTACCAGTCATCCCTTGAAAAATTACGTTTTGAAATATGAGCAAGCGTGTATTTTCTTTATCCAAAGACTGTGATTTTGCTGAACTGTGTTTACAGGACATGCTTGTGCAGATTGGGAAAAATCAGAACACTTAAATGTTAGGGGTTTTGTTTGAATCTGTAGAAAGCTTATTTGGTTTACCAGTACTAATTTTTTTGACACAGCTATGTCAATAACACTTGAAGTTGACTTGAACTAAATTTAGCCTTTAAATGTTTAAGCTTTTCTCACATACAGTTATCTTGAAGAAGATGGGTAAACAAAAACAGGTGTTAAATTGGTTTAAAGCTAAGACGAGGAAAACTTAGATTTTCGTGATTTCTTACATCTCTGGGAAGTTTTGACAACCAAGTCCTCACGTACGGCCGCCAGCCAAGATCAACAGGATCCTACAAAAAAAATTTAAACATTTATCAGACAATTAGGTCAAATTACTCTGTACTCTTGAAGAAGATGGGTAAACAAAAAACAAGAACAACTAAGCATGTAACCTGCATTGTGAACCTTAGCCTCAGGGCAGCTTTGTAGCTCTGTATCAAAGATATTTGAACAAGGCTGTTGGTGTTAAAAATATAGCAATTAAAAAAATCACATAGTTTTACTTGCCTCTGTTTCATTTATGTCTGACATAGACATTGTTTCATTGTATTTCTTCAACCACCTTTGTTCAATTGACCTTCAGTATAATCAACTGAACACTTTGCAATATAGAAATAAATGTTGAGAATAATCAAATTGAAAGTAATGAATTAACTACTGCAGAGCCCATAGTTTTGGCATGGACAATAACATATCACAGATACAAAAACTTATGGATTGAGTTATTTCAACCTGGAAGAATCCTATTGATATGAGAAAGTTCTTCTCCAGATTATCAGGAGATGGATCACATGGGGGTAAACCAGACATGATCCCCTTTGACCATTTAATGCTGGGTAACATGTAGACACGCACGATTTTCATGGACACAGGAGCAAAGGGCTTGTGAAGCTGTGTTCAAAATGTCCTTTTGTGCAGCCAGTTGACGTGATAAAATGCCCGGAACGGTCAGAGTGATACAACGTGAATGGCAGTTAGGATCAGAAAGTGTTATGAATCTCCAAGCAAAGTGGTTAAAATCTGTCCAGAATGTTACTACTCACCAAGTAGACCATGGCACATCTACTGATGGTGGCAGGGCTGGCCTGGGAAAGGTTATCAACCTCAAACAGCAACCTCATCCCTGGAGTTAGACCCACTCTCTCCCCATTGGCAAGACAGAGTAGCTTACTGTCATCCAGCACAGTGTTCAGATTCTCTACCCAGAGGGTGTCCACTGGGCCGTCCAAGACCAGCCACTGCCAGTCGTGGGGGATTTCATCACTGTGGCCCTGGGGGGGCTTCTCCTGGCCGTCCTCCATGAGTTTGTGCTCGTCGGTCAGACCGCTGTTGGAAGGATCATGGGAGTCGGTGGCCATGGACTGTGGAGTCCTTGGAGTATTCATCTGTGTGTTTGGTGGGGGGAGGGGGGTGATGGGATACAGGATGAAGCGTGCTTATTCAAAATTAGGTTTTTTTAAGAAAAGAGTAAAAACTTGTTTACTTCAAAATGACTGCAATGAGTATAACATACAGTGTTTAATGGATCAAGAGCTCCCCTTGATTCTATCTTTCTGTTCCATAGCAAGGTTTAGTCATTCTACTACTAGTGATCTTACTATGTGTAATAAAGATTTATACATATTATGATGTGGATTAGAAGTACTTCCAAAAAATGGTGGATCAATCCTGCTCTTCTCCTATGTAACTCTTGAGTTTTAGGCTACTGAATCTTTTAGTAGTTTATACCTGTGATGAAGGCCTGTCTCCCCTAGGGGTCGTACTCCCCACGATGTTAGATCTATCCTGCTCTTCCCCTGCCAGGGTTATCTCAGCAGCCTCCTTAGCAAAGCGACGTACAGCTGACGCTAGCAAACCATCCGTCCACTCCAGCGTGTTGGGGTTGGTCTGGCCGTAGAGCTCTCCCATCTTCACACACTTCGGGTTAATTGAATATGTGTCCACTCGGCCTTTCTTTCCATACGTTTTCTGGGAAAGATTAATTGCAATAAATTGAATTAAGAATTTGAATTGAATTGAGATTGGTTAACGATAATGAAGCAAATGACATTGTAGAATCAATAACTTACAATAATGTGTGACCCTGACTGTGTCTCCGATGTCTCTAGGTGAATCGTGGGGAGCAGTACTAGCGCCCTCTGTAGGATGGTTCTGACGGCGGTTTTACCACCTCCAGTTGGGCCGACCAGCATGACGCCATGGCGGACTAAGATCTGGCTATGAAGCTGCTTGACCTGGTTAATCTGGTTGGGCCAGTGCTGCAAGCCCAAGTCCCTTATTGCCATGGAAATTGCTTTCTGGAGATCAAAACAACAAACACAACAAAATTGGAGCAGATGCTACACAGTGTGTAGATAACAGTGCATTGCACTCTTTGACAAACATAGGTTAGTACTAAAGTAGACTCTTCTGCATAAAGCAAGAACCAAGAAAAAGTAACAGACAGATTGCTTTCTAGTGAAACACTAGACGTTTTTTTTTTTATAATTTTTTTATGCACACTTAACTGATTTGGGCTATCGACTCATATCAACTGTAACCAGGGGCATGTTGCCACCTACTCCTGGGGCTGAAACAGGGTTACCCCCTTCACAGTTCGTAGGGATGTAGGCATGGGTATCATCCACTAGGAGCCTGGCTGGTAGAGCAGAGTGTACTACCTTCCCAACTTTTTACGAAGACTTGCTCAAGGGCACAAGTGTCATAACCGGGATTTGAACCCACACTCTGCTGCTGATAACACCAGAGCTTGGGTTCGGTGAACTAGACCGCTCGGCCATGACACGCCACCATACCTCTGATCATTATTCGAATCATGACCCAGCCTAACTAATGAATAATGCATACAAAGACCACCCCATGTAATGATTGTACCTTTGAAACAGCAGCCTAATGATAAGTACCTCATGTATCAAGCAAGGCATATGTGAGACACAATAAACCAAGTAAGCATCAAAGCAAACAACTGAAGTGTTAAGCTTAAGATATTACAAGTACCTGGATGTCAGACAAGGTATCGAATTTCACTAAATGTACACGCACGTAAATGTCCAAGCTTTAATGTTTACCTGCGTGTATGTTGCACCGATGCGGGCGGCGATCGCATTAAGTGTGGTGGAAAGTTTGTCTGACATCCGGGTATTTTTTTAACAAAAGTGATGCCATTAGTGCGAAGTGTTTTTAGTGTAATGTTCGACCTGTTTAACCCTTTCGTTACCGAATTGTTTGGACATAAACAACCGCTGGTGACCGCATTGTTTGACCACTCAAGCGTGAAGCACACATTCTTACACAACAGAAAGCTTTCGTTCAAAGGCCATTTTTACAAACTCCATTATCTCCTTGAAGATATTGTTTTACAGCAAAATAAGTAATGAAAAAGTTCTTCCTTATTGAATTCCCTTTCATATAACCTAAAACTCATTGAGATTGGTCCAATAAATGTCAAAGTTCTTGGTCTTTCTTTCCTCAGTGCAATCTGTAATCTCAAACACTTTTTTGTACACAACCATATGGCGCTCCGTAGGTGTTTGGCATTTCGGATCTTCCTATTCCAATTTGAAGAGATTGCATAATAGCAACCTTATTTTATTTTACCACCATTGGAAAGATCCGATCTTTCTCTTTCCAATGATGGTAAGCTTGGGTATGGAGGGTGAACATGGACAAAACTACAACTTTATTACAAATGGCCTTTATGCTCAGGCTTGAGTGCTTTTTTGTGTGCAAGCTTGGTCGACTAAAGTCGCCAATGGTAAGGAAGAGGGGGTATGAGTGCAGTCGACTAAAGTCGCCTATGGTAAGGAAAGGGTTAAGATTTCGTAGGTTCAGTATTAAAGTATTCATTTCCTAGGCAGCCTTGAGGATTGGAGTAGATCACCCTTCATAATATCAAAGTTGTCCATCATTAATGTTCTATCTACTCTAATATGATTCAAGGCTAGAAGTACAGTGTTAGAAGTTAATGCCAGGGCAGTGCTTCATAGAGTTGTCGAGGCAGAAAATATTGCTTAACAACCTTCTGCTAAGCAAAAATAAGCATGATACCAGTCACAGATGGTAGATGTGGAATGGTATTTTGGATGGTAACTTTAATCTAGTAAGCATAATGTTATTGTGCTTAACTACGTTTTGTGCTTTGAGCAGCTCAATGAAATTGATCCCCAAAGGCCATGTTGGAAATTCATTGAAATTTTTTGGAGGCAGATTAAATGAAAATACAGTGATTAAATATAAAACAAACCAACCACAACCTGGTGTAAATAGTTCCAAATGTGATTTTCACATTTAATTCCTGTTTCACCAGAGCATGGGGCGGAAATATCGTTAACCCATTTCTATTGAATTTACCTCCAGAGCACCGGAGTCTCTTGCTGGTGGACTAATGCCAGGGAACAAATCTGCCATGATGCTCTCAAATAGCGGAACATCTTCTGCCAGGAACTTGGGCAGGTTGGCATCCCGTAGAGAATGGATCAGGATGAAGGCTTCTTGCTGCTCTGATAAGATGGAAGAATTCTGGAGTCTAGGAATGGAGGGAGGAAGGAGATAAAGTTACAAATTTAAGACAGGGCAGTGTAAACATAGTCAATTTAATATAGGGACCATTGTCTACAAGCTTTGCTTCTTCATGGATCCCTTTGCAGTATCACATTGACTTTATTCCCATCTCTATAATTTCATTTACATTTGTAACTTTTTGTGACTTACTTTCGTTGGTTTAGTACTGTGTAATAAATGAACCTGAAACCTGAACTTATCACTGTGCATTTTGATCTCTTTAAATGTTCATAGTATTTCTGAGAGAACAAACTATTGTCCATCCTTAACTTCAAATTACAAATGAGACAATCCTTTGATCCCAGACATTTTGGAACCAAATCTCATGGATTCATAAATTTATGTGTAATTGTGAAAGAAGCTGAATCAGCCCCAAAAGTGGGTTGAAGCCATAGAAATCCAACATGGAGAATGCTGCGTGTGTGGTCATCTTAGACAATTCGTGTGAACTCCCATTTTAGTTGTAGGGCAAATTTCAGCTTTCCCATTGGATGGGATGTAAAGCCGTTGGTCCCGTGTGTTGTGTAATGCATGTAAAAGAACCAAGTTTCACTCGCTAAGAGAATGGGTTTGCCCCGGTGTTTCTGGCAGTGGCTGCTGAATGTGCTGTTCAACACACAGCACCTCGTAAACCCATACAAGATGTTACATAATGGGTCTCATAATTCAAAATCTTCAAAAACCTTCCTGGAAATAAATGATAATAAGCGCTTTGAAACACCTGTAGATAAAGCGCTATATAAAAAACTAGTTATTATAACTATATTATTATTATAAATGTTGCGTTACAGGCATGTCACATCGTATTGTTACTCCACAGCTGACATAGAGGGCGTGCACAGCATTCTCTGTTTTCTATTTCTATCTTGATACTCTATGTCCACAGCTGACACAGAGGGCGTGTACAGCAGACACAGACGACAGTTAAGCAAGCATTCTCCATATTCTATTCTATGTTAGAAGCTGATATTAGTTAAAACTGGATAAGTTTTCACCACTAAAGCGTTATGTCACACTAAGATGGCACTTACTCTTGCTGCATTTGTCGCTTCTTTTGCCCAGCCATGACTAGTACAGATTTGATGGCTCGCATCCCAAAATCATAATGGTCCTGAGCAGAAAATACAGGAAATAATTTCTCTTTGTCAGAAACAAACATACAATAGAATAAAATTACAGGAGGCACTGCATTCTTGGATTTATTTAAACATGTGGGAATTTGAATGATTGTAATCCTCCAGCAACCATAAGTTTATAATCACTTGACAGCTTCAGGCTAGAGATCTAGATCAAAGTGCTACCATGTTTGCCATATTCACTGTATTGACTCAGTTCACCTGATGTCATCGTCACAATAATCTTAGTTGCGCCATTTTGGCAGTCAATGTCCCTGTGTGTTATACAGCGTTGTACATATTTTAGGTGATAAAGCGTTTACACATTTATGAGTTGACTACCACAATGGCGAGTGTGATTAGATTAGATTTTAGATTAGATTTATTCATTCATCATATAAACATGAAAAATGTTTTCCCAGTCATAAAAAACACACATTAAAAACAGCCACAAAAATACAGACAATAAAAAAAACAATCATAAAAATACAACCAAGAGTAGGTAATTAAAACAGTCAACATTCAAAGCAGATGAAAAGTAGATAAATAAAAAATATACATCCCCACACGTGTGACAGCAGTAGCTGCATGTGACGTTGGTGCAAGGGGTCAAGTCACTAGCAATTGAACAAACATGGGGACAGACTAACTTTCCCCTTCTAGTCTGGGTTTGGTTTGCATTAGTTTGAATGAGAAAAAGCTATTCTAAGATCAAATTTTAACATAAATGACAATAACTTAACTACATAGCAATAAACCAAAACTATCAAATGAAATACAACTGTGTCATCTGAGACTAGCAGGGCACTCATACAAAAACACCAAAGAACCTGTCTCTCAGCTTATCACCTGGTCAGCAAAACATGGAAGGAGAAATAGGGGAAGACAATAGCTCAGCTATACAGATGTAGTTGCCAGGGACATCGGGGTGCTTCCAACTGATCTTCCTGACTTAATGAGGGATAGACAAGAATGGGCAAATCTCAACATGATTCTGATTCGGTCGACTAGAGAGAGAGCAAAAGAGAGAGTTCTACCTGCTGTGAGAGTTGTTTACTAGCAAGTTGGTAGAGGTTGACGATCTTATTGGACAGGGACTTGGCTGATGTGAATCCCTCCGAAAACAGCATGATCTCTGCGATCAGGGCATAGTCTGGTACCATCATGGACACTGGACGGAACAGCGACTTCAGGTTATCCGGTAGCTCAACACGACCTGCGTAGCTGGGGTGCAAGACATGATTGTTGAGATATTGCAATGGGATACAACAAACTGAGAACAAAATTTGGGGATGGTGAGATTATTTTTAATTCACCTATTGTTCCTACTTCCAATGGGATCAACATAAATTACCAAGAATTTACTGTACCCTAAAATTGTGTTTTACAAAAAAAACATATAATTCGCAGATATGGGTTGAATTTCAACAATCTTTTATCCTACTACTAGCACCTTTATCAAGTTCTCCAAGTCCTGCAACAATCTCATTTATTGAGATTACTTATGTTATTTATTATTATGTTTTTTGGTTTTTTTTAAGGGTAAGAATTAACATTGTGACCCTTTAAAAAAATATATATAACATAATAATAACCTTTCAGCCTCGGTTTCGTTACAAAGATTTGCATGAGCGAAAAACAATATGGCAATACTTTTTTGCAAAAATGTCCAAGAACAAAGGGTGCATTAGTTCTAAAACCTCAATCATTTTACTTACCTTGGGTTCATTGTAATGAAGACACCACTGGTGCTGTTAAGTCGAATGTCTCTACCCTCAAACACAAACCTGGATGGGTGAAACACTGGAATTAAACTTTTACTCTGAAAAAGAAATGGCCTTATATTCAATAAAGAGTACAATTTATTTGGTGATGTTGACTAGGTGCATATGCCTGTCACCTAGGGAAATACTTCTAGTTCTGGGTGAGCCCTCAGAAAAGTGGGTGCATCTTCTTAGAACAGTGGGTGTAATGTGGAGTTACAGGTGCATTTATTGGGTTAGTGGGTATGACTAAGTGGGTTGAGTGATAAACCTTTAAGGTACCTGAGAGCATTCTGATCCTTGGCCGTCTTGATGCTGTGCAGCTGCTGAGCGATAACAGACAATACCTCCACATCGATACGGTTGAACTCATCAAAGCAACACCAGCTGCCTGACTGGGCTAAACCTGAGAAGAACTTACCCATCATCTAGAAACAAAAAAAGGGAAGAATTTTCCTGTAAACTTAAAGGGTGGAAATCATAAAATCAGAAGTGATAGAACTCAAAAGGTGGAGAATGAAACTATTTTGGGCATTGCTACCAAGCAAGAATGAGGTTGTATCACAGCTACTATGTTACGGACACCAACATATAGGAACAGAGAAAGGGCAAGGTGGTGACCAGCCTTGACCAACATAGACCCGATTAGGCAAGACACAGGGCTGAACAGTCAAGAAATCCAGAATGTTATAGAAAACAGATTCAGCTAAAAGATCAAAGTAAGAAGTGACAAAGTGGTTTATGGGCCTAAATATCATCCCCTTCTTCATATTCCCTTGGGGGTATATAAAATCATTCTCATTCAAAAGATGGAAGCTGTGTCCCATTTGCGAATGAAACCTTGGTATGACTTGACAAAAGTACAAACTTCTGTTGGTTTAGAGGATTTATACACCTAAACATCCTGGGTAAATTAGTTTAAGATTAATAACAGTTTGGCCAAATTGTGCTGAACTTTATCACCTCAATATCTTTTGCTACTTTCCAGGCAAAAGGAGTTTTGTAAATTTTCGACATCAAGACACCTTGTTAGAAAACTTATTCAAGGCTCAAAATTGAAAATTCAAAACCATGACATAAAACATGAGCCAGATATAAACTAGATATTCTCTAAACATTCACCTTGTAGTCCAATCCTTCAGAGCAGTTGAAAACCAGACACTGTTTCCCGATGGCTTTGGCTAGGTCCTTCACCGTTTCCGTCTTACCAGTGCCGGCAGGGCCAGCCGGGGAACCACCCAAGTGAAGAAACAAGGCACCGGTGAGGGTCAAGTAGCAACGGTCAGTCAGTGGTGTGATGACCAGCCGACTGGAGCACCCTAGATATTCATAGCCATACTGGAAGGATGCATTGGCTTGTTGCACCATGCAGGTATTGTGCTGCTCATCCCATTCATAGCTGAGTTGTCTGCAACCCCCAAAAAAATATTTTTCTTATTATAATAATGAATGATATTTATAAAGTGCCTTTTACAAAGGTTTTAAAGCGCTGTATAACAAAAAGACACGGCATAAACACAAGTTGTAGTAACTTAGAATAAAAGCAAATGAGATTTTAAGATGGCTTTGAAGGATTTAAGAGATGATGCCTGACAGATTTGAAGAGGGCGATTGTTCCATGTAATGTTGGTGCACTGACTATGAATGCTCGTTGGCCATACTGAGTATAAGTGTGGGGTGCAGGGGACAAGCACAAAATGGGAAGGAGAAGATGATCCTAAATCGCAAGAGCTGTGGACTTTCTGACTTTCAAATAAAGAGGACTTTGAACATGTTGAATTGGATTTGTTTGTTAATTGGAATTAATTGGGATTTAAGGCCGGTGTGATGTGTTCTCAGAACTTTGCTTCAACAATTCTGCAAGCTGCACTGTTTTGAATGCATTGAAAGGGGAATAGGAATATTTGTACAGATGTTTTTCTACTGGTTTTTTTCTGTAGAAGTTTTTGCTACTGTTAAAAATGAACACTGCTGATCACTCAGCCCTGCCTTACATACTTTCAGCAGACACTTCCTGGTTAATGAGTAATTAATACAAAATCTTATAATGATTTCCATTTCAATACTGGCAGTTTACAATACAGAGCGCCCTCTACAGTTTACCTCGGAGAGGCCATTGTCCCAAAGATGGATATCCAACCCTTGGCCTCTGTGGATATAAGAAGTAGAAGCGCTATATTTTTCCGTATTCTGCTTGCATAATAACTAATATAACGAGAATAATAACTAATATAACGAGAACTCTACTCCAAGGAAACATCAAGTTGCTAGTGTTGATGATCAAGTGTAAATACCTTGTCCACTCAAAGTCGTCACTTCGCCGCACCTTCTTCTCAATCAGGTTATTCAGGATGTCTCTGGAGTGCACCATGATAGTTATAAGAGCCTCTACACAATGCCGCTGATAAGAGCTCAGAGGTTTGGTCACCATGCCTGCCAGGGTGTTCAGCCGAAGTACCAGTTTGTCTCTGGTCTCCACCAGGGAGGATCCAGGGTCGGCTGACTCGAGGCTGGCCGACACATCACGGTTGTACATAATCTGCACCTGGAGATCAAGGATGATGTACGGCTGATTAGCACAAATCGCTCATTGGTTGAAATATCTTAGAATAATTAAAAATAAAAACTACAGGATTGGTAGTTGTAAAAAAATTTTTTGATTGATTTCTGTCTGAATGCTCTCTGATAATTGAATTCATACAATCCTCCAGAGTACAAAAAAATAGCATTTGAAGATCCCCTAATTACTGTTACTTATTTTGATTGTCGCAATCAAAATAAGCTTGTCATGAAAGTCTGACAAAACATTGTCTTGTTAATTGTCTTCACTAAAATAGCTACTAATTTCAAAAGTTGGTTTGATGCTGCATATATAAAGGAGGCAATGGAGGAAATTACCTCCATGCCTCCATGTTGCCTCCATGTCCATAGCCATTGCCCCAGTACCCTTAGAAATGTTCAAATACGAATTTGCATTTCCCTCATAGAAGTGCCCTTTACTAAGAAAAAATAGGTCTTGCCCTTAAAAGAATGAAGTGTCAAGAAGGGAACTAGTTGATGAAAACTAATTTACATCAACAAAACATTGTAAAATGGTTGTTAACAGCTTCCAAGTGAGCAAAAAATACACATTTGATAAATAAAACAAAGTTTTTTTTCTTATAGGGATAAAGAAGGAAGCAACAAGACTGGGAGAACGAGTATACAAAAAAACCTAAAAAAACAAAAACATTCCCAATTTTAGTGTACGAGGGCGACATGCACATTATTGTACTTTAAATGGTTGTTGGTTACCTTGTTCAAAACACAGACAACTAGCACTAAATAAGCAGACAGAAAAGACATTAAAGATACATTTCCAAATTGACACCAATTGAGAAATAATGGCAGACTTTAGGAGATGCTAGGTGGCAGCAAACTTATAACCAATAAATCAATTAAGTTCAGAACTTCTAAACAATGCAGTTTACAAGGTATGTCTGCTGCCATCTTGTGTTCCAACATGTCCCAAGTCTCCCATTCCCTGTAACTATTGCCAAAGTAATACCAAATATTCAGTTCTGGGTTCACATGAAAACAATTTTCCCCACAGCTTAACTGAAACAATTCATTTGAACATTAACAAAGTGGGTTTAAGGATGATAGCTTACCACGGTGAGGACCACCTGACCAGGATGATTCAGAACCCATTCTTGCAAGTTACGACCCCATCGGTGTACACAATCTTTGAAGTTTCTACAAGGCATGAATAATCAAAAAGTTAATTCAGATTCTCAAAACATATCAAATTTCAAATTTCAAATTATCGACTCAAAAATGTATCAATATCATCTCATTTATTGCTCTATCAGAACAATTAATTTGCATTTTTGAAACTCAAAAACTTTCTTTGGGAACAAAAGTTACCCAAGATTCATACTGTATTTTCTTCCAAGAGTAATTGTAAGAAGTCAACACTTGCTTTAAACATTAGAATGACAACTTTTTATGTAAAGTCTTCTGACTTCAGTGAGGGCACTCCAGCTTGTTACATCATGTGCTGGGGGTAAATTGTAGCTGTGATTTGCATTTTGACATCAACTTGTTTTAGGAAACTAAACTATTTAACTGGCTTAAAGACTAATATTTGCGCTTAATGAAACAGGCTCCATTTCACAAAGCACCAAGATTCATCTTAAGATGAGTTGTCAGTAATAACATAGTGATTGGTATTGTGAAATTACACTTTGCTTAGCAATTACATTTGCAGTTAAGATTAATTTCAGCTCTTTGTGAAATTGAGCCCTGAACTGAAAGCATTTCAGTAATTTTTGGTATGATCATTAGTATTTTTTGGTATGATCATTAGTGAGCTGAATTCATGACCGCATTGAAATAATGACTGACTTCAACTCAAATCATGCTTTTTTTAATGAATTGAGATGAGTTTTAAAAAACTTAAGAGCAAATATGCGGTTAGGTTAGAATTAAAATGGCATAAATATTGAGCAATTTTTTTCTTCTTGGAATGTGTTAGATTTTGCTGTGGATGGCAAGAGTTAAAATAAAATGTTGATAGTGGATGCAATAATTTCAAGTGAACGGTTTCTTGCGATGAGCATGCACTCTTAACTAGTACCAATCTGAAAATAAAGGCATGCTGTCAAAATAAACATGCAGTTTGGGCAATCAGTCATAGCCTGCTGTGAGCAAGCTATCAAAACACTACGGCACTTTCGCCTAATGTTCAACTTACTTGGGTTTCAACTAATCTATTCTGCAGCAATACATATTATAAATTGTCTAAACAGTTTATGAATATTAAAATTGATGAATTTGCTTATTTGGGAGAGTTGTAATATTTATAATATTTGTAAGCAGTGGGTTACAGATTACCAAAAAATAGGACAGAGGTAAAGAGAAAGAATCATTGTTATCAACCCTGGATTAATTGGATTATTCTACTGGACAGAACATTTCTCTTTTTGCTTTGCTCTTTTTTAAGGGAGTGGGGGAAAGTTACTGGTGACCACCCAGAGTGCCAATGGGTTTAGAAAAAAAGCATAATTGGTAAAATATTTAACAATGACGTATCCTTCATTACACTGTAACAGAAAGATGCATCTCTAATCAGAAACTCTAATCATGCACACTTTTTGCACACAGTACTTCTCCAAAAACAATCATTGCAAATATAACAACTAAATTAATCATGCATTACTTTCTTACTTTCATACTTCTCAGTTGTTGGCTCACGCAAGAGTTATGAATATGAGCTTTACTTCAATTATTAAAGGTGACCATCAAAATAAAAATATTGCAAATTATGATGTTGGTGATCCAGGATGTGATATGCGGTTTATGAATTGATTTTGAGTTAAGTTTGGTACAATGAACAGACCCCTCGCATAGGCCACCATCACTTAAGGTCAAATAATGGAAACTGCGCGCACCACACAAAACTCTCAGACAATGAGAGGTCTTTCTTTGACCTCAGTGAGGGCGCTGTTTGAGTTTGTGACATCATATAGAAGGAGACTATTGTTTGGTGGCACGTGAAGGCTCAATTTTGAAGTCCTCTGGCTAGAAACAGTTTTGAAATGACACACAGTTTGGGAATAGCTTTTGTAAAGCAACCCTCTTGCCCCAACTTTAAAGAGCTGCTTAAACACAAATTAAATCATAGCAGCAAAGAAAAATATTGCTTAGCAGAAACAGGTTACCAAATAAAATATTATGTGTTGCATTATTGTTATTACTAATATTATCATTAATTTTTGGTAATGAAACAAGGGATCCTTCTGAAGCAAACTTAATCATTGAATCAGAAGCCTGAGGATACCTGTAGACAAGGGTGTTTGCCATGAACCAGAAACAAAGAGGTAAGCCCCTAATTTTCCACGGTAAGCGTTTTGGGTTCTATCGTAGTACACATGTCCTACGGCTTAATGTCCCATCCAAAAGACAAAGCAATTATGGTAAAGTATCTTGCTCAAGGACACAAGCATCATGACCAGCCTGACCAGAATTGCACCCACACTCTGTGAATGAACACCCCACAGATTAGCTATCGAGGCCAATGACGGAGGTTAATCCACAAGAGGGCGCTATTTCATGTGTTTCAGGCAATAGTGGCTGTCAGGTAGACTAAAAACCACGATCACAGACTTGGAACTAAGTTCACGTGAATGACATCAGTAAACCATGGTACCCTTGTATATAGGTGTTCACCACTACTTCATGTAACTGATCAAAAGCTTGCCTCAAACAAGGGGCCATGTCAAGACTGTCTTTAGTCTGAGAAAGACAAAATTGAGCACAATCCAGGATGACCAAGTATGTCATCGCATCAATTTAAAAAAACAATCAGAACCTGGAAGCCCAATGAACTGTCTTTAACAGAAACTTTTTTCATGAATATTTGAATGTAAAATAATTGTACAAATGTATATGATGTTTAGGGATGATGACGTCTGTGTAGTGCAGCGAAATGAACCCAGCAAAATGCTATACTTGTACGCAGTGAATTCAGTTAATTTATGCATTAGGTAATGAACCTTTCATTAGTAGAGCGTTCTGTATCCAAGAACAAAAGGAAAAACAGAAGAACAACAAAAACAAAGCCGTACCCAAAACAGACAAACAAATAATAATAGATGCATTTGCTCTGAAATTAGCTTTGCAAGAGAAGGGATACTTAAACTCTTGTGACATGAACTGAGCTTTGCCCGTAAAAGAGATTTCCTTGAGATTTGGCTAGATGAATTTAATAACATCTTAGACCACAACCACATGTATACCAAAACAAGCTGTTAAGTCAAAACTTTGAAGTCCCATGTATTCTGTACATTCCACAGAATTGAAACCAAATTAGAAGGAAACAAATGGTTATAGATTTGCAAACAGCGTTCAAAAGTTATGAACAAGAAAGGAAAGAAATTTTCATAAATGCCTTGCCCTTGATTCACCAACTTCACCAAAGCAAACAAGGTTAGCGCTTGTTATTGTTCCCCCAAAAAAAAATAATTAAAAGAATAAATAAATACAAATTGTTAGCTTTCAACATCTCCAGAGTGGCCATTGAAAAGCAAGTTAAACTTCCAAACAGATTTCCAGTTATCATTTAAGAAAGGAAACACCAGCAGAAGGTAGATTCAATAATACAAGAAGTTGACCCTCTTTGCCAAATCAACGTGCAAGCCATGCTTTGTATGAAAGAGCAATTTGTTTGTTGCTTATTTAATAAATAAATGGTTAGGATTTCCTCAATATTTGCACCAACATAACCCATCTGAATGAATGAGCTAAATCAATTTCCTGTAGTACAGTGAAAAATGCAGTACCCAAAATAGCTCAATCAGTAGGAACACTGTAAACACGGTCAGACTGATATAATGCTAAAACAAGACATCATATGAATATGGTTAAAGATGCCACCAGTTGGAGAATCAGGAATTTTAAATATAAATTTTGTAATTTTTCTTTCATTCTTTTTTTTTCTCTCTCTTTTTTAGTAAAGGGTTAACTGGATTGTCTAGCCCATTTCGTCTCCATTTTGAACAGGTGAGACCAGGATTTCCCAAGGATGTGTCATCTGAGATTTGACAAAACATATTTAGAGAGAGATTTGTTGTTTATGTGTGAATTTCAACACCATCCCTCCAACAAATATAGAAATATTTCTACATTTGTTTCTTAGTAAATGAACCATGTTCAATTCCCAGACAAGGTGAGGCATGTAGAAAAGTAGCCAGGCCTGAAATTTCATAATTGAGAAGGCAAGGCAGTTTTTATTTTGCAAAAGGCACTTCCATTGAAAAATCCACTGAGGCCATGACCTCTGTGACCTCCAGGCTTGATGTCTTGCTAAATTTTTCTACATTAAGATTTGTATTCCAAAAGCTCACTCCGTACAGATGGGTTAAATGGCCGCTATGTAAAAAGACCCAAGCCCAACAGTTCTTGCACATGCATTTTTTGTTAAACACACAAACATTACAACAAGACAACCGAGTACAACAAGTTTGAAAAGACACAAAAGTGTTTAAACCACAGACTCGATTGAGCTTGTGCCGAAGTTTGGCCACGCAGTCTGTAGCCGACGGTCCATCATAGAGAACTTCATACACCTGTTGTGATCATACATAAGTGAGGGAGGGAAAGATACACAT
This sequence comes from Pisaster brevispinus, assembly GCA_023634235.1. NCBI lineage: Eukaryota > Metazoa > Echinodermata > Asteroidea > Forcipulatida > Asteriidae > Pisaster > Pisaster brevispinus. Next base: position 21,065,810 of record JAMKCF010000009.1, on the reverse strand, counting down.
CAACAAACTGGTCTTGCACAAGAAACAACATGGGTCTCAAATCTTCTTGATTTCACGTTAAATAACATCGCTATTCGAACATTGCATGGTAGGAAAACAGTCAGAAAGCATTGCCATGAAAACATTCCTTCATGAGTTATAGTGGCTCTGAAAAACGAGTCAGTGATGTGTCAAGTTGAGCTCTCATTCAATAAGCTCTAGTTGTGTTTAAGAGTGGAAACAATCTGGACCCACTTCCATAGAGCTGCTTAGGCAGACAATATCACTGAACAATTTTATGCTAAGCAAAAACGAGCAGGATACCAGACACATGGTACACGTGACACAATGGTCTGGTAAGCACAATTAAACTGCGCTGAGCTTATTTCTATGCTTAAGCAGCTCTACGGAATTGGGCCCTATGCTTACTGATTTAAATATTGAGTCTTAACACCCCTGTCTCTTTTGTGAGACACCAAAACCCAAGAGAAATTCTTCAGCTAGTAATTGCAAAAGTAGATACACTCAATTCCAATGGAATCTTTTGAAAATTTATTTCATTAAGTGATGTTATACAAGTACCGCATTGGGACTAAGTTAATCAAAGCAAGCACAGTGTATTGTATCGCTCACAGACATGGCAACAATATTCCACACAAATACGAACAAATAGGAAAGATTTCTCCTTGCTGGTAAATCAAGGCAGCTAAAGTAAGTTCTGGCGCTAAAGAAATGTTTGAACTTACATGTATTTATAGAATTGTTCATAGACAACTTTTTCTGACAGAGTTCATTCAAAGATACAGATTCATAGATTTGTGACCAAAATCAATCAGATATTAACACCATATTTCAAAAAAAAAAAAACATAAAATGTATCAAACAGATAAAAGAGTAAGAATTGTAACAAATAACATTGAAAATACCTGCCCCAGATATATATATATATATTTTTTTTTCTGATGTCCTTTTGCACAATGTCTTTTTACAAGGTGTTTACACCTTAAAATCCTGTAAATCCAGTATTTGTTTCATTCATATTTCTTTGCAATTTTTTTTTCCTTTTGAAAACTGCCTCCTATGATTGTCATGTCACATTTTATAATTTTGCATTACTTTTGTTTTGTTGTTATTTCAAATGTGAACTCTTGTTCAAGGTGTGATAAATTACGGGTAAAAGACTAACCTTTTGACAGTATCAAACATTGCCGACTCAACACTACCAAGCCACTGTTCCACTGGACCACGCGCCCTTACGTTCCTGGTTAGAAGGGATAAAAAGGCAAATAAATTGCAGTTAAATAACAGAATGTATTGCAATTAAATAAGAAAATACAACACTAAAAATAATATTTTGTGAGGCTAATCGTCCTTACTCACAGCTGAGAAGCCGAAATGAGAAGAAGGCAGTTAAGCTACCTGAAGTAGAATTTGAGGCAAGCATTCCTAACTTATTTTGCTTATCTGTCAGCTGCCCAATAGTTCAAGGGAAACATTCAAGCAGTGGATACGAAGTAAATATCGCTTATCTTTTTGACTTGCTATTAAAGACAGGTTTGTTTAATTGCCAGAAAAAAGAAAAAAATGATGATCGTGCTGGTACTTTTTAAAGTTCATATACGATTACTAATCCTACAGATATTATTGTTAATCTTAAATACTGTCAAAAACAATAAAATAGCAAGAAGAGCACTTTAATCATAGTTGATTTATTTCAATTTCTGAATAAAACTAATCCTGAAATGAATGGCATAAAAACCCTGACAAAATATAATGTTTTTTTCACTCAAAGTTGTTTTTATTTAAAGCTAAAGTAGAGGCCTTATCACAAGCATGGGTCCATAGTCTTTTTATGACAACGATTGAGACCAGTGACAAAAAAGAACAAGTTGTGAAAATTCACCATAACCGTCTGTGCATGCTGTGTGAATGAACACCCTGTGCACAGAGACCAAGGACTATGGTTTAGCTAGAGCTACCCATCTACACAAAAGATGAAGGATCTGTGACACGGGACAGTGGTTTCTGTGCTGGGTGAAAGGTCATGTTGAGTTTGACCAACGTCCGTGGTCAAGACGACTGGCGCACAAGTCAAAGGACCCTAGTTTGCCTTTGTCGTGTGAAAAGGGGTTAGGACTCAAGAAGCCACTGAGTATACAGTGCTTATCACATCGGTGTGGGGTAAAAAAAAAAACGTTAAAAATCTTCTTTATTCCCTATGCAATTTTTACATCTATTAATTAACTACTCCAAACACCAATGATGAACTTTTCCTTTAAGCAGAAAAACGACAAGGAACCGATTTGAACATTCCACAAACATGACCTGTTTCCCCGGCAGTCCCTGGAAATCTTTAGAAGAGTATTTCTTACTTTGGCATGAGTATAGCTTCTCCCTCTGCAGACACCATGGTCCTGACCGTTGGAGGTAGCCTGGGCTCCCTAACGATATCAAGGCTCTTGATGTTACCAAAACACTTCACAAGATGTGGCTGTATGAATAAATAACACATTAGACTATTACAAACTGTGGCCTAAATTACACAATCGGTGTATGGGTCAACACAAATAATAATTTTTATCCTTGATACGAATTTAACATCTATTAGAATCGCTGTGGTACTTGCTGCCACAATATAGGATTCAAACTGCCTCTAGCTACTGGGCAAGCTCTATGGTGTAGTTACTTGGTAAAACATCTACTCTAGAATGGCAAAGGTTGTGGGTCTGAATCCCACTTGGGTAATTCCCCTGTGGATTTTTGTTCACAAGACTTGGGGGATGTACTGTGTATATAGTGCTTTATCCCCGATGCCATTTAGCATCTATTAAATTGTTGTAGTATCCACTGCTAAAATAAAGGATTTGAACTTCCCTCCAGCTACCGGGCAAGCTCAGTGGTCTAGTGGTAAGACACCTGCTCTAGAATGGTAAAGGTCTTGGGTTAAAATCCCACTCGAATATTATGCCTGTTGATTTTTTTCAGAAGACTGAGTATAAAGTGTTTTACACACATCAGTGCTTGGGGAAACAAAATTAATAAATACAAGTTATACATAATACAGTATTGTAGGGCTGATTTGGACGGACTTTCAGAGGAAACTGAACGGTTGGTTGATTTTGGGGAGGAGAGGAGGAGAGGAAGATGTGGTAGAGACTTACCTGCACAGCATCAGGGTTCTTGCTCTGTGCCAGAATGTCTAACAGCTCATCGTTACTCAGGAAGTAAAAACGTGGAAACACCAGACGCTTTGTCTCAAGGTAGTCCTGAAATTAACAATCAGTGATGACTCTTGATTATAAACACTTCTGACTGCGTGTTGCTCAATGATCAATGCAGATTCAAGTTGTGTAAAATATTAAACTGTTGGGCTAAGCCTTTGGCTTAGTACTGAAGTACTGACCCCATGCATCAACGCCACACACACCTACAGTCTACTATGCTCACCAATTCTGGAGTCAAAATGCATGTAAAGATTAAGGTAGCGTGTGAATGCCATGATGCCTAAAATGCACACTACACTGTATAACACACAGTGACATTGACTCCTAAAATGTCGCAACCAAGATTATTGTGATGATGACGTCAGAGGAATTGGGTCAATACAGAGAAGCAATGATTATGCCAAAAATGTAGCTGTAGCCAAGGTAGTCTCAGCCCATGGCATCAGTGATTGATAGTGAATTGTGTATGTACACCCATAGTAATTCACAATAGTGCGCCCTCTTACGGCATGATTTAACCAAAGTGACCAGTTCTCACTAGCGTCTTGGAATTCATGCAGCATTGGGTTCACTTTTACTGTTTTCTCCAAAGCCTGTCCTAGGATACCTGAATACCAATCAGCGGACAAACAAAGAAATAAATTTACATAAACTATTATTAAAAAACATAACCCTTGATCACATAACGATTTATGTAAATTTGTTTCTGCGATTGCACGCTGATTATTTCCCTAGGAAGGGCTGGGGAGAAATTGTAAGCAAAAATGCATTGCTGCCGGATTCCCAAAATGTAAGTGAAAGCTGGTCAAGTAACCCAAATCATGCCGTTAGAGGGCGCACTAATATCTATTACTACTACACAATCCACTATGAGTCACTGACATCTCTGGCCAAGACTATAGCCAAAGTCATTGGGTAGGTATATGCAGTCAAACCGGGGAAACTTTAACAAAAGAGGACAATAGGGTCCCAAGTTGGAAAGTGTGTATAAAACCAATGAGAGCTGTTGCCAAAAAGTTAAAATACAAACAAAAGAGGGACAATAAGAGGTCCCCGATTTCTCGTTGTCAGATGTGCTTGGCTTTGCCTATGGCTACTGGCTGTAGCAGCAACACTTACCTCCAGACACTTGTGTATCTTTTCCAGGTTAGAGTTATTAGTTTGCAGGATTTCCAGAACCCCTGGTGCTACAGCTGCTCGTAGTGCATTGGGTCTGTCCTCGGTTCTACGCATGATGTCTTTCCAGGATTTATCCACTGATGCAAACAGTTTAGCCTCGCTTGGTAACTGTCTGAAATATTCAATGACAGAATATATTGTCATGCTGTGTACTATCAAATAAAATGTATTATTTTATTTGGTCTTTAATTCGGGATTTGTTTGACCCTCTCGATACCAAATTGTTTTGAAATAAACAACCGCTGGTGACCGCATTGTTTTACCACTCAAGTGTGAAGCATACATTCTTTCACAATAGAAAGCTATTATTCAAAGGCCATATTTACAAACTCTTCTATCATGTAAGTAATACAAAATAGCTTACTTATTGAATTCCCTTTCATGTAATAAAAGCAAAAATGATATTGGCCAAGTTCTAGGTCCTTGGTGTTATCTGTCATGTGTCTGTAAGCTCAAACACTTTTTGCCTGTTTGTACACAACCATATAGCACTTAAGAGTTGTTTGGCATTTTGGATCTTTCCACTCCAATTTGAAAGGAGTGCATAAAAGCAACCTTGTTTTATTTTACCATCATTGGAAAGATCCGATCTTTCTCTTTCCAATGATGGTAAGCTTGGGTATGGAAGATAAACATGGACAAAACTACAGCTTTATAAAAAATGGCTTTTGTGCCCAGGCTTAGAGTGCTTTTTGTGTGTAAGCTTGGTAGACTTAAGTTGCCAATGGTATAGAAGAGTGGGAGTGCAGTCAACAAATTCGCCTATGGTAAGAAAAGGGTTAAAACATTATATCTTTTGTTACAAACTAAGAGAAAAACTTTAAATCATCAAGCTGTAACGGTAAAAATATTTCCCTAAAATATGAACACTGGTTCAAATGTTTATGAAAATCCTTCAACCTCTAGGTAAGAAAATAAAGGGTTAGGAATGGTTAAGATTGATACAAACCTTTGTATATCTGGGGCCAGGAAGATCTGTTCCAAGTAGAGCCAGTTCCGTTGACAGGCCATCCACTCATCCAAGGTACGTGAGAAGACGTTCAGTTTACGATCCCACTCTTCAACCAAAGCCTGATGAGGAAAGATAAACAAGTTTCTAAATCTCTTCATGCACTACTTTTAAATCGCTGTAATCATGAAGGAAAAAAATGGAAGGATAATTACACAAATATTTATCAAATATTTGTCAAATAATTTCTGGGCATTCAGGTTGGCTCAGTGGTTTCTTCCCTGTCTTCCACCTCCATGGGCCCTGTTTGAATCCTGGCCCAGAGCCTTGTATGTGGATTGGATTTTCAGTCCCTACCCGGTTCCTTGGGTTTTCAGTACCTACCCGGTTCCTTGTGTTTTCAGTACCTACCAGGTTCTTTGGGCTTTCAAGTCCTACCCGGTTCCTTGTGTTTTCAGTTCCTACCAGGTTCCTTGGGTTTTCAGTCCCTACCCGGTTCCTTGGGTTTTCAGTCCCTACCCGGTTCCTTGGATTTTCAGTCCCTACCCGGTTCCTTGGGTTTTCAGTCCCTACCCGGTTCCTTGGGTTTTCAGTCCCTACCCAGTTCCTTGGGTTTTCAGTCCCTACCCGGTTCCTTGGGTTTTCAGTCCCTACCCGGTTCCTTGGGTTTTCAGTCCCTACCCGGTTCCTTGGGTTTTCAGTCCCTACCCGGTTCCATGGGTTTTCAGTCCCTACCCAGTTCCTTGGGTTTTCAGTCCCTACCCGGTTCCTTGGGTTTTCAGTCCCTACCCGGCTCCTTGGGTTTTCAGTCCCTACCCGGTTCCTTGTGTTTTCAGTCCCTACCCGGTTCCTTGGGTTTTCAGTCCCTACCCGGTTCCTTGTGTTTTCAGTCCCTACCCGGTTCCTTGGGTTATCAGTTCCTACCCGGTTCCTTGTGTTTTTAGTCCCTACCCGGTTCCTTGTGTTTTCAGTCCCTACCCGGTTCCTTGGGTTTACCTTATTTGGGGTTTTTAACCCGCATCTAAAACTGAACATTTCTTCATCATCTTCTCTACACAGGTATCTTCAGGTCTACAGGTTACTGTACTAATTACTTTTGAGGATCCCTTAGTTTCATTACTAGAAAGATATAATAATAACAATAATAATAACAAATATTAAAAAGTCGCATCCCTTTAAGGTGATCCCGTGGCTGCCGCTTCCCAGGTTGTATCGTAAACTTGGGTGTGATCCCTGTCTACACGGCAGCTAACGGTTGAATGGCTTCTGACTGGCACCCACGAACAAAGATATTGACTAATAGGGAGACCACCAACATAAAGCTGGATAGCTCAGTTGGTAGAGTGCTGGTACGTTATCCGGAGGTTGTTGGTTCAAGTCCCGCTCTAGTCAATTTTTCTTTGTTCAAACTCAAACTAATTAAAAATTTACCCAGTCAGTTTCCCTTGTGGTTTATTACTCGATAATAATAATAACACTCAGAGATTTAGAAATACAAAAATGTCAGAAGCGTTTACCAGTTTTCGTGATCGCAAGTAAAAAAACAAACATTTAGTATGACACAATGAAATGTTTTCAAACACATTCAGTTGATGACATCCAATTCTTACTTTAATAGGCGTGACAAATCTTGAGCCTCTGATGGTCGCTATGGTAACCTGACTCTCTTCCAGCTGCTGGGTGATGTCGTCAGCACCAGCGATTATCATGAAATCTCTATTGCTATGAGCTATCAGCCGGAAATCAGTTCCCTGCCAAAGGTCAATCACCTATGAAGGAAACAAATTGATAACAGCAAGATATTTATTTCCAACCCAAGACTTTTATAACAAACTGTACTACCTACCAAAATGGGGTCTTGAGTGTGAGCAAAAATAAATAATAATATCAGTGGTGAGAGTTTCTGCTGACCAATAAGTCTGAAATTTGGATCCAGATCTTAGGAGGTATGTTGAAATGACGGCATGTCCACCTTTTGGTAACCCCTGGAGTTATAGATTCCAAGGAGCTTTTAGGAACAGTAGGCCTATCCTCAGTGCTAGAGAAGTAGACCAAAGTGCATAACTTGTTTTATTTGGAAAGATATACAGCAAACATTTCTTTTTACTTGGCAAACTTTTTTTTAAATCTGAATTCAGATAAAAGTCAAAAATTTCTCATCTCTGTAATATGCAGTTCATATGCATATGCAGTATGAACAGTCTCATATGCAGTCTCAAAACACTCATCATTTTAACGACAGGTAGGCAGAATTCTAGAAATTTGTTTGCAAGGTCATGTGGCACAATTTGCAGCCATTTATACCAACAACACTGGTGCAAACTTTACAATAAGAATACTTTATTTTGTTTACGTAATTACAATACACAGGAACTCTGGGTAATGTCCCATCAAAGCAATCAAGGACCCAAGTGCCATGACCAAGACCTGATCCCACACTCTTGACAGTGCACATTTTGTCATTATCTAGAACAGCATGCAAATCATTTTACAGCGAACACGCAAGTAAAATGTATTGGTGAAGTAGTCTATGTTAATGATATTGCGCCCTCTAGTGGTTGGGAATGAGGCAAAGAGCCATGTACAGCTTGCAATGCTTCATGGGATACCTTGTTGAGCATAATCTCCAGTGTTGCTTCATTACTGGCCTGGGTTGAGATATCATTGATCTTATCCTTGTACTCGAATAGCTGTCAAGAAAAACAAAACAAGATGCATTGTTTCACATTAAAATGAAAAAAGTAGTTTGGGCGGTTATAAAAAAAAAACACAGTGGTACCACTAGAGACACATCTAAAAGAGGCTGTCACATCTTTTTAGGGTAGATTTATTACAGCAGGGGGCAATTTTTGAAAAGGCCAGAGTAAACCCGGATCTTGGATCTTAGAAGATTATTGAGTCAACAAAATACATCAAGTTTCTTTAGTATGCAGTGAATAGGAAGACAATACACTGCAAAATAAAACACTAATTAATTAAGGGAGGAATGCAAAATCAAACAGGTGGGAACTTGAGGTTTGCCTCAATTTCTTTGTAGGTTTCTGGTGTTATCCGAGGTTCAACCTCAAAATATTGCTGGTTTAGTTCTGCATTAAGTCATGAGAGAAAACAACAGATATTTGACATTTTTTTCCAACCTGCAAGTCCATGAACTTTCCCAGTGTGAAGTTTTTATCTCTGACGATGTGTCTACCAATGAGATCTTGAATCTCCTGCCAGTGACGAGGCCTGAGGGCGGGGTTCCTTAAGGCCGTCATGATAGGCATTCCCTGTTTGAAGTTCAGTACCCGCTCCTTCAGACGGGGGAGGACCTCATTGGGCGGAAGACCTGACAACCAAGGAGAACAAAATTGCTACCAAGAACACGTCTGAATTAATTACTTAATATTTATTACTTAATATTAATTACTTAATACATGGTGCTGATTGGAAGATGAACAATTCAATCATACTTAGAACTATGTTTTAAGAAACTTTGCAAACTTTATTTTTGGTTTACCTCCGACATCTAAAAGCATGAATATACCTTCCTGGTATTCTCCTTAGAGGCTGAATTGAGCTTAACTTGTATTCATTATTCCAAGTAATAATAAAATATACCCTATTTCACTGTGGTATCCATCGCCAAAAAGTAATAGCACTTAAAGGTAGGGTCAGAGATTGGTTTTTGTCACCAAATGCTGATTTATAGGCCAAACTATAAGGACAGATACAATAAAAGTCACCTGTGGAAGTTTTAGCTGAATACGGTGTCTACTTGTTGAGATAACAGCAAAAAACTGTCACAATATTTTCAACAAGAATGTTAAATCCATCGGAGTTAGCGAGGTGACAGCGGGTTCAATCTCTGATCAAACATTCACAAATGGACACCAGGGAAATTTGAATCTCCAAAAGTGGCCTCAAAGCAATCTTTAGAGATTCAATTTCTTCAACAAACTTTTATACTGATTTCTTATCAACAGGGGCACCTCAGACCAAATAATTTCACAGGATTCTTACTACTATTACCATCTTCACAAAACTTATGCTTTTTTCAAGATCATTACCAAAGTATGACCCTACATTTAATGGTTTATTACGTTTAGTAGATTTGGGGTTTTTCTATGAAATTCCAATAATAGCTTTAAACATACCTTTTTCCAGCATGTAAACTGTCTGTGTAAACCTATTGACGTTTTTCTGCACGACATCCACGTTTAGTTTATCAAACTGTGTGGCTGTCCACTCATCTACAAGACGACTCCACTCCTCAGAGCTCTCCCATAGAAGACGACGAAGCTGGAGGTCACGCTCGACCTCTGAGAGGTCATTCAGGACTTGCTGGGCGCTGATACCGCTTTCTGCGTAGTCTGACATCAGAGCGTCACTGTAGCAACAATCATAATATCAACGTGAGTCTTTAAAGGGAATGTATACCATTTATTTTGGAAGAGTAAATTAATTCCTATCTTTTGAAGAAAAAAAAGACAGCAAGCGAATGTATCATGTTTTGTAACGGATTTTGTGCCGTTAAGGCTTATTTTGATTGCAGGGATCAAAATAAGCAAGACTCTTCAAATGCTGTTGACAAGACTTTGAAAATATTTCTCTTGAGGATTGGTTCTGGTATGAAATTTAATAATCAGTGAGCTTTAGGATTGTTGTAACACAAAAAAAAATGGGATCGAGACAACATGATGTTACTTGAATTTTTTTCTTCGTAATATTTGTTCAAAAGTTGTCGTCACACCTTTTCGATCTTGCAATGAAGCATAAAGTTTATGAAACTTTTTCACAAGGCAGCCATCTTATTGTTTAATCCAAATCGATAGCCATTTTCAAAATCATGGCTTCGGCTTCGGCTTTGACTCTGGCTTAGGGCATCATTTACTTGTTTGAAGCCCTGCATCGAAAGTGAACTTTTTCAAAAAGCCTAAGCCAAAACAGTGGTTCCAAAAAAGGCCAATATTAGTAAACCAAAGCTAGAAGGGAAAATAGTCTGGTACCTTCCTTGTGAGAGAAGAATTAGTACTCATGACCGAAACTGTACTTAGGTATCTCTACAAAGAAGGTGGAAGTGGTCGACGCGTCTACTTACTCAGAGAATCCCTTGAGTTTGGTCTGACGTGAGATGGAGCTACCGAAGCGATCCTGGTAGCTGGCATAGCTACGTGCCTTGGTAGTTAGAGTACTCAGGCCATCGTGTAGTAGTTTGAGGTTCTCTAGAGCAACCACGGCCAGGGTGTCTGAGCTGAGGAGGATCGGCTCTTGTACTTGATTCCGAATGTCATATGCTTCAGCCTGTATTCATGAACAAAAACAGACCCATTCAAGTAAGAATAATAAAAAAAGCTCTCTTAAACCATCATCAGGTCTGGAATTACACAGAGGCCATGGCCTCTGTTGCCCCTGGTCTTGGCCTTGGTGCCCCTTTCAAAAGTTTCCCATAACCTTTGCAATGCAAGTACCCTTTACAAAATGAAAATGACCTTGCCCTCTCACAGATTAAACTCTAGGTCTGGTACTAGATAAATGAAGTAATAAGGAAGAGATTATCAGATGATATAAACTTACCTGTAAGGCCTGAATATGACTGTTGAGGTCATCGCTAAATTTACTGATGTTTTCATCTTTCTTGGCTTCACAGTAGATGATCACAGTCTGTATTCAAATATATGTAAATCAGAATCAGAAATCATTCCTACCTCCATTAAAATCTTTGTGTGCTCGAAAAAAAAAATTATAACGAGACAGCACACAAAAATTAATATGTTTATAAATGTCATTGAAAAAGTTTTTTTTTTTAAGAAAAGGTGTTTATCAGTATATAAGTTGCTGTTTTGCTATGGTGCATGCTAAGTTAAACCAAATTGAATTGAAAATCATATACATGTTTCCATGTAATTTTCTCAGCAAACGTTTATTGAAAATCATTTTAAGCAAATAATCTTCAGTGGTCTAAGATTGACACTACAGAGAGTTAAGACAAAGACTGAAAGAAAAATCACCTCTAGTCCGACTCGCCGGTCATGTTCAATGAAAAGTTGAAGACAGAACCATTCAGAGCTCATCAGCATTTCCCCACCCCCCCCCCAAGAAATTGTGAGTTTGATCTATATTTGAACGTATGTGGCCTGTATGACCCTTGTATTAGTATTATTATAGGTTTTCTCAAGCAATTTCTTTTTTTACACATCAAAGCCAACCATCTTATCCATCTGAAAACTGACGCTTCGACCCTAGCAGAAAACTCTGCTAGCTCCTTTTGATTGGTAAGCAGTTTGCAACAGCTAATTCTATTTTCTCATGAAAACTTAGTTATAAGAGGAGAAATTACATCCAGAAAACTTAAGATTTTTTATAGTAATTCTGACAATCAGACTGGCAGAAACATTATAAAAGGATGTTTTTAAAAAGTTGAAATATGTTTGCCTATTAATGAGAATGAATGTTCGATCAACCCATTACAACTGGGAGTGGTACAGACGAAACTAAATGAACAATGGGATGCTTTTAACTTTAATTACAAAACAAGTGTAGCTAAAAGACAACAGAATTCTTTTTGTTTGTTGAATAATGATCTGCATCATCTTTCAACTTCAACCTAAATTCAGGCGTTCAGTTGAATGAAAACTTGATGAAATTCAGCGAGAAAACTTTTGAATCGTATTCAGAGAGGTAGCGAGACCTTCAGCACTAACCTTCAGATGTGTGAAACTCGGCATCAGTGTTTGATACAATGCCAGCTCCTCCGGTTGGATCGGCATGTTGAAATTCCTAGCAATGGTGAACAGTCTGGTAACCACCAAATATTCCTGGTCCAGCTTAGGCAACTCTGATGATGTATGCGATAAGAAGGCAAGGTGCTCTACGAACTCCTCTACAGACTGCGGCACATGATCAAGTTTCTTGGATGCACCCTTGTAGGTAAAAACGACAAATATTTGTATTCATAACTAAACTTTAATTATACCCAGAGCAAAATTGATAAAATAAAGCAAGGTAAAAGGTAAAAATGGATCCAGTTCGAAAACAAGAGTCTTGCACCCACTGGAACTTGCGGGACCATTCCACAAGTCTAAGTTTGAGTGCGCAACTTTACCCGACTTACACGCGTAGTCACATATTCACTTGAACAACTCATTTGGAAGTCTAGTCAACCACCGGTATGGTGTTCAACACTTCCAGTGCCTTCCGCCATTTTGCTATAGCCTCACTGGTTCCCTTCTGCACTTTACACGGGTTAGCATGAAACAAGGTTACCGGGACCAGGGAAGAAACCATGGTCCTAAGCCTGGTTCCAAATGGTTGACCACAGTAGTCAACCATAGCAAATCTTCAGCTAACCACCGTGCGCAATCGAAAAAACGCTTTAAGATTTTTCAAAAAAGTTGAATCGCCAGGACGGAAATGGCAAACATGTTTCCCTTGTGGTAAATTGATCTTGGGTAAAAGACCCATCACTCCCATCTCCTATCCACTGAAAACTCTTAAACCATTGCCTTACCTTAATAACCTTAATCAAGTTTTCGTTCCTGTCGTTGGCAATAACTGGTAGCCGTGCTTGGACGGCGTCTATCACTTCAGTAGGGTACGGCAGACACGACTCCTTGAAGTTCTCACCTAGTACTTGGATCATGCTTCGCCGACGCTGAATTTCCATTTCATTCATGGATCGAATCTGGATAAGCAATGAAATGCACTCGATATGAGGATCTGCTACAGAATCCCTTGGCTTGGGTTCCAATCCCAACCAAGATACATTTTTTTATTTGATGTCAAGGGGTTTTCCCTGGTGTTTATAGCAGTGGCAGTGTGCTGCAGTACCTTGTAAACCCTTATAAGGTGCTACCTGAATCAGTCTAATAATTCAAAAAGTTCAAAAACTTTTTTTTGTTTTAATGTTTCTCTTAGTTCAAACACCTTGAGTACCTTATTGGTAGATATGTGTGATGTTTAAACCACGGATCACACTTCCTGTGAATCCTTCCCGCGTAAAAATTGGAAGGGCAGTGCATACCGATTGTTGCTTCACCAAAATTTGCTTCGGATTGGCATTGGAAATCGCATTCGCAGGAAGTATGAACTGGGCTTAAGACTCTATTATTATTAGAACTTTTATTATTACCATTTCAGTGTGAGTGGAGAGAACATGGTGAAACTCTTCCGATGTCCAGCTGCGTTTGCTCATAGAGTGCTCAACATTCACTTGACGCGCTGAATGCACCATCTCACAGTACGGCTCAAAGTTCTGGAGAAAGTTTGTAAAGAAGGAATTGACGAGTTTTTGAAATTATCCAAGTTGTAATATTTCTTTTTATAAAAAAGAAAGAATCCTTTAACAGCCAACATTGCGTCTCTTCTGCAATCCAGTAGAATCCTGCCTCATCAGGCTTTTCATTGTTATCATGTCCTAGAGAAAGACAACTAACCATAAATTGCTTCTCTCCTACCGGGTGAACAAATGTGGAGATGGAAAAGCCAGATGGGAGTAATGTGACTATAGACTCTGAGTGCTCATTTACCGCTGACGGTTGTATGTTCCCATGGAAGTTGAAAATTGAATAGGTGGTCGAGTTGGCGTCGTGGTATCTTTCCTCGCCTTCCACCTCTTGGACCCCGGTTTGAATCCCGCCGAGGGAATTATGTGGATTGGGTGTCAGTCCCTACCTGGTTGTGCGGGTTTTTCCTGAAATAATTCTCCGAGGTTTTCCTCCCACACCTAAAACTGAAACTTCCTTCTTTGTCTTCTCTCCATTGGGTTCTTGGCTAGTATCCTATAGTGATTAAGTTCGCTTTTCCGAGAGTCATTGGCTTCACAACCAGAGTAAATGAAATGCATCGAAATACTTTTTAGGGAATCATTTTACTTATTATAATATAGAGTACTGAAATCATTTCATCTCATACCTTACTATACGCAACAATAGCATCCAAATTCTCAACAACCAGTCTGAGAGCGTCATGCACCATTGTCTTGTACTCTGGGTCCTCACCAAACAGCAGCTCCAAGTCTGGCCACGGCCTCTTCTTATTCTCATTCTCATCCTCCATTGGCATAGACAGCTTGAGATCATAGCGAGGCGATGACCAGAAGACAGAGAGGTAAGGGTCACGCTGAAGAGCTCCGACCTGACCTACAAGTTTAAAAAAACAATAAAAACTTATATACGCCATCTTCAATGAACTTTACCAGAACCTGTACCAACATTCCTGTATAGTGGTGTGTTTTTTTCCTTTTGGGGGTTTGAAAAGAAAATGAATTATCATAGCATTTGTTGTAAATGTTTCAATACATTTTTTACAGGTTTATATTATCAAAGTGTTTCTTGGAAATTGTGAAGAAAATCCTTCTTGGACCAGTATGTAATTCTTCTAAAACCAATGACTAACCACACTCCTTTTAATGAGAAAATTATGTCAAATTTGAGATTTTGAATAAAAATGAAGTCAACTCTGGCACTTACCAACTGTGTGTTCCAAGCCTGCTATGACACCCCTAATCTTGGACATGAACTCTGCTGGAGTTGGTGCAAGACTCACAAACACCTTGGTGTTGTCAACTTTCTCCTCTGATCTTGGCGTTCTTATGAAGAGAAGAGAAGAGGAAAGCGATTTTCAAATTTAAATACTCCATAAATTGAGGATAAATGTAACTTGAATTTAGAAACAGGGTCATTATTTATTTACATTTTGGTAGATGAGGAACAGAAATTTCTAAGAATACAACAAAGCTTGCTTATGTACATCAGGCATTTAATCTTAAGCTAGTGATCTTTGACCTGTTGACATTGGGTCATGGTTTATGACCTTTTGTACACTGACCTCTGTGGGTAAGCATAGTTCTTCTCCTCCTCATTTTCCTCAGTAATGACTTCAATCTCTTCCTCATCTTCTTGAGCTTCAGCGTTGGAATCTTCCTCAGTGTCGCTCTCATCTAGTGACCAAAACATTTACAAAACATTAACAAGACAAACATGGACTAAATATCAAATGCAAACCGCAATGTGAACAGGACATGAAGGATGGCCTTCCAGTCAAGGACAACCTGAAACCACTGTGATGCTTTATCAAGAATGGCCCAAAGGTCCCCCATTTCATTGAGCTGCTTAAACAAACAAATAAGCTAAGCACAAATTTGGCATAACAGAAAAAGGTTACCAGCCAAAATACCATGTCATGTATACCATTTGTGAATGGTTCCCAGCTTTCTTTTTCATGAGCAGAAATTTGTTATGCAAAACCTTATGCTTGAAGCGGCTCTGCAAATTTGGACTCATATTCGAAGGGTTACCTGAAGCACGTTTCATGTCCCATTAAGATATCTGCTCAAAAATGCTAAAATTTCTAGGTTCAAATCCCTTCCTAAGGTGTCTGTGGGATTTTTTTCCCACTGCACTCGGACAGAACACAGCACACTTACATGTATAACTACATTGGTGAAGGACAAAACCAAAATGTCAATATTCCTGAAACAAAAGTTACGATACTAATTTGTACAAGTAGTAAAGGAAGAAAATGATGTTGCAGACTAACCTGAGATCTCAGAGTCGCTGTCACTGCTACTGGACAGAGGCTCCTGATCAGGAAATGTCACGTTCTTTTTCTTCAACGAAGAGCTAGATTTACTCCTGCTGTCCATTCTGGAGCGAGAAGATTTCTTAGATACGGACCTAGACGATATCAGAAAAACAAAAGAAGACCAACATGACACAAAACAAGATCTGTGGTCTGGTAACAATTAAAGGTTACAGTGAAGTTTCCTGTCCCAGTGGTTTCAGTTCTCTGGATTCCAATGAAACAGACTTTCATAAAAGGAAAACTTGACTCTCAAAATTGTGTATGATCACTTTCATTGAAGTCTTTCAAATAAAAATGGAAAATGTGCTCTTCAAAGTTTTCAATTTAATAATAATAATAACTGCGCTTCAAGGATGTCTTGAAGAGAGATTTGGTCGACTTCCAAATCCCCACCAGGTCATGGCCAGAGCTGGGTAGCCATCGATCCAGCTGGAGGTTTATGTTGCACGACGGGATGAGACATGATCACCAACAAACTGAGGAGAGGAAGATGTCCTTGATGGATCTGTGTACATGGGACATTGTCGTACGCGTCAGATGTCTGCCAATAACCACCACTGTGTAGTGTCTTATGAAAATCCTTAAAGTTCTGAACACAAAGCTACAAAAGTAAAAGTACAATCGCTGCTGATCAGGGGTCCAACTACCAGCCTAAAAACCTGCCAGACTCGTGTTCTGATGCATTGTCCAACGTTCTGTACAGCGCCCTCTCTGTCCCCCCTCCCCTGACCCGTATTACAGAAACTTACGTTGCTCTTGAGCTTGCTCTGTGCTTTATTTCAGGAATGTTGAGCACAAGCTGTACTTCAAAGACGGGCTCTGGGGGCATCTCAACAAACTCTTGCTGCTTGATGTCTTCTAGAACCTAAAAAAAGCAACCAAAAAAACCAAACAGTAACAATGGACTTTTCAGATTTATCCTACAACATTGTTTGATTGAAAGTAATTTAGGTCTGTGGTAACCCAAGGGTGTTGGGTACTTGGTTGCTCGCATGCCAGCTTGTGCCATTGTCATCTTTGATGGACATATATGAATGAAAAAGTGGGAATTAAACAAATATTTTTGATTATTTTTTCCTCCTTTCTTCAGGGATTTTTTGGGGGATCATGGAAGAATTATTCTTACACTAGAATGAGCAATCAAAAAGTAGGGGGTGCTGTGGTATATTCCTGCACCCTCATCCAAAATGGTTGAGGGTGCTGCATCACCCACATCAACACCCCTTTTGGGCCTGAATTAGTGTGTACTTAGAGCTTCCCAAGTCCTGATAAAAAACATCCAGAGGCACCTCAGGTGTACATCACATGACCTGACCACAACCAATGCCTGTCACCTACCTGGTCAATATCCACAGGTGCTTTTTCTACTTCCTGCTTGTCAAAGTCAAAGTGGAGAGTGTCATCTTTCTTGGCAGACGCCGGCCTGGATCCATCCCCATCCTCCGACTCCACCAACACTTGCCTCCTGGAGAAACCTATTGGAAAGAGAACACATGACATCTAGTGTGAAAAATTGGTTTGTCTTTCAGCGAGAACCTGTAAACATGGTAAAGGCATTCTCCTGATGATGAACGGAGCATACTGTTTGAGATGTCAAGTGGACCTCTGGTTCTTTTCGAAGAGATTTAATACATGGTGTCAAGGCAAAACTCAAAAGCTCTATCACACAAGAAAATCTTAACAATGTGCAATTAACCCTTCCACTCATCACATCTAGTAACAAGACAATGAAACGAGAATCAAAAAAGCTTGTAAAGTCCCTCCTTCGCAGCACCGATTTAGCTTCTTGCACCACATTTTATTCTAAGAATGATCAAGATTAGCAATTCAATAAATTAAAAAAAACTTTCAGGTGTTCTTTTATTTTGCTTCATTTGTACTCTGCATTGTCTGTTCTTTTTTCCATCCTGCGGAGTTATGGGGTGGATTTTTACCCAATCCGTTCTCTAGTCTGGATTTTCTTGTATGTACTTTTCACTGGTTTTTATCATTGTGTTTGCTGAAATGATTAAATAAATAAATGTCCCCCCAGCATGCAAACGCTCCGTTGACTCCATGCACCAACATCACACACGGCAAGCTCACCAGTTTGGGAGTTAAATTGCAAGTACAATTATGGTAAGCATGGTGTCGCCAAAAATGCACACTACACTTTGTAACATATGTGCAGTAACTTCCAAAATCAGGCTAGGCTTACCGGATGTTTTCTTCCTCGGTGCATAACTATCCCCATCCCTCATGTCATCATCCCCATCTTCAGCTTGCTTCTTGGCCAGATCGTTGCCAGTGGTGACTGA
Organism: Pisaster brevispinus; assembly: GCA_023634235.1. Taxonomy (NCBI): domain Eukaryota; kingdom Metazoa; phylum Echinodermata; class Asteroidea; order Forcipulatida; family Asteriidae; genus Pisaster; species Pisaster brevispinus. Next base: position 21,047,619 of record JAMKCF010000009.1, on the reverse strand, counting down.
GGTGCTGAGGAACCCCTGGAGGGAGCGGACGGCCGTCTTGACCAGACGATGAAGCATCTCCAAGACGAGGTAATCTGCTGCACGTAGAAAGCTGCACAGGCGACTTAGGATGCTACGCCATTCTGCCATGTCAGTGTACGATGGACCAGTTTCTAGAAGAAAAAATTGACATTTTGCCTTAACCTTCTAAGTTTGTCAGTAGTATGCTGCCACTTTCAAAGTTGAACAAATATATGGACAGAATGTTATGCCTTTCAAAAATGATTTAAAAGACATCATACAAATGTAACATGGTTTGAGGGTGGACAGTCGATATTAAGTTAACGAACTAGTTCCTGAGGTGAAGCCATGGGAGCTAGTTTGTAAACTTCCGAAGGGAGCTAATATCAACAGTCCATCCAAAACTAACCATATTATATTTGCTTTACTATAACCTCATACATCTCTAGTCGGATCTTTGAGCTCGGGAAAACGCGGATTGGCATTGACATGTGCAGACATCTTTTCATGTGTATGCCTAGCTAGCTAGGGCAATGGTCGGGAATGTATACTACATCTGTGACACAGTTCCTCGATTGCTTTGACCCTTGCACATCTGACAGTCTTCTACACATACGCGTTTACCCTGTGCATGAATGCTCACGTATGCGCTTGGTAAACAGCAAAAAAATAGCATCTAGCATGTGATGGTGATTGGACCAAGTGAGAATTTGGCTCTCAATCATGAATATGTATGAGGTACAGTAATAATCTTATAACCTCCAGTTTAGACTGTGGCATGTTTTACTCCCCTAGTACTATACAAACTTTCACTCATGATATGACAAGAGCTCAATTTCATAAAGCCTGTAAGCACAAAAACTTGCTAAAGACAGACAAATATTGCTTAACAAAAACAGGTTACCAGCCAACACTCCGTAAAGTTTACATTGTTGCCACTGGTACCCCGCTCATTTCTTGCTAAGTAAAGACATTTACTAAGCAGAATTTTCTGCTAAAAAGCTTGATGAAATTGGGCCCTGTACTTGAATAGGTAAAGATCATACAACAATCTTGAAACTTCTCTTTTTTTCGACATAAATTAATGCAACTCACTTTTGGGCTTTTCTCCTGGTTTCTTGGCTGCTGATTTGTTCTTGTTTTTATCTAGATCCACCTTTTTGGTAAGTGGACCCGAGTTGGGATGCAGTGGCTGCGTGACCCCCTCCATCTCGGCAACTTTCTGCAAGATTTAAACAATGTACACATTTCAATTTACAATTTGAAACCTTCAAAGGTCAAGGGGTGATCACCAGTTTCTAGTAATCAAACGCAAAATATCCAATATGAGAATTTGTGTTTCCAAACAAAAACTGTATTTGATTATTGATGGAAAATGCTTTTGAAATTATATTACTTGCTAGGAGAAGCTGCTGCCACATAAAACCTATAGTCATTGCTCTTGGGTTAAAATAATTAGTCACTGTATTCAGTGACTATTTGTGTGTGAATTACTGATAACAACAAATAAAATTTAAAAAAACATAAATTCATTTTAACAACTACATGTTTTATATAGTGCCCAACACTGTCTCAAAATGAATCACATCTGAATGGGGCTAAATGTGTGCAGTCAAATCAAAGGTTTTATGATCAAAAGCTCTTCATTGAGTTGACTGACTCTATGCCAAGATACAAAGATTTGTAGATCAAATGATTTCTCAAACAAAAAAGTAGAACTCTTTAAACTCTACCCCTTCAAATAAAGTAAAAAAGAATTCCAAAATCTACGGTGAATTTACCTTTTTATCTCCATGGCAAAAAAGATTTATAAGGCAAGGGAACTATGAATAGATTTAACAATTCAGCGTCCATTTATGCAAACATAAAACCAACCAAACTGGCAACCTTACCGCGCAGCATTCAAATGCAAGTCTGACAATCTTATCCCTCATGTGCATGAGTTTGAGCAGGGCTACGTCACACTGCTCTGCTTGTTGTTGGCAGAATTTATCCAGAGTCAGCATGGTGTGCGGATCCACCTTGATCAGAGTGATCTCCTTGTCACCGGTACCCTCACCATTCAAGCTACTGCAGGCTGCCTCACACTGGCTCCGGATGTGAAGGAGGCAGCGTTGCAGAATCTCATTGGCAGTGAAGAGCTGACGACCCATGACGGCTCTTGGGGTTGATACAAAACAAGAAGTCATTAAAAAGGTATTATACAGGATCGGTGGAGCTGACAAAATAGTTGCAGACAGTGTTTATGCTATGTGTGATCAACCATCTACATGAAATAACAAAACTTGTGAAAATTTGGGCTAAATTCGTTGTGTGAGTCAGGAGAAAATAGTGAAAAACAATACACAATTTTTAACATATTGACCTAAACTTTGGTTGTAACAACCAAAATCAGCTGTTGTGTTTTCTTAGGTTTACAGATAAAGTTTTCTTAAATATGACTTCATTTCAGAGGGAAGTATTTAAAAGAAAAATGGTTCTACTAGTATGAGCTTCATAGTCGATGAGCTCTCAGACTAAAATTTGACAATGATGTTTTTTATCCTTGAATTATTCATCCCAACTCACTTGCTGCTTGACTTCTTGTGCGCCCGCACGTTATTCTTCCACATCTTGAATGCTTTCCAGATTCTATACAAGAAGACAATGGCTCTTAATTAATTCTGGCATTAATTAACTGACTGCAAAATGACAATCACTCCCCTCACAAAGTACATGTATTAAACAAATTTAACATTATATCACTGTGTACAGGTGTAAGTGCAACAACACTGTATCTTCTAAAATAGCTTGTATGTTACATGCGATTGTGAAAGTGTAAAAATATCTCGGATGTACATAAAAAAAACTACTGCCATGGAAAGATGCCTTTGCTTGGGGCCTCTCTGGTGAGGAGAGATACATTATTACACAAACAAGTTACAACATTGCTGCACTGACCTTACAACATCTTTTTTATGTATCTCTTCCCATCAATAGAATAAGGTAATAAAATAAAACATTTTAACCAAAACATGCTTCAATGTTTGTACTTGTGAAATAATCATAATTTTAGATTTGACTTTAACAAACTTTTCCCCCAAAAGCTATGAATTTTTGCAACGAAATGTTCCTTGAAAACTAACAAGTGTTTTTGGAAAAAAGTATATATTGCATACAACTTACTCATCTATGTAAACAGATACTGAAGGGTAAACCCTCTAAAAACTGTTGTAATATCATAGTGTATTATTTTCAAGCAAACTTGAATCCTCGATTCTGATTGGTCAATCCATAGCAACAAGAGTGTGATATTAAGCTATATTAGTTGCAAGGCTCGTATCAAACCATGTTCTAACACGCTGATCTAACTCAGCGTTTGCGCCATTTTAAGCTGCGTGTCAAGGTTTTTTAAAGATAAATTCGTTATCACACTCGTCTGATGGGACGTAGGAGTAGAAGTGCTATATTTTTCTGTTTCCACTCGCACTTGTGTGATAACTAATAATAACAAAACTTGAGAATATGACAAGAAACTATACCTGAATTTGACAAAGACTGGCAGGTCAAATATAGCATGGAAGACACGTCGTTCATAAAGCCATTGCATTGTGGGTGTAAGCTCTTCGTACTCGTCATCACCGTCTTGAATACACTGCATCAACCAACAATCAAACTCATCTTTAACATCAAAAGAGCATTTTGTGATAGGCCATCAAGTTATGTGGACTGGGAGTTTCTCTGGTTCACATAGTCCGTCTATATCACATGTTAATACACCCCAAGTGACCAGTCACCAACCAATCAGTGCATAAACTCTATGAGTTATTTATCCAGTCAATTAAAAGATGATTCTTTTTATAAACAAGTAATCTTACAGGTTTAAAATCTATCAGCAGGTTATTTATAAAAAGTGAGCTAATCCTTTAAACTCCAGTTAATTTATTGATTTGTTCTTACCTGAGTAACTGAAGCCCCACTTGCTGTAAAGTACATCCTAGATGTTCTGGCTTCCTGCGGAGACACCACTTGTAGGCTATAAGGGTTATAGCGCCCCCTAGGGTTGTAACGCTCACGTGGAAGGGCGTAGACAAATTCACCTGGGTCTTCTGGCCTACCAAATAAATACTACCCCAGACACAGTAAAATAAAAAAAATTATTCCAGCAGGTAAAGATGACTTAAGTTTGTGTTAACACTACGAAAATAACTTCTATGAAACTACGTTACATGCATCTCAACACTCAACATGCCAACTACATCTAAGTGAGTTAGTGTCATATCTGATTAATACAATGTGGTCACAGGTTTTAATCTACAGGAGTGAAGCCATCGCTGACAAAAAGTTCTGAAACTACAAGACGGATCAACATTTTAGGTGGGATGTTGAAATGACGGCCGTCTTGCCATCGTTACAAAACCCCTGGGCTCGATTTCACAAAGCACTAAGAATAATCATAAGATGAGTTGTCAGTATTGCCATAGTGATTTGTATTGTGACATCAGACTTTGCTTAGCAGTTAAGATTGATTCGCATCTTAAGATTAATCTTATTGTTTTGTGAAATCGACCCCTGGAGTTATAGATTTTAAGGAGCTACTGGACTCTAAATCCTCAATGCTAGAGAAGTAGGTCAAAGAGCAGGATTTCTTTATATCTGAAGATACACAATTCTTTCACTGAGGCAGACTTAATAAAGTCATTAACTTTTCATCCCTGTATTTAATGCAAACATCCAATAGAGTATGCAAGTCTTGCGTGTATTTGAACATTTTTGGGAACCTTGGGTTCCCACTTACATTGCTTTAACGCGTGACGGAAACAAAATTGCCGCATTTAATGGGAGCCAATGCACACGACTTGTACAGTCTACCATAATGCTACTTCTCTGGAATTTTCTACATTAAAAGAAGTTTCCAGGTCACATGAGTATAAAGGCCTTTCGATGAGCTTAGCACTCTTGTGAGGGACCAGGGGAGATGGCCGAGGTAAATCAACTGATCGCAGCCGTGCAACTAAGGAATGTTTGGTTGATGCATATTCAGGGTGCATATAAATGTGCTGTGGAAACTGGTGAAAGGGTGAGAAGTCAAAGTCTAAACCAAGACCAGCTGAAAAGAAAATACACCAAAAAGGCCCCAAAACAATCAAGATTTACATTTCGTCAGAGCTAAACTCAGCATGAGAGTTAAAGAGGGGCTCCAAGGTTAAATTCAGTTTTGTGATGCATGCATCTTTCAAAAGATATAGTCCTCATATAAGCGGGAAAAAATTACAAGTCTCTAACCTCACGTTAAAATGGTATAAAATGCCATTTTATATTTACACTTTTTCAGAGCAAATTTGAAACATGAAGTCATCGAACAACAAAACCAAATAGGTCAGTACATTTCAAAAAGAAAATGCTCATTCCTGCATGAGAAACCTCGCTCCGCATATGCGACCCCACCCACACTCCTGTAACCATGGCAGCCCTGAAATGACACCCACGGGCCCAATTTCATAAAGCCGCTTACGCACAACTAATTTAGCTTTTAATACCAGAAAAAAAGTTACCAGCCATAATACCACACATCACATGTATCAGATGTGACTGGTTTCCTGCTTAGTTTTGCTTGGCAGAAAATTGTTCAGCGAAATGTTCTGCCCTTAGACAGCAGTATGAAATTTGGCCACGCATCCCACATAGACCTTATACTATAATGCTCTAATAATGGCCTTCGTCCCCCTCAAAAATGATCTGATTGAAACTTTGATTTTCCTATAGTGATGCTCTCTGAAATTCTCAGCATGACCTGGGTCAGAGACCCAAACTAGATACTAGCCACTACACCTGGTGCAACAAGACTATGGTTCTTCCCATGCACAAGCCAGCGTATTGGGAATACATGCAAAGTACAGGCCAATATGCGCAAATTACAGGCCAATATGCGCAAATTACAGGCTGATACGCACAACAACAAAAAACAACAAGGTTGAGATAAAATTCACAAAATTCATAAAATAAAACGATTTAAAATGCCCCAGTAAGCACAGTAGGGCATCAAGTAAAAAAACATTCCGAGAACCTTTCGAGAACATTCCGAGAATTGTCAGCATGCTCTGGCCAAACTTGCAACGTTGGGGTCCAAAATGCCCCCCAATTTTGACAAATCCTGGGGGACAACCCTGAAGACACTTGTTAAATGTGAGATCTATCAAAACCCTTAGGACCAAACAAAGTTTACCCAGCTACCTTTTATACCAATGCACCCTAAACCTACGACAGGCTACACTCTACATGATTTGAAACACAGCAGTCAGAAATCACAAGTTTGTCCACACTGATTACTATACCTCTTTTTTCCTTTTCATCTGGACCTCAATACTTTGCTAGATTTAGGGGAGAAGAACATTTCATCTTAAAAAAAAATAGGCATTTATTTGGAGCTTTTAAACATCATATCAAAGCACCTTACACTACCAATACCCCTGTTCATTGGGCCGTAGGTATTCCTGAGACCATCTCAACTCCTTTGGAGTATGCACCACCGGCAGCCAAATTGGCACACAGGCCGCTTGTCATTCACATCAACAATCTCTACCCTCCAAGGTACCCATTTACTCCAAGATGATGAGAAGCAATTATAGTTAAGTGTCTTGCTCAAGGACACAAGTGTCACGACCGGGATTCGAACCCACTGTCTAATGACTCAGCCATCAGAACTTGAGTTTAATGCTTTAGACCACTCTAACATGACTCGCCACATTTTCATTTTTACAAGAATCTTATTCAGAGGACACAAGGTGGCATGTCAACTATTTCCCCAAAATTGCTGAATAGCAAACAGCTACAGACGAACAACCTATATACTAGTCCACAGGTTATTCTGTTAATATCTTTCTTCAGTACAATTCAGCTTTCTATTTCTTGATTTGTTTTACTTCTAAATGCAAATTTACCACAAACTAAGCTAAACGTCACGCAAGATATAAGGCAACAATGGAAGACAAAATTAATGTAATAACTAAGAAAAAAAAACCTGAAAACTGTTACTCATTAATAATATTCTTCCAAATCACAGCCTTGTAGTAATTATGTCTTAAGAATATAACCTGTACCTTTGCTGGTTCCAGTAATCTGTCTTCAATTCCAATCATTTCTTTCTTGACCATGGGTCCATGTCTAGGTAGATCAACCACTAACTCCATGGCATGCCTCATCCTACGAAGGTGATAGCTCAGACTGTCAATCTCTGGAGCTAAAAGTCACAGAAACATGTTAAGACTGTCAGCACCCGCTATAATTCCCATCACCAACACCAATATAAAACACTTTTGACTCCTTCTTTGTCACATATGTGTTTACAATTGTTCAATAATTCAATTCCAAATTCTACTCCAAATCACTTATGAATTCAATTCCAGATTCTAATTCAAATTTACCGCTTTAAATTTTACTGGCGACTTTACTTTTTTAACTGAATGATTCATGGGCTTTGCCAAATCCCGGTGTAGCATAAAACGATGCTCTTGGCTAACTATGCGGCCTTCTGTACTCTCTTGCTCTTAGGCATAAAAGCCAATGTTCACTTGCTCCATGGAAGATATTTTATCACACACATCTTACAGCATTTCTTTTTCTGTATTTAAGCAAATTGGTGTACGATACTTGCAGCTGCTGTGGTGTCCGATGGGATAAGAGCAGACACCTACCTGTGTCATCAAATTTGTTGGTCTTGAGGTACATAAACACCAGCCTCGGATCTTGCTTCCTGGATCCAGATGGGGAAGAGGGGCGAGAGGCAGAGTCATCCTTGTCAGAGACAACTGAAGGATCGGGTGTAAACTCCTTCTTAGTCAGCTGCATTAGCAGTGATGTGGGGGCCACCGATAACTCACTGGTGACCCCTTCTAAATGCAAGTGGGCGTCGGAGTCCGTTTGTCGGGGTGCTTCCCTACTTGGAGTCTTCTCAGGTGTTGCGTACTCGGCTTCTTCATTTGTTTCTGGGTCACTTAAAGCTACTTGTGGTGTCTCGCTAAAACAAAAAGCAATACCAAATTTTTCAATTAGACAAAGTCCTACAAACTGAACAAATTCTGCAAGCAAAAACTAGTTAAGGAAACACAGAGCACACTTGGAATCCTCTTGGTTTAGTTGAGAAATGTGAGTAGATAATTTTTTTTAAATCCCGATTTTAGATGTTGTTAGCAAAGATAGTCAATAATAATAATAATAATAACTAGTTCTTATATAGCGCATTTCACAATAACGTCTCAATGCGCTTTACATTAGTGCCCTGGACATTGGGCCAATAACATTCCTGTAATCTTTCTCAGCTCCCTGGGGAGTATACAGCCCCGGGCTGCCGTGGCGCTCTGAAGGCTTTTTCAAACACATTATCAACCTCTACCCTCGCAGGTACCCATTTATACCCCTGGGTGAAGAGAAGCAATTATAGTAAAGTATCTTGCTCAAGGACACAAGTGTCATGACCGGGATTCGAACCCACACCCTGATGACTTAACCATCGAGACTTGAATTCGATGCTCTAAACCACTCGGCCACATGACACCCCACGAATCAGCACTGCCATGTAATATGACACCAATCACAATTAGGCACCAGAATATCAAATGCAATCAAGTTTCATGAAGTTTCATTTAGGTCAATGTGTTAAACCAATGCTAGGGGGAAACATTTAGGGTCTGTTACATATTTACAAATACTGGTAGGCCTATAAACCACTTTCATTGGCCGCCCTTGCTGAGGTCAAAGCAGTGGAAACGTGCACACGGGAAGTGCAAGCTCTCAGCCAATGATAGGTCTTCATTGATCTCAGTCAGGGCGCTGTTGGGATTGTAACATAAATATTTACATTTGGTCTGCTTTCTGCTGCTTTGGCTCTTCTTCGTGGAGAGACGACTTGCTCCCTTGTCTCTTCATTCGGATCCTGGCATGGTCTCGCTTATACATGGTGGTCCTTAAAGCTCCTCCAGGGCCGGGGACTCTAGAGGGGGGAGGTCGAGGAACCACTGTCCCATTGGAGTTGCCCTACAGGAGGGGATAAGACAAAGGGCATTGACAATGTCATCTGATACTCAGTGATGGGGTTAGAATCCTACTGATGCTTTGTTCTGAGGGCAAGGAAGTTAAAGGGCACCCTCTATAAGGGAGATGTGAATTTCTACCAAACATTTTAACAGGCACCAAGACAATGACTAGGGCCATGAAGGCAAATTATCTCTGTTGACTTTGTGAAGTATTAGGGATGAGTACGCTGTGCAGTAATGTGAAAACTGGGAGGTTTGCACATTGTTAAAGTTCCCGTTAAAACCAAACATTACCATTCATGTAAACATGGTCTGGATGAAAACAATGTAGGGATTGATTCAAATCTTTTCAAAAGTTGTATGTCTCATTTTTAATATAATATGAAATGGTTAAACAACAGGCAAAATCAACCACCCTTAAAGGGGCATGTTGCTTATGGATTGGGTGCTTTGGGCTATAAAAAGTCATTCTGTAGCCTTACCAAATTTTTGACTCAACAAAATGGCGGACCACGTTAGTTCATGAAGTTAAAGGAAAACCACAGAATATCAAGGGATTTTGTGTGAATCATTTTATTCTACTTTTGAAACATCTTTCAAACGCTTGTATTACCCAAAGTATCCAACCTGAAGGTAATGTGTTCCTTTAAGCGATAATTTGTAATTAACATAAACTTTCAGCTTACCATAAGCAATGATAGCACAGAAATGACTTTATTTTACTTACATTAACTCCATTTTGTGCTTTCTTGCTCTGCTCTCCTGTTGGACGGATGGTTCTATACACTTGTGCATCTTGCGGTCGATCATAAAGTCTTGCTTTCAGATCGAGGCCGCGTTTCTGAGCTGCCTTTGTTGCCTGAAAATATTGTGGTGTATCGGCAAACTTGACCGTCTTAGACGTCCGTGAGGGCAGTTCATCAGTAGCACTTGGAAAAAGATTGACCGGTGGAGACACACTGTCCAGGAATGCGGCTGAGACGGCATCAAATGGGGTGGTCTGATACGTTGCTGGAGCACTCTGAGCAGGTCTGGATCCAGTGTAGGGAGTGGCAAACAGCTCACTGTGGGCGAGTGGAGAGGTATCGCTGTAGCCAAGGTCAACAATTGGTGCAGGAGATCCCCCGACCCCAGACTCTGAAGTAAGGTCCGACTCAGAGAAGTGTGGAGTGTCCATGGCTAATGATGGTTCTGCATAATCAATCTGTTGACAAAAAACTACTAATTAAAATTGCAAAAGGAATACTTTCGGAATAGCATTGTTAATCAATAATGTATACATGAATTTTTTTTTTATTAAATGTAACTGTTAAATATAACTTCTTAGTTTATGTTAAATGCATCCTTTCCTCTCCTGTAGCTGGTGGTAGCTCTTCTGCTGTTTGAATTGTCAATATTTATAATAAATTATGAAAAATCACTCGCATTCACTTGAGATTTCTTGTGCATTATTGGCTTGGCATACAATCCCACTCAAATACAGCATCACATGATTTTTCTTTCTGCCATGCAGGAGACCGCCGTAAATGGAGGATGATCTTTTGGTCTTGGAACGAAAGACTGCAACTTCCAACATTTCAAAAGTTTATGAACTGAAAGTGTCTTGTAAAAAAATATAAATATAAATTAATTTATGTTTCTGAACAGCTGTCCCATTATGCATTCAAAAAACCTAAAGACACCAGCTTAATTTAACAAAGAGACAAAAGTGACCTTAGGTGTGAATCAATCTTAATTAAACTGCTAAGAAAAGTGTGATGCCCATACGATTGATAACTAAATAGGGACAAATTTCTGCATCCGGCCACCACTTTTTAAAGGGCTTTATATGACTTTTTAATGAATGTTGGACGAACTTTATTTCCCTTTTTTTTTTATATTCCTCTTGAGGAATTAGTAGCTGAAATGCTAAATTGTTTCCTTCAAAAGTGCACATTTCATCGCAAGGACGGAACTCTCGCACATTCATGCCCAAAGGAACTACAAATAAAATGGAGTGTAGCGAGCAGCGTGCTGTTGTCAAGACCACCATAGACCGGTAAGACCCCCCCCTCAAACAAAATAATAATAATAATACAATTTTCCCCCATGACTTTGACACTGACTAGTGACTTAGTTAGTAATAATTCAAAGTGCCTGTGCCTCTCTGCATACAATCTGTTAACCCAGCTGAACAGTTAAAGAAAATAATTTGACCTAAATTAAGAAGGGATCAAATTCTAAAGTAAGTGGTGACCGGATTCAGAAATTTGGCCCTAAATAAAAATTACTGATGATTGTGACAACTCATTAAGAATAAGATTAATCTATTCTGACTGTGTTTTGTGAAACGGATAGCATAGAAAAGTTGTTGAAATTGATTTTAAAATTAAATAAAAAAATTACACTTCAGCGAAGTCACTCTGATCTGACACTCCAGTACAATTGTCAATACAAACTTTAATTTATAAAACTTTACAGTTGTGCATGATCGTTGCAATGCAAGAAGTACGACTATAACTTTTTATGAGTTTGAGAAAGTTATGAACTAATTTCTGTCACGACACTGCATGCACTGATCCTGATGCAGACCATCGAGACTACAGTCAATATTGCAATGGGATTTCCTGTTCGAACTATGCCCGTTGCCTGAGCAGAACCAGTTACACCAGCAATGCAGCCGTGCAGTGGCACTGCACTGGCAGTTTTGTGCAACGTTCGTCCCGCTAAGTCTGTAGTGTAAATAGTATAATCAATCATGATCTAAATTCGTTTTTTGCCGTTTTCTGCATCTTTTTCCCGTTAACTCTCTTACCTAAATACTGGCCAAATTCCTCTCCTTGAATACATCTCAGAGAAGTTAAATTTATAGAAGGAGAACACAATACTTCATGTCGACTTTCAGTGCAACTTTTTACTTTTTTGATTCCGAATGTTTAGACCGCCATCTTTATTTCTCATGACAACTGATTGACCAGCATGCTTTGCGAAATAGCCCGTAATTGATGGTGGAACTAATGTTTATATTCTTCGCTCCGCCAGGACCAATGTACGTGTGTACATTTCGCGGCAAGAGTCGTGGTAAACAAATTAAAAATAAAATACCAAAATGATAAAATCCTTGAATTCAGAAAGACTGGAGCTGGATGCAAACTGCTTACTGTGTGTAAAATATTCTTTTTCTGGAGTATGCAATCTGAAATAAAATCACATATTGCTGTAAAATTAACTTATTCGTAAAACCCCACATATACTTTTCCTCTAAAAATACAGGCTTTGTGTAGATTCTTGTAATGCTAAACAGCGCTGAAAGAACCATCTAACTGCAGTCCTAAAAAGTGCAATCTCAAAATTGAGCACGTGGTGATTTATCACTATGCCCTGATTTGACTTCCACAACGAAAATTATGTTTGCAAAAATGATTTATTCTATTTCATTGTGATTGTTTTTGTTTGTTTGTTTTTGCATTTGTTTTTGTTTTTGCTTTGTTTTTTTGAGGTGGGGGGGGGGGGGTTCAAAATGTTCAAGTAAAAATTTAAATCCTTCCTGTTACTAAAGGGTTCAGTATATCAGAAAGACCGTTAGATTTTTATTTTCTTTGTAACCAGTACTTTTATTTCATATAAAACACTTTCACACGAAAGTAGTCTATTTGTATGAATTATAGGAAATGCATAGTACGGTGATGCACTTCACAGAAGAACGAAATTGATGAGAGATTGTGAAAAAAGAGGTCCACACAATGTAGGGACTTGAAACACTACAAAGACTTGCGTCCACACAGTGTTGACGAATGTCCACAGAGTGTATACAACATAGACCTGGGTGAATAATCCTGTTTACACTCTTCACAATTCAGACAAACAAACAACAATAGAGTAATTGAAATTTTGAGCAAGACAAAACAACTTTGACTCAGCTTTTTGGTTGTGTAGTGAAGCATTCATGTGCTTTATGTTTATTTCAACACCTGAAATCCTTGATATATTACAGTCATATAAAATTTTGTCATATTTAAATATATTTACATATACATACAATAAATAACCTAGTCTGTTATTTCACCAAGGAAAGCTATACGTTGTTGAGTAAATGGAATTTATTTGTCACTGTGAAATCAATTATTAGATGTCCATAGTCCATGACTTCTTAAATAAAAATTAAAACATTTGAGCATGCATAGGTGAACCAACGAAAATAAATTAAGTTTCCAAATAAATACATCTACTGAACTACATCAAACCTCATACAAAGAAAAAAGAAACAAAACGAAAAAAATAATGATTTCATTTGATTTAAGACAATTAAAATAACCATAAAATACCAACAATATCAAATATTTGACCAGTGCTAAATTACTATAACTATTCCAATATCAATACGCTTTTTTTATCATGGATGCCAACCTTCCTTACTGTCCACAATAACTTTGAGACAAAATGGGAAAAATTAAAAAGTGCAAAAATACAAAAGAAATTTAAATTCTCTATGGAATCCTTGCAGATATGTTCACTTAGTGATGTTATTTTTTGATTCAAATGCTGTGATCTTGCATTGCCTGTGCACACCTGGAGCAGCATGGTAGGCAGGAGCAACTACCAAACATCTTATGAAAGCTGACCTTCAAAATGTTCCACAGCAAAAGAGCGGTATAGTGGGGCCAAAAGACACTATTCAAAGTGGTCCTGCTGACTAGTCCACTGCTTTTCACAGCTACATGTAAACTTTTGCTTGAACATATCATCCAAGATTTGAGTTCAACATAATCACGTGAGAAAGCTTGCAGACTAGAGAAACTACAAACCAAATTGTTCATCTGGTTAGTCACTGAAAAAAAAAAAGGAACTCCACACTTACGCTTACGCCAAAAATAAAAGGTAAGTACCCAGATCTCGGACTAACATGTCAAATTTCACTTACAGAGTTTTATGTTTACTTGCATGTACTGACTATACTACAAGTGCAGTTTGGTGCACCGATGATGCGGTGATCGTGTAAGTGGTGGAACGTTTGTCATCATAATGGCATTGCGTCATTATTCCGGTTACACACCTATGTTCCAACACCCCTATGTTCCGACATCCCTATGTTCCGACCCCCTAGTGTATTATTTTCTTAAACCTAACCCTAACTCTAACCTTACTAGAGTGTGAATCACGAAGGTTGTTTCGGAACATAGGGTTGTCGGAACATATGGGTTGTCGAAACATAGATCGGTCACCCTTATTCCTGATGTTCTTTACAAAGGTTTCAAATAAGCATATTCATTAAAGTTCATAGGAGGTGACATAAAGACAGCTGGGAATGACTAACGATAGTGTACTTTTGACCCTGCCTACAGTACAGGGGGTTGAATACACCTACTTTGTTTAGCAGTCAAAATTGCTCATAGGTTCACAATTCATTTTCAAAAGAACTTAAGTAACTAAAAATGATGTTCAACAATAAATGCCTGTTTTCAATGAACATCATTTTCTTAAATTGTGTTTTCCAGAAACCACAACTTTCAAAAATTGTGTATAACCCGAAGATTATGTTTACACTTCATTCAGAATTAGATGAATTCTAAACTAAGTTTATGATACAGTTCAACACTGGTCACATACTAGTCATGAATCTAAATCTACTAATACAATTTTTTTTTAATTCCTGTGTTTTTATTTCTATAGTTTACTTTAGTTTTGGTTTTTATTTTTTCATTACTAGGTGTAGATTTACAGATAACCAAACCTATAAAAAGTTTCAGCCACGAATTGCACCAACTGATGTGACGTTAACAATCATTGTATAAATTGCCTAGAAAGCTGGTAGTTTCTTCATCTTATGCGGATGTTTGCCACATATTGACTACTGAGGCAAATACGACATCACTTCATTAATCAACTTGCTGTGGATTTGGCAGTAAATAACAAACAAACATTGAAGATATATGAGTTATTTAATAATTACACAGTCCATTTGTTTAAAAATATTAAGAGATTTGTATGCCACTTGCTAGTAAGATTTGAATGACGTCTGGTAAAATGCCTTGTTTGGTGACAAGTTATGGCTCAGTTTGAATTCCTCAAGACTAAATCCACTGTTGCTATGTCCCATGGTTAGGGGCAAGCTTTGAACACCCAAACACTATTTCCGAGAAAATGTGTTGCACAAGGATACCATTCTTTGCTGATCTGGAGGTTCCTTGTAGGTTTTGTCACTTACTACCTCAGTGGAGAACTAACATTTGTAATATGCAACTTAGAGCAACTTCAACACCTGGGAACTAGGTCTTGCTTTTTATTCTACTGCCACGAGTAGATGACGGAATTCAGGAGGCTACCCAGTACCTAGTTCTCAAAAGAACTATCCTGCTTATTAACTACTACCTGGGCGGAAGGTAGGAAATCGGCTGGGACTACTGCTTTCGCTTAGTGGATCGAGGGGACTTCTTGTTATAAACTTCACTGCCGCAGAGTGAGTTCACATTTCAAATATATAGTCTGTATATTTTAGTACTGAGAATTTTCAGTTCATTTCTGAATTTTGATGAAATTCAATCAAAACAGCATTGAATTTGATCTTTTGACTGGTGCAGAAATTCCTCTTTGGAATGTAACCTTTGGGTTGGTTTATGATTCAAATGAATAAATCACTAATAACAATATTAAAAAGCTTGCCCATTACCATGGGATAGAGCAATAAGTGCTTGTTAGTCTGAGCAATTCAAAATTGAGTTTCATTGCTGGAAAATGGTCTGAAATTAGGACCAACATGTTAGGAGGCATGTCCACTCTCTGGAGTTTTACATAGGGGCTGCAAGAACGAATTCAGGTTTGTGGTCCACTCATTTTGCAATAGATAGAGTCCTTATGAAAATTTGGAAAAATTACAGATTTCTGGTGTAAAATGCCCTTGTGTTTGATACCCTTCAAGTGCAATTTTTGTCAAAATCCAAAACAGGTTTGATGACGCCACATTTCAAACAATGGTCTGTACATTGTTATACAGAGAATTTTCAGTTAATTCCTGAATTCTGATGATATTCAATCATGAAACGGCACTGATTTTGTTTCAAATTTCACTCTAAAAGTGTATAAAGCCAAATGACATTTTACAGCATATTAACACGAGGCTAGATACTTGTAATTGTATCCCCACTTTCATGAGGAGTCTTTATATTGGAAAATGACTGCATCACAAAACTCAATTTGACCTTGCAGTTCCTTTTTTAAATTTCAAGGAGGTTCTGGGAACAGTATTCTAAGAACGAGTGACAGAAATCAAAGAGCATCTTTTTCTTTTCGGAAGAAAATTACCGATTTGTTTCACCAGGCAAACATTACAAAAAAGCCTGAATTCAGAAAAAAATCTGAAATTTACCATCCCTGCATTCAACAGTGAACAGGCAAGTCAATGTACCAGACACCGTTCAAACGTTACTCACAACTGGCTTATTGCATTTTATAATAATGTGTACTGCCTGTACATGGCGTGAAATTTACTCAATGCTGACAACATCAGTGATGTGAAGTCAATAAAGATCACTGTGTATAGATGGTAGATGATAGATTATCATGTAGTAATAAAAACTAAGACCATATCAGTAATGATTACATTTTGACACTAGTCACAAAATGTGCATTTTCAACATGTTACGTTCTGAGCCCAATTTCAGAGATCTGCTTAACAATTTTCTGCTAAGCAAAACAAAGCAGGAAACCAGTCAAAGAGGGTATGTGCCTGGTCACTGGTATTATGGCTGGTAACCTCAATCTGGTAAGTATATTTGTTTTGTGGTCAGCTACTTTTTGTTCTTTAAGCTGCTCAATGAAATTGGGCCCAAGTACCAAAAAGTGGCAGCAAAGCATTTTTTTATTTAGTGTGGGTGGAGATGACGCAGGAAAAAAATTACAGCTAGTAAAATGGTATCATAATTTGGGCGGCCAATCATCCTTACTCGTAGCTGAGAAGCTGAAATGCGAAGGGCACAGCTACGTGTTAGAGCCGCAGGCATTCAAGGGTGCCTTCGGCAGCCAGCCACACAGATCCATACATGACCGTGAAAGTGTTCGTTTTTTTCGGAGGGAGGAAAACTGGCAGACCCGGAGAAAAGCCTTGTGGAAGAGGATTGAAACAAAGCACAACTCCACTCACAGAGGGCCTTAGCCCGGAATCGAGCCACGGCCACAGTGGTGACAGGCGAGCACTTTAATGCACTAGCCACCCAAACCACCCCATGAATCAAAGGTTACATTTCACTTTTATCACTGATACTTTGCGTTCGACATTGTTCAGAATCAAAGATTCCAAGGACCTCAGCAATCAGACTTGTCTTCAGATTTCAGATAACGTGGCTAGTTGATTCTGGAATCTAGACATCTTAGAGAGGCATCAAAGGCCGTGTCCAAATTAAGCGAGTTTGGCTATGGCTACGGCCATTGGCTTTAGCAGCAACATTGAAGAACAGTAAGCCTGCCATAGCCACTGGAGAAGTCATCAGTTCTGACATGGCATAACGGTGAAGAGCTCAATGACCTAAGCCATTAGACTGGTGTACAAAGGAGTAGTCAATAACTCAATCCATCTATAGATGCAGATACAGGAGACTAGACTGCTGATGATTCATGAATACCCTGTAAGGCACCAAAGTGCAATGACTTATGTTGTTCTACTGGTTACTTTAACATAGTTCATTCTCCACATGGTGTTGATATAAGGAACTAGACTGTCCAAGCTGTCCACGATGATTATTCCCCACTGCTTCAGGGTTTGATGTTTACAGTTTCAATGTCACATTCTAAGACCATTCCACAATGCTACCTCCAATCCCAAACGTCGTCCATGTTATCGATGATGCTGTCTAGGCCCTCTAGTGACTGGATAAACTCTGTGTAGAATGCCAAGTCTGATGTCACTAACCTATAAAACAGTCAATGGGATCCATAGTTACAACTGTGCTCAAAAACGTAAACAAATTCAATCTTTCAAGGACTTAGGACATGTAGGAACCCAAAATGAAAATTTTTCTCACATTTTTAGGATCGATGCATACTTGTCATTTAAACTGAAATTATTATTTTCAGAAAACACAGAATGTACAATTCTCAAGAGACAAACTATTTAGTGCACCCACAAAATGTTGACATGCAGGGCTGTGCTTTGGCCGTTAAATCTCAAGAATTTGATTGATGCCCAGTAAAGATTCCCCAAAATCATGATGTCATTCTTACCCGTGCTTCGGTCCGCCATCATTTTTGACCTTTGACCTGATTAGTGCATCTCTGAGGTGGGTCTTGAAGGACACATTGAGTCTCATGAAGAGTACTTTGATCTGCTCAGGGGGAAGGAGATCAGCTATGGCCTCGTAGAGCTTCCGTACCCTCTTGCAGACCTCACGGAAACAGGTGGATGGCACTGGGGCTTTGACTTCCCACTAGCCAAGGAAAAATTAAATCAGAAGAGTTAATGTTGGGTTCAACTTATTAAAAAGCATCACATGAATTATTCACAATAGACAGGAGTGAAAGTCATTTCTGACAAAAAAGTCTGAAACTGGGATCCAGATCTTAGGAGGTACGTTTAAATGATGGCATTTCCACCTTTTGGTAACCCCTGGAGTTATAGATTCCAAGGAGCTTTTAGGAACAGTAGGCCTATCCTCAGTGCTAGAGAAGTAGATCAAAGAGCATGACATATTTTATTTTGGAAAAGAAATACAACTTTTTTTTTCACAAGGCAGACTTAAAAAGTCTGAGTTCAGATAAAAGTCTGAAATTTCTCATTCCTGCGTAAACCATTGCACACAGCGCGCGGTAATCATGGGAGACATGATTTGCATATTGATCATGTGCCAACGCTTACCCGCACTGGGAGAAATATGGTGTCGCGGACTCGCAGACTTACGATCTCCCCGTCTTTTGTTTAAAATGGTACAAGCCAGATTTCAAGCTTAGTTTGTTGGCCTTTGTAGCCCAAAATGTTGCACAAATTTTGTATTAACACAAGGATGTTTTTCATGGTTAAAATAATAAAAGTGTAGTTGAGAATTATATGTGTCCTGCTGTCATTGACTTCAACTGTCTGTTACATATTGTTTTAGGTTTGGCAGACTTTGGTAGCCATTTAGTCAATTGAATACCCAGCTTTATGACCGCTGGTTTCCATCCGGCTGTATTGAATGGTACATTCATGCACTCATGGCCCAATTTCATAAACCTCTTGAGCAAAAAATACTGCAAAGCAAACTTGTTTTTTTAAGGAAAAAAATGATAAGCAAGATTTTTTTACATTTTTTGTGCTTACAAGCTTTATGAAATAAAGTTCTGCACAACCAATAATCGGTGTTAAGCAAAGTTTGTACCAAGCAGCTATGTGAAAATTCAACTAAATACATACGTGGTTAGTAATGACAAACATGAAGGCAGCCTGTTCATTCTTGTTAGCCACATTTGTGCAACAGGACAGAGGTCTGGAATCGGGGGTTACACAATAACCCCTGAAAGGGACGTTACAAGTTTTCCAGAACCTGTTGTTGCTCTTTGTACGGTGAAACGAAGTGTATCAGGGCAGGTGTCTGCCTCAGCACACTACACAATGCAAAGTCGGGGTGGATAAAAATGTCAGCCATCTGGCTGTCAGCAAAAAATTATGGAAAATCCAAAGATGTTCCAGATGTTAAAAAACGTCAGCCGTAAGCCTGTCCAAAATATTTGTTTGGATAAACACGTCATCCAACGTGAAGTGGTTAAGATTCCTACTACACCTACCATTGAGAGTAACTGACGGAACGAGTCATCCATGATGTTCACCAACTTGTTGGAAATTTCTTGCACGTGATCATTATAATCCTGGGGAATAAAATATACAAGGGGGGTCAAAGTCAGGCAAAGACAGTCAAGAAATACCAGCGCGGCCGGGAACATTGAATGTACGTGTGCTATGGCTTCTGAAAGCACACCCACTGCTCTAAGTGACTTTGCCTTGTATTCTCTGTAGTGCTGAATACAGGCATCCAACTGCAGTTTGTCAAAGAAAAGAGGAAAGTGCCAGGCACAGCATGGGCCAAGTTTGCACAAGAACTATCGTTGCCCATAGTTTGACTAAGTTAGCCTGAACATTGTCTAGTTAATGATAGTTGGACAACACTAGTCAACTATTTGGAACCAGCCTACTGGCATGGTCACATCGCTGGTTATCAATAGCTGTTTTACTAGCACAGTGCAGAGTGGATCAGTTATCAGAAAATGATAACATACGTTGATCCAACATTTTTATGCTCGCGCTGACATGACATGACTAGAGTCGTTGGCACTTCAACTTCTGTGCGCTTGCCCTACCTAGTAAATAGCCACTAGTTAACCATTGGTCCTTGTGCAAACTTGCTCATGACTTTGCACTTGTTGTTCAACGTTTCATGGTACATCTGAGAAAGCAAAATTGAGGAAATCAGTAGTCTTGGCCCAACACGCCAGTGATTGATAGTGGAAAGTGTAACATGTTTGTAGTAAATCCTAATAGTGCGCCCTCTTACAGCATGATTTAACCTTGACCAGCTCTCATTAAAATCTTGATACAGCATTGGGTTAAATTTGTCTTTGTTTTCTCCCCAGCCTTTCCTAAGGAACCAATCAGTGTATGATTGCAGAAATAAATTTACAAAAATTATGATGTGACTTAGGGTCATGCTTGTCAATAACAACAATTTATGCAAATTTGTTTCTGCAATGATTGGTCCCCTATAGGACACAGGCTGGGGAGAAAACAAAGAAAAATTTAACCAAACGCTGCAGGAATCCTAAGACATTAATGAGAGCTGGTCAAGTTGGTTATATCACGACCTAAGAGGGCGTGCTATTCCCAATTACTACAAGTACAGTGACATACACAATCCACTATCAATCATTTACATTTTGAGCCAAGACTAGAAAATCAGATGATTAGCGGAAAAGTTGCATACAAATATAAACTAGCATTTACTTTAGGTGACACTCCAAACTAAAAGTCCATCAAATGTTCGTAGTCAGTAAAAAAACAAGTTGTTTTTTAAAACATTTACTACGAGTTGGAGTCAGCGGTACCTTTAAAATCTTGTCCATGTTCTTCAGTAGACCTTGCATTTTAGCAGGGAGTTTCAGAGCAAAGAAGTCTCTAACGATGGGAATAAATACAATGACAAGCTGAAGACATCGAGACGTCAAGGCTGTGAGGACAGAAAACAGTGACATGTCAACGGAATTACCACCGTGAGAAAGCTGCCGTCTTTTGTCTAGACTGCATTCTGGTTTGGGCATCATGGCAGTATCATCAAAATGCATCGTACAGATTTTTGTCTATGAATGCCATTTCTAAGATTCTAATGTCAGTGCTTTTTGTGAATTTTTTTAACAAGTTTGAATCATCAAGACTATTGAAAAATAATAAATAATTGTATTATTATCTGAAGTCACTAAAAATACACAAGCTTGACAATATTCAGATTGGTTGAAGGTTTGGACATACCTAGATTTTTGGTGGTGATCGTCTTCAGACCAACGAGTTGCAGCGCCCCGGCACCGAGAATCAGTTGACAAGATCTGGAATTAAACATCTATAAGGGGGGGGGGGCAATGAGAATTTATTAAAATGTTTATAGACGTCCTGGAATTTAGACTAAGACACCAGTGTGTGTTTTACAGGGCAATTCTATAGACCCACGATAAGTTTACCAAGCAGAACTCAAATTACTGAAGCAAGGCCCAATCTCATAGAGTAGAGGCTAGTTACGAAGAGAGAAAAGGAATTTCAGAGCACAGAGCAGGGACAAGTTCATCGAGCAGAACACAGGACAAGGGCCATCTTTGCAGAGAGAGGGATCAATTTCCCAGGGCACAGAGCAGGGACAAATTCATCAAGTAGAACTCAGAATAGGGGCCATTTTCACCGAAATAAGGAGCAATTTCACAGAGCAGGGATAAGTTCATCATGCAGAATATAGGTCAGAGGAAAGACAGTCTCTTGCTCAGCAAAAACAGAAAACAAAAGGATTTCATTAAATACAAATTATGCTGAAGCAAATTTCCTAGTGATACCAGCTTATAGTTAGTCATTATCGGAAGGTCATGAGATGAACTTACTTGAAGGATTTCAATGAGTCTGGTTAGAATGTCTGCAGTAACGGATGGAATGTCAATAGCACACTGGCAGTACTCAGCAATCATCTTCAAGAGCAGTAACACTGTCCTATATCAAATAAAGGGAGGAACACAAACCAAAAACATGTATCTTCACCCTGTTGTTCTTTATTGTGCCATTAAGTCGATATCAGTTTAACCCTAAAAGAATGTTAAAATCCCTTTCCAAATAGCCTTAACTGTAAAAAGAAGCCGGAAAATGTTGTTTTTAATTTTGTTAAGAATATATATGCATAAAAATAGGACCTTCTTTTTTCTAGAAAGCATTAACCCCAGATGCTATCCAGGGAGAATAATTGACATTCCCTTTTGTTGGTGGAACAGACTTATATTAATTGCCTACAAAATGTTATACATTAATTTCAATCCCCTACAGTTTGTTTGTTACACATTTTGCTTTGTACACCTCCACACTTGTGGACTGTGAAGACTAGCTAAAGTGTTCTATTTTTATTACTAGTCGATACTGGATAATGTGTTGATATTTTTCTTCCATTACAGATCGGGTCATAGTTCTGATCGGGAAAATGTGTAGTACAGCAGTTTTGTAAAACATAACAAGTTCAAACAGTGACCTCACTCAGGTCAAAAGTCGGCACTCACTGAGTACCCATACCGTTGTGCCTGGCATGTCAATATGTATACAATTCTTGTTACTTGATTTTACAGCTACATGGCAGAGACAAGTGGTCTGTGCAACTCACATCAAGATGTCAAGAGAACAAAAAAGGAAAAGAAAAAGAGACATTTGCAGTAGCTGTATATTCATCAGGAAAATGATTTTCCAACTCACCCCACAATGGAGTATTTCTGGTTTCCAATCTCAACAAGCTCTAGTGGCCGCCTCTCCCCACCACCTGAAAATAAAGAATAATTACTTGTCCATATTCCACAATACAACCCAAAGGGCGATTCTCAAACTTCATGAATGGAACAAGACAAAAATAGTAGCCACGTAAGTAAAGTCATTAGATTTATGCCAAAACAAACCATTAGACCATGTCTCAATGACTTTCGGCTACGGCTACGGCTGTTGGCTTACACTGCTGTGGGCAGAAACAACAATCCAGACATAGCCACAGCCAAGCCAATCAACCTGGAGAAGCTTTGCACTTACCACTGTCTGCTTTGACAAGGAGTGTCAGGGAGATATCACCTGTGTAGATAATAACAAGTATTTATTAACATTGTGCAAACTCCATATTTCAAATGTGAACCTATACTTTAGATGCATTCTTGAAGTGTTTTACTGTTTGGTCAGCAGTTATTTTTATATTCCTCCTTATTAGGACTCCTTTAAGTTTTTTATAGTTTCATGTTTTTTAGGGGTTCATGGAATTCTTGTTTATGTTTACAGTTGTTTTTATATATTTCAGTATGTTTATTGGCTTCTTGTTTGACATATTTTTATCTGTAAAGCGCCTTGAGCGTCTTTTGAGGCAGATTTTGCCGCTATATAAATGCTTTTTATTATTATTATTATTATAATAAATGCTAAACATAATCGGAGTGCATTTTTCAGCCAATCAAAAACAGCAGAAAAGCTTCTTCTCTTTCAAAAAGTGTGAAGTATTTTTATGTTTCTGATTTTGCTTTTCTTCCAGATGCTTTACACAAAACACCGGATCAATAGCTTCACGTCCGATCCATTATTGAAGAAATGTCTTAAGAAAATTTGAAGATTACCTCTGGCCATTGCACTCAAGAGATCTTGGAATTCCGCTGGGACTTCAGCTTGTTTCCATCGCTCACTATCTAATATCAAACTAAACATAGACGGAAACAGATACTTATAGTAACAGTAACCCGAGAGGTGTATATAATCTCATTTCAACAGGGTCTGGCATTTGCTGATGTTGTTAAAAAAGCTCTCAAAAAACAACCTGTAAAAGTTTTACTGGAAAAAGGGGGCTAACGGTTTTGTGACAACAGAAAACAGTTGCATTGTACAAGTTTTGGGGTTTTTTGCACTTTATTTCAATTAAATGGCCAAGCAATAAAAAAAATTATAATGCATTTATAAATTTTACCTTAATTTGGTTTTCCTTTCCTCATGGAATCTGCTGATGAACTTATTTGCCTGTAAAACAGAACATTTCAAACAAATTGAAATGTATAATACTAACAGGTAATGATAAACAAATATTGCTCACAAAATGATTATGTTTATTCATTTGACCTCCAATGGGCAATGTTTGAGACGATAGCGGGCGTCCCACTCACCGGTCCTTTTCCATTGTTCTCAGCAACGAGAGCAATAGACATATGACCTCGACCTATGACCTTTGTATGACCTTACCTGGTTCTGCAGACCCCCTCTTAATGAGGTGCTTCTCCTCTCGCAGACACTCTCACACTTTCCAACAAATTTTTCTATTGCACGTGAAAGAGACACAAACTCCCCAGAGCTCAGGCGCTCTAAAAATCCATCCTGAGAGGAAGAGAAAAGAATTTTGGGCAAATTAATTTCTTTAATATTAAAGCCATGTCACACATTGTCATTTTTTTCAGGCAACTTGGAAGGCAACCCAATGCACTGTTGTACAAGGAACGCTTTGGCAGCACAAGAGACATTCTTCTAGCTGTGACTCACTATCCCCAGAAATATAAAGAAAAAACTGAAATGTGAGTGATGAATTTCCTTATTACAGATTGCCTGGAACTGGTTGCCTGTAAATTGCTTCGTGTGATATGGCATTTAAGATACACTTCCTGACACGTCAAAACGTCCAATGTCGCATGTATCAGCCGGATACGCTAGCTTGTACATGGGGAGAACCCTGTTACACTTCATTACACGGAAGAGGAGTTCAGATGCACTGTAGAGAAAGCTTCATGCTAGAATGGCTTCACATGTCAATCACTTTCACTTCTCTACACTATAAAGGTGACACCGATTTACACAAAACTCTTCCATGCATAAGGTTTCCCCTCAATCACAGCCTGAATATATTTCTCTACAAAGACATCCACAGGTTTGTTCAAGTGGAATGCTAAATTTCAGGTTTTTAAAAAATTCCTTCCTTACCTTGCCTCTGACAAACAGTAATAAGTCCTGAACATACTCCTCTACGAAGACATACAAGGGTTTGTTTAAGTGGAATTCTGAATTTCAGGTTTTAAAAAAATTCCTTCTTTACCTTGCCTCTGGCGATGAGAAGTTTCAGACATCTGTCGTGGGCGTAGTCGCAGACAAACAGTAATAAATCCTGCAGAGACTGACTTAGCTTGCTGTGCTCAATGGGTGCTATCAGCACATCAACATCGTTAACGCTAACGTGCACAAAACAAAACAAAACATTCCAAAGTACATGAATAATAAGTACATGAATAATACAGTGTAAAATGTTACTCTTGTAATAGGGGTTTGCTCTTCATTGATGTGGTCAAAACTTAATGTATGATCAATAACTTCTGAGTTCAGCGGAATTTCCTTATAAAGAGGTGCCTTGGGGAAAATTCTTCACTCCAGCGCAGTTATCCTAATGAACAAACCATGTAGCTTGTTCCATTTCAATGAGCCAGCTGAAGTCATGAATATCGGTATTTGTCGCTAACTCGATTTCAAATTAACCATGCAATTCTCTTTAATATCAGAATGGCCTTCTGTCGTGGTGCAGCCATCTTCCATTCTAAGCACACTGCTTCATAGAGCTAAGTTGGGTGCCGACTTTTTGTCATTTTGTGATTTAAATCCAAATGCACATTTTGTTTTTCACTCGAACGTGCCTAGTCAACAGACTAATTCATAACAGTTTGACAATGTATTTTGTTTAGCAAACAATAGGATAAGCAAATGTTGGCATATCATTTTCGTGTTCATTTTCAATTATTTTCTACTATTTTCTAGTTATCTACTGTAGCAAAACCTACCGTTGAACAACTCAATAACTGTGACGTAACTTGTGAATTTGACTGGAGAAACAGTGCTCCAGGGTAATGCACACAGCATTTGGCCAGCATCTAGATTTGACAGTGGTTAAGTCTTTTCGCCTCTAGTCACCCACACAAACTTGCCCTTAAATATCATAACTGTATCTTGACCTTTTCACAAAGATTCTTACATTTTTTCAGAGGACGTCATTGGTATTTCATCGTCAACCCTGCTGGCTACCTCTATAGATTCTTCAACCTGATCATCGTTGTCCAATTCAGTTGCTTCATCAGCGCCTTCAACCTGTCCAGTCTGGTCCAAACTGGCCGGAACCGGATCTGTCTGCAAGTCTGGATCCACCCCAGCAGCAAGGTTCACCAGCCGCTTGATGACAACAAATGTTTCCTGTTGCAAGTAATGAAATAATTTGTGTTGATTGTCTCTTTCCAAAATGAAAAATAGGTAGCAGGCCTGAGCCCTTCCTTTATCTATAGAAAGAAACCACCTGGGCTGCTTAAGCAGATGCTTTTAGAAGCAAGCACAACAAAATTATACTTACAAGAATAAGGCTACCAGCCATAAATACCATGCATTATGCACTGTTTGTGACTGGTATCCTGCTCATTTCTGCTAAGCGAAAATTGTTCAGCAATATTTTCTGTTTAAGCAGCTCTATGAAACTGGGTCCTGGTTGATAATTTTTTTCAAGGATTTAGTCATGTCAAAGTTAACATAAACAAAATGTTCTTGAAAGAGAAAAAGAAATCCTTGAGCATTCTGTGAGAACATTTGTTGTCTTATTGACCCGATTCACCCGACATTGTCATCACAATAATCTTGGTTGCGCCATTTTGGCAGTCAATGTTTCAGTGTGTTAAAAAGTCAAGGCCCTACATGCCCTATGCACATGTTAAGCAAACGCATCTACATGCTGGGCCGTAATTTGTAGTAAACTATTTGATACAGAAAGTGGCAAGCATGGCAGAGACTAGCCGGAGTGACATTGGTGCAAAAGGTCCAGACTTGGTTCAGTCATGGTTTCATTCACTGCTAAAATTGGTATCCTTGAAATAAGAAACAAATCTTATTTAAAGAAAAAATTCTTGTGTCACTCCCTAGAAAGATTTTCCATAAAGATTTTTGGGAGCAACACAAGAAAGGTTTTTATTTCAAGAACACCATTTTTAGCAGTGTTGTGACAACAATAATCTCAAAAGAGTTACATATTCCAGCAATTAATCCTGCAGGAGAACAAGAAAAAAATTGCTGTCGATAAGTGGTTAATAGTTCCTGGATGTATGCTATAACGACTGGCGTAAGACACCTTTACCACTGTAAAATAATGTGAATGTTTGCACAAGTAAATGACTGTTTTCAACAAATTCAATCATGGCCTTGCGGCACTGGTATGTCGATGTGAGGCACAGGTAGATTTGTCATCAAAGTTCACAAAAAATATTTCCTGAGAAATCTCAAAATTTTTCCTAACATTGAGGGGAGGGGGACTATTCGTTCTTCACCATACCTTAACTCGATTCATCAACATGGCTAGGTTCTCAAACACCATCTGAAATAGCTCCAACCACTGGGGAAAGTTGAGCAATCTCATCTGGTCTGCTAGACTACTGTACAGGGAACAATAAAGTATGAACAAAAATTAATTAAAACCAAAAACTGAATTTTGATTTTCAGTCAAAATTGTTAAATATTGATTATTCAGAATGGCCCTTTACTGTGGCAACATCACACTGACTTACGTGTGAATCACACTTGTGGTTCATAAAGCAGTGAAAACACAAATACAGACCCCCTGCATTGGCCGCCATTGCTGAGGTTAAACAATGGAAACGTGCACTCATCTACACGCCACGCACAACTCTCAGCCAATGATAGGTATTCACTGAACTCAGTTAGGGTGCTGTTTTGGGCTTGCGACAGCCTATGCAAGGGGGTCTATGCAGATTTTCATCCTACATTAGCTATTAACAGTGCCATGAAAGTGAGTTTTGAAAAACAGAATTTGGAACAAACAAAATGAACATGACTATGTTTCACAGAGTATGCTTTACCTTCCAATGTTTGCATCATCTACATTATCAGCCGATGAAACTGCATGCACAACAGTCTGAAATTCAAACAAAGCATTTTGTTTCAAAACAAAACCCAAAGTGTCAAGTGATCGGTTGTGTTGCCAGTTTAGAATTCGGTGTGAATCTCTGATATTTGAAGTCTTAATAAGTACCGTACCTTGTGTTATTTGATCTCTCAAAAGAGTAGCTATAAGCTGCACCCAAAAGGGGAATAAATGTGTAATAAGGAAAAACATTTCAGACATTGGACATTTAAACAGGATACCAAATTTAATATATGTGACACCACACATCAACATCAGGCACTTCCTCAGAAAAATTTAAATGTAATTAAAAGTAAAGACAATCAAACTTTGATATCAATGTGATGTGATGTCTCACTTATTCAATATGTAAAGAAACACACATCTTAAGGCAACCGGAGTAACGTGCAAGCTCTTATTATCATCTATTTGACGAGCAAATAAACCTAGTTTTGAGTTTTAGCAGGAAATGCTTGGTATTGGCATGGAGTGTTACATACACTGGAGTGGTGAATGGTGGTGGGGGGGGGGGGGGAGGGTCTGTACCTGTTTGATGAGGGCCTTGATGCTCTCTGCGACTTCTTCTCTGTACGTCTCCAGGAAACTGAACCGATGCTGTCTGAGCATGCCCAGAACAATCGCTGTCAACTTATCCTACAGTGAAAATGACACAAAATGCTTTTTAAAAAGAAGCATCAAATATTGAGATTAACATAGTATACAAACCTTCAACTTCTGTAAGCACGTCAGCATTTATTGTTTATTTGCAATAATTTCATGATCATTTCATGATAAACTGGTACACTGTTTGTATTTGCATCAAGAATAATGTACAATTAACTTGTCCCAATATAAAACAACACAAACTCTTCAAGCCTGTGGTATCTCAACACCAAAACATGTTTGTATAAGATTTGCAGACATCTTGCCCAATGCAAAGAATGGGTGGTCTGCGCCTTCAGAACAAAATCCATAAATTTCCAGGAATACCAAGGAAAGGCTTCTGGAGGAGTTGAGGGGCTGGTTAGAAAGTTTACCTCATCAATAGAATTGTCTTCATCAATTGGTCTGTTAAGGTCTGCGGCAGTAAAGCGAGCAAACTCCTGCTGCATCATCTTGTCAATCAACTTCTCCAGCTCTACAAGTTGTGATCCAAGATGCCTGTTGGTGTTAATGAGTGAACCAGATTTAATGTCAGACATGTCAGATCACATCAAGGAAGCTGCATACGTATTCTCCAATATAGCATGGTAACCTGGATGATCTTAAGCTAATGATATTGATAAACACTTATAAAACGTTGGTATCCACCACAGATGGGCCCTCATGGCGCTGATATTCGCTCAGTGTTTTTACAACCGGTATGCAGAGTTATGAATATGAGACCAATATATTCATGTAGCACCTTGTAGGTGCTTTGGCCCAATCTCTGCCAACCGTGCTAGACAACACCTTCTCTTAACGATAAGTGTGCTAATTTCTTTTACACACATTACACAACACACAGGACCAATTTCATTACATCCTGTCCGAAGGACAAATAACAATAAAATACGCAGTTCTTATATAGCGCTTTATCACAAATAAAGGACTCTAAAAGCCCTCACTGTTTTTACCTACAAGGTATGTGGAGCTAGACCCATTTATTTAAATAGCACCATGTAACAGTTTACTAGTTGATGTGGCACAAGCTGCAGCCATCATACCAGAAAACACCATCTCCTTAATGATAAGTGCACTGGGTTATTTTACATGTATTACACAACACACAGGACCACCGGCTTTGCATCCAATCCAAGGGACGAAGCAATAATGGTTAAGTGTCTTGCTTAAGGACACGAGTGTCAAGACCGGGACTCGAACCCACACTCTGCTGATCAGAAACGCCCCGGTTTGAATCCATTGTGCTAGACCAATTGGCCACAACACTCCATCTTATTCAAGGTGTTCCAAATGAACAATCTCAAATATTCGCACGACTAAACTAAGCTTCTGGAACTAATCTGGCAACTATTAATTAAGTAGCACATGTACGTCAATATAACTTAAGCTATTTTTGACATGTTGTTAAGCTCATCAACAAGGATCATTCATGTTAGGCTCTTCATGCTACTTTTGAGACCTGCGGCTGTACTACATCAACTCAACTAACTACCACTTTGCTATTCAGGACAGATGGAGGTTAACAGAGCTGTCCTTGCCTTTAAGAATAACCGATGACAAAGGGTCAGAATAAATAGGAGTGTACTTTGGCAGCCGTAACCAAAAGCTGTTCAAGTTGTTGGTCCTACAAAAGACCGACTATTAAGCCACAACTGAAACAGTTTGGTTCTGCAGTGATAAACAAAAACACCTTTATGGCAAAACTGCAATTAATGCAAGGACGGTATCAGAACTACTAGTTGTGAGAATTTGTTATGACCCAAGGTCAAGGGTCAACCAGAAACCTGACCCATGGTAATTCAGAATCCCCGTACCTGAAGCTCTGTAGTCCTGACAACTCCTGGGTGAGTACTTCCTGGGTAGTAGAGATGAGATCTAACGCACCAACAAACTCAGAGGTGGTAAGTAGAATCTGTATTGTCGGTTGAGTCTGATGAACGGTTGCCATTAGCTTCAGCTGCATAGGGCGGGATTAATACGAATATTAATAAGGTATGAATTATGTTGATGGATACAGGACTGGATTGCCCTGGAGCTTCCAGGAGGCAATTGACCTGGTTGTGGCTTATGTACTTGAACAGGAAGGGAAATGAACAATTCAATTTTGTGGTGTACTCATTCTGAGAAAAATGGGTCTGTACATTTTGGTATGGGGATGTTTTGGTTCGTAACTGACTTTTTCAGAGTGAAATTTGAAACATTACGACATTGGATTTCAACAACTGATGGATCTTTACATTTTAAGGAGGAATATTTTGTCAGTCAAAATGTCAAATTCAAGACCACTTTGATTGAATATTATCGATAGTCAGTTATGAGCCAAAACATCCCCGAACAAAAATGTAGAAACCCATTTTTCTCAGATTTATTTCATCAGATGTTTTGGATGTTGACAAATTTTGCGCTGGAAGGGTATCCAATACTTGGCAACTTACACCATTTTAACGTGAGGTAAGAGACTTGTAATTTTGTCCCCACTCACATGAGGACTCTATCTACTGGAAAATAAGTGCATCACAAAATTTAATTTGACATTTCCCTTCCTCTTTAAATATGTTCCCTGTCTTGACTGGAGGCACCCTTTTCAAAATGACTTTAACCCTTCCAGGCAAAAATCCATGCCAGGGGCCCAATCTATTAGGCTTGATCTCGCGAAAAACAGTGAAAATATGCTCTCTTTTTTCCACCACTATTTTCTTGTGACTACGAGCACTGAATGAGCTTAAACTTTCACATGTTTGTTATAAATCATGTACATGTAAGGTCATATAAAGTGTGGATACTGGTCTTTGAAAAGCTGCTTTAAGCAGCTCTTTGAAAATCAACCCTGCCGGCCAAAGAATATAGAAGGTTGTGGATGCAGAGCAGCTAACATTTGCATCTTGCAATCAGGGAGATTTTTGTACAACAATTAGGGACATATTTAGAATTACGTTCAACATAATAGGGAAAAAGTTTCCATATTCAGGGAGAATTTCCAATTGTTTGCTCACAACATGGAAAGACTGGTTTATTTTCAGTGAACTTTCTGCAGAATCAGGGAGAGCTGGCAGCTCTGGCAGATGGCAATGATTGAGGAAAAAGACAAAAACAATTCAAGTCACAGCAAGCTGCAGTAATTAGTTCTGACAAGGTGATATTTGGTTTGGTCTTAGAATAGAGCACATCATGTTGTGTGGGAGGAAGGTGATCTACTGGGGTTCCAACTACTCACCTTGTTGAAGACTTTGACATAGTTAGCTCTGGATATCTGCAGCTTGAGAATTCTTAAATTGCCTTGGGCAAGAATTGTGTCAATGCTGTTGATTTTATCCCTGGAGGTGACATCAAGAGAAAGCGGTATTAAAATGGTTTTTTTAGGAGACACTTAAGGAGACACACCCTCGTACCACACATCGGTGGAAGGGGAATTTCTAAATAATATTGGATGCAATGAGTGGATTATGGCAGAATATAATCACAAGGTTAAATCTGGACTATTATATTTCCTGGGGCAAAGCTGAATGAAGTGGAAAAGTCAGATTTCACTGAGTGATTACACTCTGCAGCGTTGCACGAATGAAATGCATTCAATATTTGTTTTTTTTAACTCACACATAGATCCTTG
Source organism: Pisaster brevispinus (assembly GCA_023634235.1). Taxonomy (NCBI): domain Eukaryota; kingdom Metazoa; phylum Echinodermata; class Asteroidea; order Forcipulatida; family Asteriidae; genus Pisaster; species Pisaster brevispinus. The sequence goes on along the minus strand of JAMKCF010000009.1, from coordinate 21,015,220 downwards.
AAAATGGATTTTTTTTTTTACAATAAACAAAAAGTAGCCACGAAAACTCGCCACCCCACTCTGGAAAATAAAAAAAAACTCTTCTAAACATTGTGAACAATTCCATGTAGACACCAACCTTGCCCAACGTGATACAACCTTGCCTCATTAGGACATACAGACAGGAAACAATTTGGGGCGGAAAGTCGCCGTAAAGCATCCATTATTTATCCACATTGGACAGGCGCATGTCCAATATTAAATTTTGGAGCGTCACGGCAGTAACTAAATGGCAAAATAATGGATGACACATGACGCGTGTTCCACCAATCAAATGACAAGGATCTGTGTGTGGTACACAATATTCTTCATCCCACACCCCAATGATTAAGCCACCAGAACTAAAGTCCGGTGCACTAGACTTCTCGGCTGTGATGCTCTTACAAAGAGGAGAGAATTGTTACTTAGAATCACTACCAGAAGATATGAAAAAGATAGATTCTTACCTGAGTTCTCTAATAGCCTTGCAAGTCGTAGCTAGATTCTCATGAAGCTTGTCATGGGATGCCATAGCACTGAAGAATGCGTTGGATCTCAGGGAAATCTGTTGAGCTATCTGCTCCTCTACTATGTCCAAATAGTGACTCAGCTAAACAAAATCATAATACTCTGTCACAAATCTGGATTCTGTTTTGACTCATAAATGTCACATATTCCTCCCAAACCCAACTGGAGTTTACATTTTTTTGTCTCCATATAATTTTTCAGGCGTGGCTGCACCTGTCACTAACTTGCTCAAAAAGTATGCTAAGTTTGTGTGGAATGAGGAGTGTACTCTCAGTTTTGAGAGAGTACAAGCAATGCTTGGTAGCGCTAACTGACTAGCTGCTCCTGACTTCACTAAGCCATTTAAACTTGCTACTGAAGCTAACGATACTAGGAGTTGAGCCAGTTTTGTTGCAAGAAGATAATAAAAATGTGGACCAGCCAGCTTGCTATTTTTTGAAAAGGCTAAATCGTCATCAGCAAAGTTATTCCACCATTGAGAAAGAAGTAGTAGCACTACTCCTTGCTTTGCAACTTTTTGAGATTTATTTAGATGCAGCAACACGACCCATTGTAGCATACATCAATCATGACCCATAGTAGGTTGAATGGGAGATGAACAGTTTTTGATGCTTTCATTTGTCAGTTTTATATGTGGGAGGAAAACCCCAAATGGGGAATCAGATAGGGACTGAAAAAGAAAGGCTCCAGTTAGAGACAAAATCACACCCGGTTTCTTTGCCAAACCTCGGCTTATGCTCCATCACCGTCTCTGGGCTCCATTCCATCACTGTACAAAATGTACACTGCTCTAAAATTGATGACAGAGCCCAAACTGGAGCCCAAACTGGAGCCCAAAGCCCCAGGGTCCATAGAGGAGAAAGGCGGGGAGAGAAACAACTTAGCCACTAGAAAACCCACTAAGCATCCTGACTCCTAACATAAAATCATAACATGAATTTTAAAATAAATTTTGTAGACATCGTAGATAGTCACAGTAAACATGAACAGATTTTTTGGAGACTCTTTTTTACCTTTTCCTGCAGAAGTTTTGATGATTGGTAACCTGATTTGGTGTCCCCTAACCTTTGACCTCTAAACTGTGACCAGGGTAGTACTGCTTCAAAGGTGTCTGGATTGTCCAGGGCGAAGTCATTGCGGAAGAACATCTGATGTTCAATGAGAAAATAATGAGATTTCATGAGTGAAATTGCTTCTTTAGAAAGGCTATTGTTCAGTTCAAAGTCCATAGAATGTGGAGAGTGTAAGTTCATTCAATGTACTCCATTGTACTCGGAGCAAAAAGTAGAAACTCTCAAAATGATTGTTTTCATCTGTGCATTAGAAAACACAAACAAAGAAACCAATGCTACAAGCTAGCCATTGTCTATGCAGGGCTTATTATTCCAGGGTTTTTTTTTAGCTACTAGTGCATTAAATTTCATTTTCGTGCACACATGATTTCGTTCTTCTCATTCAGGTTGGTTTTAGTCATTCTATTACATTCATAGGCATTCAAGACTACATTTTCACCATTGTTTCATTGAATTTTTACTGCCTTTTTACAACTGATGAAATTGAATGGTTGACCAGCCTTTGCTGCTGGCTTTGAGCAAATATTATCTTTGCGACCTAATGAATTTGAATGATCTTATTTGACCGTGAATGCTAAACTGTTGAAGAAAAATTACTCCCTTTTGACTGTTAAACGCTGATGCAATGGAGTATTCTTTTTCAGAACAAAATTGAATAAGCCAGGTGTTACATTGATTGGTTTTTTGTTGAAATTGGTCAAGAAAACCTATAAATAAAACTTCTATTAATCTCTTATACACCAAAACATAAGAATTTATCAAACGAAATTCATGTGTTTCGATCCTGACCTGATTTCTCCTATGAGTATAAAGACAAACAAAAAAGGATTATCGGGGACACAAGATTTGGCTATTTTTTTTAACCGGTGCAGAAAGCCTAAACTCAAATATACCTTCTTACACCAGAATAAGAGAGATAAAAAGTCAACACAGTACTCTGAGTAAAGCTACACAGTGTACATGCTAGACATCATTCAATATTTATGCAGGCCTACATGTACTAAAAGAAACACCCAGGAATGTCAAAACCTCCATTCAAAATTATCTGTCTTCAAGAAAATGCCTTGTTTTATTTGAGCAATCATTAAAATTTGCCTGTACTTTTCATTCACGCATGTAAATTTTGTTCGTTTACTAAAACTGTGCCGTCTACATGTAGCAACGGTTTTACTGTACCTACATGTTTCTGAGCATCTGTTGAGAGTCATTTTGCTTCATGTGTTTTGATGTGTGCGTAGTTTATTATGCACCAGTGAATATTCATAAAAGAGACAGGCTCAATAAAAATTGAATAAGTACTCACTAAAACAAAAAATAATGTTTATTGGTTTTCTGAATATTGTATTTTTTATGAATTTTAATGAATGTAAGGTTTCCATAAAATTAGGTTTAACTTTTGTATTTTCTATAAATGAAGCTAACAAAATATTAATAACACATTTTTTGTATTTTTATTTTGTTAATAAAATTTTATTTTGTATGTACATTTGTGCACCTGCCTCCCTCATTATGATTTACTACCTGCATGTAAACTCTTACCATTATTGGGCAAATAACAATCTTTTAATTGGTCTTTTCTTTTAATCAGTTTAACTTATGATGATAATTCTTGAATGCAATTTCTGTCATTTATTCTTCCATGCCCTTGGGATTATTTAAGCATTTAACAGTCCTTAAGAAATGTGTGAAAAATTGGTTGGTGTGGTTTGGGGGGGGGGTTTCTTAAGTGCTTTCACCCTCAAGAAAAGTAGAGTAACTACATGTAAAAGCACAAGGCAAACATACCTTTGGTATCTGTTCCAGATCAGCACTGCTATGGTCTGAAACAAAACATTCATTAACATTGTGTAAAAACAAAATCAACTGTTTTACAGTTCTGGGTTTTTTAACTTTAATTAATAAATACCTTGGACAGTTTCAAGTCTCTGATTGGTCAAAACCCGATCACGTGGGGGTGTATTAACGGGCGATATAAAGACCGGCTCAGTGAACGAGCGAATAAATGGCCCCTTAACAAGCACATTGTTGTGTAAAATCCTATGCACTATGTGCTTGTTGCGCGGCAAACTACCGGTATCAAATCAACTCATTTCTTTGTGCGTATTTATTTTTATATTTTTTTCAGCAGGGACAGATAGTGCCGCGTGCGGAAACATACCACGCGTAGGCGTGAACGCGCAGACAATGTATCAATTTAGGGAAGCTGGTACGCGCATGAAACAAACGTAATGCAAAGTCATAGTCTGGTTCTTGAAAATATGTATAAACAGTTAATTATGTGTAAGAGATTAGGTACGACACAAAATTTGAACAGCCAATCGATTGGCCCTTGAACATGAGTAGAACATTTCTAAAAATAACGGCGAAAGAAAAATCACAAATTCTGACGATTTTTACAGTTTTGTTCGTTATAAGGCATTTATTAATGGGAATAACAGTGCGATGAGCCGGTCTTCACTGCGTGGTTGGTGGTTGGTGGTTGGCCGCTGTTAATGGACCGAGCCGAAGGTCCATTAACAGCGGCCAACCACCAACCACCAACCACGCAGTGAAGACCGGCTCATCGCACTGTTATTCCCTAAGTGAATTGCTCTGCAAAAATGAGTCCAATGTTATCGGTCGCAAACTTCAGAGAGGGGGTTGAGATCTGTTACTGGTCGCTAGAGTCCTGAATTTGGCACCCAGTCACTCATCCAGTGTATAAACCACTAGTTAAGAGTGCTAGGGGCTTGTTAAACTTTCTTCTTAGGTAGCCCAGCTGGCTGATCAAAACATTAGCAACATGCCTGCGTGAAACAGAGGTGAGAGTCATTGCTGAAAAAAAAGTCTGGAACTCAAATCCAAACTTTAGGGGATATGTTGTATGAAATGGTGGCATTTCCACCTTTTAATAAAATCTGGGAGCTTCTGGAAACAGCATCCTCAGCACTAGAGAAGGAGATCAAAGAGCACAATTTCTTTACATAGTCTGAAGAAAATGACAGCTGTTTTTGTTCACTCAGCGAACATAAAAAAAGCCGAATTCAAAAATGGTCTTGAATTTCTCATCCCTGGTGAAACCATTTTTAATCATATGAAAATAATCTCACAGAAATCACACCGGCACAATGGGCACATATCCTAATAAGACCTGGGGTCGATTTCACAAAACCCTTCCTAACTTAGGACTAGTCCTAGGCAATGCTAGGAGATAGGACTAGTCCTAAGTTAAGACCAGTTACTGGTCCTAACTTCAGATAAGACTAATCTTATCTCTTTGTGAAATCGACCCCTGGTCAGGGAAGAAATATGTGCAAGACCTGGGTTCCCCTAGCCTTTCATCAAGGACTTTGTGGTGGAGACAGCTGCGTAGCCGTTAAGTGACTGGAACCACAGACCACATTATAAATAATTTATTGAATCTTTGTGAACAATTCAACAACGAAAAACTCACAATCAAATTGGAAAAGGCATTGTGGCTTCGCCACTCGTGCCCACATGTGGTCTGCCCTTCCCGATGCATTGCAGCTACGCAGATAGCTTTGTCTGAGCCACGAAGGCCTTGACAAAAGGCTAGGGTTTCCCTTGTAGATGTTCACAAGATCCTTGATCAGTCCAAGAATTAAATTGAAGGCCTATCGTCGCGTGTTGTGGCCGATCAGAAACACCAGAGGATAACAACACTGGACTCAAGCTCTGGTGTTTCTCATCAGCAGAGCGTGGGTTCGAGTTCCGGTCGTGACAATTGTGTCCTCAAGCAAGACACTTAACCATGATTGCTTTGTCCTTTGGATGGGACGTAAAGCCGTTGGTCCCGTGTGTTGTGTAATGCACGTTTAAAAAAAATAGTGCACTTATCGAAAAGAGAAGGGGTTCGCCCTGGTGTTCGTGGTTTGATTGGCTGCATATTGTGCAACAGCACCTTGTAAGCCATTTAATGGTGCTATGTAAAAGGAGTAGGTCTCATACCTCAAATGTAGCCCCACATACCTTGCAGGAAAATACTGAATGTTGAAGCGCCTTGAGTGTCACTGAGTGACAGATATGAGCGCTACATAAGAAGCCACTATTATTATTTGTCACCAAGTACATGTAAGCGAACTCAGCTATCTGGCTGATTAGTAAAGAGCAATATTGCTCAATCAGATTGAAAGGATTTCGGTCACAACAATTTACTTGTGAAAGCACTTTGTCATTTTCAGCGATTTTACAAAGATTCTCAAAAATGTAGTTCCAGAACAAAAAAAAGTCAGCTGTAATTGATAATTCTAGAGAGTACATGTACAAATGTAAATCAACAATTTCTCTTTACCTTTTAATCTAACAGCTTGACTCTGTTTCCCAGACAGATCTACGGACACTGAGCTAGACGATGTGTCTAACCTTTTGTGAGCTTTTAAGCGCTGAACAAAAGAGGAAAACATTTTATTATTTAGAATTTATTCAACACACATCAAGAGACTTTCATTCCTAAAAGTTCCTGAAGGCCAACAGCCAAAGTATCTTTATACCTAGATAAATTCTAGGTAGTAAAACCAGGGTCCAATTTCATAGAGCTGCTTAAGAGTAGAGAATGAGTTAACATTTTATGCTAAGCAAAAATAAGACCAGTCACAAACCGTACATGTGGCATGGTATTCTGGCTGGTAACCTTGTTCTGGCAAGCAACATTTTATTGTGCTTAGCTAATTTTGTGCTTAAAGCATCTCTATGAAATTGGGAACCTACATTTCATTAGGTCAGTTCAGAGACACTGTATTTTATATCGGCCATTTACATATTAAAGTGCTTTGCGCAGTAATTTTGGACAAATTTGGACACAATCAGATTACATGTAACCCCACCCAATCCAAAACGGAAATAAACTTTACTTACAGTAGCAACCCGACGTAAGTATCCGTCAAAGTGGGACCTTGTTATGTTTGGTAGATGCAGCGAGGGCGCGATTTCTGACTTCTCTACAAATGTTTCTCCCCAAGTTTTTGTCAAGAAGTCTAGTTCTCGTTTGGTTTTACGGGGATCATTTAGAACGGCTGGGAGGTTGACCTGTGAACAATAAAATGTCCATTTGTTCTGGTCGTTCACTACGGACGGTGTCAGCGGATCATTTGATGTGGCACTGCTGGGCATCTTGCTGTTGGTCATATCTAATAGTAATACACATGCAAACAAAAACACACAATCTGAGTGACAGAGAAACACTGCCTTGATTCTATGGAGTCTCTTACTTTTATTGTCACTTGTGATCAAACAAATCATTGTCATGAATGATACAAAACTGCATTGTCATCAAATTAAGTGAGAAAATTCAGGCACCACCAAGGAAATGGATGGATTTGTCAAGTTCTTTGTCATCTTCTTTTTAATTTCGAAACTACGACAAGATTTTCACTTGACAATATTTCGAGTTGTCAAGTTTCATCCCCAACATATTGAAGATCATTTCTGCTGATATTTTCAGGATACTTTGTTTTAGTGTAAAGAAGAAGCTGCCCTCTCCTTTGTGACTGTCCGATCATGGACCAGCAACCACCGCATCAAGCCCAAGGGCAGGGGTCAGGGGTCAGAGTTCCTCAATGCATCATTCATAGGAAATAATGGAAATATCCCGTACGTGGATTACAAACCAAAGGAAAAAGCCCTTGTTTAGCGCGTGACAGTTGTCAGCTGTGACAATGTCATCTAGGTCCCCCTAGGAAATGATCTCTTCTAAAAACTCACTTAACCCGTGTGAATCATTTCATTTGTCATCCACATTTAGGATATTTCCATTATTTCCCATGCATGTCGCATCCGAGAATGTCGAAAAAATAATAACAACTTACCACAGGGGGAAATGCATGAGTGGTCTTTTGCTACGTGAGATTCATAGTCTGTGTCGTTGACTCCCTCCAGGGGTAGTGTGGTGCACACTCCGTTCAGTCCGTAGCGACACACAAACGACCCGCCCTCTTTCGTACAATGGTACTCCCTCAAATGTAGCGAAAACTCCATCGGACTTTTGAACGTTAGAGCACACAATCTGCATGATTTCCAGCTTGGGTTGCTCGAACCTGCGACAGAACCTGTCGTCTTCGGTTTGAGGAAACCAAAATCTGGGTTTGAACTTGATCTGTCGTGAATTCCTTGATGATGGTGGGCTCTAGTCTGGTTCCTTCCGATGACCCCACTTGATGAGCTATATGTAGTTTTACTATTTGATGTACTGGATGAAGGTCTGATGCCTTGACTGCCATACTGTTGTTGTGCATGATGGTGAATTTGATTCAGCTTGGTTGATTTGGAATGAAAAGATGCCGATTTGCTTTCTCTCACACTCATGGCGATTCAATTGCGCCGACAGCTGTCGATAATCTGCAGTAACTGATAAAACCACACTTGACAAAGCACACACTAGACATGATTTGATTCATAACAACATTTTACCATTTTTGGTGAGGGTAACTGCGAGTTTTCTCCGCGGTGGATATCCACGTAGAACCTCTGAGAGAGGGGCCTTCCTTCTTTTTATGAGTCACTCTTTCTTTTCAACACAAAAAAACCCCACACGTAACAAGTGCTGCCTTACAATCCATGCAGTTTAGGGATGTGTTTATAGATGCAGCCTTTTCCCTGTGGTGTGACTCAGTGTTGATCTGTTATATGCAATGGGATCGAGCATTGTAACGTCGAGGTTGAAAGATTAATCAGTAAACTTATTCTAGTCCCACAATTGATCTTTAATTATTGATGCTAGTTTATTGCTCCATGCTTTAACTTTTAATATTCACTTTGATTCAGAATAAAGTGAAACAATTTGAGCTTGATTCCTGATGACCAGATTTTGAACTTTATAAAAGTTTCCGTTGACATTTAGGCTTTTAACGACGGGTTCCGTGAGAGTAAAAAAAATGGGTTTGGTGTTTCCATCCGCTTTCTTTAATTTATGGTCAGTCAGTGGCCCCCCCCCCCCCAAACAAAAAAATCTCTAGGCCCATTTTAAAATTGCTAAAAATAATGGATGAACAAATTTTAGAAGAAAGTTTTGTAAGGGTCAAATTCATAGCTCAGGTCTAAATAGGTTCAGGTGGCATAGAGAAATCTGTTCCCCGGATTCTGTCCCCCCGTTGGGAAATTAACATGGGCTGGAGGAGGGTGATTCAAAAGAGGGCGCTCTCAGAAGAAGTTTGTACACAGTTTGCCATAATGGGGGGGGGGGGGCACAGAATTTCCGGGGGACAGAATCTCCTGCCGCACTCTCGGCAGCCATACGTACCTCCTGTATTCGGATTTGGCCGCAAACAAACCGACGAGCACCAAACACGAGGAGGCTTGGCGGTAAACTAATGTTAAGTTCGCCTGGGGCCCGGGGCCTAAGGTTTTCCAGTGTGGCAATAATTATTATAACCGTGTTTCTAATAATAGTTTACATGAAAGCCCAAACTATTTCATTTTACTGTTTAACAACTTGGAAAATCGCTCTTTCTATGTGGTAAAAAAAGGGTGCTCGGGGTTGAAAATATATGTTAGTGAGACTTACGCCTAAATGGCGCTCTTGCAGTTTCAACCCGGTCCCAGTAATTTAGCTGAAGACGATTGAAAAAAGAAAAGAAAAGGGCGTGTTTATACGTGATAAATAGATAAATAAAAACGGGGGGGGGGGCGTCGTGTTCAGTATTGAAGTCCGGGTTCTGCTTTATGCCTACCGGAAGGCCTATCACTTATCAGACACATGAAATTGGAATGCAGGTGCCTTGCATTCCAATTTCATGGAATGCAAGGCACCTAGGCCTACCGGAAGGCCTATCAGACACATGGAATTGGAATGCAGGTGCCTTGCATTTTATTTTATTCTGATTAATTGAGGGGCAATTTGCGAATGACTTTGTTCACTGTACACCCTAGCATCATCCACATTGTGTGACACTGAGGTCGTATCAGTCATCCGTTTGCAAATTACAGGGTTCATGACGTCACATTTCACAAACGATGTAAAACCATGAGTTTAGAACTGACTATAATAAAACAAATATGCGGGAACGATGTGTCATTTGTTCTAGTCATTGGACTCCACTGCACGACAAAGCAAAAGTGAGTGCGTGGCAAATTGTTGAGTACATAATAAGTTAGGCCTAGGCCTTAACATGAAGTACCCGTAAAGCACCCCACCCCACCTTCAGAGTTAAAAAAACCAAAAACGACCCGCCAATGTTTCCGATACTTCGAATGAAGTGCGACACAATATACACTTAGCCTACAAGAAAAATAACACAATTATATTTAAAACGATTGAAGTGGTTTAGGCCTGTAAATATCCATGGGAATCCCCCTCAGCGGAAGCTACACATTTTGTATTAAATTCTGAAATGTGGCGGAATTCGTGCAAAGGACTCCTTTCAAAATTAAAGCTTACTTTTTTGGCACTTTAAATTTATATAATTATTACATATCAGAACGTAATAATGTCTTCATAAAAAACTCACATTCCTTTCGTAATTTTCAGCTATTTTAAACACCCAGTGGATCTGAGACCAAGGACGAGATGCTTTACGCACATGGGGGGTGGGGGGTGCTACAATGTTCTGAGCGCCAACACAAGTGTTGCTTCATCAAACAACCAAAATGGCATATAAAAATAAATGTACATTACTTGTGCCTGTTTCCCTGCTGTTAGTTTGCTATAATATTCATTCTAATACAATTACGAATGCCCTTTCAAAACCATCGACACAAACGTTGTTTCGAAAAGGCTGTAGTTTCGAACTGACACCCAGCGCTTAATATATCGATACAGTAATGGTTCAACTAGCCTCAACTCAAGCAGCTCGTGCACATTCAAGCAAAACGCAGCACAAGTACTGCCCAACACGCGCCCTCACTTCAGAAGTTCAGACCGATCATTCTCACGGTAGATGCATGCAGACAGACAAGCTTGCAGACATAAGTTAGAATGTAGGCCTACCCCCCCCCCCCCAATAAGCAATACTAAAGACAGGGTGTGCTTTTGGTAGTTACTCCACTAGTTAATAACCATAAAAACTTACTTCGTAAAGACCACTGGAGAGATATTCATATTATAAAACATTGTTAGAAATGACCCCCGTTTGAAGTACAATGTATTGTAATTTTAGAAACGGTATTTTTTCACCAACAAATTTGAATTAGAGAAAGGCTTCAGGTATGAAACCTTTCTCAGACATCTCAAAGCACACAGCTTTATGTAACAAGGGTGTTGTTTTTTTCTTTCATTATTTTCTTGCAACTTCGAAGAGCAATTGAGCCCAAATGTTCACAGGTTCGTTGTGTTATGCATATGTTGGGATACACCACGTTAGGATACTGGTCTTTGACAATTAACAAAAGTACACCCAGAATTTAATCATGTTATTTTCTTTTGTTAAGTTATCAAAATGTAGTAAAATGAAATGATGTATCAAAAATCCTGCAATTTTATATTTAAGTTCATTCCCTTTCCTAAAAATCTTCACCTATTTACTTGTAGTTTTTGTTTTTCGGAGGTGCTACATGTGTAAGAAATGTTTAAGTTTTTAAATCTTTCTGTATTAACACATAGAATTTCATGTAAAACTAAAAAATAACAGAAGCATTTTTTCACCTGTCCGTTTATTTATCTATTCATTTTACTACACATCCAAACGGGGGAAAATGTATGCAAACATAAGGTAGATACCATGCAAGGCTCCAATCCACAGAGGTGAGCGGCAGGGAAAGAAACCACCTAATCAGCCCGTTTCCCTTGCAGTGTTTTACCTTATCTCTTCATATTGCTGCAAAAATTCATCAAAGGTTTAATACCGATATCAATAAAAAGGTTTGATTCCAATCATGAATGAGAATTTTCCCTGACCTTACAGGCCAAGTTAACTTTGCACACACCAGAGATTGATGGTGGTGATGTCTAACGTCTGCATTGCTCCTTCATAGCTCACTGCATCAAAATGGTGAATACATTTGATTGAAAAGCAAAACGGAATTACCATTATAATGAAAACCATGAACGAACACAACATACAATGGAAATCTCTGCTTGATGGACATTTTCGCAAGCAAAACTGCTTACAACTTTTTTTTATTATTAACAATCATTACACAGAACTGAAGCTCATTCTCCTTGTCTATTTCATTTGTTTACTATAATTGACAGCAGATCAGGTAGATTGTCCAGTCATACTCTTGAAGGAAAATGGGGAGACATCAATTTTTTAAAACCAGAAATCAACGTTGTACCTGTTATCATTTCCAACTCTTTGGTGGATGGAGCAGTCGCTACCCGTTAACTCATATGTACAATAAAATAATATAATCACTCTGGGTAATAGCTTTCACTCTTCCTTTAAAAAGAGCAACCTCAATCCACTGTCTCAGAATTTATCAGCACATCAAGTTCTTATCTCTGATTCACTTCAGAAGAAGTTTCTTATATACTGTAATTAACTATTCTCATAATGCCCAAATGCAAATCTCCTTTACCTGCCTTTGCTTCAATACTTCATGTACCAAATGGGACACATTTCAACTAAATTGTAAACATCTGTGAAAATACACGTATTGTTTTATAAATAACATTTCTTTTAATACTTCGCTGACCTCCCTTAGCTACAAAAATAACATGTTGCTTTGAAGGATTAATATAATATTATGTTTATTTTCCACACGAGCTTGCGTTTTAGACCCTTTTCATATTTACTGCTTTGTACACACCAAAAATCATATATCGCCTCAAGGTGCAAGATGGGCAACTGGAGCACTATCTATTGTTAGAACAGGGCGCCATTTCGTTAGCAAGCAAATATTTCGTTATAGCAATGATAGCAATTGGTCATTGTCTGCACTGATCTATTCTTGCATCAAAAGAGTTGCTTACTGAAATGTCGCCCAGTGCATAAATTCACATTTCAGCCCTAGTTGCCCATCGTAGGCCTTCAATGCCATATGATCTTTGGTACAAACTCATTAAGCTTAGGACTGAAAAAGTCAAATGTTTAATCTAACCGAATAAAAAAAAACAAAAAAACTCTCAAATTGTTCACTTGTATATATTCACTGTATATGGTATACACATATCCATTTTAGCTTGTTTGCATAAGTTCTTCACCAGTGTTTTTCTGCCATTCTGGGACACAAATGAGCTTGTGTTACCCACAGATTAAAACCAAATATATCGTATTAACAATTTTTTGATTTATTTAGAAAGAAAAGGGTTTCACTGCACAAAAAGGGGATTTAAAAATACTGTAGCAGATGTAAAGAATGACACTACTGCCCTATACCTCATGCAAAACAGTCTGAAAATCTCTATCTACTCCATATCCCTCAGAATCCTTCACTTTTTTGCTTGAAGTAGATGGATTTGGTACTGCAATTACCAAGCACTGACCCTTAGCATGGTAGCAAGGCATACCGATATCACAATCCAACACTTTGGGGTCTTGAGTTACCACAAACCTGGAGTACTGCGGTTGATTGGACTAGTTCTAGGTCACAGCACCTAAATTAATAATTTGTACAACTATAAATAATATAATATTACTGCGTCAGTGCAAAAATGCTGCATCTTGATTTTGTGATATCGCTGCACCTCCAATGAGAGAGGTGCTATGTGAACTATTGTGTCATTATTATCGTTAGTATCATTATTGGCGTGTCATGGCAGAGCGGATAACAACACCGGACTCGAGCTCTGGTGTTTCTGATCAGCAGAATGCAAGTTCGAATCCCGGTCAAGACACTTGTGTCCTTAAGCAAGACACTTGACCATTATTGCTGCATCCTTCGGATGGGATGTAAAACCAGAGGTCTCAGGTGTTGTGTAATACACGTAAAAAAACTCAGTGCACTTATCGTAAAGAGAAGGGGTTCGCCCCGGTGTTCCTGGTTTGATTGGCTGCATATTGCGCCGCAGCACCTTGTAAACCATTACATGGTGCTATGTAAAGGAATAGGTCTCATACTTCAAAAACGTAGCACCAAATACCTTGTAGGATGAATACTGTAGCACTTAGAAACATAGTTTACTGTGCGGTATAAATGTAAAGTATTTCTATTTATTATCATTTATTTAAGCATCATAGGGTTTGAGTTGGCCGCAAGGCTGATGTGCTATCCCAATTACCTGGACTTCCGGCCCCACCGTGGCTGGCTAGCTAAACAGTCACAAGGCGTGTACTGCAGCCCCAAGTCCCCATACAACTAAATGCTATGTACATACACTTGATACTTCAACAGGCGAAAAAAAAAAAAAAAAAAAAAAGAGAGAGAGAAAAGAAAGAAAAAGGAAATGGCTGAGCAAAAAGCCTTTAGATACAATGTTTGTCAATTTTCTATGGCATTACTTTTATTTAAGATGCCATTTTCGCACGGACACAGTAATAACTAGGCTTTGAAAGACTTTAAAATTTAAAATCTTTAACTGTCAACAGATCTGTTCTCTCGAGTCAACAGTCCCATAAAGCGGTTGATAAGAACCATACAAACAAACGGCAGCAGAAATTCAAACAAACCTACACACTTCAGTTTATACCTGTATGCAAATATATCTGTACAAGAAATACTATAAAACACTACTTCATTAAAAGTTTAATGCTAGTGAATTTGTAATAATTGTCAAGCTAATGATCAACCGATCAAGTTTGAGTAAGGTTTAACACCCTGGGTTGAACCTTCCAAATGTCTGTCATGAGTCGATCATTAACTGCCAAGTCAGTAATCAAACACATATCTCCAGTCTCGCTGTATGGTGTCGGGGCAACATTCCACAGTTGAGAAACAGAGATGAGATTTGACGCATGTGAACATTCCTGAAAATGGCTGAAGGGTCTGGGTAAGAGTTACCCCTTATTTGAGATCCACAAACTTCCAGATGTTACAACTCGGGAGGTGTACAGACTTGGTGCCATCACCAGGAAATACAACACCACAGGTTTGGACACAATGTGGAGTATTTCTCTCTTGCTTTGGTGACTGCTTCACTTCTGTCGAGAAAATTTGAAGGCTCAAGGAAGTTTTGAGAAAATCCTGAAATCAGGAAAAACAATCCTGCAAAATCACACGCCTGAAGAAAAGAGTAAGCGCATAGAGCAGCAGAAAAACCTAGGTTAACAAAGGCCATCTTTATTGCCTAGCAAAGCCAATTTAAAAAAGAGCACATGCATACTTGACATAACTAAGGATACCATGCTTGTAAAAGTAGCGTAGAATAACTGCACTATGCCAGTAAGAAGAGAATAGTTGCTATCCTGTTAGTAAGTCAATGCGTCACACATGAGCATATCTGCTGCAGGCCAAAAGTTTTGGCTACTTCCAGCTTCAAAACTGGCATACATTTGTGTGTAATTTTACAAAAAATCAGCCATTTCATCGCTCAAAGACATTTCTTATGACAGAAGCTTATAATTTTGAGAAGACCTGGAGTCTTTGAAGAAGGTCTGTAAAAGCCGAGTCCAGTTATTAAACTTTTTTAGGTAAAAAAAACTTTCATACAAAAACTCAATCGTTTCCCAAGGGCTTCTGAGAATTCTCGGTGCCAGTTTGTGTGAAGTGTGCATCACTTACAGTGGAATTACGTCATACTTACGGAAAGGGATAAGATCAAGGTCACACTTCACGCAAGAACGAACGCAAAGTGAGTTTTATTAATGCACACGACCATTGTGCTCATTGTGACAGAAGGAATTAAGCTTTGTTTTACGAACTATGAGCCAAGCTTTAAACAGATGCAGCGCAACAACATTTTATTTGGAAGGTGGTAAGGAAGTAATTTTGCTAATTTTGCATTGGTTTGATCAATGCCCTGGTTCTGTTTAAGGGAGCATCTCAAAAGTCTGGCGCATTCTAGGAGCAAGAACCTGTGGGCATACGCCTACAATCCAGTGGACCGCCGGAACGCTCTGCTAAACAGCGACTTTGTGTCTAACTACAGGAACACTCCTACTTGAGTGAATATACGCAAAGCATGTCAGCATTTTGAGCACTCTAATGGAAAGCTACAGTGTTCCAACAAACCGGTCCATGCGTGCCCACTGGAACACTTAGTCAATCCACTTTTTGAGATGATCCCTAGGTTAGAGCTCATTTACCAACTGAGACTCAAAATGCCAGCTAAGATATAATAATGGGAAGGGGATGTTACAACGCACCCCCTCCCCCCTTGTCGCTACACCCCTGAGCTTAAAAGCTACGAAGTTTCAGCAAGCAGTGCTGTGAAACTACGCCTCAGAATAATATAATAATAAATGTGAACTTATATAGCGCCAATGTCCGCCTACAAAGATGCTCAAGGCGCTTTCTCGGAAATGGACTTTTACAGATTTTGCCAATCAATGGTCAGTAGAGTAATATTTGCCTCCAGTCTGTGGGCAACCTGTGAAGGGATACTGTGAGATAGCCACGTCTCGTGGAGATGACTGTAGTGCTCGTGACTCAAATGAAGCGGGTTGCCACGTCTGCAAAGTAAACAAAGAAAAAATGAGTGAGACGATGTCCGACCTAGTCAAGCCTGGTTGGTTCTTGACTTATGACTTCCGCCAAACTGATCATGCTTCTATATGAGGGTAGGAATGTCATCATTATTAAGCCTGGTTCATACCTCATGCCAAAGTGAATATGTAGCGCATTTAACGACGCAAACATTCAGTACAGGCTGTTTTGCAAATGTGACGCAAGAAAATAACTCCCATGACGTACAAAAGCTTAAGAAGCCGATTTAGTTTATAAAGGTACAAATTACATGATTGTTTTCTGGAAGAGTCATATCGTTTCCAGCCTCTAGCTGTCAATAAACTCTCCCTCAAACCAACCAGTGAACATTTCATCACTTTCAGCGGCCACATTTCATTGATTTACACAAAAGGGTTTATGTTTTGTCGGGGATGTTGTACACATTGTGGCAACCAAAATAAGCAACAGTGGTTTTTGTGGTCTTCAAATGCTACTTTCTCAACTTTGCCAGTATTTCTGACAAGAATACTATTTCTCTACAAAAAACTTTGTTAGTGGCCTGACGTTTCGACCCTACCAGAGTCTTTCACCCAGAACTTTATGGGAAGTGAGCTTTACATGTCTTTATTTGTTTTGTTTTGTTTTTGGACTGATGAAGTGTCCCAGTATATTATCACTACAACCAAGCTTTAAATAAAACTAATTGGCAATTGGCATTCTCTGGTTCTAGTTCCATAATTTGTACCTGAGATTTAAATCTGGCTCCCCATATTCATCAAGATAAGGAGTCTGGTGTACGCAGCCTTTGTTCTTTGCTGACATCATCAGCAACTGACACTCCCTCACTCTGCAGAGAAATGTAATCAAGCAATACTCACAAAAATGGATTCAGAACAAATATTAATAAAAAATAGCCGTTACAAAATGCTTTACCAACCAAAATGACATGTGGTACGAATGCAACAAGTGGTAATGGCTCTAGCTTTCCACCCTAGCAGTGTCTTTCTCAAAGGCTTCACAGATGTTTTGAGAAAGCCTTTGCCAAAAGCCACTGCCAGGGTCGAAGTGTGAAGACAATACCACTTTTTGCAAAAAAAACAATTTTCGGTTTCTATTTCTGCGATGATGAGACATCCTTAGACTGCTATGGTGCATGAATTGACATAAGGCTCATGACAACACTAACCCTGGTAACCAGTGGCAAGTACCAAGCAATGCATATCAAGTTATGACCGTGAACAAGTCTGTCACTACGATCAAGTGGTAAGAGTGCAGGACTTGCAATCACAAAGTTGTGGGTTTGAATCCTACCAAGCTAACCGCTGATTTCACAATGAATAGTCGTCTAGTTACCGAATCACAATCTATTGATTTGTACAATTCATAATCGTAGACGATAAATCAACATTTGTGTGAGAGAGATTGGCTGTTGCCAGCTTGGTGCTTATATGCCCTTGTTAAGAAGATCATCTAAACAAACAAATAAACAAAACAAAAGGTCCTGCAAGACAACATTTGACTAGTTCATGAACACCCACCTGAGGTAGAGTCCAATGCCTGCTCCGCAGGTGGTTGAGTGAGCAGTACACGCCCCCACTGTCTCACCATCGATTTCAGTTTGGCAGCAGTAACTTTGAGAACACACTACAGCCCCACAGATCAGACACAGCGCAGGTGCTCTACTGTCACTCTGTGCCCCACTAGCCTTTGGACACCTAGAGATATCAATGAGTTCAGAAACAGAATAGCAACTGTTATACATGTAGTTACGCATTTATTCAAAATAGTTTGGGGTTGATATTTGAAATGAAAACAAGTCGCATCCCCTTGGCTGCCGCTTCCCAGGTTGTATCATACTTGGGTGTGATCCCTGGCTACACGGCAGCTAATGGTTGAATGGCTTCTGACTGGCACCCCCGAACAAAGATATTGACAAAATAGGGAGACCGCCAACAGAGGGCTAGATAGCTCAGTTGGTGGAACGCCGGCACATTAGCCCGTAGGTCATTGGTTCAAATCCCGTTCTAGTAAACTTTTCTTTGTTCAACCCCAAATTATTTTAACAGTTACCCAGTTTCCCTTGTGGTTTATAACTGGACATCTGTACTAAGTTAGTTTTCAAGATGTGACCTGGTATGAGAATATACAACCCCCCCCTTCCCCCCCCAAAAAAAAAATATATATATATATAATAATAAAAAAATCAACAACAAAAAATCTCTTTTCTATTTAATTCATTGAGATGTATAAATGAATATTCATTATGTCAAGTCTTCAGTCCACCTTCTTACCATTGCTGGCGGACTCCCCCAATACTTCCATTTGTCACTACTTTAAAGACAAAGTACAGAATTGGTAGCGAAACAAATATTGTAAGCTTCAAAGTTCAAACAATGACCAATCTACCTGAGAAAACCACTCCAAAATTATCTTGAAAAAAAACCTTCACAATTTTTTTTTCTTTTAACCAAAACTTGACTACCAAATTTTCACAGGTTGGTTGTATAGTGTTTTTGTTGACAACTACAGGTCTGGAAAATAATTTACTCTTCCAAAGTACAATGAAGCACTTCCCCTTTAAATCAACAACAGTCACGATGAATAAAGAACAATATGTCTTACGTGAATAATGAAACGTTGTTCATAAGATCGCTGTAGTCTTCCGGTAGGTCAATCAACTGGTTGATCTGAATGGGGAATCTGACAGAGCGAAAAACAATGAGATCACAACAAAATGAGACAGCGGGTGAGACAAAGTTCACTAAACACACGGGATAAACAAGAGCTGTCACTTGCAGGACTTGATGGAAATGCACTGAGCATACAGTATTATATCACTGCATAGGAGAACAGTTAAACCCAAGGACTGCATCCTATATTGGATATTCTTTGTTAATTTTGTTGTCCCTGAAAAAGCATTGAGTCAGTACTAAAATTGGTGTAAAAATATTTTTAAAAATGTGGGGGAAAAAAAAAGAAAAAAAAAGGGGGAACCCCCCCCCCAAAGACCTTTAATCAAAAAGAAAGAAAACAGAACTGGGTGTGAACTATTTCAAATCAAATAAAAATTGTGTTTTACCTGATAATGTTTGCAGCAGGGTCATTCAACTGTGACCTCAAGTCTGGATGCTGACACCACGCCCTGATCAATTCTTGCATAGATGAATCTTGATCATCAGAGACCAGACTAGAGAGGTCAGAGGGTAAAGCCAGGTAGCCACAAAGAGGTTCCACCTCATCCAAGCAAAGTCCTTAAACAAAAAAATATTAAGGTTTTGTTGATCTTTGGCTAAAATAACATTGATAGTTATAATACATGGCACTCTACAAGATCACAACATTTCACAACCAACAGCAAAAAAACACAAAACAAACTGACACTAGAAGAAAAGAAAAAATAAACATGAAAAAGATAAGCTGGAAAACCAGTTGAATTTGCATGAAGGTGGCAGTGGACTATGCTTCCCTGATCAAATCAGATCAGTTTATTTCCACAGTATCAAAATCAAAATCAGAATAAATCAAAGACAATGCGAGTTAAATAGTTGTTTGGTAAGACTTAATTAAATAAAGAATAAGCATGGAAGTTAATGAAACTGTGGAGGGACCCATAAGGAAGCAAAGCTTGTAAGGTTATGGGTCCCTGAGCAAGCTCGTGCATTGAGCAGAGAATGATTTTTTTTATGTCTTGTAGACGACACCACTCCAGGTCGGGTAGGCAAAATGTTTCTGAAAGGACAGGTGTAACCAAAAAGGCTCAATGCACAAGCTGCTAACAATGATGGTAGTTACACCTAGACAAACGAACAATGGACAAGAACGAACAAAGACAGGTCAGCAATGTGTAAGAAAGAAAGCATCTATCAACAATAGGAATTCAACAAAGTAGCCTTAAGTTTACGCTTAAATACAGAGAGATTTTTAGAGGCTTTAAGTTGAGAGTTTAGCGAATTCCAAAGCTTGGGTCCCTCTAGTTTGACTGTTTTATGAGCAACAGAAGTATAAGTATATGATAGCACCCAGCAGCCTGTTCCATGATGCCGCAGGAGACTGGTTCCATCTACCAGGCTTCGAGACTATAATCAGCAATATTTAAATTATTGTAGTTGGTGATTTTACCTTTCAGCTCCGACGGGGTGGATACTCCGGTGATGAAATGGAAGAAAATGGCCGCACAACGTAAGAAAGGTAGACAAGATGTCCTGACGTGGTTGAATAATGTCCAGGCGTTGGGCTTGACATCATTAGTAATTCTGTGAAGGAGAGGCCAGTCAGAAATGTATCCATCCTAAAAAACCATCAGTCAAAGCTTTTGCTTGGATTTCATTTGGACTGAGATCAGCACTGCCTTTTTAATCATGTTTATTATAGGGGCCAAGAAATACCACCATATTCAGAGGCCAAGAATTTGTTCGGAATCCAAGAATTTGTTCGGAATCCAAGAATTTGGCTGGTTTTGTTGAGATGGTGTTTGACTTGGTTAGAGTGAGGAAAGGCCAAAGAAAATCACCCCGAGAGTTAGGTTAGGGAAAAGATCTTCAAACATAAACCTAAAGCTGGGGTTAGGATGGTACAACAATGGCTTCTGGAAGGGGAAAGATTTCATATAAAGTGAACTCTGAAAACAAAAACTCAATGAAACAGATGTTTTGAGCTTGCTTAATATTTTATGACAACTTTATTTATTGGTAAACATTTGCAAATATTTGACTGCAGCAAAAGAGCAAGGCCATTGGCATTGGTTGAACAACGGCTTCTAAAACAAAAGGTTATTAGGACAATTCCATAGCAAGTGGAATCTGAATATTCTCTCCCAGAAATAGATGTTCGAGCTTACAAAACATTCTTATGCAAAAAAAATAGTTAGTGGCCTGACGTTTCGACCCTAGCAGAGTCTTTCTAGAGGACACTTTTATTTCCATTAAAAAAAAAAAGTGTTGGAATGGACGTGACTGGAACAAAATATCTAGGCCACTGAAAGTTGAGGTGATCTGTTTTGCTTTGACATGGGGCATTATAATAACTCACCCTGCTAGTTCCCTGATGACGATGTATGCTCTCAGCATGGCCTGAGCTTGTTGATTACTGGCACCATCTTGCTCCATAAACGACTCCTCATCCCCTTCAATTAAACAGACAAATGAAACTCTGTCATGAAATTATCAACATGGAGATATTGCACAGGGTTCTACCCAGGTTTTTGTCAAAACTGTTGGGCATTCTGTACTAAAATGTTTTGATGTTTGGCCGAAGCACGCTAAATTCTTTGGAATGTTTTCTACTTGGTGTTCATCTTTGTTTTAAAAGCCCTACTGTGTAATCTGGAGCATTCCCTATGGTTTTCTCTCGATAAAAATAAATAAATAAATGTATATATTTTATTTATTTATTTATTATTATTTTTTTGGGGGGCGTATCGGCCGAAATTTGCACGTATCAGCACGCAATTCCTGTGCAATTCACTCGTATCGGCCCAATACGCTAGCTTGAACATGGGGAAGAGCCCTGTTGCATTTATTCTTTCTTGAGGAGGCACTCAAATCATGATCCGCAGAGCCTTGGCAGTGAGTCACGACTGAAAATCTGCCATTGTATGTTGGAATCTCGGAATGCTCAGACATACCTCCCATTGAGCTAAATATAATGACGAACAACAGTGGCAGCCTGTCCATTCTTGTATGCCACATTTGTACAGCAGGACAAGGGTTTGGAATCGGGGGTGGGGGGGGGGGGTTACAAACAAACCCCTGGAAAGGGGTTTTAGGTTTTCCAGAACCTGTCACTTTTTGTACGGGTGAAACAAAGCATATCACGGTAGGTGCCAGCCAGTGCATGCTACACACTGGAAAGTCTGCGTAGACAAAAACGCCAGCTATCTGGCAGTCAGCAAACAATTGAGGAAAACCTGAAGTTGAAATCCCTCAAGCTCTACTTAAGCTGCATTACTGTCAGCAGTCCAGCAGACTAGTAGAGTATACTGTTTGAGCTGTCGAGACCACATCGGCTCTTTTCAGAGCCAGCATCCCAGAGATTTTGGACATGGGTGTACCCACAAGTTTACTATTAACAGTCACTTCTTATCTGTCTAAAAGAAGTAGTGGAAAAACATCAGACGTGTAGTGGGTTAATAGTGAACTTCTGTTTTCTGTAACAGTCATCTCCTCACTCTAGTAACTCAGGCAGAGTCCGACTTGGCAGCTGAGGTTACGCCTGTGGCTGTTGCTAACAGGGTGTGACTTTGGGCATCTTATGCTTTAATGCATGATCACATGACAATCAAGTCATAGCCGTAGCCATAAGCTCTGTCTACCTCTAACACTCACCATGTGGCTCAATCTGAGCTGTGAGCAGTATCTGTATGAGGTGTGCAGTAAACGTGGCTCTCATAGCATGCTGGCCCTCTATTGGTAAGTTGGTGATTGTAGTCTTTAGTCCAGCCGTTTTATCATTCTTCTGCACAGTGGCACATGATAAGCAAATACTTGCCTTTGGGACAAAAACAAACGAAACAACAGCTTATCATGAGAGTCAAGTAGTTTCAATGAAGTGGGATTTGAAGAATTATCAAACCCCTTTATTATGAGAAGGTATAACTTTGGTACTAAAAGGCCATTTACAGTGTATTCATTTACAATAAATAATTTCTGGTACAATGAGTTGCTTGGTCATGAGTGACCGCTTATAAATTTGGGCGTGATTGGCCAATGGGGTTTCTAAAAAATATGCACCCTCACCCCATGGTCTAATTTGTTTCAATGTTAATCATTTTAACCAATTATTTGTAATTGTACTTAAACCAATTGCTATGAGTATTTTTATTTTCAAGAATTTTGTACCAATAGGATTTTAAAAGATTCACTTTTATGGAAAAGTATAGTCTTTGTTCGAGTTGTTTTCTCATTTTCCATATGCTCAAAACTTGCAGTCTTTTGGGACTGAAAATATCAAAGCTCTTGTTTTTTTTTACATCTTTGGATTTTACAGGTTGAATTGCTTTCGACTGGTACCCTGAACAAACATAATGACAAAATTGGGAGACCGGAATCATTAGGGCTACATAGCTCAGTAGGTAGAGCACCGGCATGTTAATCCAGAGGCCGCAGGTTCAAGTCCCGCTCAAGACAATTTTTCTTTGTTCAACCCAAAATTAGTAAAAAAATTTCCCAGTCAGTTCCCCTAGAAGTTTATTTACTTGATCTTTGGATTCTGTCACATTATGGATGCACTTGCTAATATTTTATGACGAATCGAATGAATCCTGCAAAAATACTTACCAGTAGAGAAAACAAATCAATGTCCAAGATACTGGGTCCACTGTGGGTGTGTTCAGCAGACAACACTGAAAAAAAAAGGGGGGTTTTCATTTTTACATACTACCCATAATTCAAAACAAAAACAGTTCTATTCTGTAAGGAATTTTTAACGATTTTTTTTTACTGGGTACAAAAAAACAAACAAACAAACAAAGCAAAAATACCACACACACACGATCCTTGTCATTTGATTGGTGGAACATGCGTCACATGTCATCCTTTATTCTACTGACATGCTCGAAAAATTAATATAGGGGTTCTTTATGGATATTTGTAGGTTGCTTAGAAGCATCATTTCCAAATTAACCGTTCCCCACCCGTATGTCCAAATGATATAAGGTCCATCATAGTAGACACAGGTTAGTGTCCACATAGAGTTGTCCAAGTTGTTTCAAAGTTTATTTTTTAGAATTTTCAAAGTGTGAGGTGGACAGGTCTTTTTTGTGTTTATTGTGAAACAAATTTCAAATGACAAGGAGTTATTGGTGAATTATATAAAACAAATATTGAATGCATTTCATTTGAGTATTGTCTCAGAATAAAATCACTCGGTGAACTCTGGACTATTCCACTCCGCAAGGTGCTGCAGACTGAAATGGAATAGTCCAGATTTCACCTCGTGTTTATATTCTGCGACAATGCATCCATGTGCATCCAATACTAGCATCATGGTAGCCGTGTCTGGGCCCAGGGTGAGGGTTTCACAGAAATAATTGGTCTCTGAAATGGTTGAGGACCACAAAGTAAATACCTGACAGCAATCTGACTGTGTGTTTCTGAACATGTTCCTGCTTGTGATAAAACGTATTCACCACTGCAAACCGCACCAATGCTTTCAATCCTTTGGTCTACAAAGGAAAAAAACCAAACCACATTTGCGTTAATATGAAACACAAATTTGTAATTAACATTAATCTTTCTTGGGAGAGGTGGTGGTTGGGAGAGGTGGTGGTTGGGAGAGGTGGTGGTTGGGAGAGGTGGTGGTTGGGAGAGGTGGCGGTTGGGCGAAGGAAGAACGTAAAGAAATTAAATCAACGATGTTCAATATACCTGTCTGGAAGACATTTCTCCAAAGAGTGGCTTTCCTTTACTTCTGAGCAATAATTCTACAAAACAAAATACAAATACAAATTTCAAAACAATCTAAGAAGAATTCTTAGAAGAAAATCGTTTAAAAGATGTATTTACTTATGACAGAATCATTTAATTCGCAGAAGACCTCCAGTCTTTGAAGAACGAATGTAAAAGCAAAGTTCGATTAGTAAACTTTTCTTGCCTAAATCATCACAAAAACACTGGATGCAACTCCAATGTGCTTCTGGTAGTCAGTGGAGCCAGTTTGTGTGGCTAATAGTGGTAAGATACATCCCATAGGGGACTTCTGGAATGCTAGGTGGCAGCAGACTTACCAGGTAAACCCATTGTTCTATGCTCAGGACTACCTTAACAATTGAAATTTACCTGGTAAGTCTACTGCCACCTAGCAGTCTAAAGTCCTTTTTGCTCCATTACACCAGACAGACAAAACTGAAGCACCCAGCTCAGACAGGCGCTCCAGAGTCGCGCTGAACCAAATAGATTAGGAGCGGCTCTAGGTCGACCCAAATAAATGTTGGTTTCAGACAGGCTAATTTAACTAAACATTTACATTAGGTCCGGATCGTGACAAGATCGACTTCTGAAACCAAGGGGCTCCATAGTCATTCTGAACGACTGCAACAGTCAATCTTTTGACTTCCAGTGTGTCCAGTCCCTCCTAGCTGTTTCAGACGTCAAACTTTTCATGTACTTAATTTAATAAGTTGGTTCAGCGCGACTCTAGAGCGCCTGTCTGAACCAGGTGCAACACCAATAAGACTTAAAACACCTACCAGTTGCCTGTATTGTGTATGCGCAAACATTCCATGATAAGATGGGCACTCTCTCGTTCTCATCGTCAGGCATGACTCCCAAACCAACCTAAGTAGATACAAAACAAGGCATCATATACTAAAATAACATTTTCTGGGCTGGCCAACGACAGACCTTTTTAGGGCAGAATTGAGTATTTTAATCTGATGTATTCATGGACATAACGCACGCAGACAACATTGGTTAGTGTCAAAGACCAGTAACTAGACTTTATGTGATCCAACATATACATTAAAATAACAAGCCTGTGAAAGTTTAAGCTCAATTGGTCATAGGAGTCACAAGATAATAATAAAGCGGAAAAAAACCTTGTTTTCAAACACCGAGTTTCTTTTCGCGCAGGAACCAAAACTAGTTCAACATATTCCTCAAGAACTACCTGCACGTCCTTTTAAGACAAAGTACTGTAATTACATAATTACCAAGAAAAAAGTGATCAGTGTCAATCAGAGGAAATGGTACTTGAAGCAACCCCCCCCCACTCCGTTGTGAATTTGC
This sequence comes from Pisaster brevispinus, assembly GCA_023634235.1. Taxonomy (NCBI): domain Eukaryota; kingdom Metazoa; phylum Echinodermata; class Asteroidea; order Forcipulatida; family Asteriidae; genus Pisaster; species Pisaster brevispinus. The sequence continues at coordinate 20,989,464 of JAMKCF010000009.1, read as the reverse complement.
ACAAGATGGCCAACAGCTTGATGCAGTTTCCAAGGCTGCTTATATAGAGTGTGCATAATGTAGGGATGTGATTGGCTGTTTTAAAAAAAAAAGTCTTTGATATTTTTCTGTCATCCTCGGCATACACTTTTTCTCTTGCATGTTTTCTTGTATTTCGTTGCCGTTTTCCCCCTTTTTTCCTCGACTATGTAAAATCTGTGTGTATTTGAATGTATTTTCTTTGTAGTTTGCTAAATCAATCAAATCAAATCAAATCACAGCACCCCCTTGCTCTGAAACAGACTATAAGAAAATGTGCCTCTCTTAATGTATGGATGAGGACATTCACAAAACTATCATGCCCAGACAACCAAGTCGAGAGAGGATCAATGTTCTGATGGAGCTGGGGATTGCTTGCTACTCACAGTGTACGCCGTCTTGGAATACATCCGAATCATCTCCTGCAGACTCTTGGAGAAACACAAACTGTAAACAAACAACAAAGCTTTCAGTATCCAATACTCCCCTGGCTGGTCACAGTACGTTTTTATTATTATGTGGCCCGCAGGCAGAACATCCTACGGCGATCATCAACACGTTTTTCTGTAGGTAAGCATTTCCAGTGTTTGTGTGTTCTACAGGAAGTCCCAAAATAAAGCAGATATGGGTCAACAAAAATTAACAGAACCAAAAAAAACGCATCACATCACTGGAAATGAAAGATTCTGCATGGACTGTAATTCAAAAAACACAAATAAAATCAAAACAGAAAATATATATTTAAAAAAAAGGAAAAAAAAAAGAAAGAATTTCCCTGGTACCCCTTTCTTAGAGAGCGGCTAAAATGTGTTACCTTTTGCCGTGAAGCAGAGCATAGAACTTATGCAGCTTCTGTGAAGCAGCATCACCAAGTGTTTCCAGTTGTTGGATAGTCTGTGAGGCCGCGTCACCCAGTGTTTCTAGTAGTCCGGTTCCGTGTAACATCTCAAAACCTACAGGGAAAATGAGGAGAATGAAATATATGAGATTTGAGGCTTAGCATTTCAAGTTTGATAAGTATACCAAAAGGGTTATCCCATACCTCACTTGCATTTCAAATATAGCCAAACAGTCAAGTTTGGCTGGTCCATTTTCATGCATTTGCTTTCCGTCATTTTGTTGTGATTTCTGTGTATTCCTTTTTTGGTGTTGTGTTTTCTTATAAAGGTTCCCCATTGTTCTAGACCCAGAACCTCCCAGATGTTACAATTCAGGAGGTTAACAGACTCTCTGCATCACCAGAAATACAAAAGTACGGGTTCGAACACAACGTGGACTATTTCTTTCACCCTTTGGTGATGGCTTTACCTCTTTCAAGAAAATCAAAAGGCTCTAGAAGATTTTGAAGAAAATCCTGAAATCAGGAACACATCCTGGGAAATCACTCGCCTGATCAATTAAAATCCCATCTCTGTTCTTATATGAGCCCTAATATTAAAACATATTTGGAGATTTCCAAAAAAATTGGCTCAGGCAATACATGATCACATTGGCACCCTCTTCACAATCATGCAATGCATTCCATAGCAGTTTCTGCACTCACTACTCTGTCTTGGGTCAGCCCAATTCCCGACCCTGAACGCGACTTGAAATGGTCCTGCTGATGGCTCCTCCATGTCCACACTCGACCCCTCTGCTGAAGTGCTGGAAAGATCCACTGCCTCTGGGCTGGACTGCTGTACTGGAATCGGCCCGGAGCGTACGATTCCCTTGACGGTGTTGAGCCATTCCGGGAACGAGATGACTGTCATCTCCCTGGTGGAGAAGAACAAAAACATTACAAATTATTCAACAATCAAGAGTTGGGATCTGCTTTACTCCTGACAAACAGAAGATAGACCTTAAAAACGGTGAAAGTTGAAGATACCAGATACAAACTGTGTTTGAAAACATTCCAGTTTAAACTTCAACATGTATGTCTAATGCTGAATGGCAATATTTTCACGAGTTAAAAGATGGAATGTTCCATTCAACAAGGAAAAGCCGAGTTGAATGGAACATTCCATCTTTCAATGAAAATACTCTTTCAATTGTTCATACGCAAAACATTTGTTATTTGTTTATATAACATGCAAGTTCTTTTGGAGGAAAAAAAATCCAACAAAATGTACAAGATTATTTTTTTGCCATCCACTATGTTCTGCATTATTAAAAAAAAAAGAATGATGGGAAAAAATGCACGGTGAACAGTACCAAAATGCATGCTTAATGGTGTATGCCAAATAATGGTTTGAATAAAGAATGCCTATGACCGACAAGCCCCCGATCAAATGAAAAGGATCTACTTGAGTATTACATAAATGGAAATATTTCTCCTGAAGACGATCAGAGCATACTGATCGAAACGTTGAGACGTTAACCACCGGTTCTTTTCAGAACCTACACTACTCAAAAGAGATTTTCACATGGTGTTACCGCACACCTCTCTTAGTTATACTTCCACCATGCAAAGTTTCAAATCCTACTTAGAATATTCCAGGACCTGCAAGCAGTGTTCTCCCTCAACAGTGGCCCGCTGGCCAAACGCCAGTTAAAACATCCAAGCACCAGTTAGAATTCTGTCCAACTAGTCTAATTGGCTAGTTTATTGCTTCCCACAGCTACATGTAAACCACTGATTGTTTATACTGCTCCAGTGGACCAGTGAACCAGTGAACAATCTGGTGGACCAGTGAAATGGCATGCTATTAAGTGTTCCTGCTGGCTAGTCACTGAAAAAGTTAAGGGCAAACCCTGGCAAGTCTTCTGAATGTAAAGACTGGTACTAGACTAACTAACTCACCTCTCTTCTTCAGGAATCAGAGCTTGTAGGGATGGGATCAGGGGGATGACGGTGTTGCTGATCGTCTTGCAGAGTGGACAGAGATACTGCTGCCGACTCAGGTCATAGCTCAGGTTGTTATTGAAGCGAAACGTTCGTCTCTTTTCCTTGGTGACTAAGGATTCAAAATACCTGTAAGAAGATTCAGATTAAAATGTAATTTTTTAAAGCACCACCCACCTTCTTAAGTTTGGGTTTTAAACACGACACAAAGCGGCTGCAGGAAGTGGAGTATTTTGCAAAGACACAAAGACACGTGGATGACTTGAAAGGTCCAACATCCTCAGGAATGAGAGACTTTGAAACACTAGGGGGCAGCAGACAAACCAGGTAAATTTCTTTGTTTACATAGCTCTAAGCATGCGCACATTTCATAGAATAATGAATATACCTGGTAAGTTTGGTGCCACCTAGTGTCCCCAAAAGTCTCCCATCGAAAATAGGACTCCCCTCTTTTACAGTACCTTAGCAAACAAGTTTGGCTGTCACCAGAGCCCAATTTCATAGAGCTGCTTAAGCACAAAATTTTGCTAAGCACAATAAAAATTTGCTTACCAGAATAAGGTTACTAGCCAAACTACCATGTTACGTGTACAATTTGTGACTGGTATCCTGCTCATTTCTGCTTAGCAGGAAATTGTTAAGCATTATTTTCTGCTTAAGCAGCTCTATGAAATTGGGCCCAGACTATAGAGTGCCGATGCCACAAGATGGGAAGCTTCTATCTAGTGTTGGAATGTGAAATTCGCATGCAGCAAGCAAATGCTTTGTTAAAACCATTGACAGCAATGGCCATTGGGTGCGCTGATCTATTGTTGCATCAAAATAATTGCTTGCTGAAATGGCGTCCATTGCACACTTGACATTTCCGCCCAAGTTGTCCATTTTGCGTCTTGGGTGTTCTAAACTCTTTGGTTGTAACCCCTATACGGTGCCTGGTAGCAATTATAAACAATTGGACTATACGTCAGACGTCATAAGGTCATCAAAGGTCAACCGGACTCTTACCCTCTCCAGCAGTCTGCATGCATGATGTGTCCACAGGTTCCAGTGTGTACACCCCAGCTCAGGTGGGAATCCACAAACAATGGCTCTATTTCATCTGCGGAGAACATCAATAAAATGTGCAGAAAGTTTTTGATCCCATTTTTTACTGCCAAAATTAGTTCAGTGCGTTTATCTACGTTTCAAAACTAGCATATGAACACTTCCTCAATATACATGCTGCTTGATAAAAGTGTACCACAAAACTGTGTACTGTTGCTATTTAATATTCCGCAGCAGTAGAATAAACAGCAAGACAAGTTCTCAAACAATAAATCTACACAGCAAAGTAGATATATACACATGGTGTTACCACAAACTGAATATACATATTTTACATTCCGTCATTCTTCTGTCAAGATGAAAGCTCTTCTTAAGGCGAGTGACACTTGAACGATTTCACATGAACTGCAGTTTTTGTTTATATCATGACCCAGTGTTAGAAGAAATAATAATTCCCACTTACCAGGATTCCCAAGATCCTTATCTCTGGCTTTTGATAAAACTGTTGATCTGTAATTAGAAAGATAGCAATGCGTTCTTAGAGTTGAGGCTGTCTGAATAACGATGACAGAGATGAAAAATAACCCCTAAAAGCAAAACCAGAATCGCTTGCAATATTCCAACAACAGCAGTCACAAAATGGCCTCACTCTTCCAAAAGAGGACTTAGTGCAAGTCTATGTTCTCAACTTCGGTGGCAAACTTTGTGCATCTGATCTGTGTTTCACAAAGTAGAAGTCAATCAAGGCCAAGATCAACCAATACTTCAGTGAAACCAGAGGAAGTTATCTTTACCTGTTTGCTCTTTCTATGTAGATAGTGCATGCGTTTGCAGACAAGTTTACCCATAAAAAGTCGCATCCCCTTAAGGTGATCCCTCTGCTGCCGCTTCCCAGGTTGTATTGTAAACTTGGGTGTGATCCCCAGTTATAGGTTGAATGGCTTCTGACTGGCAATCCCAACAAAAGTATTGGCAAAATAGGGAGACTGCCAACAAAGGGCTAGATGGCTCAGTTGGTAGAGAGCCGGCATGTTAATCTGAAGGTCGTAGGTTCAAGTCCGGCTCTAGTCAATTTTTCTGTATTTAACCTAAAATATTTGATAACAAATATAACAATGTTTTTTTAAACCCAATGCAATCATTACACCAATTAAAATGCTATTCTTATATTTACTTACCTCTGCACAAACATCGGAAGGACTAGGGACTCTCTATCCAGTCTGATCTCGGACTCTTCCATACAGAGTATACATGTTACTTTGGGTATATCCTCTTGTACAGTTAGAGTCTGCATAGGACCCAGCGCTACACATGAATAAGGTCTCACCTCAGATGCTGCCATTGGGACCATGTCACTAAAAGGGCAAGAAACAGTATAGATAAAATCATTTCTCTCTGGGTTTTATTCACCAAACTAAATCTCATCACAGTAAAAGCATATTTTTCAGAAAATAATAATAATAATAATAATAATAATAGTAATAATGGTAATGGTAGACAATACTTCTATAGTGCATATCACCATGAGGTCCCCATGCACTTGAGAACAAGAGAAAGAAAGATATTGCTTAATGATACAACAAAGCAACCTACATTTAAAAGTCTTTTGGATGTACCATATCTTGGCAGGCATCTTGTACATAAGAGATAAATGTACAATTACGACAAAGTGGGTTAAGGCAAGCCATGGGAATAAACAATGAATCCGTACACTGAATCAAAACTGGAAGAGGATGCGAATCTTTCCTCCCTTGCGCTTATTGACGTCTCCTCAAAGAACTCTGGATTCTGTCTGATAAAGCTTTTCTGCATTGCTTTCATTTGATCCATCAGATGAGAACGTCGCTTCTGGGCTATCTCAGCCTTCTTCTTTCGATCGGCCTCCTGTTTCTCCTTATCCTCTTTGGTTCCTTCTTTGGATGAGGATGGAAGCGGGGCATTCTTCTTCCCCTTCGCTAGTTGCAAGTCAGCGATATTCTGCCAATGAAAGTACAACGGTGACCGCAATGAATATGAATTTACGACGTGTCAAATTGTATTTCCTATGATGAGAAAAACTGAATGGCACACAAAACTGAGTACGATGTGTTAGAGATTTTAATGGCAGGTTAACGTTGATCAGATGTCATAGTCTGGTGACATGAAGCACATGGCCAATATGGGTAATTGTCAAAGACCAGTATCCACACCTTATGTGAACCAACAAATACATGAAATAACACACCTTTGAAAGTTTAAACTCACTCCATCATTAGTCACTGTATGTTTTCTTTTTAAATTATTAAATTTAAAGAAGGGCTTCAAGGTAAAATTTACTTTTTGTGATCCACTCTATTTCCAATATATAGAGTCTATATGAAGATGAAAACAAAATTACAAGTCTCTAACCTTTTGTTAAAACGGTGTAAAATGTCTTGTAAAACTGGATTTATGGTTACTTCATAAATTCATTTTGGGTTATAGTTATGTATTGTTCGGAAATTCTCATAAAGTATAAAAATAAATGTGAGTTTTGAATTGAAGAATCAAGTCTGTCTCTTCACACACTGCTAGGGGTGCCTTCCCACATGTATGGAACGCTAGACAAGTACTTTCATACACACATGTAAGAAAGCTTGCCATGCAGAGCAGTTTATAATGAAGAACTAAAAGTCATCTTCTTTATCAGGCATGCAACTGCAGTTTGTCATCAACAAATAGAGGAGAGTGCCAGGCACAGCAAGAATTTCCGCTGTAGCTTTCAGGTATCAATTGCACAGCTGAGAAACTAAAATCGAGGAAATCAGCTGGGCCCATTTTGATGGCTCTGCTTACTGCCGAATTCTGCGCTTGCAATCACTATTCTCTGCTAACTGTGCAAGCGCTAAATTTCTGCGCAAGCTGTGTAAGCGAAGAAGACCTAGTAACGTGGAATATGCCCGCCCACAAGCAAAATTTTTCCTGCTAACCAGTGACATACGCTTGACGTAAGCGCGGAAATCCCTGCTTCCGAAAGCGTTGATTCTTCGCTTACAGTGAGCAGAGCCATGAAATTTGGCCCTAATCAACTGAAACCTTGCATGCTTGATTTATGGATAGGATAAACAGACCTTTAGGACCCATGCAAGAAGTTCTTTATGAGGCTCAGCTGTACTATTCCCTGTTAGACCCTGAAGCATTGACAAGAGACTTGGGTCACCTGAATATGGAAAAAACCAAACACAATCATCATACACAATGGTTTTGATCACAGATACACATTGGTTCCTTATCAATGTGCAGCTGACTTGGCTACGCGGCAGTGAACTGTTATTTGGCTTCTGACTGGCACCCCCGAACGATGATATTGACAAATTAGGGAGACTGCCAACACTCGGGCTAGATAAGCTCAGTTTTAGAGTGCTGGCATGTTAATCCGAAAGGTCCCAGGTTCAAGTCCCGCTATGGTAAATTTGTCTTTGTTCAACCCAAAATAATCTCAGATTAAAGTAACATAGCACTGTAAAATTGTTACCAATTAATGATAGAAAGAAAGGGAGCACATCTGAAAATGCATTCAGCTTTTATTCGAACAATATATCGCTTGTATGGAAATAACAATGCAAAACAAAAAATGTTATTGCCCACTAGGACCATGGCATGCTCAAGATCACCTTTTTTTTTACCAAGAGTGACATGATCTAAATCTTAAATATGTTAAACAGAAAACATTACTTGGCTAATTTTATTTGCTATCCAACAAAAACAAACACCCCAACAAACACCCCAACAAACAAACAAACAACCCCAACAAACAAACAAACAAATACCCCAGCAGGGTGCCAGGGTGTCAACAGGGTGCCAGATATCACACTGTGAATGACATGTCAATTTTCGGACGTACACAGCTATCAGGTTTCACATACCTTTTGCAGCTCTATCGATGAAGTGAAATTCTAACCCCATGCTGGTGTGCCTCTTCTCCTCAAGAAGTGCCAGCCCAATAAGGTACAAGGCCTATTCAGAAACAATCAAAGAATCATTTATGTTATGACAAAGCTACACTTGAAATCAAGAACAGCCTGCCCAATTCAGGACAATGCCCGTTCAAATAAGAAATCACAAAAACCATTTTCTACTTCCCAATCCTGGAAATGTATGAAAACCATAATCAACTACCAGCATCATTATGAATGAAGTAAAGTTCATGAATGTTAAGAAATGTTAGGAATTCAAAAACAAGTCTAAGAGACAGCGATCCAACTAAGGTAAAAGAAATTGAAAAATAATCAAAGACAAATTCTTTTCACCGGTTATGTCCTCTTCTACCACATACGTTGTGACTATAAACTATAGAGTCCTCTTGCCACAATGGTTTTATTGCCAGTTATAAATAAAATACAAATATTGACTGCTTTGATTGCTGTGGTTAAAACTACGACTCTTGGCATGTTCTTTGGTGTGTTCTTTTTCCCCCGGGGCACAGACGAGGGAAAATAGAACGCTCCGAGTTTGTTTGAGCTTTGCAAGTGTGTCCTTGTTACATGACAATTGCCAGTCGGAAGAGTGGGCTAAGGACTGTAAGGTTGCAGTGCAGTTTGTGTGGTTTGCATAAAAGTGCTTTTGCATATTGTGGAGCTGTTGGTAATTGGAGATTCACTAAAGATTTTTTTTTGCAAAAAAGAAGAAAAACATTTAATTGTTGATTTACGATTTAGGCCAAGGACTCTCAGAAAAGTGAACTTAATCCTTGTACTAGCCAAGAACCCCATGGAGGGAAGACAAAGGCAGTTTCGTTTTAGATGTGGGAGGAAAACCCCAGAGAATTATTCCAGGGAAAACCCACGCAATCGGGCAGGAACTGAAAACCCAATCCACATAGTGCCCCTAGCAGGATTCAAGGCTGAAAATATTTACATGTGCAACACTATACATTTTGCTGATTGAACCATGTAACTCATTACAGAGATTAAGTCCTTGGTTTGCTGATGCATAACAAATCACACGGACGTGCTTTTTACATACCCGGTGGATAGAGTGTTCAGAAAAGATTTGGCGTATGTGTGACACAGTTCTTCTGATGACCGTGTGGACAACGTGAATAAACACATCGCTGTCTAGAAGGTGGGCTAGGTTCTTGAAATTGTGGCATGGCAGTGGTGGTAGAGGTGGACAAACATCTGAAAAGAGGAGAAATATAAATGTTACTGAGATGCTTTGTGATTTGATAATTGCATGGCGGGGTATTGTCATTTCTCATAGGTATTTGAGACCATTACTAAATCACTCCGAAGCAGTGAAATAATTGTGAGAAGTCCCCCGATCCACTAAGTGAAAAGTAGAAGTCCTCTTATTTCCTTAGCTACTTTGACATAGTAGAAAAACAGCAGCACAAGTTCTATCACTACTAAATAGTCTCCCTGCTTTCTGAATCTACTTCGTGGCAGTAGACAAACAGCAGGACAAGTTCTTATCTGAACTAGGTAGTCTCCCAGTTCCCAATCTACTTCGTGGCAGTAGACAAACAGCAGGACAAGTTCCTATTTGAACTCAGTAGTCTCCAAATTCCCAATCTACTGCACAGCAGTCAGATAAATTGCACGGCAAGTTCTTATAAAAACAATCTACACAGAAAAGTAGAAATTATCGAAATTAAAGGTATTACCGCAAATCCAAACATTATCATTTAGAGATAACTTTGGATTACTCTTCAATCATGTTTTTACAGATACAGAAATATTGGAAGCTCAAGGCTTTTCCCCGAGTCTTTCTGATCAAATTGAAAGAACAGACAATCATGATTATTTCTGTCATCACCTAATTCATCTTTGTCCAGCTTCATCCTCTTGCGTTGTTGTTCTTCGGACTAAAACAAAACAAAAGTAAGCCAAGCATTATTAGCATTATTAACTCAATCAAGGTGGAGGGTCTGAATGGTAAATTAAAGTAATATGATTTGGTTTTACCATACACTGATGCATGATAAGCGCTCTATACTCAGGCTTTCCAAATCTTGCTGAAAATAAATGAACAAGCATCTCCGATGGGATTGGACCTCACAACACTCTACATTTTAGAACGAATACACTAGCTGATAAACCACCACGCTTGCCAGTGATGAATCCAGTGACGAGTGGCCACTAGACCACCAAGACTCAGGTTAGCTGAGTGACGAGAAGCCAATAATACTCAGCTTGCCCAGCACCGAGTGGCCAACATACTCATCCAGTGACGAGTGGTCACTAAACCACCAAGACCCGGTTAGCTGAGTGACGAGAAGCCAATAATACCCAGCTTGCCCAGCTCCGAGTGGCCAACATACTCATCCAGTGACGAGTGGCCACTAGACCACCAATTTTGCTCTATGGCGAGTGGCCACTAGACACAAGTGGCCACCAGACCAACAAAATCGCTAAGTAACGAATGGTCACTAGACCACCAAATTCACTCAATTACGAGTGGCCACTAGCCCACCAAATTCACTCAATTACGAGTGGCCACTAGACCTCTAAATTCGCTTAAAGGTGAGTGGCCACTTGAAACGATTGGCTACTAGAAACGAGTGGCCACTAGACCACTAAATTCGCTCAATGGCTAGTAGCTAGTTCAAGTAGCTAGTTCAAATACTACAAATAGCTGAAGGTATGACAAACACTTTAACTGAAGTCATTATCTTATCAGAGACAAAGAACATACATTGGTGTAGAGCAAAACCAAATCACAACATTTTAAATCACTAACGCAATCATCACATCAGTTAATCATGAATGCAAGGTGTTGGTAGCTTGAAATTAGAGGTTAAACTAAAATTGAGCCGTATGGTTCTCAGCAAAATCAGAAGGAAAAACTCACCTTCGATTGGTCAACTCTTGAGTAGTGATAGAAGAATGGTGAATATTCGCGCAGACACTCCGGTTTGATCTCGTACAACCCTTTTCCATTCGTTCCAACCGGTTTTCTTTCAAATAAAATTAGGTTAAAATTATTCCTCAAAATCATACTCTAAAACCAAGGTCTAAAGGTAAGGAATCAAGTAATAAATCAAGTATTTACCTTGCATTTTTTAGATATTGTAAGTAATGTATTATTATGAAATTGACCTCATGAGGGATTCAGAAATAGTAATAATAATATTAATGATACTGGAGTCTTATAAAGCGCACGTGCATTGTATATACCAATAAGGTGCTCAAGGTGCTTGAACAAAGAGAAACAAGACTTTTTGAATTACAAGACCGATTTATGTAGCACCTTATTTAAAGGGTTTACAAGGTGCTGCGGCGCATTCAGCAGCCACTGCTGAAAACAGAGCAGCAAACCCCTTCTCATAGCGATAAGTGTAACGGTGCTCTTTATGTGCATTCACAACACACAGGACCTACGGCTTTATGTCCCATCCGAACCATCCGAAGGATGAAGCAATAATGGTCAAGTGTCAGGACCGGGACTGGAACCCACACTCTGCCAATCAGAAACACCAGAGCTTGAGTCCTGGGCGCTTGACCGCTCGGCCACGACACGCCAAGAAATACCATGTACAAAAAAAAAGTACATGTATGTATAGACTATTATGTTCTGCCACAACTGAGTAGGCACTGATCCATGCCCTGTGCACAGCTTTCATTTTTTAAACGCTTCACTAAAATCTCAGATCACTGATGTTTGCAGACTACATACTGACATAAAGCGTCAGCATGACAGAGATAAACCTGTGACACAAACGCAAATGTAGTTGCACCCCAGTGATGGCCCAAAACACTGGTACAGGACACATGCAAAATGACCTCAAATGGATTGCTCTACCCAAGTGGCTTGGCAGAGTACTTTGTGTAGCACGCTCAGCACCCATCACCCGGCACCCAGTGCCCGGCACCCAGCGCCCGGCACCCAGCGCCTGGCGCCCACCTTATCAAACTCATAGCTTGAACTACTTACTTGAAATTGGCAACAGAGTTAATGACTTCTTCCACACCAGTTTCATGACAATGCTGGGAATGAAGAAAACGGGCAAAAACAAATAACCGCATGATTTAATGATCAGAGCATATCCTATTAATAAGTCATTGCATCTGACACATGTGCGTATTTACAGCACCCCCGTTGTTTTTGCTACTTCCTGCTCCAAAACTTGCTCACATTTGTGAGAAATCATACCCCAAATTCACCAATTCCATTGTAAAAAAAAATAAATAAATCTTATGACTAAAATAAACTTTTAATTCTGAGAACCTAAGTCTATGAAGAACGCATGTGCAAGCCAAGTCAAATTATTAAACTTTTCTAGCCTAAATCGTCAAAGAAAATAGTTCAATGCAATTCTTGGTATCTGGTAAACAGCGGAGCCAGTTTGTATGGCTTATGAGTCCATTTACCTGCTTGGTCCATTTACTTACACCAGGTTCCACCAAAATGCTTTCGTAATCTCCAAATTTTTTTGTGTGGTTGGCTTTTACAGTGTTTGATTTCGTCCATTTTACCTTTTTGTTAGGCCTATTGTTCATTTTTAGTAATGTATTTCCCTTTTTTACGCACCTTCTGCCAAGTTTTGTCACTTGGAGTATTTTAACTTTTGATGTATTTTTATATAATGTGAGGGCCCCAAATGATCAGCTGTGCTGGATGGGGCACCCTCGTTAAATATGGTTTGAAATAAATATATAAGTAAGAACAAGCTACCTCTACTGCCTCACTCAAATCTCTCTTAGAGATGCCCCTTTTTGAAACGCCAGTACGATGCGCTGTATAAATTTGGTCATCATTCATGGTGATTGTATTCTTGAAAAGTTCTTTTATGAAAAAAATCCACCACTTACATCTTTGGGCAGTGCCTTGACAATCTCACTGTGTGATAAAGGATTGATGTAGAGTTGGTGCAAGACTTCTCTGCGGACGCGGTCGGTGTTGGTGACTTGCCCCACCCCAGGGACATAGCGCTCACTGACCAGGACTATCAAGAGATGTAGGAACTCCTCCATGATGGTCAGACCCTGTGATCTCAGCTGAATATCCTGGAAGGAAATCAAAAAGTCACATTTTTAACATTTAAATTTGCAAATGTATACTTTTTTGTGTGTGTATTGATGTATGCTTTTACCCGTTTTTCGTTAATTTTTTTATTCTTAACTTCGTAAATTTGAATGGTGTCAGCCTTTTGGTTGTTTTTGATTTAAGTGAATAAACCATTCATAATAATAATAATAACATAATCAAACTTCGGGGTGAATTCTCCAACTAATAAACCTCACTGCTTTTATGTTTACACATTTGATAGATAGATAAAACTTTATTGTCCCACCAGGGGAAATTCGTGAGGCCATGTGACAGTAAAAGCTAATACACAAAACACTCACAGATAAAACAACAGAAAAATAACAACATTATAATGCTAGCTAGGAGCCGGAAAATGTGACATATATTCTTTTAAACCAATGTAAATTCTAATAATTTCTATGCCTGTTTTCTCTAAAAACAAGTAGCTGATTCACGATTCCACATTTCCACATAACTTTATTTTCAACAACAAAAAACCCAACCCAAAGCTAAAAAGGATTGAAGATGTGCTTTAAAGACTTAACGAGGATAAAGATGTGCAAATTTATTAGCAACATAGCTTGGCAAAGTAAGAAGATTTTCTTATGTACCAGGGCGCAAACTCACAAAGAGCTATTATTGATCTAACCTGAATCGCTAAGCAAAGTGTGATGTCACAATACAAATCACCATGGTAACACTGACAGCACATCTTAAGATGAATCTTAAATCGTTTTTAATGTTAAAACGAGCACAGGCATTGTGCATAACAAACTTACCTCAGGGGTGGAGCTAGTCTCAAATTCAGTCGTTAAGAAACGAACGAGCTTGAAGCGATCGAGAGCTCGGATCAAGAACTCATTGGTCTCCATCATACAGGCGCAAGACTGTGTGAATCAAAACATAAAACAGCAGTCAACCCATATCAAATATCATGACACAGGGTTACAGCAAATACGTGTGCATGACTTTTGTAAATTGCAATATTTCCGTGGAATCAAAACATGAAATAGTCACCTGGCAAGGATACAACATATACCAGAAACCAAAAGATCTATGGATAAATGCCTTGCACTGACATGGCATGCAGCTATTGTATGCCCATTTTGGAAGTCAAGTTGCTTTTGACCCAATTCACACGACGTCAATGCCACAATAACTCTTGTTTGTGTCACTATGGGAGTCAGTTGTCCATGTTGGTTACTGTGTGGTGAGCGAAACTCTCACGTCATGTTGGTTACTGTGTGGTGAGTGAAACTCTCACGTCATGTTGGTTACTGTGTGCTGAGTGAAACTCTCACGTCATGTTGGTTACTGTGTGGTGAGTGAAACTCTCACGTCATGTTGGTTACTGTGTGGTGAGCGAAACTCTCACGTAATGTTGGTTACTGTGTGGTGAGCGAAACTCTCACGTCATGTTGGTTACTGTGTGGTGAGCGAAACTCTGACGTCATGTTGGTTACTGTGTAGTGAGCGAAACTCTCATGTGTACATGTACATGCTCACCATAAAAACAAACATGAACTTAAGAAATGATGACAACAATGTTTGACACAGCACTTAACTCCTCTAGTGTACTCCACTTTCTCTGAACAATTCTGTGCACCATTTGTGCCTCTTAACTCTTGTAGGGGGTTTACATAAAGTAAAGCTTGTCTGGAGCAATTCCTTTTCTTTGTGCAACATTCATTGGTAAAATTAAATGGACGAGAAACATCTACGGCAACTCATCACATCAAAATAACATGATGAATGCATGAACATTACATTGAGGTCAAAGGTTAAGAAGAGGGTTAAAGGTTACCTGTAACATTATAATATCTTTATCATACATCTCTCTCTGGCACGTCACGTTCTGGTAATAGTAGATCTATGAAAACAAAAATTACACAAAGCTGAATTTTAGTATTCAATTCTTCAGGACTACGTTGACAGCAATTGTTCTGAACCATCGATTCTTCACTGAGAATATATATCACAAAATCAGGGCGCGTAGAGTTAGGGCATGTAGTGAGGATAATATACAGTTAACACTGGTAAAGGATGGTCCTGGAAATAGAGATTTCACACTGTGAAATTTCACACAAATCTATTTTCCAGTAAATAAAAACGTCATCAAAGTAGGGAAAAAATAACAAGGCTATAACCTCATGTTAAAATGGTGTAAAATACCATTTTATTTGATACACCGTCAGAGCACGATTTGAAACATGACATCATTGGACATCAATATAAAATGGGTTTGTACATTCAAAAGAGGAATCTTTGCATCACTCAAAAGGTCAAACTCAATGCCATTTTGGTTGAACAAAATAAAAATTCAAGACTGAACTAAAAATTCTGTGCACAAATGTAAAGACCATATATTTGAAATGTGACGTCATCAGTTGCTTTGGTTTATGACAAAAAATGCACTTGAAGGGTATCTAACAGTGGCATTTTATACCATGTTAACCCGAGGTTACAGACTTTAAATTGTTCACCCCATTTTCATAAGAACTTTATCTACTGGAAAATGGGTGGATCACAAAACCGAATTTAACCTTGGAGCCCCTCTTTAACGTTCATACCAGGCACGTTGTCAGCACTCGGTGACATATTTTAATGTTTCCATTGTCTTAACCACATCCTACACACTGGTCAGCTCATATGCCATAAGATCCTAAACTGGACCATGCCAAGCGTCCTAAAGGAGGGGGGGGGGGGTGTCAATCAACAGGGGACAGTGGTTTGGTTAGAAAGGGCAGGCGAATCTCTGCCAGCATCATTTGTGCACAAAATCAGTCTCTAAAAAGTCTGTCAATTGTCAATGGTAGATGAACCAAGTAATATAAATTAATTAATTAAGCAAACAAATAAGCTTAAATTTCCTAAGGCAATACCTGGACATGCAAACAACACACTTAGATAAAGAAATCAGTGAAAAAAATGCAAAACTCTTTAACTTACGGGAAAAAAATAAATAAATAAATTGCAATTTTCTGTTGTGCGCTACTGACCTGGTTAAGTAATGAGTAACCATTGCGTCTCCACATTGTAGCATAAACCTGCGCCATTAGGACCTGGGTTCGCAACGGCTCTTCCAACAGCTCAACAGGTGATAACGGATGCTGGCAAGAGAATGACATTGCTCATCAATATTTGTTTAGCAAGTTTTAAACTGAAAACAGTATACAGGGGTGGGCTTCACTCAGGCAATCATTTGTGCGACAATTTATAAAAATGTGTTAGGCAATGTTTTGTTGTCTGCTGTTCCAAGTAAAATCATACTTTCATTACTGTGCCCAATGCGTTCGGATTTGAAAATGTGCAAGTTGGCAAACGTTTCCATAGTTCAACTGAGTGGAAAGATCTCATGGCTTGGTAGTTATGGGGGAGAGAAAAAAATGGACTAGTTTCAAATTGAAAGCTGTACTGGTTTTTACAATATCATGGACATGAAGTTTTGTAAAAACTTACTTGAGGAAGTAGTCCATCGGTGAAATAGCTGAGGTTGTACCTCCCAAGCTCTAGCTGAAGCCCTGTCAAGAAAAAAAGGTGAATCGTAAAATTCCTATATGAAAACAGAACTGGAATAGTGGCACTGTGTGTCACTATCAAAATCTAGGCGCACACTAACACCATCAGACTGTTTCCAACTGTCCATTTTATAATATTGGCTGCAATACTGTGCCACAGCACTTTGTAAACCATTACATGGTGCTATGTAAAGGAGTAGGTCTCATACTTCAAAAACGTAGCTCCACATACCTTGCAGGAAAAATACTGAGCACTTTGAAATGCCCATCGGTAGATAAAGCGCTATATATGAACTGTGTATTATTGTTATTAATATTGTAATCCCATCAGATCAGAGCCTTTAGCCTGAATAAACAAATTCCAACCTGTCAAGCTATCTGGAAGCCATCTGGGAATTATTTGAGGGGCATATATTGATGGAATTTGTTTTAGTCAAAAGAATAAACATTTTCCATGCTGTTTGGCTAGGTCTTAAAAGGGACCTGGAATTTTTGACATTTTTCAACCACTTTTATGCAACAAAAACAAAATTTGTTTATCATCCGCCTGTTAACACTAGTCCGATGGCATCACCGAAGGTTTAAACAGTAACAAAGATCAAGAGTTGGTGAATGTGAAACAGGGGGAACTAAGCATGTTATCATCTGAAAAACCTCACATAGCATTTCTAATTGCCTAAATCAAACAAGCACATGCCTTTTGCGAATATTTATGTGGGGAACAGATTTTGTCAGGAAAACTAACACCGTATTCCTAATTGCTTTTACTTATATGGGACTTATATTTACAGTGCTCTTACAGTGCTCTTAAATGCTATGGGAAACAAACACAACCTGTCAGGCAAATTCAAACAGCACTCCCAATTGCTATCACTTATATAGGAAACACGCATATCCGCATCAGGAAACTGTAAACAGCATTCCCAATTGCTATCACTTATATAGGAAACACGCATATCCGCATCAGGAAACTGTAAACAGTATTCCTCATTGCTTTCACTTATATGGGATCAAGTACATCCTAACCCAGGGATGAGATTTGCCAAATGTTTTAATTCCTTACGGAAAATGGCTTTCCCTCTTAATCTAGACCCTGAACTTCCCAAATGTTACAATCCAAGAGGTTTACAGACTCTGTGCATCACCGGAAACACAAAACTACAGGTTTGGACACAATGTGGACTATTTCTTTCTCTATCTGGCCACTGCTTTACTTCTTTCAAGAAAACTGGAAAGCTGAAGGAGGTCCTGAGGAAAACCTGATGCCAGGCAAAATCCTAAGCAATCACAAGCCTGCAAGCACACCTAAGTTATAATGCATTAAATGGGTTCCATGATAGACCAAATGCTGGAAAAATTATTCAATATTTGCCCTATATCTCCTCACCTGTTAAAAAGCGCACAAGAGTACAGTGAACTGTTACTGGTTTCATTGATACATTGTACTCAAGGCACATCGTCTTGTAACCAGCCACTGTAAGAGAACAAAATACAAGAATATATCATCTGTTTGTGTCAAAACATTACGGGAAAGCTCCCTGAAAGAAAGAGGTTCAAATGAAACATCCTTTTCGTCTGACGACTCACACCTGTTATCTCCATGTAATTGCTTCTCCAAACAGTGGACATAATTGGATCATTCACAAACCAGAAGGGCTGCTGACTGCCCCAGGCAGATATCAGCCCTTAAGTTTAATGACCCAAGTAATTCAATGTAAACACACCTATTGGGTGAAAAGGATGAATAGCTTCCGAGTTTCTGCCATAAAAACTTGGAAATTCTTTAATGAAGAATTCCCACAATGAGAAAGAGAAGCATCATTAAACTATTAAGAGCAATATTAAAAAGTCATAAATTAAAAAAATGCAGCTCAGCTAGAAAATATGCAAACCTTCCTTGACAAACACAACCTGATTTAGGATGTACGCTGGAAGAAAACAATGACAACACAAAGATAAATATCTAATTTAAAGTTGCTTTTACATTTTAAGCACACTATTGAAAGTGAAGTGCGATATTAAATGCTATGTCTACCCCCTTGGTCTACATACCTTCAATTTCTTTTTCAGGGCATGCATCGAACGCCTTACGCAGAGCTGTCATGGTGGCTCGGTATGCCCCCAGAAGTAGTGATCGCTGAAACAGGTCAGAAGAAGGAAATAAACTTAACATTCTTATCAGGACAAAGCAGTTCCCTTCCAAGTAAAGGGCATCTCCTTAGGGGAAATGTAAATTTGTACTGGAACATTTCAAGAGGCACCAAGGCAATAACCATGAACATGGAGACAATTGTGACCAGGGACATGGAGGTTAATGCCTCTTTTGGCTTTGGGAAGTAGTAAGCCATCAACAGGCATGATATTTGGTCCTTGGGAAAGGTAGGAACATTTTAAGGACAGACCTACATGTACACATGGTGTAAGCTTTACTGGACTTTTCACGCTATTTAATCACAATTTTTCTTATTTTTCCCAAGGGCAAAAAAGAAGAAGGAAGTTAGACTAAAGTAGGAAGAATATTATGCCTGCATCAAGGCAATGACAAAGGGCATATAGGTTATTGACTCTGTTGCCTTCATGGAGTAAAAGGCCTTCTACAATCTCTCTAACAAGGGTGTGTTGGAGTGAAACAACACGCACAGAAACTATGAACAGTCTAAAATCCCCAAAGTGGACACATCAATAAATAGTGTGTCATCTCAATCCTTAGTTCCTGGAATGATTTGATGGAGAACACTCTCTCATAGGCACTGTCCCAGAGTTTGGTAACAAGCTTCAGTTTCGTTTTTTAAAAGCCTTGGTTTGGTTAAAAGCCTCAGTTTCGTTTTTTAAAAGCCTTGGTTTGGTTACAAGCCTCAGTTTCGTTTTTTAACAGCCTCATTTTGGCTTTGGTTACAAGCCTCAGTTTGGTTACAAGCCTCAGTTTGGATACATTGGCTCGAGTGCAAGAAACAAATGTAGGTGCAACATGATTATGGTCTAATGCAACAGATGGCTTCATATCAGAGTTTTATAAAGCCCGAGTGCGAATGCAAAGCGAAATTCCTTGCGCCACAATGGGAAAACAACTGGTACTGATTGTTTGCCTGCCGAAGTTTCACTTTACATTCACAAAAGGTTTTCAAGTGAAGTAAGCACCTTGGTTCAATTCATACAGCTGCTTTAGTATAAAAGTAGCTAGGCACTACAAAATTATGCTTCCAAGAATAAGGCTATCAGTCAAAATACCATGTCACAACAACCATCTGTGACTGGTATCCTGATTATTTTTGCTTAGTGGAAAATCTTCTGCTTAAGCAGCTCTATGAAATTTAGCCCAGGCTTTAGAAGGTAAGTGTCTTACATCTGATGAGCACCAGTCTAAGAGTAAGGTGAGACATGGACCCAGTTTGATCTGAAGATTGAAGGCCGTCTCCCACTCCGGCTCGATTTCAATGTGCTGACCGACCTGCCGAACTACTTGGTCCATTCCCTGAAATTTAAAACAAAACGTTAATCTAGCTTGGTCCTGTTCCAATCAGGCTCTTTGGGCTCACAATCTATTTGCCCCCTCTTCAGAATGTTGGTTCTACATTATGTCCCGCTAGTCATGGTGCTTGCAAACAAGACAAACTGCCATAATGTGCTCCTCCCCACCCAGTTGTATAATTGGGGTCTTGAGAGCTGACATGGTATAAAGTTTGACAGGCTACTTGTGGGTGCATGTTCTCAAATGCGTTGAGAAAGTTCCAGGAATTGTACAAGTACTCATGATGACCACGACTAACTTCATCAAGCTGTTTACCGGTAAGAATGCATCTGAAAAGTCAGGCACGTTTTAGGCACGATAGTTCTGGTAGGCATATACCCGTAATCCAGATTGACCACCAGAAAGTTCTGCTGTACCGTGACGTTCTGCCAAACTACGGGAACACTCCTACATGGGAGAATTACCTGCTGGCATCTTTAACAATCCAATGAAACACCCCGGGGTCCAATGGACTGTTCCACGCCCGCTGGAATGCTCCTACCATTCTGACTTTTAAGATACTCCCTAAACCACATTGAGCCCATGTCTATACATAGCTTTGTAATAAAAAGCCAGATTGCTTTCAGTTGTACTTACATGCATTGCACTGAGGAGATCAAGAAGATGAACTATTCCCTCCATCACCCGCTCCTGGACCGCAGAGCTCCATTCATCCGGTTTATTGGACAATATATACCTGTAGGATTGGAAAGTGATCACGGTGGATCAACAGTATAGGGGGCGCCCCGTACTACCATGGGAATATCTAATCCGCTCCCACAAAATGACACTCAAGTCTGTCGTTTTCAAATCTGAGATTGTAGCATTTCTGACTCCATGGAAAAAACTGTTGCAAAGAATTATTGGTACAGCCTCAATTTATCCATTAACGCCAATACTATCCTTGTCTTGATGGAGGTTTAGTGTTCCCGTTACTGCGTTTAATTAACAGATTCTGTATTGCACTGAAAGAATATAATATATGCAAATAGCAGTACGACAACTGCACATTTCAAGCTATAAAGGTACCAAGGTATAAACACAAGCAAGGATTTGCTGACATGGTTTCAAACCACAGTGCACGTTAGCACTCTAGTCAATAAATACAGCTCTAAGATTTCACCAAGTACAGGGGCCTTTCTCCTCCATAAGATCATACCTGAGATCAATTAACACGTATTGGAAGCGTCTGAGCCCGTTCACATTCATACGATGAAAACGAAACTTTCCATTATTTCCTGCAGTGAAGTGAATAATAGAATATTAAGTTGCAATGGCAATCTTTTAACAAAGTAAAAAATAAAAATGATGAAACACACAAGGTCGGATCTGAGTCTGGTGAGACTAAGTTGAGTCAGGTGAGACTAAGTTGAGTCAGGTGAGCCTAAGATGAGTCAGGTGAGACTAAGTTGAGTCAGGTGAGACTAAGTTGAGTCAAGTAACACTAAGTTGAGTCAGGTGAGACTAAGTTAATGTTGTGGCCGAGTGGTCAAGTGAACTGGACTCATGTTCTAGCATTGTCAGAGTGGAAGTACAAGTGCCAATCATGTCACTAGCACCTTTAAGTAAGACACTTAAAACCATAATTGCTTTGCCCGTATGTCCGGTGTGTTGTGTAATACATGTAAAAGAAACCAGTACACTTACGCTAAGAGAAGGGGTTTTCTACTAGTGTTTTTGGCAGAGTTTGTTAAATTGTTCTTCAATGGGAACATCATCAAAACAAAAAATCACAACTGATCTGCAACAGTTTTGTGACTGCCTGGAAAGTAAATTTCATTTTTGAAGAAGATGATAAACTGATGGTTACTTTGCTTCCATGTGCATTCACACGCTGACATTTCAATCCCAGCGATCCATAGTACTTCCTACACTACTTTAAATGTTACAAATTACTTTGACTATCGCCTTTGTCTATGTACAACTTACCCTCTATATATTTTTGAGTGTAATTTACAAAAGTCTTCAGGATAACTGCTAGAAGTTTATGCTCTGTTATCAACATCCTTGACTGGAAACAGACAAAAATACACAAATCAGAATTTTTCAGATTCAATTTTCTCTTCATTTCATTGTAATTTTTAATTATTTGGCTATCCTTTAAAGATTGGAGGAGTACACGCAACATCAATGGCCGAGATCCTCCCAGCAAGGAGACAAGACATGCTGTTTTAGCTAAGACAAATAGAAGGCTTCATTTTGGCCCAGGGTGTTATAAGATCTTAGTTTGCATAAAAATGTTAAGAGTGTCCTGTTTTTGACAATTGGTAGGTCAGTTTGCAACTGTCCATTTTTTTCAAGATCTTAACTGGGCAACTTTGGCAACAGACGGTGCTTTTCTTGGTTTCCAAGTTGCCCAAAAGCCATCTCACTAGTTTTGTCAATATCAGATGAGATTGTTTTGCTTACCACAGTAGGAACAGTGTATATCTGAACAGATAGCGATGTGACTGATACGGCATGGTCGTGGTCATCCTCAGCAAAATCATGCAGAATCTGGCTGTAATGCTGTGGACGGAAGAGTAGTTTAACCATAGAGCAAGGGAACCAAAGTAAAACCCAGTTCAAATGTGAAGCAAATGGCAAGCTCCTAGTTGTAATATACACCATACAGAAAAGTATTGCACAGAAACGGTTGAATTGTTTCCTTCCCCCACCCAATTTCTGCGCTAACTGTGCTAGCGAAGAATGCCTAGTAATGTGGAGTACTCAGGCTCACAAGCAAAAATTCCCCGCTAGCCTATGAAATACACTTGACGTAAGCAAGGAATTCCCTGATTCCGTCAGCGCCGATTCTTTGCTAACAGTAAGGTTTTTTTGTTTTTTATAAAAATATGAGTTGGCAAAAATATCTTGTGGTTTTGGGTGCTGTGAACACTACACGAGCAGAGGTTAAAAAAATGCAAATACATCACTTCACTTTGACTGGTACTATCACGTTTAGTGTCAGGGCACACTTGACAAAAGCACAGGTTATTTAATGGACACTGCCGTTGCACGCACAAGTTGAAATAACTCCCCCTTACCTTAGTGAACATAATGGCAAACTGCTTCTTGTATTCCATGTCCATCAGTAGAGTACACATAAACACCTTATGCCATTGGATTCTTGCGACTAGGTACCAAACAAACACAATCAACAATCAACAAACCAATGTTACTCATGAGATCACATCAATTACAAAAAACAGCCACACAGCCTGGACATTTTGTATGCGAAATGTGTACAAAGGTCACGGAAGACTGGACTTCCCACAGGCACAATTCGTACACAGTTCAAAGCAAATCCGGACTTCCTCTTGGCACATTTTGTACACAGCTCAAAGGAAGACAAAATCAAATCTAACAATTTATGGAGATTATAGTTACAATATTTCTTCTTCTTTGATACAACGAAAGGAATCACATCTCTCACGACTTGTTATGCTGTTTTTTTTTCTTCCTTACCAATACTTTGGAAATTAGTTCAGGAGACTTCTCCTGAGAACGAGCAGAGTATACAGTTCTAAGTATCCAGATCACTCGGCTCTTTTCTAAGCTAACACTCCTCCCAAAAGAGATTTATACAGTGTTGTACCCATCAGTTTACTATTTATAGTTACCTTCTCCTTGATTTTACGTTGACAAGTCTGAAAAATCTATATTCTTTATCAATATTGTGACATGGTCTATAATATGTATTGGATACAATATGGATAATATCTGATTTTTTTCATAGAAAAAGTTTCTTCAAATTGTAACAACAGCAATGATGACAAACACCAAGGACTGTTTTATCAACTAGTCTAGCATCTCACCTTTCCATAGTTTCGTGTCTTGCAGCATTAACTGTTCAAGAATAGTGTCTTCAGATCCGTGAAATGTCTTCATTAGTTCCTGACAAAGTAGCTGACGTAATCCATCTAAAATTAATTCAAAAAGGCATTGGTCAACATTAGAATTTTCTCTCATCATCCTTACCCTTTCATTACTCCACCAAGGGACCTGTCCATACAATCAATGGCTACTCACATGTATGGACTATATGTCAAATTTGATAAAGTTACTTAAAGGTAAAGCAATGGTGAAGTGCTGAATGGTTATAGTTTTACTCGGAACTCAAGACGCACAGATGTTCCGATAAAGTAAGATTTCCTTCCATCAAGTCAGTGTTTTTCGCCAGTATTATGTTAAGCACATAATCACTACAGACTTTGTTTAACTTTACTCTTTTGCCAGATATGTTTAATCACTCCAAGATCGTAAAAGCATACTGATATCTTCATTGAAATAGATCCCTGTGCATGTGCATTTTATCCAACAAACTCCGTTTTAAGGAAGTGATCATCAGACGTTACGTAAACTTTATCAAAATGGCGTGGCGTGTCGTGGCCGAGCGGATAAGAGCACCGGACTCAAGCTCTGGTGTTTCCGACTCAGCAGAGTGTGGGTTCGGGTCCCGGTCGTGACAATTGTGTCCTTAAGCAAAACACTTAACCATGATTGCTTCGTCCTTCGGATGGGGCGTAAAGCCGTTGGTCCCGTGTGTTGTGTAACGCACGTAAAAGAACCCAGTGCACTTATCGAAAAGAGAAGGGGTCCGCCCCGGTGTTCCTGGTTTCGATTGGCTGCATATTGCGCCACAGCACCTTGTAAACCATTACATGGTGCTATGTAAAGGAGTAGGTCTCATACTTCAAACGTAGCCCCCAAATACCTTGCAGGAAATTAATGTTGAAGCGCCTTGAGCGTCACTGAGTGACGGATATGAGCGCTATATAAGACGCCATTATTATTATTAAAATGGAACTTTGTTTTAGGCTTAAATGTACATATAAGCAAGTCCCTTGCACATGCGTGTTTTCAATTGTAAACCCTCTAGAGCGAGTACAATGCGTGCTGCACCGTTGGCCGCCGATTGTGTACAACGCGCTCCACATGTCCAATTCAGTCAATAGAGATCAATGATCTCAGCCCTCACAAGTGTCATGACTGGGATTTGAACCCACACGCCAATGAGAACTTAGTTCAATACACTAGACTGCTAGGCTTTGACATGCCACATAGTATAAATCATGTACATGCTGGAAATGCATTCACTGTCCGACCTCGGCTACACAGGGGGTTTTCAAAATCTACTGAAGAGCAGCTGCAGAATATCTACAGGGCATTCTGGAGAGCATTCTGGAGAGCATTCTGCAGGGCATTCTGCAGAGCATTCTGCAGAGCATTCTGCAGAGCATTTTGCAGAGCATTCTGCAAAGCATTCTGCCGAGCATTCTGCAGAGCGTTCTGCAGAGCGTTCTGCAGAGCATTCTGCAGAGCATTCTGCAGAGCATTCTGCAGAGCATTCTGCAGAGCATTCTGCAGAGCATTCTGCAGACCATTCTGCAGACCATTCTGCAGACCATTCTGCAACCCTTTGACTTTAAGAGTTTTACCTGCATAAGTAGCCACTTCTGACAGCCAGCTCAGTAACTTGAGTGCATAGGTCTGGTGTGCTACAACGGTCGTATGCATTACATGAACCTTCAAAGGTTTGGCCTCATGGTGGGATGTATTGCGTTTGATGATGGTTCGTGCACGCTCGCAATCTTTGTAGGGGCCATTGCGCACAGTGCTTCGTCCCTTTGGATTGGGGGGAAAAAAAGGAAACAATATTAAAACAGAATTATTGCTCTCTTGCAAACCATTCTCTGAATGTATTTCTTACAACTGATCTCAAAGCTCTCCTCAAGTGACGTGTGCACTATTAGTAAAGCCTGGTTCATACTTAATGCGGAATGTGAAAGCATCACAATTGGAAAACTGCACAGGATTGTTTACATCACGTATTCCCTTCACATTCGCTTTCGCATGAAGTTTGAACAGGGCTTGGACTCCTTGAGCAAATAAGGTGCTTTGTGGTAATTGCAAACCCGCTCAGAAAAAAACTGATAAGGTCAAAGCTTCTGCTTCAAATCGGGTTTTGATTTAAGCCACCAAACTGTGTTTTTAAACTATACCTCTCGATCAACTATTGTTGCAAACTCTACTGCTTCCTTTGATGTACATCCAACTGCCTTCTTCAGAGTGTCAATCACCTAAAATATTAAGGATTGATACATCATTGGCTTATTGGAAGTGAACATTCCTTATAGCTTGGAACTTGTAGCTGGATGGGAAAGAGTTCGGGTGAACTGCAGATAACAAGGCTGGTTTGGGCCCAGCTTAGCAACCAAACCTCCAAAAGATTTTAACGACGTAATAATTGTATCCTGGATAGAAAATATATTGATTTTGTTTGACCTTTAGGCCGGAAATCTGCATGTCCGTCATGCATTGTGTGTAAAGCATAATGCACAATGAATAAAAATGAAAGTACATGCCAAGCGGCGCACATAATTCCATGTATCCATAATGTGTACTGCGTTATGTGTAAAAATTATGTGCATTGCTTGGCGAGTAGTTTCATTTTAGATGATTGCACGCAGCGCAATACGCACAATGCATGACAGACGCATTGATTTCTGGCCTAACACTGATGTGGAATAAGTACTGTATACTTGGTGCTTTTCGAGTTATGTGGGGAAAACAAAGCTACTTGGGTTGGATTCGAACCCATCATTTCAGCATTCTAGAGCAGATGTCTAACCACTAGACTACTGAGCATGACCAATTTTGATGGTTGATGGTTGGAATAGCCTTCATTGTGTGTTTTCAGTTAACAGTGCTCCGCTGGCCAAATGCCAGCTAAAACACTTGAGGATCAGTAACAAACTCTCTTCAATTGGTTCATCTGGCTAGTTCATTGCTTTCCAAGGTTGGACTAACGAATCTTCATAACAAACAATTCAGGAAAAACCTAGCCTCAGTCAAGTTTGATTGTACAGTTATAAATTTAATCAAATAAAATCAAACAAACACTTCGTTAAGCTTTTTATATGAATTAGGGTTAATTTGGGTTGACAAAATCTGTGATTGGTTTGCCAATTTATGACTATGCAATAGTTTGTTTGGGAATGTTTTTAAATGAAAATAAAATTGACCTGTTCATAGGTGTGTATTTCATCATTGAAGAGCATAGTGCAGTAAGTATCTCCCATTGTCCTGAAAGATATGACACAGTAAGAGAAACAAAACGATTGAAAACAAAACCTGTAAAAATGCTCAGAGGTATTAAGGAAGGTCATAGATTGTTTGTTTTTTGCAAAACTGTAAAGAAAGATACAATAAAAGTCATGTGAGTTTCAGCCTGAATACAGTGTCTACTTGTTGAGAACAGCAAAAAACTGTCACAGTATTTTCGCAAGAACAACGAATCCATCCACGTTGAGCAAGGTGACAGCGGGTACCAACTGCATCTCTTGCCGCAGCATTTACAAACGGACATCAGTCCCTAGAAATCTGAGAGACAATTAATGCATGGATCGTTTCTCAGATTCAAATGTTTTTGTGTGAAAAATTATCAAAACCATATTACTTTGAAGAAAATCCTATCGCAGTGCTTCTCACGGAGTAAGTTTTGATGGTGCATTAAACAGAAACGTTTTGAGAAGCATTTTGCGTAATTGTGGTAGCTTGTTTGATGTAAAGAGAGAGATTGTTCCATAAACGAGGTCCAGCAAACTGGAAACTATGTCACCATATGTTTTGGTGGCAACAGTTGGAATAACACGGATGTCTTAGAACAGAGGTTTCTTGCAGGCATGTATGACGTGAGCTGATCATTCAAGTAAATTTAATTATTATTTGTACATTTGACTGTGAGTTGTTGGGGAAAACAATTCTAATTACTAATAACAATATATGCTTATGTCTTCTTCAGGAAATTAAAGTTCGATGCAAAAGAAACAGACAGTGGGGTTTTTAAAGCATTGTTTTTTAATCAACAAGGAAAAACTGGGTTTACTTTGAGCGTAGTTCCTCAATGGGCACTTCAGGATCCTCCTGTTGGAGAGTGTCACAGCAATAATGAAGAAGAATGCAGAAGAGTGCCGATGCATAGGATTGCATGTCTAGTGGGAAGTGCTCCAGTGGATCCTGCAGGGGGGTGAGAGGGTAACACAAATTACTGTAGGAACAATCACACTGACTATTTATGGCACACAAAATCTGCTGATTATTCAATGTGTCGAAGTGGATCTAGAAAAAGCAGACTTGAACCCCTAGCTGTATCAATCAGAATATTCCGTTATCCACAACACCATGGTCCAGTTTCAAAGAGCTGCTCAATCAGTAAATATTGCTCAATTGCTTCACGAGAACGAGTAAGGGTACCAGTCACACATGGTACATATGACATGGCTACATATTTTTTGGCTGGTAAACTTAATCTGGTAAGCGTAATTTTGTTGTGCTTGGATACTTATTGTGCTTATGCACCTCTGTGACATTAGGCCCGTATGGTATTCGCAAGAGCTAAACTGTCAGACAATGATTGTTGGGATAGGCCTTACCTCATGTAGACAACCATTTGTTTGGCAGTGGAGTGCGCTGTCAAACAGAACTAGTACCAATGTCATGGTGCTGCTTACCACTGCTTACCAAGATGGCCATGTACAGCACTTAATTTATAGGGGTCCTGAGTGCAGAATAACACGGTAGGCAGTGCCATATATTGGCTCCAGTGTGAACATGGATTCAGGGTAGATAGGGTAACTCTTTTGGTTAAAGCCGTCATAGAAAACAGGTGCATTACCAGTATATTTAAATGTCTGAAGGTGTGTGTGGACCAAATTTACATGATGCGAAACAAGTAAAACAAACTGCCTTTTCCCATTGTGGTTATTATTGGTATTATTTGAAAGGCCATCGATACAAGAAAAACAACATACAGGGTGTCAAAATGATATCAAAGTGTAATTGTGATGCGAGGAAATTTGCCCTCGACATAGTTAAGAGCGCCCTCATGCGGTCAAAAACTTGGTCAAGTAATTTCATGGAAGGTTCAAGTAAAATGAAGAGTACCTGAGAGGGTTTCTCTGGGTTTGGCTGGTGAATGCTGCAGTAAGGGTCACTCTTCCAAGCTTCAATATCTCCACAGTCGCAGTAGCCGCCTCCTCCAGATGTATTCATCTACATGTATGCCCAAGAAAACATCAAATAATCATGTTTAAAATAGACAACATATCGGTGTGTAACCTGCTGGAATACAGTCAAGTTTCCTTCTTCTTTTTTTCAAACTGGAAATGTTAGTATTTTTTTGAGTCACTGTCAGTGCAATCGTGAACAGTGTGTTAAACAGTGTTTTATAATGTACATAACTTTAGCATCATGTATAGCACCACTCCACTTTGTCTCCTTAGCCGATAGTGAGTTGGGACTGGTGCTCGATCCCCTGGTTTATTAACAATGAAAACTTCATTTTTGAACGGTCCAAACTATGAGAACATGTGCATGCCCTCTCAAAGAGCAAGCAGTTATTACGTTGACTTGTAAACAACAAAATTATGCTCAAAAAAGCATTCATTTTTTTCTCACAAAGTTTGTGTTTCTTTCAAGCAATTTCCAGAAGTAGCGTGATCTACATGTATGGTGTAGCACTCCAGCTGCAATATTTTTGATTAGGTAACAGAGCACATCTTCTGCAAAGTCTTGACGTGTCAAACGCACTAGGGCCAAGGACACAAAATGGACTGGTACTGTTTATGGGGTTTACAGGAAGTAAATGTTATGATACAGCATATTTGTTTTACTTGGAGAGACTCAGAAGGGATGCTGACCCCGGACATAATCACTGACGCAGCTCAAGACACAGCAGTTTGGAAACACCATGTGGTCGCCTGCACAGCAGGTGCTGATATTGTTATTCAACTGACAGACATAAATGGATCCTCTTCCCTTTTGATTATCAGAAAACCATTACGCACAGCACTTTGTTAACATTGGAGGTCTAATGTGCAGATTGATCAAATCCCCGGGTTACACGACATACTGCTAGAACAAAATAAGAAAATAAGCTCAGTATTCAAACTTGTAGAAGACAGAATTCAAGCTTATATGATCAAATTCAACCAGTATGAGTGACTTCAGCCATGAGGTTAGGTCCCATTCCTGCTACCAACAATCTGTAGAATTGTGTTTTTAAGTTTTATGGTTTTTGGAGCCAAAACTTTGCAGAAATTTTGTGTTTACGCAAGACTGTTTTATGTGGTTTAGTTGGTGAACGTGCAGTTTGTGACAATCACGCGGTGACACACAGCCACTGGATTCAACTGCCTGTTACAAATCGAGTTACATCTTTGGTAGAATTTGGTAGCCAATCGAATAACTAGCTTCAAGGCCGCTTGCTAACATTCACGGATATTCGGCCATGAAATGGTCTATAGATTTGTAGATTCTCCTGTTTGCAACTTACCCGATATCGATGAGACTTGTGATTACTCTTCTGGAAACACTCTATGCACAGCACACAGGTTGGATCCATAGCACAGTCCCTTCAAGAGAAACCAGACAGAAAATATTAAATAAATATGTATTTTCCTAATACTTATGTTTCTCCACACACTGACATATGTTAAGCACTGTATACTAGGTACTCCCCCCGCCCCCCAGCCCCTGAGCCCACAAGCATATTAATTGAATGGCAAAAGTTGGGGTTCGAATCCCACCCGAGTAATATGCATGCGGATGTTTTTCACAGGACTCTGGGAAGTAAGTACTGGGTAAGTACACACATTGCAAAACACACATCGGTGCACGGTTAAGTAAAAACTTATCTTATTTGTCCCCGACGCCAGTTTAACATCTATTTAATCTACATTCTTGCATCCCACATTGGGGGAATAACAGCCCAACTCCTCCATATGTCGTCCAGCATAGAGCGATTTGGTTAAGCAATTTTGCACAGCAAACTATTTTGAATGAACTTGTTTTTGTGCCCACTAAATGCTAATACTGAGTAGGGAATGATGGTTTTTGAGTAGTAACTTAGTGATACAATTTGTGTATGGCATTTTTCTATGCTAATACAAGGGGAATCGTTTACTGTCCAGCCAAATTATGACTTTATAACTGTATAACGGACAAAAATATTATCTTATGATCTGTTAGCGTGTCCGAAAGTTTGATGGCATAGTCATCAGAGTGTGGGTTCGACAGATGGTCGTGACACTTGTGTTCTTGGGCAATACACTTAACTATAATTGCTTCTCATTACCCCGGAATATATGGGTACCTGTGTGAGGGTAGAGATTGATGATGTGAATTGTAAGCACACTGTGCACTGATTTGGCTGCCGGTACTGCATACTCCAAAGGAGTTGAAAAGATTTCAGGATTGTTTAAGGCCCAAATGAACAGGGATAGTTCCTTTGATACATAGTTCAAAGGGAAGGTATACCCTTTGTAATTACTCAAATAATTAATGACCCTTAAAAACTTCCTTGGTAAGAAGCACTGCAGCTGTTGATAATGAATAGCTTTTTTAGAAATGACTCTCTTCAAATGGATATGGTTTTAGAGAGAGGGATTCAAAACCATTTTCATCTTAGAAACATTTCTCAAATTATTTTCACCGGAAATACTGTGTCATAGTAAAAAAAACTTTGAAGGACTCGCAAATCCCTGTTTATAATTTTTATTTCCGCCAGCGGAACAAGCCTGATATTAACAGTGCACAAAATCTGACAAAAGTGTGACAAAATATGATGAAAATTTTTATACCAGTTTGTTTTAATGATATGTTTATTGAAAACTAGGGGAGGGGAATTAATTTACTCCTCCAGAATAAACTATTAAATAATGTGAATAATTTTCACTTCAAAGGGTCATAGATACTCCAAATTTAATGAGCATAAAAACTTACTCGGTAAGAAGCACTGCAGCTGAATATGGTTTTAACTTATTTTGAGAAAGGATTCCCTTCAACTAATTTGGTTTGGATAATTTGTCATCCCACAAAATTTGAATCTGAAAACATGAACGCAAGAATTGTTTCTCAGATTTCTGAGGGTTAGTGTCTGACCGCAAATGCTGCGGCAAGAGATGCGGTTGGCACTTGCTGTCACATCGCTAAATGTGGATGGATTTGAGGTTCTTGTGAAAACACTGTGGCAATTTTGTGCTGTTTTCTCATATAGTAGACACTGTATTCAGTGGAAACTGAATGTGACTTTAATGTGTCTTTCTTTATAATTTTGCCTGTAAATCAGCATTACGTTGTGAAAAAAAACAATCTGCGATTCTAACTTTAAGGTTGAGCTCTAAACCATGATTGGTACTGACCTGCAGGAGTACGTGGGCTCTCCCATCTTGAAGACTCGACCACAGAGCTGAGGAGGACTGTCCGTCTTCTTCAGCTGTTGAATAACTATCTTAGGATCTCCATTGCAAATAAACCATTCCAGAGGCTCCAGAAGTTTGTCGTGACAAAGCCGATCCTCCTCCGGAACACTTAGCTCATTGGAGGTGTACGCCAATGGCACGTTTTCTTTCCAAAAATCATAGAGGGCGGTCTTAAGGTCAACTTTAGTGCTGCACTTTTGCCATTCCTAAAGGAAAAGAGACAAAAATACAATTGATGAATATCAACAGGGCCTACTGTTGTTGTTTTGAAAGCGTATCAAGAAAATCAGAGTCCAAGATAGTCCAACAAGTTTTGTGGATTACAGGCTAAAACAGGGCTGAACTAAGGGGGAAAATCCCCAAGACCCAAGGGCTTCTACATGTAGCCTAACATTTTTACTGGACTAAAGTTATTTTACAGAACAGAATGTAATGGGCAAGAGCTTTCTGCACAGTTTAACATGTACATACACTGTTTTTATTTGAAAAAGCATGTACTTATTTGACTGAGTTTAGTAGCCCGAGGCTAAAATCACTGGCCTCGGGATTGCCGTCCAGTGTAAGTCTGGAGCCTGGATTACCATGAAATTCATACTTGGTAAAGTATACAAACTGAAACACTGTTAAATCAACTGAACTGTTAGATCAACTGAACTGAATGGATTTGATACACTCAATTTTTTTTTAACCAAAGATTCTCACATAAATTTAGAAAAGATGAAGGTACAGATTTGAAGCTTATTGAACAAATGATTAGCTTCAAAGCTTCATAACTAAGAACGAGAAACGTTTTCTTCTGAAATTACTCTTCAGGTCGCATTTAATATTTCTGTAACGTGTACTACTTTTTCATTGTGAGTACATTTAAAAAAAAAATTGTTATCTTTTGTAAATTCCACAAAGGCCTAATTCAGCTTTGTGCGGCCATTAAATTAAAAATAATAATCTAAATGAATGAATGAACTAGGCTTTGAATTTCATCTTTTTAAAGGCAAGTCTGATTTAATTTTACAAATGGCACTTCCACTGGAAAATCTTTAATTGTCAAAGGGGCACGTAGGCCAAGACCAGGGGCAACTGAGATCATGGACTCTGTGGGCTCCGTGCAAATCCAGCCATGTAAAGAGATTCTTGGGGGGGGGGCTGATTTATCCTCTCCCAAGCCCTGGTAGGACATCGTTGTTATAAAGCTTCTCTACAACGCTAACAAAATTTCAACTAATGTTTTTTTCATATTTTTACAAAATTTAAGAAGCTGAAATTGTGTTCATACTCCTGGGGTCCTGAGCCACAGAATACAAAGATATCCATGACTGACATTATTCCAGAAAATAACTCGACGATCCACACTTTTTTAGACATCATGTAATGATTGATGTGTGAGCATGTGTGCGCATGCCCAAACAAAATGCACGGCAACTCCGATCATAGACTTCTGCATACGAACTGCAGTAATGAGTATATAGTGCAAGGCCTTCTCGTTTTGATTTGTTGCATTTTTCCTCAATCATCCAAGCAGTTTGTGAATGATAGCGCCCTCTCGCTGGGAAAATTATGACAAATCAAAAAGAGGTATTGCACCAAGACTAGAATGAGTGCTATACTGTGGGTGCCTGCAAGGGTTTTCAAATATTGACATATTGAGTCAGAGCAGAAAGTTACAACAGAGAAGTCAATTTCCATTTAATTTTCAAAAATAAAATAATAAGGATAAAGTTAACAATTCTGAACCCAGCAGGCACTACATCCAGACACAAGGAATATGTGAACGAAGCTACAGATTCCACCATCAGTATATATTGTTAATTTTCATTTTGCAAAATGGAACTTTTTTAGTGATATCCTGGACTCCATCACCAGTGATCACAATGGAGGAGTCCAACCATCAATCATGATGATGGCTAGCCCCACTTGTGTGGCCAAGGGACAGGAAACCTGAATCCTTGGCCACACGTCATCACCCATATTTTCATCAGCCCACCGATTAAAAAATAGAGGCGCATTCCCTAAGAGCGGGTCGGCGGTTTAAACCACCTCAATGTGTTCACCTACCTCTTAGCTTGACCTGGGTGTTTTGGGTGAGTACATAAATAACAATTTCAAAAGATATTTCAATTCAAAATGTTCAACTTCATCCGAATTAGATTTTCGTGACATGTACTGAGCCCGGCCATTTTGGATTGATTCTAATTGTGCCAATCAATTCATGTCGTCACCGGCCAGCCGGGTTGTGGGCGGAGCGAAGATGCGCACATTTCAATGGTTGTTTTATCAGTTTATGTATCCGCTCCGCCCACAGCCCGGTAAGTGAACACATTGAGGTGGTTTAAACCGCTGACCCGCTCTTAGGGAATGCGCCTCTATTTTCTAATCGGTGGGCTGACGAAAATATGGGTGATACTGATGACTTGTGGCCAAGGATTCAGGTTTCCTGTCCCTTGGCCACACAAGGAAGGGGCTAGTAATTTTAGTAGTAGATGATGGCATGCCAACCTGAAACTAACTTTTCAGTACAACTACAACTCAATCAGGGGGCGACTTTGTATGTGAGTGGGCGACTTTGCTAAGGGGCGACTTCGTAGTGGGCGACTTTGCTGGGGGCGAGTTGACTGGAATCCCACGTACATCTGTCATTAGTCACTATGACCATGACTATATTATATATCGTATCATCCCCGTATATCAAATCAAACGAACAATTTATATGTCAATATTTCATGTCAAAATGTTTGGTAAAGTAAACCATGTAAACACTCTTAAAATAGCAAAATGGTTTCCACTGACACTCCATTCTCTTTTGAGTATATTTTACCTGCGCTAGAATCATTGGTCGATTGAGCAATCCTTCCATCGTCGCTGCATTTCCTTCACTTGCATCTTGACCCTGATGGCCGGCCATTTTTTTTTTATTACGTACGAATTTTTTTCCTCCCAGCTTTATTGTGACTTGCGCCCTCTATTGAGAGCTTGCGGTTAATGGCTTTTGATTCGACAAGTTACGAGTAAAACTGTGAGGCTGGTGTGGTGCGGCACCAAAGACCACGTCCAGAAGGCATGCGCCACTGATCTCTATTATACTGTCAGTAAATAGAGATCAGTGGCATGCGCCCGCTAGCCAAATTTTTCCTGCGGCCATTTTGTTTGGCTTTCACAGGTCGTGGCGGTTTTGAATGGGGGGGGGGGGACTCCGAAACTGTTCTGCCGATTTTAGCCAATTTTGCCGATCTAGATCACCTGAAACTGTACTAATTACCTGTTGGTTTCTTAATTCCCTATTTTAAAAATAATTTTGTAGACATTTGAAGTACCCTAACCCATCTCTGTGTATTTGTGCTGCTTTATTTATGGTTATACTGTTTGCTTAAATCTGGAGCGTCACAGATTGCTGAGCGTTTCCCGTAGGTTTGAAGGGTTTTGTTTGCACTT
Organism: Pisaster brevispinus; assembly: GCA_023634235.1. NCBI lineage: Eukaryota > Metazoa > Echinodermata > Asteroidea > Forcipulatida > Asteriidae > Pisaster > Pisaster brevispinus. The sequence goes on along the minus strand of JAMKCF010000009.1, from coordinate 20,953,893 downwards.
TTTCAAAAATTGTTTTTTATCTTATAAAGTGGCCAATTCTACCTCCATGGTTGTACATGTCTGGGTATTGCATTCACGGGTTAGTTTGAGCTCATATGTTTGTAAAAAGGAGGATTATATCTTTTGGGTTACATCTACCATCTTGACAATGGTTGCATTGACAGCATCAAGCCGCCGTCTTAGAGGTAAAATGATGATGCAACAATGGAAAACGCACATCTATGTAGGCGCGGCGCACAGGATGAGCAAATGAGCAACTTCTGGGCAACCCCTAGGCTGCTGTTTGATTTTGTTTTTCTTCATTACTCCTCTGTCGGTCTGATTGTTTTAAGTATTCTGTTTATTGAATTTTTATGTTTTTTTCTGGCCCCGCCAAGTGTTTGATCTAAAGGATTTGTGGCATGGATATCATAGCACTATGAGCTGACAATGGGAATATTAAATTGTTTCAACAAGTTCTGACAGCGGTCCTCGTTTGAGGGTTTTTAAAATTACAAATTAAAAATCAGTAAACGGAGTGACAGGTGAAAAAACTATACAGTTTTCATCGGATATTATCCAACGCGCAAGATCAAAACTGATTTCCTTACTTAAACCCACTTAGATCCATAAACAGATCCATTGCAGTGCGACACTTGTTAGTGACGCCCCCTTCTGTTGTGATAACATTGTCATATTTCATATCCCAATGATTTTTTTGACGTCTTAGTGACTTCTTTACATGCCCAGTTGTTGTCTGGGATTACCTAAGCCTTGATTTGTTTTGTTTAATTAATTTAAAATGAATTTTGGTCTAATTAGAGGCAAAATCGTAGTTTCATGTTTGTGTTATATTTTTGTATTAGCCTGACAGAATTTTAACACCCTGTTGACCACACAATACAGCCCTAAACTCCCTGTAATAATAATAATAATAATAATAGCAAAACTTATAAGGCGCACATATCCACCTTAAGAGTGCTCAAGGCGCCGACATGAAAACAAAGCAAAAAGTAAACCAAGAAAATTGACAATGAAAAGAGGTTATATTACAATGATCGAGAGAAGGCTTGCGACATTAAATGAGTTTTGAGGTGAGTTTTAAATGTACTTAAAGAACTACTGCTTTGAATGTGAAGTGGTAAAGAATTCCATAAACGAGGAGCAGCTGATGCAAACACCCTATCCCCCAACTTCTTTTAGAACGAGGCTGAAAAAGTTTTTGGATTCTAGATGATCGCAGACCAGGACGAGTGACAGAGGCAGATTGTACGAGGGAAGAAATGTATCCAGGAGCCAGTCCATTGAGGGCTCGATATGCAAACAAACAAATTTTGTAAGAGATTCGCTTTCGAACAGGAAGCCAATGAAGAGATTTTAAAATGGGTGCAATATGTGACGAACGTCTTGTCTTTGTCACAAGACGTGCTGCAGCATTTTGAACCTGCTGTAATCGAACTATTTGATTATTAGGTAATCCAAAAAGTAGTGAGTTACAATTATCAAGGTATGAGGTGACAAAGGCATGAATTAGTTGTGCGGTTGCCACAGGGTTTAGATATTGTCTGATTGAACGGATATTTCGAAGGTTGTAGTTGGCCAGTTTAACACAGTTTGAAATCTGTGACTCGAGAGACATTGATGAGTTCAGGATGACACCTAGATTGCGAGCTTGTTCAACCGGAGATACTGAGGAAGAGCCAATGTGAAACAGGGGAGGAGTGATTTTGCTGAGTTGTCTTTTTGAGCCACGGAGAAGGAATTCTGTTTTATCCTCACTGAGTTTCAAGTAGCTGTCAACCATCCACTGTTGTATGTCGCTAACACAAGCTTCGAGCTTAGCCATGGATCCATCAATATCCTCTTGTACTGGCTGACAAGAGAAATATAACTGTAAGTCATCTGCATACATGTGATAATTAATTCCGTGATCCCGGATAATACCTTGCAATGACTGTGTGTAAATATTGAATAACTGTGGTCCAAGGACTGATCCTTGTGGAACAGAAAAGTAAGTATTATTGCAAGCGTAAAAAGCCCCATTGTCTATCTCTTGCTCTGTGGTTTACTATGCGGACAGGAGTGTGTCTCTCTCACATAGTGGAGACAGTTTGTCTGGCGGGGGGGGGGGGTGGGGGCTGGGGTGAATGGTGGCCTTCAACAACCAGTCGACAAAACTTGACAAGCCAAGCCTGTTACAGAGAATAGACAGCTGAACAGATTGTTCCACTTATCAGAGGGTTAGATCTGGGTAGTTCTGTGTTTATGTGCAGTGGTATACCAGATTTTGTGTATATTTGTATGCCAGGCACGAATTTCACAGCCCATAGAAAAAAAAATACACAACTGTGGGAACTGACCCCCCCCCCCCATCTAAGATATGTGGAATGGTCCTGTCTGTAATCTCCTGCCGATCAAGTCCCTCGGGGCTATGCAAGTGAAAAAAAACAAGAAACACTTAAAATCTGCCACCCAGCACTGGAAGACTCCCGTATTATATGGTGGTATACCAGATTTTGTGTACATTTGTATGCCAGGAACAAATTTCACAGCCCATAAAAAAAAATCTGAGAACTGACCCCCCTCCCCATCTAAGTTATGTGGAATGGTCATGTCTAGGATCTCCTGGATGATCAAGTCCCTAGGGGCTTTGCAAGTGAAGAAAAACACGAACAATTGAAAATCTACCACCCAACACTAGTAGACTCCCACCCACAAGGGTTTTAAAAGGCTACAGCAATTTTAAAAGTATTTCAAAGGAAACTATCCGCAATGACCATCTTTATATACCATCTACATGTAAATTCTGGGAACAATTGAATTTTTAATCACCTTACCAATGCTTTTATGCACACGCACCCTTTTTAATGGACGTCAATTTTGCATCGGTGGTAAAGATAATTTGGTTTTTGCCCTTACACCGATGTGAATTTTAACAGCACTGGTTAGTTTTAAATTACACATCGGTGTAATTAAGGACAAACACCAAACATTGATACCCTTTTATACATGCTACATTTAACAACAAAAGAACTCCACAGTTGTCAGAAGTTTTGCGAACACTAACTGAGCATGTCATTTATTTTAGAACGATTCATTATTAATTAACATTATACATGTATATTACGGTTTCATGCAATACGACAGTCATAAGAAAACCCAAGAAACAAGAGATGATGTGAAAACGTTTTTCAGGCAACTTGAGGGAAACCACTTCCTCTTCATCAGCCAAACTTCTAGCTGTAAGTTACTATTACCCCAAAATGATAACTAAAATGTATTTGCGTATTTGATTGGAAATTGCCCAGAGCTAGTTGCCTGTAAAAATTCCTCGTGTGACATGGCCTGAGATCTAGAACTATTCTGACTCTGGTTTCAACGTTACCCACATAGATTAAATTGAAATCCCGTTTTACGAGAAAAAACAAGTGCAACTATTTCTTCGCCTTTCGATGACGAAGAAACAAACATAAATCTTGACACCGACTTGGTGCTTACAATGACACTTCCTCACATTAGTTCAAACTGGTTTCCACTACAGTGTTATGTCAATATTAAACACAATGAAACAAAACGCATGGATACATAAGACGAAGGATAATAAGATAAGTCTTTAACAGATATTAAATGACACATAATAAACTTATTTTATCTACTCTCACAAGTTCAGTGCATGTGATATTACGGAGTTCTGGAAGTGCCATTGGTGTGATGATGTCGTCATTCCTTGATTAGTTATCTCAGGCCTATAAAATTTTACAAGAGCCAAACAGGTCAAGTGGCACTTCCAAAACTATGTAGTATTTGTACAAAAGCACAGATCCATGTATGGTATAAATATTTTACTACAAGTATTATATTACACACAGGTATGTCGTTGGCATGGTGTACCCCCGATTGTGTCTTCATCGTGTGCTTGGAATCTCAGGAACTCTTAAGAGGATTATATAGCGGGTGCTTCTGTACCAGAGGAAATTTGATGAAGTGTGAGAACATTGGGAGGGGGGAGGTTACCCTCTGTCCCATATCGCAATCGGGCATGTTATAGAGACACAAAGTACACTTGGCTCAGCATTCTCCGTGATCCATTTCTTTAAAAGAGCCATCAACAAGACCACTATTAATTGAGTTTCTTTTAGGGACATTTGGGTTTGCCTTGATTGCTCACGTCACAGCATATAATCGCCTATTAGTAAAATTATACGGACCCCCATGTGTTTAGTTTGCGTTTAAACCTGGCAAACGACTCTACACTTAACATCGGTAAACAATTATGCTAAAGTACAACATTAACGTTAGATTTATATGCTACAGACTGTATTTAAATCATTGTGCATTTACATCCATTTATACTATGGGAAAATAGTGAAACGTTGCAGGGGTTACAAAGGCCTATCAGACAATGCCATTCGGCTTCGGTGTGGGTACATTAATGGGAGAATACTATTAAAAATTTTAAAGTAAAACAGAGCCAATCAGTTTTATTAAAGAAAATACACCACCCTTATCTAGTTCCATAGCGTAGGTAGCATAAGAACACTTCATAGAAAGATCCTATACTAATTATCCCATCTCAATCAGCCATCTCAACTCATTTTTGTCCTCGGTAGCATATGACGTCATTTTGAGATGGCACCCTCGGCTAGAGGTCAAACTTTTGAAAAAAGCAATTCCTTCTTTTTGTTTGACCTCATTGCCGAAGCCATGGTTTCAAGAAGGGCTGTGGATTTATTTTCAGTTCATCATCGTTTTACTTCTAAGATACATTTTACGTCAATGCAATATTTTTTTTTCCTCTGAGATTTTACTTAAAAATTAAAATACTTTAATTTTATATCATGTTACCAATGGTATACTTGCCTGGGATATCACTCATCTTGTAAATATGAATATATATATATATTTTAAATTCAAAAACAGGCACTGAGAATTATCGATAATGTAGACTTTAGAGCTCACTCAAATCTATTATTCATTAGATATAAGCCTCTTAAGGTTAATGATATTTATTTACTTCAATTGGGAGTTTTTATGTATCAGTTCTTTAAACATGAATTACCAAATTATTTTCAATCTATGTTCAGTTCAAATACCTTTGTTCACCAACTGTTATACCGGGCAAGTGATATTCATACCCCATAGATACGTACTTCGTTTGCCCAAAAGGGAATTCATTTTCAAGGTCCTAAATTTTGGAAATCTTTAAATAATGACATTAAAAAATGTGCTAACAGTCGTTACTTATTTAGGCAAAAATTGAAGCGTATTATTTTTATGGGGAAAATAATGATACTAATTAATAGCTTACAAGATTAAATTTTTCATTCAAAAATAATTTCTACGATTAGCTGCAACCCCTCTGCCGATTGATTTTCTTGACCAATACTTTACTGCTGTGCAGTAGGCCTACTTCCTGGTCTTATTGTCCTAGCCCTTGTTGTCCGTGTAACTTCATTAAGTTTGAAAGTTCTGTATGCAACTGATACCTTTAAGGTTAACACGTCATGGGGGTCTCTACCCGACAAGCTCTGCTTTCTTTAATCACCTTCTATTCTGTATTTATCCTTATATTTGTTATTGGTTGATTGAGTGGAAATAAAGCATTGATTGGTTGATTGAAGCTATAATGTTAAGGTCAGTCTTGATGACACCCAACTATTAACCATTACATATGTAGGCCTGCATTAATGTGATATTATAATAGTTACAAAAGAGCTACAATATCACATAAGTCCGTCAAAACACGACTTTCTGTGAGCTTGGGAAAAATCTTATAGAACAGAGTGGTTTTTGGGAACAATTTCTTTGAAAGAGTGCACACTCTTGTAAAACACAATTTGACGAAAATTTGACTTGGAAATAAAAATATGTAACACCCAGTTCAGACAGGCGTTCTAGAGTCGCGCCGAACCAAATTATTTAATTAAAAGTATATGAAAAAAGCGACGTCTGAAACAGTTAGGAGCGACTGAACGCGCTGGAAGTCGAATGATTGACTGTTGCAGTCGTTCAGAACGACTCTGGAGCCCCTTGGTTTCAGAAGTCGATCTTGTCACGTTACGTTCGCCTGTCTGAAACAACAATTTATTTGGGTCGACCTAGAGTCGCTCCTAATCTGTTTGGTTCGGCGCGACTCTGGAGCGCCTGTCTAAACCGGGTGTAATTTGCTTTAACCCTCAAAGCCACAATTTAAAAAATTTTACCAGAAGGCGTTTTAATGTTTACGGGTATAAAACGGTTCGGAAGATACAATTCTTTTTCTAATGGTCTGAACAGATGAATAGAAGTTCCCTTGAGACACACACCAACAATTTAAGGATTCTGGCAACTTACACAATGATTTTCCACTAATTAGTTTCAGTACACGTTTTGGCGTGCACAAACGAATAGCATGGTATTTCCAGAAGAGTTGGGACAGTAGAACAAAGGAATACAAAAGGGACAATGCTGTCCTCACATTGGAATCTTTGTATTTTTGTGTCCTCACATTTTTTCATGCGCCAAGTCTTATGGAGAATGTTAAGTTAGAGGGACAAAGAAAAGTCTTCACATAGATAGCAATACAATTTTGTTTTCGTGTACACGTTTCAAATCAGGGCTTGGTTGGCCAATTTTCCAACGGTCTGGCAACCTGTGAGTGAATCACCCCAAGGGTCAGTGTACTATCTCAAATGGGGGGGGGGGGAGGGTGTTGGGTTGGGGGTGGTCATTGAAGTAAAACAAATATTTAACAAAGTTTCAAGCCAGAATATTTTCCAACATTAATAGCATACGACAATATTAAATCCAGTAATGTAATATTTTGTTTTGAGTCCAGGATACACAAAAGCTGATTTGAATTTTCATCTTCCGTTGTCATAAACTTCCGTTTTACATTTGAGTCTCCAAGCCGGACTTAACTCTCATCTGATTATTCGAAGGCTGTCTCTGAGCAGTTCCTGACGGCTGGTCTTGGCGTCTAAACTTGTCTCGCCACATGGCCCTCACACGGCCAGAGAAGGCGAATGCAAGAAAAACATAAACGCCTTGGAGAGAACTGAGTACAGCAAATAGGTACCACACTAAATCAAAATCTGTTACCATGCCAATGAAACAAAGAATCCAGGTAAAACTCATCACAGTTGACATCTGGAGAAAAGAACAAGCAAAAATGAGTTAATTTTCCCACTAAACGGTACCTACATGCGATATTTTCGGCTTAGAGTGGACCATTATAGACCTTATGCGCATGACGTCGTTTAAGTAGGGCGCCCTCATATTTACTCGTAATTATGGCACCTCCTCTGCGCAGTGCGTACATAGATGTGTGTGTGTTTCCATTTATTTCGTCATTGTTTTACCTCTAAGATGGCGTCATAATGACGTCAATGGATAAGGTCTACTAAGAACTGATGAGGCATGGCTAATGAACCATTGAAAGAAAAAATAGTGTTTTTATTTCATAGCAACGCCATCTTTATTCAAAGTCGTATAAACCTTGCATCCCGAAGTAAAGAAAATATTTAATGTTTAGTGAGGCTCAACAAAGTGATTGTACGTCTGTTCATGTAAATTCGGCTTAGAAATACACACGTTAACTTGATATCAAAAAACCAGCAAGCTGGTAAAACGCAATGTTTGTTTTGAAAATGTTGTGTAAAAATGTTGATAAACTGAATACCCTCCCTTCGTTTTGTTTTGTGACTGTTAACCAAAGACACGATATTGCAGTCCGCATATTAAATTGTGAAAAAATATCAAATTGTGATTTTGCTTTTATTCTTGGGGTTTTGTGCATCATGGAACATACCTTGACGTAGATAAGCAGCTCGCCCCATAATTCTTTGGATGTATCCTTCTTAACCATGGAAGAGGCTCTCTGTGACGATCGGATACACCTGACGGTCCAGCCAAAACAAGCTACATTGAAGCAAACACATAGTATGACTGGTACACAGAAATTGATGAAGATCGCCTCCCTGCTTGCGATCCAGCAGGAAACCTCGCTGCCGTAGCTGAAATTAAGCCCTGTGCACTCGCAGAAATGCAAGATAAGATGAGGAATGATTACCAGCAGCGGGGAGCACCACCCAACCAAACACAGGCGACGGAACTTCCGGAGGCTGGAATTGGTCCTGGCTGACGATATGCCGGAGAAAGTGCGCATGAAATCCCACGATATGGCCGCCATCCACGCAAACGCCGACAACCAGAAATAATGCGTGATGACAGCAAAAGCACTGCAAAGACCCCGAATTGAAAAATTTGCCACAACTTGGGAAAGAATTGACGAGAGTTGGGCTACCAAGATTGCAAGGGACAAGCTCATGACAGCTAAGCCGTGGGCGTTTCTAAGAGTAGAAAAGACAGAATAGGTGATCAAGGTTCCTGTGAGCCCAGCTAAGGAGAGACTGAAGCATACAAGGTTCACTATTTGCTCGGGTCTGGAGAAAAATTCCACCTGGGGCTTGGCATAACACACTATCGTCTCCCCGTTGGGCAATGTACCCATTGATTCCTGACTGGGTACATTCGCAGAGAATTTACTGGTGAAAACACTGAGGGTTTCGCATGTTGAAGTTGTCAGTCTTTCTCCACACAAACGAAAAGCTTCCCCTATTCCAACTCTGCTCGTCCTCAAGTCATACTCTGTAAGTGCAGACGCGCTTGCGGGACTGATAAGTGTGCCGTTATCAATTGCGTAGATAACCAACTTACCAGTCATGTTCATAGAAACCCAAGAACCCTCAATCATATAAAAACATTCAGTGCTGCTAGGACTGCTGGTTTCATTTTGTGGCGGTTGAATTACACATTCATCAACCAGTGACACGCGCAGGAGTCCACATCGACTTGGCCAGTCCGTCTTCGTGACATCAAAGCCAGATAATAAAATATCGTCCAGCGTTGTTTTAAACTCATCCAATTTCACAGACGAAGTTGCTATGGACGCCGTTGTACCTGACACAGAGTTGTGGGTGTGTGAATCAAGCAGATGTTGAAGATCTCGGTTGAACTGTTGAGCCAAAAATAGATCTGAATAGCCAACAGCATAGATTAGACACTTCATGGCATCAGCACTATAGTATGCAGGCGTATTTGTGGTTTTTAGTGTGGTCTGTCTGTGCATGCATTTGATAGGTACATCAAGGGTAATAGTTTGATAGTGTTCCGACACGTCGTAGGAAACTGACACAAGGTCGTGACTGATACTCCTAAACTCTGGCTCAATCGGTGGTTGTATGGGGCGGTCTAACTCTTTGCAAACGTTGACGTCAATGTCATTGCATAAAGCACAGTGTGGATTTTTGAACTTGTTCTCAGAGGGCGCTACATAAGCTGCGCAAGACTCAGTGAGATTATTCCGGTCACAAGAACTCGACAGGTTACTGCATGATCGGAACATATTCAACTCAGTATTCAATAATAGGGTATTAACGGTAGCGTTGGTTACCTCGTCCCAATTATTCGGTGACAACTGCACAACTTCATGGCAATACGCACACAAGAGATTTTTGAAGGAGATGTTCATTGGTGAGTACAGAACTGGCTGGGGAGTTGATGGTGATTCGCAAAAGTATCTTGTGACGAGATCCTGCCAACTCTCCGGGCAGCTACTGATCATATGATAAGTCATATAGTCATCAGAATTCAACGGTAGACACTGGTAATATCCAGGGTCATGAAAAGTGCTTCCAATCTTCAAACCTGAAAGACTTTCGTTTGTCCCCGGACAGACAGACTCAAAATCATAACAACACTCCTGAAATACGTGGCACATTGCATCACAACCGCATTGGTGCTGAGTTGGTAGGTCGCCACACCGACCAAGGCATGTCTGCTCCGGCGAGATGTGAACCGTGACTCCGTTCAGTGAAAAATCTACATTAGATGCAGAGGAGGAAGCATCGAATCAGTCTGACTTCACGCACAAGTTGCACGATTGAATAATAATGCGAATGAAATGAATAGTACAAATAAATAAATGAATAAATACATATATGTTATTAAATAGATAGATGAACTAATAAATAAACATAGAAATAAATAAATTAATACAGTCAGGGGAAAATTATGTATGAACACCATAATTATGCACTTTTCTAACCTGTTGTACAGGTAATTTCCAGGTTGTAACCACCGTGTTTGTGACAGCGACTTTCCACTCCAAGCCAATAGACATTTCCGAGATAATCCTGTCGAAAAAGAAACTCCAAGTCACGCTTGTTCCGTTGCAGAATCAAGTTGACGTCAACCAAGCAATTCTGACTCAGCTCGAAGCAGACCTTTTCCGCAACTTCAATAGTACCCATTTTGTCGTAAAAACAAGCTGGTGCCCAGGATGACCCATCGTGACTCAGCTCCAAAATACCCGTTAACTGCGACGAGCCGTTGACAAGTCGAACGTCGAACAAGTCAGTCACATCAACGTTGTTTGCAATGACGTCATCATCTGTGTGAGCAACATTGAAATTACAAAGACACATTTGAAAAACAAACAAAAAAATCCCTAAACGAAAACACACGATTTTTGTCGGGACATTATTTTGGCGGCGAGATCGTTATCAATTTGCCTTTGTAAAAACATCATTTTTGACTCAGACGGTCTGGCTTCAGATCTAGACATTCCACGCAAAAGACCATTCTTGATGTCAGAGACTTTCTTTTTGAGTAACAGTAATAAACTTCACTGGTGCAGTCTTCTAATGTCTTATGAATTCAGTCTTTTGACATCGTCAGTCACACTTCTTCAAATCACAAATCTTTATATAAAGCATCGGAGTGCCTGTATTATGAACCGCAAAGTATGGAAAACAATATACCTATATGCCTAAGTGTTTGATAAGGTATACTTTAAAACTTTGAATTTGGTGTGCTCCAAAGTACACTTCTTAGACCTTTTTTATTCTTCATTTGATTGAACGGCCTCGTGTTAAACAGTCAGGAATTTGCATATATGTATAACACGGCCATGACGTGTTTAAAGCGATTGTAACAGAATAACACAATTGCATCATTATACGTGAAATCTGTTGGAGACATTGTTGTGTATCTTTGTTGGTTATCGTAATACATTCCCATAGTTAATCTGAAAATACTGCGCCCAAAATAAAACCTAATACATCTGGAGATAGAAACATTGGAAGGGCTGGCTCCTTCAATATTTAATGTATTAAAAAAACGTTTGTGATCATCAAAGCCACAATCATGCTACATACATGTGGCGCAAACCAAGCTCCAATAGCGTTCTTGTGGAGGGACGACCGCTAGTGGTTCATCCTCATGAGCTTGATATCCACAGTATGTTAGCGAAGTACTGATACAATCTAAAATACTGCTCTGGTTTGGATGGCAAGAGGCGGTAACCGGGAAGGAACTGAGGTCGAAATCTCGTCGGTCACCAAGGCACGCGTTATTGTTTGCTAAGGCTAATGGGAAACCAAAATGGCGACACGCTAAATCCGCATCACTCATCTTTTTCTGAATCATTGGGTGCGTCAGCCTTGCCCAGCCGGTGCTGCCCATGTACACCTGGACCATTCCTTCACGAGAGGAACAACCGCCGGAAAAGCGGAGTTTGTCTGCAGTAAAAAAAAAAAAAATTTGTGATTACAAAAGAAAAACAGACAAAATACCTCACCAAATTATAACGAACTAACAAACAAACACCCCGACAAACAAACTTAAAAAGAAAAACAACTGAGCAAGTTGTCTCAAGTGTAAAATATAATGGTGAATCGGAAATGGATGCTCAGCTGATGATCCGAATTAGAGTTGACTCAGATGAGGGTCTGTGTGGCCAGATTGGAATCCAGTTCAGCACGATCCAACTGGGGCATTATGGGATGCTATAGGTGGCAACAGACTTACTGGGTAAATCCATTGTTCTTGGTAATGTGCGCAGGCTCAGAACTTACGTAGATGATGGAAATTTACCCGGTAAGTCTGCTGCCACCTAGCGTACTTAAGTCGCCAAATCCGTGCCAACAGGCTCGACATACAAACCAGAGCACATTTTCATGGAGCTGCTCGATAAGCAGAGGATTTTAAAACAAACTTCTAGCAAATATACCTTTTTTACCGTATGTACTTTTTAAATATCAATTTATCTCTGACAAATCGACTGCCCTATATAACAGTTTTTGTTTAGAGCACGAATCCAAGTTCTAGTAGTTAAGTCATCGGGTGTGGGTTCGAATCCCTGTCATGACACTTGTATCCTTGAGCAAGATGCTTTTACACCATAATTGTTTCTCTTTACCCAGGAGTATAAATGGGTACCTGCAAGGGTAGAGGTTGATATTGTGTTTGAAAAAGCCTTCGGAGCACCACGACAGCCCGGGGCTGCATACTCCCTATACTCCGTTATGATTTATTATTATTATCATTATTATTATTAACTAGTTATTATTATTTTGCTCAATAGTTAACAAAAGCAGGACACAAGTCACAGATTAGGTATCTTGCCTGGAAAACTTATTCTTTTTAGTATATTTGTTTTGAAACTCTTTTTGGTGGCAATGCAATCTAAGTGCGGTTTGCAGAGAAACCATGTACCCAGAACTCTCTCCCTGAGTTGTGTGGTGGTTCTGAATAGTGTGGTGGTTCTGAGAAGAACCGGTGGTTTAACAACTCGACGATTCGATCGGTATGCTCTGATCGTCTTCAAGAGAGTGATAGACTCTGTTGCTATATGCTGCTAAAGTACTGCGTAAGGGGTTTTGGTTAAATGTAGGATAGGCTTAGCTTAATGCTGCCCGAAACTGTACAGTATAAACCTCAATAAAAATTATTAATGTGTTGTGTTTTGCTTAATTGGGCAGCGTAATAAATATGGGCCCGGATTATGCAAGAAATTGGGTTTATGTGCCGCTTTATACCATGGCTTGGGCTTGGATCCTGGCATAGACCACCGTCAGTCGGCACGAGGCGTCAAAGAGGCAGAAGGAGCCCATAAAATGCACCCAGTCACCCGAGCCGTGGTTTCAAAAGAAAGCAAATGTCTCGAGGGACGTCGATGTCCCAAGTCTTTTCTAACCAAGGAATGTTAAACTTCCATGGCGTCCATATTACTTTGTAATCATGACCGTGGTTCGTAATGGTTTGCAGAAGTGGCCAAGGATGTTCTCCACGGGAATCCGGTAACAACAATTTCCCATTTTAATGTCTAAACATGCATTCGACAAAAACGTGGACTGTGGCAAATTATTAAAAGAGCATGATTTTTAAAGTTTGATTTTCAGTTTGAAGAAGGTGTGGATTTGCATCCGGATGCATTAAGCACGTTTTGGATATGGGGTTGCTCCCCCATCGGTGACAGGGTGTGTTGATTCAAAGACGTTCCTCACCTGTCACGCAAAGTACTGCTATGTCTTGATTGTGGTCACAGCTGGCTTCCGGCAGCTTCCAATCAGCGAAGATACACTGGGCATGGTCAACGTCAGTGGTTACAATGCACTTGAGACCATAGAACCATATTGGCATATTGGTTTTTCCGTATCTGTCCATGGCGTGACTGTACACGTAATGACCCAGATAGCCGAGTTGAAGGCAGGCGTTCTGTTCCCTGCTCGCATGACAGAAATGGTTTAAGTTTCCCGAGAAGAAACCTGACGAATCACAAATAGTCCCCCAGGACTGAGCAGGGTCGGGGCGATACTCAATACGCCCTTCGTTTTCGTATGAAGATCCGGTTAGTCTGAACTCACCACTAAAAACTGTAAGAAGAATATGGTAAGATACCCGTTTAAATCCGAGCATTCAAAAATATCTCTCGCATAATGACCTCATTGCGGTCAAAAGAAGACAACAACAACAACAACAACAACAACAACAACAACAACAACAACAAAACAACAACAACAACAACAACAACAACAACAACAACAACAACAACAACAACAACAACAACAACAACAACAATAACAACAACAACAACAACAACAACAACAACAGCAAACAGCAGCAGCAGCAGCAGCAGCAGCAGCAGCAGCAGCAGCAGCAGCAGCAACAGCAGCAGCAGCAGCAACAGCAACAGCAACAACATTTCCCTTTTTACGAAATTACACATTTCAATATTGTGTCACTTTGTGAAAACGGAGGATAGCGGACGCACCCTACACAAAGACACGCATGTTTGTAAATGGTGTAAACCGAGAACATCCCTTGGTTTGGACTTAGTTTTTTAGCGATGTTCCCATTGGTTTTGTACACGAAACAAACCGAGGACTGTCCACGATATGTCATTTTCCCGGATCCCTTTTGTTAAAGTCCTCGGTTTCGATTGCGTAGACTTGTTCCCCCCCCCCACACACACCCAACGTTTATGGCAGTTAGTGAGTACGTTATAAGTTCACATTGAGCACAGTGCGCGCCGTTCGTAATAATGATAAATGGAACCTGCATTTCAGTTTGTGAAAACGAAAACTAATGTCATCTCATATATTGACACGAACAAATAATTATTTTTCTAGAAGTAATTTACTCTTGAGAAATTCAGCCCCCAAGTCCTCTGCTACTCGCAACACGCGGCCAGCACCATCTGGGTAGGTCTTGGCTACACATAGATTTAATTATCCACAGTCACATATTCTTGCTAAGAAAAATAATTTAAAAAAAACCCGTACCTTTTTCCTCGGACGCTGATTCTCCGTGAAAGGAAATCAAACATGGAAAAAAAACCCACACACATTATAGTCAATAGTTTAATTGGTGGAACACATAATGTCAAGAGGATGCTATGGTACATTCGATTTACCAACCACCAACTTCCTAAATTTGGTAATATTGATGGAAATCATACCTCACTCATGGAGTTTAATACAATTTCATTAAAAAAAAATAAAAAAATCATTTCCTACCTGGCATATACGCATCATTGTTTGGACGGTAACTGTCTGATAATAAAAAGGAAAGGGAGGAATTAGTCTAAGTAAGCAATATTTGAATTTTTGTTTTAACTTTGTTTATCTGTTACGATCAAGCAAGGCATTCCGGGAAAGAAAAAGTTAAGAGCGCAGCGAGATGGTTAGCTGGGAACGAGGTTGGGAACATAGTGACTTTTTGTACGGGGCTGATGGTGTTGTGGTGACGCATACACGTTTGTGCGTCTGTTAAGTGCACAAATCTATGGCGATTGCCGACCAATAGTGTATGCAGGCATGCGTGAATGAATCAGCATATTGCATGGGAATAATAGGCCTTCCCACACAAAAAGGCGAGATGTTCCATCATTTTGCCAATCAATAGTGTTAGTGCGCACGCAGGATGTGCAATTTACATATTTCACAGGAAGGGTCTCTATAGACCTTTATCATGGTGCGGCCATCTTGATTTTCTCCTATTCAGCTCAATGTAACCAAACCGAGGCTGGAAGGAAAAATAATCTGGTACCTTTTTTGTACAGTGAATATTAGCATCCAGTACTGTTACTGGATACAGGGAACATGACCAAGATGGCGGCAGCATGATAAAGGTCTATTGCAATTTTGCTTATGAGCAGTGGAATGTAAATTCTTCTTAAAGTGTTTTTAGAGCGATATCTTCTTTTGTCATACACAACAGCGTGAAAAACGCCTTTATTTTCCCTTCGCTCAAGTTTGTTTCGTGACAATTTCCCATGGCTGAAAGTGACAGTTCTTGGGAAGACAACGGTGTAACCAGAGGAAGTCATTAGTGACAGTACCAGTGACAGTAGTGGCAGTAATTCTGCTGACAATTCCAGCAGTTTCAGTTCGGCTGACGACGACGTCGAAGACCGAGATGAGGAAGTCCGTGGTGCAGAACCATACTGGTTCGAGCCATTCGCCCCAGTAGGCCAAGGCGTCGAAGAAGACGGCGAAGACGAAGCCGAACACGACAACCATGGAGGTAGGAATTTCTAACAGTGTGACTAAAAGCCTAAACTTGATCTTTATTCCGATACTGACTCTAAAACTGATTTTAAACCTGACCCTGAACCTGATCTTAACTTTTACCGTCATTGCCAATGAACAATGTGCTAAAGGACCCTTATATAATAATATAATATAATATACAATATAATACGCCACATAAGTTATGGTTTGATGACATATAGTTCTGATGACACTAAGATTCACTTTGATATAGGATCTAACTCTTTCAGTTTATTAATTAAATCTTAAAGAATTAAACAAAAACGTGTACAAATGCTATGGGGATTCAGGCAAAAAAAGTATAATAGTAATGATAAAGGTTTTTTTTAAATCTCGACGAAAACAAAACCTGTTCCGACAGTAAGCCGGAACAGCCAATAACAAATACATACCACTTTCTACTTCGCTTATCTCTTCTCCTTCTTCTTCTTCTTAAAGAAAATATATCATGTAAAAAAGAAAGAAAAAACCCACACAGAATAATTAATAGTTAAATTGTTGAAACACATAACATCAAGCGAAATGTTACCCACCACTCCCCAAACTGGATGACTTTGATGGTAGTGTTTATATCACTCGTGCAGTTGAAAACAGTTTTATCAAACAAAATCGATTACCATTATGTCCTACCTTCATCCCCAAAGTCGGAAACCCTGTCTGAAAAAAAAAACAGATGAGGAGAGAGGTGAGTCTTAGTTTCAACCATGAACTCCATTTGAATTTCTTCAATAACTTGTTTATCAGCTCTATCATGTGGAAGTCGAAGGTTCAAATCCCTACCGAGATGCATACGGAGTGTTTTTCGGTAGGACTCGGGAAAACACTGGTGATTTGGGCGTACAGCAGATATTTTGCTGTCATTGTTGCATTAAATTCCACTCAGTTGCGCAAATTCTGTGCTTTACCCGATCTTGTTAAAAAGCTATTTTCACCTGGTATTTGCTCTCATTATATCAAGACAATAATGAATAAAAAAAAAGTGGTTGTTGTTGATTATTATTGGTATAGTTTATGTAACTTCAGAAAGTTGAAGACTGACAGCGTATTGCTTACCAAAATATGGAAAGGAGCCCGAAGACAATGAACCTGGGGAAGGAAAAGGTAAGATAATTCTGTTTAAATTCCCTAAAAATAATGTTTTCTGAATGTTTTATTGCCATGACTCGTAGACCGGATACTTCAAATGAACATAACTTTGTATTGGACCCTTGCGCCACCGTAACACTCGGCTGGTGTCTGTTACCCTCGCCCCTGTGGGAGATTGCTATTTTACACCTTTCTTCTGCAATGTTACAGTCGCAACTTTTGTCAACCTTGGCTGGCGAAAGTAGGGGCGGCCGTCACTGCAAATAAATACAACCGTTTATCACTTAACCAATAAAGGTATTAAATTAATAGCCATATTGCTGATAAAAATAATTTACTCTCCAAAATAAAGGGTAGGCTTATACATCATGGCAAAGTATAAATACTTTGATATAAATGAAATTGTTGTGCCATGCCAGTTTAATATGCATGTTCAACTACTCAAGGCCTCCTATACAACATGTTGGCCACTGTTTGTAAACACAAGAAAAGTCTATAGTAAGCACGTAAATAATGCGTCGCCTAAGATGCACACTACACTGTATAACACACGGGGCGTTGACTCCCAAAATGGCGCCGCCGCACAATCATTGTGGAAATGACGTCAGGTCAATTTTTCATTATAGGCCTAGATGCAGTGATTTAGGGGTGTTATTTTCAACTTCATTCTATAGTCCACACAGAAGAAAACGCCAGAGTTGATGGGACTTTTCGAAGTGGTAGACAATTTCATCTTGGCAGGTCAATATATAAGGATGAACGTTAGTGGCGTGGGCAAACTCATTCCCCCACCCCCACTTAAAAGCAATGCCCCTCCCCCTGTGCCCCCCTCACCGAAAAAGTCCTTGCTACGCTGCTGCTGAACGTGTTGATGCCGAGTGGGAGAGAGGGATGGCCAAGGCTAGCATGGCTTCTGGACGTTTATACCAAAGACTCTAGATTAACCACCACGTATCCACAAGAGTCAAATGTAAAATCGACCGGCAATCGTTCTGGCCCCTCTTCTGTACGGCGCTGAAACATGGACTGTTTACAGAAGCTGAACAAAATTACATGCCTTTGTGATGAGAAATGACTTTGTTAGGTCGATAATGAAAATCACCTCGCTTGTCACGGTACCCATCCATGGAGGTCCTGCGGCATGCAGTTTTAACGTTTGCCTTCAATGGAATATCTCCTCATAGTTAAAAAGAACAATTCCGGTGGGCGGGGGGGGGGGGCACCTACTGAGTAATGTCATCGGAAAGACTACCAACAGAGATCTCCTACTCCCAACTCTCAGACTAGTCAAGAAGACTAGTCCACCCATGCCTCCACATCAAAAACACAAAGAGAAACCTGACATGGAGGTGAAAATGACACAACGTCGTGGTCCTCCCTGGCAGACCAAAGAGCCGACTGGGAAGCAGCTGTCAAGCAACGGAAGCAGTCTTTTTGCCACGCGACCGGACAGCATGATGATGATGATGATAAAGTCTTCATCAGTTTGTAAATTGGTGACTAGGATGCTCGCAACTTGGAACCTTGGTGAATATCAACATGGATATTCATTTTACAGTTATGTCCAATGCAAAGACTATATGGTGCAAAAGTAAGATAAATGTTTGTATTACACTTGGTCCCCTCAATGATGGCAATTCAAATGATTAAACTCATGAAAATAATAGACAGTTTAAACTTACTGTAAGAAAAACTTGATACGATCACCGAACCTAGAAGACATGAGACAAAAATTGTCATGCGTTAAAGACAATACTGGTAACCATCGATGAAATAAATTTAAAAAAGTCCCACTCTGAAAATTCACTAATTGTAAATTATAACGTTCATAACAAACCGAGTTTGCCGGAGATTAAATTTTCCATCTAACAAATAAATCCCAAATGTTAACGTCTCATCAGTTTTGTAATCCACACTCGGGACTGACGTCTGATTGTCTTCATTCTCTGTAATTCCCCCTTACTAATGATCAATTTCAGCTTGTATCATTCCATTTGAATACTGTTCCCGTGGAGATTATGGCGATGGAGTTGCTGTGCATTTCGAATATGCGCACACGCGCTCACTCGTCAATCGTTATGATGTTTAGAACGTTAGCGTGGATCAGCGATTTATTTTCTGGAATATAATCATCCATGTATATATTTGTTATTTTTGGACGTCCCAAGAGTGTAGTTATGGCCATTAAGAATATAGAGTGAACAATTCCGGTGGGCAGGGGGACACCAGCTGAGAAATGCCATCTCAAAGACTACCAACAGAGATCTCCTACTCCCAACTCTCAGAAGGGTCAAGAAGACGAGGCCACCCATGCCTCCATTTCAAAGACACAAAGAGAAACCTGACATGGAGGTGAAAATGACACAACGTCGTGGTCCTCCCTGGCAGACCAAACAGCCGACTGGGAAGCAGCTGTCAAGCGACGGATGCAGTCTTTTTGCCACGCGACTGATGACAGCATGATGCTGATGATGATAAAGTCTTCATCAGTTTGTAAATTGGTGACTAGGATGCTCGCAACTTGGAACCTTGGTGAATATCAACATGGATATTCATTTTACAGTTATGTCCAATGCAAAGACCATAAGGTGCAAAAGTTAGATAAATGTTTGTGTTACACTTGGTCCCCTCAATGATGGCATTTCACATGATAAAACTCATGAAAATAATAGACAGTTTATACTTACTGTAAGAACTACTTGATGCAACCACCGAACCTAGAAGACATGAGACAAAAATGGTCATTCATTAAAGACAATACTGGTAACCATCGATGAAAAAAAAAAAAGTCCCACTCTGAAAATTCACTAATTGTTAATTATAACGTTCATAACAAACCGAGTTCGCCGGAGATTAAATTTTCCATCTAACAAATAAATCCCAAATGTTAACGTCTCATCAGTTTTGTAATCCACACTTGGGACTGACGTCTGATTGTCTTCATTCTCTGTAATTCCCCCTTACTAATGATCAATTTCAGCCTGTATCATTCCATTTGAATAATGTTCCCGTGGAGATTATGGCGGTAGATTTATCTGGTCAATAATCTGACCAGAACAATGAAAGCTAATGACTTTAATTTGAAAGCAAACGGTGCTTCTCAATTGGGGATTAATTTCGCTATCCAAGGACAGATCAAGTATTTCATCTGATGCATCACTCATTAGTTTTAGTTGTTATTGATCCACCCGGTCGACTAAGTTTTCGGAATGATGTGATGGAGCTGCGTAATGATATCAGGGTAGTCTTTGCCTGGAATCATTCAATGAAATCAAATATAATGCCAACTAGTTTCAGCATCGTTATGACGTCCATAATTTTCGTTTAAAATCCCCATTAAAACCAAATACTCACTAGTTTGACTTTTATTCATGAGGACGGATTACATTTTCAAAGTAGAATTAAAGAGTAATAAGCAATTCCGGTGCAGGTTTATGGACCATTAAAGACGTAGTAGATACGGTGGTGACGACGTTACGAAACCCTCACAGGTCTATATGAAACTACTTTTTTTTTTGAAGAGTTAATCAATTAAATTCCTCTGGAAATTGAAAAGCCACTAGTCAAAATGTCGAGTAACCAACCAGCTCTTTTGAGACCCAACATTACTGAAAATGGAGTGCCAACGGTATTAACTTAAACTTTGCTGGGTAAACCACACCCTCTAGTTTACAACACGCCCGACAATTGTCCTGTGAAAATGTATTCATAAATACATACGACAGTTTTTCATTCATTTCTTTCATTCATCAATGGTTTATTTTCAAAGAAAATTTAAAATAAAAGTATTTTTTTAAGTTAAGAAAGCACATAGGAAAAAACAACAATGAGTTTAAAACAAAACAAAATATACTATAAGTAAAATTGCACAAGGCAAAAATTCAGTAACCTTAAAAGTATTGCATTTAAAAGGAGCAACAATCAACTATTGTTAAAATTACGGACAAGGTAAGGCAACAAACTGTTTTTCGTTCTTTCAGTTTTACAATGAAACTCAGAGACTTTGATTTTCTGCCTAAGAGTTCTTGAGATTTGGGGTGCTGGCAAGTATCGTTGAAATTGAGTTGTCCAACGAAATCATCGGGTCTTTAAAACCAGTGCCTGTCTTCGGTTAAAGACAGGGGACCAGTCTAAACACGACCATCGATGGACATGATCAAGGTTGGGCTACATCAGCTCCGCTACCATGGGCAGCGCGCCGTATCGATACCTCTCGTCACTATGATCGAGCAAGGCATGCTAGGAAAAATGACGCGGCGAGATCGATCACCCCTGGGAACGAGGTTGGGGCTACATCACTCATGTTCCCCTGAGCCATACACGCGTCTTTGTAAGACATCACGTGATATGTTCTCGGCCAATACAAATTCACAATCTATTACCGTGGTAGAGCAGCACATAATACACCGTCATTATAGGACCCCATTATACGTGCATACAAACCACAGATACATCATTTTATTGTAATACAGTGTCGTCGTAGACCCGAAACCAACTGGCTATCCTATGCGACCGATAATTTTACAAAGTACCAGGGCACCGTTTCCAGGCTTTCAGCTTAGGAATATTTCATAAATCACTAGATCGAAGACGATTAAAGGGGAGTGTGCTTGCAAAAATGGTTTCAAGGTAGTAACTTGCACACACAAACATCATAATAGCATGCACTAATTACTAACAAAACCGGACGTGTCTACTCCTTGAATATTACTAGGCCTATTTTCATGAAACCAACAAAGGCGCGGTAGTTTGGGTAGGTTCTAAATAGTGGCATGTCATGGCAAAAAGCGGTTAAGAGCACTGTACTCAAGCTCTTGTGTTTCTGATCAGCAGAATGTGGGTTCAAGTCCCACTCATGAAACTTGTATCTTTGAGCAAGATACTTGACCATAGTTGTTTTGTCCTTCGGATGGGACATTAAGCCGTAGGTTTCATGTACTAGGGAAGGTAGTGCACGTAAAGAAAAAACCACAACCATAACAAACAAACAAAACAACACCATACCGATCGTGAAAGAGTAGGGGGTTAACCCTGGTGTTTCTGGTTCACATAGCAAGCACATGTTGTTGACAGTTTTCCTCAGGTTTACGTGCTACCAACCCCAACCAGCCCCCAACCCCCACCCCCCCAAAAAAAAAACACATAAAAAACAATACATTTCTGTGTGGTTGGTCATTACTTTTAAAGAATTGCTTGACTCTGAAGATCCTATCAAAAAGTCCTTTAAAAAGAGTCCATCAAAAAGTCCATCACTTTAAGTACAATAAATGTGATATGCAAATGCTTCCTTTTCAAGAAGAAAAGGCGTTTTCTAATTCCTAAAATTATTGAGCAAGCATTACATACAAAGCAATGAAACGAAAACATCTCACATGTTTAATGTCCTGCGGTAACAATAAGTGGGCATTACACACGTCTGCTCAATGTCCTTTTCAACTAGAAAATCTAAAGGTTTGATAATCAAACAGGAATCATTGACCGTCTACAAAATGAAGCAGGTTGACCACATACAGCATAACAGTTTGGCGAAGTGTACCCCCATCCCTCCTATTGTGTCTTTATAATTGTATTCTGTGAATCTCAGGAATTTATTAGAGGATTTAAGGGGGGGGTACTTCTGTACAATTCGATGAAAAGAACATTTGGTGCCGGATATGCGGCATGGTGTACCCCCTCCAATATTGTGTCTTCATTGTGTTCTTGGAATTTCAGGAGTTCTTTAAAGAGTCTATTTATGTGTTCCTTTACATTTTGGGGGACACCATTTGCCACATATCGGTCATGGTATACACTTCAGATGTTGGACAGTTTTTTTCTCAAATTTCTAAGTTCTTGCTAAACGCTAGCGATGGATTTATTTGTATCTGGGTTTTTTTATCATCATGTCAATTTCTTTCGTTTATTTTTGGTTTTTTTGGTGGGGATACGGATGTCCGTTATAGGCTAATCAATCCACCGTATAACAGAGGAGGGAAAACAACAATGTTTTCTGTTAGGTTGCATATTTTGTTGTTCTTCTTATACAAGCTTAGCCTACTCATCGTCACCAGTGCCCGATGTCATGGCTCTGCTTACCGCTCAATTCTGCGCTTACGATTGTGTAAGCAAAGAACGCCTCGAAACGTGGACTACGCACGCACCCAAGAAGAAAAAAACCCTGCTACTTTGTGAAATAAGCTTGACGTAAGCGCGAACAATAAGTAGCACTGAATTTGTAAAAAGAGAGAAAACATATCTTTTTAGTTTAAAGGTATCATACAGGATTGGTGGAGCTGACGAAGTTGTCGCAGACAGCGCTCTTGTTTTGTGTGATCAACCATTTACATGAAATAATCAACCTGTGAAAATTTCTGCTTAATCCGCCGTGGGAGCATCAGGAGAAATTGTAAAAACCGTGCACAGTTGTCAGCTTGTAAACACATTGTCCTTAATTTTGGTTGTATAACAAAAATCAGCTGTTGCATTATTTGTTTTTTCAGATACATTTTTTCAATATGACTTCATTTCAGAGGGAAATATTTCACCCCAAAATGGTTCTAGTATGAACTTCATAAACTGTAAGCTTTCAGACTAAAATTAAACGTTGATGTTTTTTATTCTTACCAATCTTGTATACGGCATTTGAGTAATCATTATAACAGCATGTTAATTACATTACAGTTTTTGTCAAAACTCATTAAATAGAAACAAGCTTCAGTGACTCCGAAGCCGAACACTTTGGTAGTTGATTAATCATTGAAAGGAAATGCATAGAGGACATGTTTGCATGTTAAACTTGCACGCTTAGCATGCTTGGTAATTCGGCTGGACACCTGGTTCAACTGCGGTATACAACTGTGTGTTTTCTAGATCTAAAGCTGTGAGTACAGTAATCTCATTTTCATCTAAACCTCTAAACTGTTTTAATCTGCCCTATAATCGACACAGACAAATATAAATTGACACGTTTTTTTTTTTGTACACTGAATGTATACCAGAATATCAATTTAAAGGTACCGTACAATACACAACTGTACATTTTCCTTCCGACACCCATGGCACACCGGCTCATTTTCAAGAATCATAATCTCAAACTTATTAGTTAAATCTTTAATCAAAAAGGTGGTCAGGTTTTCGGTAACCCCCCCCCCCCCCTGAAAAAAAAGAGAGAGGAAAAAACCTAAAAACACGCAACCTTACAGATCGGGATTGTGGGGTCCTGCTATTGTTGTTCTATTATTCCCTTTTCTAAAGAATTATATTGTGGGGTCCAGGTTGAACAAAGAGTTCTCTTGTGGGGTCCATTGTTCCATCGTTGAAAATACCCCACAAGGGTGCTCCCGTAAGCCCACACACACATGTGTAAACACCTGCAATCGGAAACCTCCTGTTGCCCCTCTTTTGTATGTAATTTTAGGCAAAGCCCCCATTGGTTTTGTGCACACTTTCCAACTGGGGACGTTTACCCAACCGGGAACCCTATTGTCCTCTTTTGTTATAGGTCCCCGGTTTGAATGTGTATACCTACCCACACAGACACAAATGTTGCAGTCACTGTTTGTGGACATTCCTTTGCTCCATACACTTAACAAAAATCCTATTCCTCAACACTGTAAATTACACTGTGTGGACGTGTGCAAGTCCACATAAAGTTTCAAGTTCCTACTTTATGTAGACCTCTTTTGTTCTGGGGTCCACACTTCGTATGTAGCGTTAAAACGCGGGTACTATTCTTTTACATTATATTATTACATACATCGGGTTTTTTTTTAATCACCCGTTTTCAAAGAATTGAGATCAGACGACAGTGGCGTGGCGTAAGGGGGAGCTTTTGACGAATTTCAGAAAATGTGTTTATTGAGAAAGTTACAATTAAATTGCTTTGCCTTACTTTATGTATCACTTTCAGTAAAATACGCTATTTAAAAATGTACTAAGAATAATTCACTAAAGGTATTATTCAGGATTTGCAGAGCTGATACAATATTCAGCTGATATAGTGTTCGTGTTTTGTGTGATCAACCATACACATAAAATAACAAACCTGTGAAAATTTGGGATTAATCTGTTGTACGAGCCTCGAGAAAATAGTATTTAAAAAAATGCACAACTTTCAGCATGTAAACACATTGTCCTATTTTATTTTATTTTTTTTTATAACCGAAATCAGGTAATTTTTGTTTTTATTTTGATTTTATAAATAGTTTTCTTGATTATGGCTTCATTCCAGTGGAAAGTATTTCACAGAAAATATGGTTCTAGTATGAGCTTCATTATCAGTAAGCTCTCAGACTAAAATTAAACAAAAGCTGGATACACCTGTAGGTCATCACTTCACTGTTCCTACTTACTCCATTTCTGACATGCTTTTACAAGGCACTAGATACAAACAGAAATACTGTTCGTCTAAGAAGAAGAAACTGTGGATAAGGCGCCTCCAGATCATTCAACTCCATGGTCTGAACATCCAAGAAGAAAATGACAGACAACTTTTTGTCTTTGCCTTCTCCTTTTCCCCACAGATAGCCTCCTTTGTAGTCTGCCTCATTGACTAAACAATTGCCCTTTCTCTTTCTCACATCCCACCTGTGTTTCCAACCTCTTTGGGTCAAACCAGCCCCTCCCCTCTACCCCTTTGTCCGTCTCTCTCTATTCATGTATTTCCACTTGAATGCTTCTGTTACACTTGTACACATGTTTGTGTGTGTTGTGTTGTCACTTATATAGCCTTCGAAAAAGACCCTGTCGAAACGTCAGGCTACTAAATAATTTCTGCATTTATACCATAGGTCTTTTTAGTTGGTAATCAATCATGTATAATCCCTTTAAACGCAATTTCCCCTCTCATCACCTTTTGCATGGGATTAAGAATTACAATGGCCAATTTAAGATTCTGAAATGGAAAAACGAAACAAGACAGAATCTTACCTGGATCGTCAAAACGCATCAAAGCAAGTAGAGTCAAGAAGACCAACATGCTGAGGGGATTTATCTCGTCGGTTCTGGCGTGTCCGTCAGAAGACCATCTTCGTATAGAGCGTGTCTGGAGACAATGACCAACCCGGTGAAATCAGCCACAACCACCCAACAGGAGTCTGGACGTGTTCGACTCTGTTGACACACAACGCTACACTTTACAAATCGAGAAAACAATCAAGTGCGGCTGATTTTATTGCCTCGTAAGCGAATAGTTATTAATTTCTTAGCCAATCACAGGCTCGTACTTTAAGGTTAACGTAATATTCTATGAGCGGAAAGGGGATAAAAATCAATTAGCTCACGGACCCCCCAAACAATTCATGGACCGCTAATTGGGAAACATTTCTCATGGGACATTGTACCGAGTGATGTTCTCGTTTTAAAGAGGTAACCAGTCCATTGTATCAGACTTTTTTTAATCTAACTTGCAAATGGCTTTTTAAGTCTTCGTGGTGATGTCACAATATTTACGAACACAGTTTGGCTATCGTACTTATTGTCTTGTGTGTGAATAACGTGCAATTGACTGTATTTTTGACCTGCAAATTTCCCACAAACGGAATTATCTTACATCACAGTCGTTACAACTTTATTTGAACTTGACTGCCTGTATGTTGTTAAGCAAAGAGAAAGAGTTAGTTTTACTTATTTCGCATCACATAATTTTTATGTGTATTGGAAACTGAGTTGTGACAATATTTATAGGGACCAGTTATCATTGGTCACCTGGTTGCTGGGTGCCGTTTTCGGTCGAAGCACAACCCAATTATGCAGTCTAACCTTGCACCCTTTGTGCGGACATGCGTTTTTTGTTGTTGTTTTTTTGTAATTTTTTTTTACCGAAAATGAGACCTAATTATCACAAGCTATCGCAATGGTCGCAACTGTTTCGACACACAGCAGAAGAGAACTTTTCACGTGCAGAGGATACCATTCTGAGATCGTAAACAAAACACGATCCGGCATTCTTCGTTATCTTAATAAATAACATTGTTGGAGAAGACATACCTGTACGAAAAACCGCTACTTGTGTGAGCAATGTGTTGTCTAAATGAGGAATCACCGCACAGTGTGTAGTTTGTACAGCAGTGAAAAGAAAAGTAACCAATTGGGCAGTAGGCCCCCTAACTAATTGGGCAGTAACCATTTGGGCAGTAACCACTTGGGCAGCATAAAGGACGTATTGCACCAATTCCATCATCGAGAGAGAATCTCCAGCCAAACCTCAAAGCAAACCCGTGGTTTTGAAAATGATTGCTATTTTGTACTTTGACCTAAAACAAAGCTTGCCGCTGAGGGATGAGTGCCTTGGCATCTGTATACTGAAATAGGACAACGACCTAAACCTACTTCTGTCCTGAGTATTTTTGATGTAAAAAACACAATTATACTCGTATTTGTCATATTGGATTTGGACAATGTGTTGGAGTAAATCTCGAGATGACTATGGACAAAGTCAAAACGAATTGGATATTTTATTCTAGATCGCAAAACAAGCTCTGGGTTCCTTCTTTTTTTGATGTTTGGAAAATTAACTTAATGTATTTTCACTTTGTATTGTTTTGGTAACAATCTTGTTTCAACACTTTGCAAATCAAGTTTGTTCTCAGTAATAATGGCTCACCAACAGAGGGCGCACTAATAAACCTGTCACTGAACGCAAGCAGCTATCATAAACTGCACAGCAAGGTTTTAAGTGTTGAATCTATCTGCTAGTATTTGTCATTGAATTAAGTTATCATTCTTAACAGTTACACACTGATGGGTTTAACAAAACAGAAAGGTCTTTGGAACTATTGGCCTAGCCTACAATGCAAGACCCACTTCGGGTTTTGCTGGTTGCAACTTTGTCATTTACATTCAACAGAGGGCGTAGTTTCATCATGTGATGGCTTAAAGGGTAGTCATTAATTCTTTATGGTCAAAAAATAAAGCTTAAAGTGCTAAGAATAAGTTACTGATTTGATGTCTGGAAAGAGGAGAAAAATGTTGTTCGTCTACAACAAGGTCAAACATGTTGGAGCATTTTCATGTACTTTAAGCAATGTGAGAAGAAAAACCTGCACGACACACTGTGTTCATTCTAAGTTATTTGCATGTCCCTTTTTATAATGTAATTCTACAAATCTAACAAATTATTTAAATACAGGTAATTACAAAAAAATAAACGATATACAAATCTTTGTTCAACCTGGACCCCACAAGAGAATTCTTTAGAAAAAGGAATAATAGAACAACAATAGCAGGACCCCACAAACCGTGCCTTCATATTCACTACCTTATGTAGACCGAGACCAAAACAGAAAAGGGAAAACAAAGGGTCTCCATAGGGAAATTCTAAAGACTGGGTTGCTCCACAAGGAATTTTGTGTACAAAGTCTATGGGAGGTTCTTAACTACAGGGACAAAGGAAAGAACAAAAGATGTCTCCACAGGGATGCAAAAACAGGAATGTGTGCGTGTGTGCCCTTACACATGCCAACTTACGGGGTATTTTTAACAATGGAACAATGGACCCCAAAAGGTAATTTCAATAGGAACAATTGGGCCCCACGAGGGAATTCTTTAGAAAAGGGAATAATAGAACAACAATAGCAACCCCACAAACCGGATCCGTAAGGTTGGGTGAACACACCCACCGATCCTTGTGGGGTCCAAAACACAACAGAACAATGGACCCCACAAGGAATTCTTTGTGGAACCTGGACCCCACAGGAGAATTCTTTAGAAAAGGGAATAATAGAACAACAATAGCAGGACCCCACAAGCCACCATCAGTAAGGGTGTGTGTGCGTTTGTGTGTTTGTATTGCCAACCCTCCGAGGACATTTTACAATAGGGACAATAGGTCCTCACTTGTCGGTTCTTTGTTTTCAGGTGACCTCACTAGTCATTTGTGTACAAAACCAATGGGGATTGCTTCAATACAGGAACAACAGAAAGTACAATAGGTGTCCTCTAACGTATAGGAGTGCTGTACCTGTGTGGGTGTGTGTGTGAACATGTCGACGTATTCAAACGGAGGACTTTAACAATTACGGATCCGGAAAAATGACATACTAGGGACAGTCCACGGTTTGTTTCGTGTACAAAATCAATGGGAACGTTGCTAAAAAAAAAATGGGATGTCCTCGGTTACACCATTTACAAACATGCATGTGTGGGCTTACCGGAGCGCCCTTGTGGGGGTATTTCCAATAGAACAATGGACCCCACAAGATAATTCTTTGTTCAACCTGGACCCCACAAGGGAATTCTTTAGAAAAGGGAATAATAACAACAATAGCAGGACCCCACAAATCTGATACGTAGGGTTGCGTTTTTGTTTTGTTGTTGTTGTTGTTGTTGTTGTTGTTGTTGTTGTTTGTTTTGGTTTTTTTTTTTTGGGGGGGTGGGTTACCGAAAACCTGACCACCTTTTTTATTAAAGATTTAACTAACAAAATTGAGATTATGATTCTTGAAAATGAGCCGGTGTACCATGGGTGTCGGAAGGAACACGTTGTGTATTGTACGGTACCTCTAAATTGATATTCTGGTATACATTCAGTTAAAAAAACCCAAAACGTGTCAACTATTTGTCTGTATCGATTATAGTGCAGATTAACAAACAGTTTAGATGAAAATGAGATTACTGTACTCACAGCTTTAGATCTAGAAGACACACAGTTGTATTCAGCAGTTGAACCAGGTGTCCAGCCGAATTACCCAGCATGCTACGCGTGCAAGTATAACATGCAAACATGTCCTCTATGCAATTCCTTTCAAAGTGTTCGGCTTCGGAGTCACTGAAGCTTGTTTCTACTTAATAATGAATTTTGACAGAAACTGTAATGTAATTAACATGCTGTAATAATGATTACTCAAAGGCCGTATACAAGATTGGTAAGAATAAAAAACATCAACGTTTAATTTAAGTCTGAAAGCTTACAGTTTATGAAGTTCATAATAGAACCATTTTGGGGTGAAATATTTCCCTCTGAAATGAAGTCATATTCGAAAAAATGTATCTGAAAATACAAATAATGCAACAGCTGATTTTTGTTGTTACAACAAAAATTAAGGACAATGTGTTTACAAGTTGACACCTGTGCACGGTTTTACAATTTCTCCTGATGCTCCCACGACGGATTAAGCCGAAATTTTCACAGGTTGATTATTTCATGTAAATGGTTGATCACACAAAACAAGAGCGCTGTCTGCGACAACTTTGTCATCTCAACCAATCCTGTATGATACCTAACTAAAAAATATGTTTTCTCTCTTTTTTACAAATTCAGTGCTACTTATTGTTCGCGCTTACGTCAAGCTTATTTCACAAATTAGCAGTTTTTTTTCATCTTATGTGCGTGCGTAGTC
Organism: Pisaster brevispinus; assembly: GCA_023634235.1. NCBI lineage: Eukaryota > Metazoa > Echinodermata > Asteroidea > Forcipulatida > Asteriidae > Pisaster > Pisaster brevispinus. Next base: position 20,923,637 of record JAMKCF010000009.1, on the reverse strand, counting down.
CACGTTTCTAGGCATTCTTTGCTATACACAATCGTAAGCGCAGAATTGAGCGGTAAGCAGAGCCATGACATTGGGCACTGGTGACGATGAGTAGGCTAAGCTTGTATAAGAAGAACAACAAAGTATGCAAACTAACAGAAAACATTGTTGTTTTCCCTCCACTGTTATACGGTGGATTAATTAGCCTATAACGGACATCCGTATCCCCACCAAAAAACCAAAAATAAACGAAAGAAATTGACATGATGATAAAAAAACCCAGATACAAACAAATCCATCGCTAGCGTTTAGCAAAGAACTTAGAAATTAGAAAAACAAACTGTCCAACATCGTGAAATGTATACCATGACCGATATGTGGCAAATGGTGTCCCCCCCCCCCCCCCCAAATGTAAATAAATAAAGAAAGAAATAAACTCTTTAAAGAACTCCTGAAATTCCAAGAACACAATGAAGACACAATATTGGAAGGGGGTACACCATGCCGCATATCCGGCACCAAATGTTCTTTTCATCGAATTGTACAGAAGTACCCCCCCTCCTTAAATCCTGTAATAAATTCCTGAGATTCACAGAATACAATTATAAAGACACAATAGGAGGGATGGGGGTACACCTCGCCAAACTGTTATGCTGTATGTGGTCAACCTGCTTCATTTTGTAGACGGTCAATGATTCCTGTTTGATTATCAAACCTTTAGATTTTCTAGTTGAAAAGGACATTGAGCAGACGTGTGTAGTGCCCACTTATTGTTACCGCAGGACATTAAACATGTGAGATGTTTTCGTTTCATTGCTTTGTATGTAATGCTTGCTCAATAATTTTAGGAATTAGAAAACGCCCTTTTCCTCTTGAAAAGGAAGCATTTGCATATCACATTTATTGTACTTAAAGTGATGGACTTTTTGACGGGATCTTCAGAGTCAAGCAACTCTTAAAAAGTAATGACCAACCACACATAAATGTATTGTTTTTTATGTTTTTTGTTTTGTTTTGTATTGTTTTGTTTTGTTTTGTTTTGTGGGGTTTTTTTTTTTGGGGGGAGGGAAGGGTTTTGTTTTGTTTTGTTTTGTTGTTTTTTTTTTGGGGGGGGGGCTGGTTGGGGATGGGGTTGGTAGCACGCAAACCTGAGGAAAACTGTCAACAACATGTGCTTGCTATGTGAACCAGAAACACCAGGGTTAACCCCCTACTCTTTCACGATCGGTATGGGTTTCCTGTTTTGTTTGTTTGTTGTGGTTGTTGTTTTTTCTTTACGTGCACTACCTTCCCTAGTACATGAAACCTAAGGCTTAATGTCCCATCCGAAGGACAAAACAATTATGGTCAAGTATCTTGCTCAAAGATACAAGTTTCATGAGTGGGACTCGAACCCACATTCTGCTGATCAGAAACACAAGAGCTTGAGTACAGTGCTCTTAACCGCTTTTTCCATGCAGACCACTATTTAGAACCTACCCAAACTACTGTTGGTTTTGTAAAAATAGGCCTAGTATTATTCAAAGAGTAGACACGTCCGGTTTTGTTAGTAATTAGTGCATGCTATTATGATGTTTGTGTGTGCAAGTTACTACCTTGAAACCATTTTTGTAAGCACACTCCCCTTTAATCGTCTTCGATCTAGTGATTTATGAAATATTCCTAAGCTGAAAGCCTGGAAACGGTGCCCTGGTACTTTGTAAAATTATCGGTCGCATAGGATAGCCAGTTGGCTTCGGGTCTACGACGACACTGTATTACAATAAATGATGTATCTGTGGTTTGTATGCACGTATAATGGGGTCCTATAATGACGGTGTATTATGTGCTGTTCTACCACGGTAATAGATTGTGAATTTGTATTGGCCGAGAACATATCACGTGATGTCTTACAAAGACGCGTGTATGGCTCAGGGGAACATGAGTGATGTAGCCCCAACCTCGTTCCCAGGGGTGATCGATCTCGCCGCACCTTTGTAAAACTGAAAGAATTGAAACAGTTTGTTGCTTTACCTTGTCCGTAATTTTAACAATAGTTAATTGTTGCTCCTTTTTAGTGCAATACTTTAAGGTAACTAAAACTTTTTCCATTGTGCTTTCTTAATTTAAAACAATACTTTAATTTTAAATATTCTTTGAAAATAAAACGGTGATGAATGAATGAATGGATGAATGAAAAACTGTCCTATGATTTATGAATACATTTTCACAGGACAATTGTCGGGCGTGTTGTAAACTAGAGGATGTGGTTTGCCCAGCAAAGTTTAAAAAAATACCGTAGGCACTCCATTTTCAGTAATGTTTGGTCTCAAAGAGCTGGTTGGTTACTCGACAGCTCGACTAGTGGCTTTTCAATTTCCAGAGGAATTTAATTGAATAACTCTTCATTAAAACAAAATTAGTTTCATAAAGACCTGTGAGGGTTTCGTAACGCCGTCACCACCGTATCTATTACGTCTTTAATGGTCAATTATTTAGCGGAATACACATGCACCGGAATCGCTTATTACTCGTTAATTTGAAAATGTTCGTCCTCATACAAAAAGTCAAATTAGTGAGTATCTGGTTTTAATTGGGATTTTAAACGAAAATTATGGACGTCATAACGATGCTGAAACTTGTTGGCATTATGTTTGATTTCATTGAACGATTCCAGGCAAAGACTACCCTGATATCATTACGCAGCTCCATCACATCATTCTGAAAACTTAGTCGACCGGGTGGATCAATAACAACTTAAACTAATGAGTGCTACCTGAGAGGAATACATGATCTGTTGTCCTCGGATAGCGAAATTAATCCCCATTTGGGAAGCACCGTTTGCTTTCAAATTAAAGTCATTAGCTTTCATTGTTCTGGTCAGATTATTGACCAGATAAATCTACCGCCATAATCTCCACGGGAACATTATTCAAATGGAATGATACAAGCTGAAATTGATCATTAGTAAGGGGGAATTACAGAGAATGAAGACAATCAGACGTCAGTCCCAAGTGTGGATTACAAAACTGATGAGACGTTAACATTTGGGATGTATTTGTTAGATGGAAAATTTAATCTCCGGCGAACTTGGTTTGTTATGAACGTTATAATTTACAATTAGTGAATTTTCAGAATGGGATAATCAGTATTGTCTTTAACGCATGACCATTTTTGTCTCATGTCTTCTAGGTTCGGTGATCGTATCAAGTTTTTCTTACAGTAAGTTTAAACTGTCTATTATTTTCATGAGTTTTATCATTTGAAATGCCATCATTGAGGGGACCAAGTGTAATACAAACATTTATCTAACTTTTGCACCATATAAATAGTCTTTTCATTGGACATAACTGTAAAGTGAATATCCATGTTGATATTCACCAAGGTTCCAAGTTGCGAGCATCCTAGTCACCAATTTACAAACTGATGAAGACTTTATCATCATCAGCATCATGCTGTCCGGTCGCGTTGCAAAAAGACTGCTTCCGTTGCTTGACAGCTGCTTCCCAGTGGGCTCTTTGGTCTGCCAGGGAGGACCACGACGTTGTGTCATTTTCACCTCCATGTCAGGTTTCTCTTTGTGTCTTTGAAATGGAGTCATGGGTGGCCTCGTCTTCTTGACCCTTCTGAGAGTTGGGAGTAGGAGATCTCTGTTGGTAGTCTTTGAGATGGCATTTCTCAGCTGGTGTCCCCCTGCCCACCGGAATTGTTCTCTTTATATTCTTAATGGCCATAACTACACTCTTGGGACGTCCAAAAATAACAAATATATACATGTACATGGATGATTATATTCCAGAAAATAAATCGCTGATCCACGCTAACGTGCTAAACATCATAACGATTGACGAGTGAGCGCGTGTGCGCATATTCGAAATGCACAGCAACTCCATCGACTTCCTGGTCAATGCGCCTTGTAGCACGAACGAATGTAGTCTAGATGTAAGACTTCGTTTTGATCTGTCACAATACAGGGGGGGGGGGGCGGACACGGAAAAAGAAAAAGGCGCCATCAACGTTGATACTCGTCTCATTCATGAGCATGCCTTACATGCATGCAGTCGAATCTCTGTTCATGCATGTCAGGTCGCAGCAATAAAGCGCTCTGATTGGTCCCAGGCTTCATAACAGGAAACGCAGCCTTTGTGTGTCATCCTGACTGCTCGGTATACAATACCAACACACATAAACTCCGGACGCCGACTGGTCCACACATGAAACCGTTAACGGAAGTTACTATTTAATTCGAACGTTACAGTTTGAAAATCATAAAAATCGATTGGGTAGAATGGGTGAATTTTTTTTTAAAACTTCACAATGTTAGAAAATTATATGTTTAAACAAGAACTTGAAAAATCTCAGGGGTAGAATGGTTCAATTTTTCACTTTCGTCGCGTTTTGTGACACTGTTTAAGGGGTGTCGAAATGTTCGTTCAAAGCAATATTATACATTGATTAACGGTATGGTGCTGTTGCCTGGCCATGCGCCTAATGTTGGAGGGACGAATGCATTTAAAAAAAAATAGTCTCGTCTAGATATTTGTCAAATATTAGCATTTTAGTCCACTCCAAACACCTGACAAATAAACTATACATATATAATTGGTAAAATACTGCCTTACTTTTATCTAATTTAATCCTTTCGTGTTAGTGTAAAAATTAAACACCCCTATTTTTGTAACGGTACGTTCACACAGCATCGGGGAAAGAATTGCGCAATATCGTGTCCGCCCCCCCCCCCCCTGGTCACAATATTTCCCAGCGAGATGGCACTTTCGTTTGTAGGCGCTTCGTGGATGATAGCGCCCTCTCGCGGGGAAATTAAGACAAATCAAAACGAGAGGTATCTAGCACCAGAACAAGTGTGACGAACTTGCTAGGGTCGCGCTTACGTGCGAGTATTCATAAACGGAGTCGGAACAGAAAGTTAAACGGAGACGTCAATTTCCATTTTATTTTTCAAATAATGTCAACCAAGGTTAAACAATTTACAATTCTGAACCCATCAGGCTGGGAGTTCCGGACCCAAGGAATATGTGACCGAAGTTTCAGCTCCCTCCATCAGGTATAAATATGAAAAATGCTTGTTATAATTTTTTTCGCAATAGTACGGGACCTTTATAATATACCCTGGACTCCGTCACGTTGTAATGTATGCAACGGAGGAGTCAAACCTGGGCTAGCCTTGGCCATCACTTTCTCTCGCTCAGCATCAACACGTTCATCAGCAGCGTAGCCAGGACTTTTTCGGAGGGGGGGGGGGCATTGCTTTTAAGTGGGGGCAGGGGATTGGCTTGTCTACGCCACTGACGTTCATCCTTCAATATTGACCTGCCAAGATGAAATTGTCTACCACTTCGAAAAGTCCCATCAACTCTGGCGTTTTCTTTTGTTTGAACTATAGAATGAAGTTAAAAATAACGCCCCTAAATCACCACATCTATATTGACAAACTGACCTGACGTCATTTCCACAATGATTGTGCGGGTGGCGCCATTTTGGGAGTCAACGGCCCCGTATGTTAAACAGTGTAGTGTGCATCTTAGGCGACGCATTATTTACGTGCTTACTATAGACCTTTCTTGTGTTTACAAACAGTGGCCAATATTTTGTATGAAAGGCCTTGAGTGATTGAAAATGTATAAACTGCCATGGCGAAAATTTTAAATTTTTAGCAAATTATTAGTACTTTGTCATGAAGTATAAGCCTACCCTTTTTGTTTGGATAGTAAATTATTTTCATCACCAATATGGCTATTAATTTAATAATAATAATAATAATAAACACATTTATATAGCGCCTTATGCAAGGCCTCAAAGCGCTTCACAAAAATACAAAAACATTATTACAGATAGAAAACACTCGGAAAATCTTACAATAAGCAGATAAGAATACAATACATACCAATAAAATAAAGGAATTTGAAAAGAGTCGATAAAAACACAAGAGGGGAGAGGTTACCAGCAGGATTCACCCTCAGCCAAGATCCTCAGCATCTGGCTATTTACAGTTAAAAACAATACAACTGGGCTAAAAATTATAACAAAACCAGAGGATTATACATATTATGAGTTATTGTTTAAAAAGATGGGTCTTCAAGACCTTCTTAAACGTAAAAAGAGAGTTAGCACGACGTATGGATTCGGGCAAGTTGTTCCATAGCCTTGGTGCTGCATGCTTAAATGCTCGTTGAGCATAAAAACCAGTGGACGCATGATCAGGAATAGCGTGGAGGGCTATATTCTTGTAACAGATCTGTGATGTAACCTGGCGCCATTCCATGCAAACTCTTGTAGGCCAATAGGAGGATCTTATATTCAGACCGCTTCCTAATTGGCTGCCAATGAAGTGATTGCAAAGTTGGTGTGATATGTTGACAACGTGGTGTGCGGGCAACAAGCCTGGCTGCGCTATTCTGTACACGCTGAAGCTTATGTGTTTCAGACTCAAGAAGGCCGTACAGGAGAGAGTTGCAAAAATCCAGCCTAGATGTAACGAAGGCGTGAAAGATTCTAGCAGTACTATCGTCATCAAGGTGCTGTCTGCTTCGGCCAATACCACGGAGTGCAGCAAAAGACGAACGACAGATGCTGTTGACATGATCGGACATGCGAAGTTTGTATTCAACAACGATCCCCAGACTCCTTGCAGACTCATTAGGATGTATTATTTATTGGCCAACATTGAGTGATGGAGGGTCAGTAGTACCGTGAGATGATTGTGGTTGTGAGTTGAATCTAGTAGTCATGTGTAGAAGTTCTGTTTTACGGCCGTTTAGGCGAAGCTTGTTGGAAGCAGACCAAGAATATACATCGTTCATGCATTCTTGTAGCCTATGAACTGCATCTTCTCTCTCCCTAGGATTGAAGTCGATATACAGAGGGTGTCGTCCGCATAAACTGCAGCATGGATATCATGCGAAGTTATCACGCCTTCCAGTGGGGCAGTATACAAAGCAAAAAGCAGGGGGCCCACCACGGAACCCTGTGGTACTCCAGAATTGCAGATGACATCATAAGAGTTCGTGCCGTGTATCGATATGCTTTGCGATCGGTCTTTGAGATAGGAGGAGAACCACTCTAGCACAGTTCCGCAGATGCCATATCTTGTCTCAAGGCGCTGCAAATGGATGTGATGATCTATGGTGTCAAAGGCGGATGAGTAGTCTAGAAGGACTAGCAAAGCTTCTCTTCTATGATCAAGGGCACACAGAAGATTGTTTTGTATGTGCAGTGTAGCAGTTTCTGTGCTATGGTTTTGGCGATATGCTGACTGCATAGCAGGGTACAGGTCCTCACCATGAAGATACTCCTGGAGCTGCTTTACAGCTACCCTCTCGATAAGCTTGCCGAGAAAAGGTAGATTTGATACAGGACGGTAACTGGCAAGATCATCCACATTAAGCTTTGCCGACTTGAGAAGAGGTTTGATGAAGGCATGCTTCAGGCAGGTTGGAAGCAAGCCACATGACAGGGAGCTATTGATTATCAAATGGTTATGACAGGCAAAAGTTCAATCAAGGATCCTTTGAAAACAGTAGATGGAAGAGGATCCATCTGACATGTTGTGATGGGTGCTGACCTGATAATAGCACGGAAATCGTCCTCGCTTACCTCGTGGAAAGTACTAAAAAGTTCTGGAGCAGGTGTCACGGCTGGGCAGATCATGATGGGCATCGACAGGCATGCTGACGAACTAATCTTCAAGGTCACTCAGCTTCTGCTGGAAAAAGTCCATGTAGCGGGTAGCTAGGTCACCTGGATCACTGTGATCAGGTAGCACCAGGTCCACACTTGGTTTTGTCAGCTTTTTTACAACACGAAAAAGATCTTGTTGGTCAGCTTGTTCGATTTCCAATCGATGATACGAAGATTTGTTCCTTGTAATACTGCTTATGAACAGTAAGCCCGGGATGCATAAATATTCGCTCTCGTCGACGCTTTTCGCGTTTAGCAACGTGGATAGACTCAGTGTACCCTGGAGCATGTGGGCGGAGAATGATGTTCCGGCTGACAAGGGGAGCATGGTCATCAATGATGTCTCGGAGTACGCTTCTGTACTGGTTGACTAAATGTTCAACTCCATCAGCAGGTTGCCGAAATAAGGGTGAATCACTGATGTTCTGTCGCAGGCTGTCCATGTCTATATTATTTACATTACGGCGTTTGATTTCTTTTGTAGTTGGGGATGGCCGAGAAATATCAAGCAGGGCGTTTAAGGCTCGATGATCAGATGGAAGATCGCCACAGGTAGATAGAGAGTGGATCAAGCTGTCATCACTGCGAGAAATAAGTAAGTCAAGGGTGTGGCCATTGACATGGTTGGATACACCTACATGCTGAACTAGGTCATGGGACTCCAATAGCTGGCTACAATTTATGGCAAAGTTGTCATTTTTTCTGATCAACATGAATATTAAAGTCACCTATCAACAGTAAGCGTGATTTATCCATAGCAACTGCATCCAACAAAACACTCCATTCATTTAAAAACATAATTGATGTAAACTTGTTCTTCTGACTTGGTGGAGGTCTGTAGGTGACACACAAACGTAATGATGTCATAAGCTGCACATCCATGCACTCGTATGACGTGAAGCTAGGAGTTTCATTGAGTTTAACTTGTACACCAAGTCGTACCAGGATACAAACCCCGCCTGCTCTACCATTTTTTCGATGTACATGATAGACACTAAAATTGGGCAAATGCCGCTTGAGGTCAGCAATAATACGATCATCACGGTCGTCGCCTGTCAGCCAAGTTTCCGTAATTGCCAGAACATCTAAGTCGTGATTGAGGACAGAATCACAAAGAGCAGCAGACTTCGATTTAGCCTTAAAATAGAGCGTGCGTTCCACAAAGCAAAACGAAGTCGCGAGGGAGTCTTGGGATTTCCAGTCGTACAGATCTGTACCAGGTTACTTTTCCGAACACCACATTCAGCTTTCCACAGACATTTAGACAAGGTACGGGGGAAAAAAAGCTTTGAGATTTTTCGCTTTTTGTGGCGACCACCCCTGCATGTTCTATAAATCATTTCCTATCAAACTGGTGTTCAATCCACAATAGATACAAATCAAAGGTGCTCAAGCATGTAAGCTGGATAAAAGTTGTATTGTACTATTAACAAAAGAAGGCAGGTCCACTTGTCATCACAATAATGGTGGCACACATAAGGTTGAAGCAGGCTGAACCATGAATAAAGCATGAACGTATAGTGCAGTAGTTGTAGAAATTAGTTCAGGAAAACTATTACAAAATGTCAATAATATAAAGTCAGAACATGCCTTTGTGTGCTACCAGAGCGATCTAGAACTCCACATGAAGCCACAGGATGTCAAATGTTTTCAAACAGTCTCCTCGGTCACGGGAAAAAACAAGGAATTTACAGAGCAAAAAACACAGTGCAGCAGGTCGTGGTCAGCGCATTATACGCAATTTGATAGCATAGTTGATAATAGTGATAAACGGCTGTATCTTTTGCAGTGACGGCCGCCCCTACTTTTGCCAACCAAGGTTGGCAAAAGTTGTGGCTTTGACGTTGCAGAAGATAGGTGTAGAATAGCAATCTCCCACAGGGGGCGAGGGTGGCAGACAAAAGCCGAGTGGTACGGTAGCGCAAGGGTCCAATACAACGTTTTGTTCATTTGAAGTATCCGGTCTACGAGTCATGGCAATAAAACATTCAGAAAACATTATTTTTTTGAGAATTTAAACTGAATTGTCTTACTTTTCCTTCCCCAGATTCATTGTCTTTGAACTCCTTTCCATATTTTGGTCAGCAATACGCTGTCAGTCTTCAACTCTCTGAAGTTACCTTGTGTGGTATGATCAATTGGACCTTTCCTCATTTAAGGGATAAACGGAGAGCCGAAGGAGAAAGTTAATGCGAAGTTTCTGTTCAAATGTATATGTAGACCGATCCCCTGTCTTTATCCGCAAGGATAGGATAAAGACAAGCACTGGTCTTACAGGGCCAATGATTTCATTGTATCCAATGATTTCATTGGATACAATGATTTCATTGGATAAACGTGCAGTGACGTAAAGTTTTCCATATCTGTTGTATGATTGGTCCGAGGAGATGTAGTTTGTCAGCTTGCACTTTTGATCGTCTGCATGTTGGATGCTGCGTGTGCATAATGATCGTTCATGCTTGTAATGTTGTTTTGTACACTATGTAATCATATCATGTGTACGTGTATGTAAATTGACTGCGGATTTTCATGTGAATAGGATGAGAGGTCAAAGGTATCTAGCGTTATTCATGAGCCACGAAGTGTGACGTCAGATGTCCAGGCTAATGTGTATGAAGCGTATCTGAGTGATCATAGTAATCACTTGAGGGGGCTATTTACATAAACAATGGCAAGTCATTTCTGGCTGTATGTAAACAAAAATATTCAATTTCGTTAGACTTTTCCCATTAGCCACCTCAAGATTTACTTTAAATTTGGCCACAAAAACCAAATTATGACAGCTCTAACTCAAATACATTCATAAAACATTCTGTGACTAATACTCGTACCTCTACCTTTATTCTCTAATAAACAAAATGCAGACGCCTAGAAACCTAGTTTTTGAAACCAGGGCGTCGGCTTCGGCTTTGGCTTCTCAATTTGGTCACAAATAATTATACAAAATATGTCTAATTTTTTGTTTCTGAAGTCTTTACTTTGTTGTCAATAGAGGACCTCTGGGTCGACCTTGTAGAGGAAGGCAACTCTTTGTGAGAGCGATTGCGAAGCTTCGCAAGCCACAGCATCCTCACTCGGCCAGTGAATGCGAACGAACAGAAGATGAAGACACCCTGGAGAGAACTGAAGATTGCAAAAAGGTACCAGAAGACGGCAAAATTGGTAGCCAGGGCGACGAAACCAATGATCCAGGCAAACCCCATCAAGCTCGAAATCTGTAATGAAAGTAAAAGTAGAATATGATGAGGCTTTTTCCATCGAAAGCGCAACTATTAAAACAATCCAAAATATTCATTTCAATTTCTAAGTTCAAGAAGTCAATTTTTGCTGTTCAACACAAGGTGTTGCAATACAATCGTAATATAAATAAACCTTTGATTGAGGCATCATTAAAGGTTTTATTAATAATAGTCGCATCTATTATATAAACCTTTCTTCTTTTCGCCTACACAAACCCATCCTCTCCTCCCCATCAAAACCCATCATCGCCTCACCTATCTAAACCCATCCTCTCCTCCTCTATCTAAACCCAGCCTCTCCTCCCCTATCTAAACCCTTCGTCTCTTCCCCTATCTAAACCCATCCTCTCCTCCCCTATCTAAACCCATCCTCCCCTCCCCAATCTTACCCCATCTTCTCCTCCCCTATCTAAACCCATCCTCTCCTCCCATATCTAAACCCATCCTCTCCTCCCCTATCTAAACCCTACTTCTCTTCCCCTATCTAAACCCATCCTCTCCTCCCCTATCTTAACCCTACTTCTCTTCCCCTATCTAAACCCATTCTCTCCTCCCCTATCTAAACCCATCCCCTCCTCCCCTATCTAAACCCATCCTCTCCTCCCCTATCTAAACCTACTTCTCTTCCCCTATCTAAACACATTCTCTCCTCCCCTATCTAAACCCATCCCCTCCTCCCCTATCTAAACCCATCCTCTCCTCCCCTATCTAAACCTACTTCTCTTCCCCTATCTAAACACATTCTCTCTTCCCCTATCTAAACCCATCCTCTCCTCCCCTATCTAAACCCATCCTCCCCTCCCCAATCTTACCCCATCTTCTCCTCCCCTATCTAAACCCATCCTCTCCTCCCATATCTAAACCCATCCTCTGCTCCCCTATCTAAACCCTACTTCTCTTCCCCTATCTAAACCCATCCTCCCCTCCCCAATCTTACCCCATCTTCTCCTCCCCTATCTAAACCATCCTCTCCTCCCCTATCTAAACCCATCCTCTCCTCCCCTATCTAAACCCTACTTCTCTTCCCCTATCTAAACCCATCCTCTCCTCACCTATCTAAACCCATCCTCTCCTCCCCTATCTTAACCCTACTTCTCTTCCCCTATCTAAACCCATTCTCTCCTCCCCTATCTAAACCCATCCTCTCCTCCCCTATCTTAACCCTACTTCTCTTCCCCTATCTAAACCCATTCTCTCCTCCCCTATCTAAACCCATCCTCCCCTCCCCAATCTTACCCCATCTTCTCCTCCCCTATCTAAACCCATCCTCTCCTCCCCTATCTAAACCCATCCTATCCTCCCCTATCTAAACCCTACTTCTCTTCCCCTATCTAAACCCATCCTCTCCTCCCCTATCTAAACCCATCCTCTCCTCCCCTATCTAAACCCATCCTATCCTCCCCTATCTAAACCCTACTTCTCTTCCCCTATCTAAACCCATCCTCTCCTCACCTATCTAAACCCATCCTCTCCTCCCCTATCTTAACCCTACTTCTCTTCCGCTATCTAAACCCATTCTCTCCTCCCCTATCTAAACCCATCCTCTCCTCACCTATCTAAACCCATCCTCTCCTCCCCTATCTTAACCCTACTTCTCTTCCCCTATCTAAACCCATTCTCTCCTCCCCTATCTAAACCCATCCTCTCCTCACCTATCTAAACCCATCCTCTCCTCCCCTATCTTAACCCTACTTCTCTTCCCCTATCTAAACCCTACTTCTCTTCCCCTATCTAAACCCATCCTCTCCTCCCCTATCTAAACCCATCCTCTCCTCCCCTATCTAAACCCTACTTCTCTTCCCCTATCTAAACCCATCCTCTCCTCCCCTATCTAAACCCATCCTCTCCTCCCCTATCAAACCATCTTCTCTTCCCCTATCTAAACCCATCCTCTCCTCCCCTATCTTAACCCTACTTCTCTTCCCCTATCTAAACCCATCCTCTCCTCCCCTATCAAACCATCTTCTCTTCCCCTATCTAAACCCATCCTCTCCTCCCCTATCTAAACCCATCCTCTCCTCTCCTATCTCAACCCATCCTCTCCTCCCCTATCTAAACCCTACTTCTCTTCCCCTATCTAAACCCATCTTCTCCTCCCCTATCTAAACCCTTTGTCTCTTCCCCTAACTAAACCCATCCTCTCCTCTTCTATCTTAACCCATCCTCTCCTCCCCTATCTAAACCCTTTGTCTCTTCCCCTAACTAAACCCATCCTCTCCTCTTCTATCTAAACCCATCCTCTCCTCTCCTATCTCAACCCATCCTCTCCTCCCCTATCTAAACCCTACTTCTCTTCCCCTATCTAAACCCATCCTCTCCTCCCCTATCTAAACCCATCCTCTCCTCCCCTATCTAAACCCTACTTCTCTTCCCCTATCTAAACCAATCCTCTCCTCCCCTATCTAAACCCATCCTCTCCTCCCCTATCTAAACCCTACTTCTCTTCCCCTATCTAAACCCATCCTCTCCTCCCCTATCTAAACCCATCCTCTCCTCCCCTATCTAAACCCTACTTCTCTTCCCCTATCTAAACCCATCCTCTTCTCCATTATCTAAACCCTACTTCTCTTCCCCTATCTAAACCCATCCTCTCCTCCCCCAGCTAAACCCATCCTCTCCTCCCCTATCTAAACCCATCCTCTCCTCCCCTATCTAAACCCTACTTCTCTTCCCCTATCTAAACCCATCCTCTTCTCCATTATCTAAACCCTACTTCTCTTCCCCTATCTAAACCCATCCTCTCCTCCCCCAGCTAAACCCATCCTCTCCTCCCCTATCTAAACCCATCCTCTCCTCCCCCATCTAAACCCTACTTCTCTTCCCCTATCTAAACCCATCCTCTCCTCCCCTATCTAAACCCTTCGTCTCTTCCCCTATCTAAACCCATCCTCTCCTCCCCTATCTAAACCCTTCGTCTCTTCCCCTATCTAAACCCATCCTCTCCTCCCCTATCTAAACCCATCCTCTCCTCCCCTATCTAAACCCATCCTCTCCTCCCCTATCTAAACCCTTCGTCTCTTCCCCTATCTAAACCCATCCTCTCCTCCCCTATCTAAACCCATCCTCTCCTCCCCTATCTTAACCCTACTTCTCTTCCCCTATCTAAACCCATTCTCTCCTCCCCTATCTAAACCCATCCTCTCCTCCCCTATCTTAACCCTACTTCTGTTCCCCTATCTAAACCCTACTTCTCTTCCCCTATCTAAACCCATCCTCTCCTCCCCTATCTAAACCCTACTTCTCTTCCCCTATCTAAACCCATCCTCTCCTCCCCTATCTAAACCCATCCTCTCCTCCCCTATCAAACCATCTTCTCTTCCCCTATCTAAACCCATCCTCTCCTCCCCTATCTAAACCCTACTTCTCTTCCCCTATCTAAACCCATCCTCTCCTCCCCTATCAAACCATTTTCTCTTCCCCTATCTAAACCCATCCTCTCCTCCCCTATCTAAACCCTTCGTCTCTTCCCCTATCTAAACCCATCCTCTCCTCCCCTATCTAAACCCATCCTCTCCTCCCCTATCTAAACCCATCCTCTCCTCCCCAATCAAACCATCTTCTCTTCCCCTATCTAAACCCATCCTCTCCTCCCCTATCTAAACCCTTCGTCTCTTCCCCTATCTAAACCCATCCTCTCCTCCCCTATCTAAACCCATCCTCTCCTCTCCTATCTAAACCCATCCTCTCCTCCCCTATCTAAACCCTACTTCTCTTCCCCTATCTAAACCCATCCTCTCCTCCCCTATCTAAACCCTTTGTCTCTTCCCCTAACTAAACCCATCCTCTCCTCTTCTATCTTAACCCATCCTCTCCTCCCCTATCTAAACCCTTTGTCTCTTCCCCTAACTAAACCCATCCTCTCCTCTTCTATCTAAACCCATCCTCTCCTCTCCTATCTAAACCCATCCTCTCCTCCCCTATCTAAACCCTACTTCTCTTCCCCTATCTAAACCCATCCTCTCCTCCCCTATCTAAACCCATCCTCTCCTCCCCTATCTAAACCCTACTTCTCTTCCCCTATCTAAACCATCCTCTCCTCCCCTATCTAAACCCATCCTCTCCTCCCCTATCTAAACCCTACTTCTCTTCCCCTATCTAAACCCATCCTCTCCTCCCCTATCTAAACCCATCCTCTCCTCCCCTATCTAAACCCTACTTCTCTTCCCCTATCTAAACCCATCCTCTCCTCCCCTATCTAAACCCTACTTCTCTTCCCCTATCTAAACCCATCCTCTCCTCCCCCAGCTAAACCCATCCTCTCCTCCCCTATCTAAACCCATCCTCTCCTCCCCTATCTAAACCCTACTTCTCTTCCCCTATCTAAACCCATCCTCTCCTCCCCTATCTAAACCCTTCGTCTCTTCCCCTATCTAAACCCATCCTCTCCTCCCCTATCTAAACCCTTCGTCTCTTCCCCTATCTAAACCCATCCTCTCCTCCCCTATCTAAACCCATCCTCTCCTCCCCTATCTAAACCCATCCTCTCCTCCCCTATCTAAACCCTTCGTCTCTTCCCCTATCTAAACCCATCCTCTCCTCCCCTATCTAAACCCATCCTCTCTTCCCCTATCTAAACCCTACTTCTCCTCCCCTATCTAAACCCATCCTCTCCTCCCCTATCTAAACCCATCCTCTCCTCCCTATCTAAACCCATCCTCTCTTCCCCTATCTAAACCCATCCTCTCCTCCCCTATCTAAACCCATCCTCTCTTCCCCTATCTAAACCCTACTTCTCCTCCCCTATCTAAACCCATCCTCTCCTCCCCTATCTAAACCCATCCTCTCCTCCCCTATCTAAACCCATCCTCTCTTCCCCTATCTAAACCCTACTTCTCCTCCCCTATCTAAACCCATCCTCTCCTCCCCTATCTAAACCCATCCTCTCCTCACCTATCTAAACCCATCCTCTCCTCCCCTATCTTAACCCTACTTCTCTTCCCCTATCTAAACCCATTCTCTCCTCCCCTATCTAAACCCATCCTCTCCTCCCCTATCTTAACCCTACTTCTGTTCCCCTATCTAAACCCTACTTCTCTTCCCCTATCTAAACCCATCCTCTCCTCCCCTATCTAAACCCATCCTCTCCTCCCCTATCAAACCATCTTCTCTTCCCCTATCTAAACCCATCCTCTCCTCCCCTATCTAAACCCTACTTCTCTTCCCCTATCTAAACCCATCCTCTCCTCCCCTATCAAACCATTTTCTCTTCCCCTATCTAAACCCATCCTCTCCTCCCCTATCTAAACCCTTCGTCTCTTCCCCTATCTAAACCCATCCTCTCCTCCCCTATCTAAACCATCCTCTCCTCCCCTATCTAAACCCATCCTCTCCTCCCCAATCAAACCATCTTCTCTTCCCCTATCTAAACCCATCCTCTCCTCCCCTATCTAAACCCTTCGTCTCTTCCCCTATCTAAACCCATCCTCTCCTCCCCTATCTAAACCCATCCTCTCCTCCCCTATCTAAACCCTTCGTCTTTTCACGTGAATTGTATCCAGGCAAGCAATGCACTTGGCAAGACACTTGTCGCGAGGGTTCGTTCGGTTTTCTTTAGAAGAAAATGTTTAAACTCCAACTGTCTGTAAATAATATCTTACAACAAAATGGAATGGCACATTATTTACACTCCAATCCGTATACATGCAAGTGCTGCACGCCGTGCCGGCATTATGAGCTTTGGTGCTGTCCGCGTATATCCAGAGACAAGGAAAAATGTTGTCTAATTTACCTTTAAGGCGAATAGTTAATAAGCATGTTCATTATGATTATGCATGCTGTCCTGTCGGGTAAATTTTAACTGTTGAATTGAAATTAGAAAAGGAAGACATTGATGTTTCCACGTCTTTGTGTACAAAACCTTGCGATGCCAGCACCCCAGCAGCGGCAGCTCACCGTGCAGCACCTGCGAGTACGGATTGGTCTCTACGTACCTTGACATAAATCGCAAGCTCAAGCCAAGCTTCTTTGATGCTTGAAGACTTTTTCTTTACCATGGCAGAGGCCTTTTTTGACGATCGGATACACCTGACGGTCCAGCCAAAACAAGCTACATTGAAGCAAACACATAGTATGACTGGTACACAGAACATGATGAAGATCGCCTTTTTACTTGCAATCCAGCAGGAAACCTCGCTGCCGTAGCTGAAATTAAGCCCCGTGCACTCGCAGAAATGCAAGATAAGATGAGGAATGATCACCAGCAGCGGTGAGCACCAGGCAACCAAACACAGGCGACGGAACTTTCGGAGGCTGGAATTGGTCCTGGCTGACGACATGCCGGAGAAAGTGCGCATGAAATCCCATGATATGGCCGCCATCCACGCAAACGCCGACAACCAGAAATAATGTGTGATGACAGCAAAAGCACTGCAAAGACCTCGAATTGAAAATTTTACCACAACTTGTGAAACGATTGACGATAGTTGGGCAATCAAGATGGCCAAGGACAAGCTCATGACAGCTAAGCCTTGAACGTTTCTCAGAGTAGAGAAGACAGAATAGGTGATCAAGGTTGCTGTGAGCCCGGCTAAGGAGAGACTGAGACAAACGAGGTTCACTATCTGCTCGGCTCTGGAGAAAGGATCCAACTGGGTCTTGGTAAAGCAAACTATCGTCTCCCCATTGGGTAATGTGGCGTTTGAGTCTGGGCTCTCGATATATGTTGAGTGCCGGTACATATTGTTAAAATCAGTTAAGGTTTTGCAAATCAAAGTGTTATTTCGCTCTCCACAAAAACGCATGAACTTTCTTTTCCCAACATTGTCTGTGTGAACATCGTATGCTATAATCGTGGTAATGTTAACAGGGGATATGAGAGTGCCGTCATCAATGACGTAGATAAATTGCTCTCCACTAATATTCATTGATACCGAGGCTCCTTCTTCGGTATCAATGCATTCGTTGTTGGTGTTGCTAGTGTTGTTAGCAATAGTTGGTTGCATCGAACATGCATTGCTCAGTGATGCCTTTTCGAGGCTGCATCGAAATCCCCAGTCGGTTTGCGTGAGGTCACCGTCAACGCGTAAAACCTTATCTAGCGTCCCAGCAAAGTCGTCTATCTCTGAAAGTGTCCAGCTTATGATGGAAGCCGTGACCCCTGAACTCCCAACTTGAGATTCTGAATCCAGCAACGACCGCAGAGAAGACGAAAAGTGCAGAGATAGGTCTAAGTTTGAATAAGCGACGGCGTAGACAAGACACATCATGGAGTCCGAACCAGAAAGATCATCCTCTCTCTCATTGGTCGAATTCATCATGGTAACTTCTAAAACGGATTGCCATCGCCAACAGTTTGTCTCAACATCTAGGCTTATGACGTGGTAATCACGTGCAAATTCATCAGGCAATCCGGCGATCAGATTTTTGCTAATAACGGGAAAAATATATTCTTCATTTATTATTTCCACTTCCGAGTATTTCGAGTCGACCACTGTAGACTCAGGTAATCTATCCATTTTAATAAACAGTTTGCATAAATTAACGCTGTCCAAGTCGACGCCATTGCACAGTGCGCAGTGTGGATTTTTATAACCGAAATACTGTGCTTGATAGCCTTGACAGGATTGTTGAAGGTCGTGCGTTTCGTTGAGACACGTACTTAAGAGGTTGGCACACGGCCGAGTCATGCTAGAACCTTGACTCTCTAAAGGGATTAACATGAATTCATCATAAGGCTGACTAGTAACGGTAGCGTTGCTATCCTCGTCTTGTTTGGGGGATATCTTTGGGAGCTGTTCGACCCCATGACAGTAGGCACACATGACGTTCTTGAAGGTTATACGCAGCGGTAAATACAGTACTGGCTGTGAATAAGGTGGAGCTTCGCATTGGTACCTCACCGTGGCATTAGACCAGATATCCGGACAGATACTCACCAACTCATAGTTACTGAATCTAGAACCTGCCGATAAGCACTCGTAGTATTCCGAGCTGTGCAATAAGCCAACCAAGTTTGGAAACGGGTGAGATTCGAATTTGGGTGCTGTTGGGAGTACGCAGATGTCAATGTCGAAGCAGCAATCCTTGAAGATGTGGCACATGAAATCACAACCACATTGGTCGTGAGTTGCTAGGTCGCCACACCGACCACGGCAAGTCTGATCCGGTAAGATGTGAACTGTTACATTATTCATTGTTACATCTGCAAAAAATAGACAATTGAATTCCTGCCAATTAAAAATAATTATTTGAATCTCCATATAATAATTGGTGCCAATCACTTTTTTACCCAGCGTGTCTCATAAATGTTGAGGTGTTTGAAACATATCCTAAACCATATTTATCTTGTCCAACGAGATTCCCAAGCAAAACCATGAGCTTGCAAAGCTACGTAAAGAAACTCTGCCCAAGAAAATGACAATATTTTACCCAGTCCAACGTATACCAGTAGATAAAAGTATATTGTTTCTAAAGAAGTTTTATGATTTTTGTAGCACTGGTCACACTGTATATGGAGCTCCTCTGGAGGGCAGTCTGGTCTCTTGAATGCTGGTTCAGCTGTCAGTCTCAGTCTAATGAGACCACGTCTTGAGATTATCGGGAAAATGTTAATTCATCATTCACTTTATCTATTAAAATGCGATAACAAAATCTGTGATAATAAGCATTGCTTCTTACCTATGTTGCACTCGATATAAAGGTTATATCCACCATGCCCGAGACAGCGATTTTCCATCCGAAGCCACGACACATTTCCACGAGTACCTTCGCGGAAAACATACTCAAGACCGTAGCTTTCCTTTGGTTCAATAAATTCCCAGTTATAAACGCATTTTTGACCAAGATCATTGCAGATGTTTTCCAGGATTTCCCCAACTTCCCCGCTCGTTTTATCATAAAAGCAGGCTGGTGCCCAGCTCGACTCATTGTGTCTCAATTCCAGTATGCCAACTAAATGCGAAGAGCCGTTGATAAGACGAATGTCAAACAAACCAGCCAAGTTCACGTTGGTAGCAATGACCTCATCATCTGTAAATAAAATGTACGCGAATCCATATTTGTGTTAAGAAGTATCGAAAATATTCAGTGCTTCCAAGCTCATCTGGGTCCTGCAGAAGGGCGTAAGGCTCTGCGCCCCTCTTCCAGCTACACAAATATGTCATTATAGGAAGGTTAAATTCTGCTCTTACTAACAAACACAACGCACCTCTCCACAGGCACGACATAAACAGATAGGTGTCCTTTATAGAACACAATATTAATACCTGAGCCTTTTCACATTATGAGAGATATCGAATCGCTTTCGACGATTCACTGTGTATTAAATGAAAAAGACCTCTCCGAGGCTACCTCTTGGTGGCACACTTTATTACGAATCGCCAAAATTTCTGCGGGTGCTTATTACTTAAAGGGTAAACTTAGACAAGCAAGAAATGCAAGCGTTGTATAATTACGAAAGCGTTGATCTTTCTGTAACTATATCAGCACTCAATTTTGGCAAAGGTGGTGCGCAACCTAAATAAATTAGACGCGTCACGTATTAATTTTTATATAAACGATTAAAATAGGCCCACCTAAAGCACACACCAACTCCCAGTCCCTGTCACTTGGACTGTCAGTTTCCCAGTTCCAGTCCCAGTCACTGTCTGATCCGTACTCATCAACCTGACCCTCGCAACGTAACACAGTAGTTCGGAGATACTCTAGAAGCGTATCGTCCGTAGAGGGACAATATGTAGTCTTCATGTCAGGGAGCTCGTCATCTGGCTCGGTGATCGTACACGGGTTTCCGGTCCCTAATGCCATAGGATATCCCAGATGTTGACAAACCAAATCAGCACCGGCTCTTGAGACGTGTCCAGAGCATGGATGCTTTATTGTTGCCCATCGGGCGACACCAAGGTTCACCTCCACCAACCCCTCCCGAGCAGTACAGCCTCCTGACAGTCGAACTGTTTCTGCATTGTGGGGGAAACAAAACCTAAACAATTACCCGGTCACAAATTAATGTGAGGATTCTATCTCCTATTACTTTAGAAGAACTAAACACTTTGTCGAAATTCTGCCTTATTGACCCGATTTATCTGACGTCATCACAATTGTATTTTTGGGAGTGAGTAAACCACTAAGCACAGGAACAGTTTGCTTAGCAGAAACAGGTTACTCGCACAACACGATGGTATGGTTTGTGACTGGTTCCCAGCTACATTTTGCGAAAACTTTGTGAAAAACTGTTTTCTGTTAAAACTCTTGATTCGGCGGGAAAATGTAAATTTATCATTCACTTGTAGAAGTGCAGTCGATAAAAAAAAACTTATGGTAATTAGTATTGTTTCTTACCTATTTTGCACTCGATATAAAGGTTAAATCCACCATGCCTGAGACAGCGATTTTCCACCCGAAGCCACGACACATTTCCACGAGTACCTTCGCGGAAGACATACTCAAGACCGTAGCTTTCCTTTGGTTCAATAAATTCCCAGTTATAAACGCAATTTTGACCAAGATCATTGCAGATGTTTTCCAGGCTTTCCCTAACTTTTCCGCTCTTTTTATCATAAAAGCAGGCTGGTGCCCAGCTCGACTCATTGTGTCTCAATTCCAGAATGCCATTTAAATTCGAAGAGCCGTTGATAAGACGAATGTCAAACAAATCAGTCAAGTTCACGTTGGTAGCAATGACCTCATCATCTGTAAATAAAAAGAAGCGAATCCAAAGTTGTGTTAAGAAGTATCGAAAATATTCAGTGCTTTCAAGTCTTTTAATCATGACAACTCGTCATGTGTCCTGCAGACGGGCGTAAGGCTCGGGCCCTTCTTCCAGCTACACAAATAAGCCATTATAGGAAAGTTAAATTCCGCATGGAACTGACAAAATGTCAATATATTTTGTCAGTAACGAAAGGGAGCAAGCAAATAGGTGGCTCCTGACACTAAAACATTGTTCAATTTTGGTTTTGAATTTAACCTTCATATAATGACTTATGAATGGCAAAAATTCGATCAAACTTTCAAACTCAATATTTTTGGAATCTTCCAAAGGATACCAAAGAATTACAAATAATTTCGATTGCTTATTATTTATATTTAAAGGTAACTTTTATGTTCAATAAAAGTTGTTTGACTTAACACATAAGCATAAATTTTCATATCAAAGGGATCTAAATATATTTATTTAAGATTCACTGTGTCAAAAAGGGGGACTTTTCCGAGGTAAGCTCTTGGTGGCGCTTTATATTATGAAGTTCTAAGTACTTTAAGGATGTACTCACTCTAGCAAGAAATGCAAGCATGTGTGTTTAGATACTTAAGCTTGAATCGTTCTGTAACTATATATAATCAACACTCAATTTCGGCTCTTTTATGATGTTTAGGCCTACCATAAGCACAGGCCAAATCCCAGTCACTGTCACCGGAACTGCCACCGAAACTGTCACTGTCCCGGTCCCTGCCAGAACCGTACTCATCAACCTGATCCCCGCAACGCAACACACTACTCTGGAGATACTCAAAAAGCGTATCGTCCGAAGAGGGACAGTATGTAGTCTTCACGTCAGGGAGCTCGTCATCTGGCTCGTTGATCGTACACGGGTTTCCGGTCCCTAATGCCATAGGATATCCCAGTTGTTGACAAACCAAATCAGCACCGGCTCTTGAGATATGTCCGGAGCAAGGATGCTTTAGTCTTGCCCATCGGGCGGCACCAAGGCTCACCTCCACCCATCCCTCGCGAGCAGTACAGCCTCCTGACAGTCGAACGGTTTCTGCATTGTGGGGGAAAAATAAAACAAATACCAGACACAAATTAAGAATGCACTACAATCTAGGTCGCTTTACTTCCTTTACTTTTATAGAAGAACTAAATATCTTTTGGAAGTTCTGCCATACTGACCCAATTTACCTGACGGCATCACCACCGTGGTTTTGAGAAGGAGATGACTGCTCAGCACATACAAATTTTGCTTAGCAGACACAGGTTACTAACCAAAAACTTGATGTTATGAATATCGTTGTTCGTGACTGGTTTCCTGCTACAATAGTCGTAAACACCATCTTGTGTTAAACAGCATTTCGAAAATTGGATCCCACGCGCATTTTATTCGACGCACGTGAAGTTAGCTTCTTTTTTTCTTTTTTTGACGCGCAGCATTTATTTTGTGTCTGAAATTTGATGCACGGGGTTAGTAGTAAACTATACACATTCCAATTACTCAAAATTGACCCGGATTCCGGGTCAAGTTGACCAGGAAAGTGATTAATAATTCTATTTTAACTCGGACTCTGTGTAATTTTTGACCCTTTTATGTGTCATCTTGACACAAGTTTTGGTTTTTTCTGACCCACTAATGGATCTGGCCACATAGAACCCAGATGCAGGTCATTTCCTACCCGAATGTTTTTATAAGGCAGACTTTAGCTTTACATCTGTAAAGAAAAATACATTTTTAATTCCTATAGTAAATTTTCCATGGGCCTCACCTGTAATGCACAACAAAGCCCGGTCGGAGCTATGATCACAGCTCCTCCGCTGAAATGTCCAATCACTCATCCAACATTGAGTAGGAACCCTCATGTAATTTGGACATTGTATCCCGTTAGACCAAATGGGCCCATTCACCTTCCCGAATCGATCTCCTGTCGGGCCGACGGAATAAAGTCCCACGTACCCCAGTCGGTAGCACGGGTCCTGTTGCTTGGGGAGATTGCAGAGTGTATAAACAGGGTAGTCCTCGTTGCCGGGTTCCTGGCACACGGTGCCCCACTCCTTTCCCGGTGGGCGAATCTCTAGCCT
The DNA here is from genome assembly GCA_023634235.1 of Pisaster brevispinus. Lineage (NCBI taxonomy): Eukaryota > Metazoa > Echinodermata > Asteroidea > Forcipulatida > Asteriidae > Pisaster > Pisaster brevispinus. Next base: position 20,900,012 of record JAMKCF010000009.1, on the reverse strand, counting down.
CCCCTCGTTCATACTTGGTCCGCCCTCTAATCTCACATCCCAGTTGAGATCGTAACCTGGATTGGCAAAGGTGAGAGTTGAGAATCATTCTCTCTCGATGGATGATTTCATATGCAAAAACATATAAGGCAAGCTGTAAATAATGCTGGTCTCAAGGGGGCCCTTACTTTATGCGCGAGTTTGGTCATAACGTCGTAGCTTTCCTAAAAAACCACAAACGCACACAAGTGTGTAAACACCTCCAATCGGGGACCTCCTATTGTCCCTCTTTTGTTTGGACTTTAACTTTTTGGCAACAGCTCCCATTGGTTTTGTACACAATTTCCAACTGGGGACCTTTACCCAACCGGGGACCCTATTGTCCTCTTTTGTTATAGGTCCCCGGTTTGAATGTGAAAACAAACTCACGTCACACGAAACAAGTACGCGCGGAGATGCGCACGGAGCGTTTCGTGCGAGATACGACGTTTTTGCAAAATCGAAATTGGACGTTTTGGCACCGACTCGACGATATATTTCTGGTAATAAAACCAAGGGTGCATCTTAAGTGAACTAAATGACTGTGGCTCGCAAGCCTGTAGGAAACCTATTAACATGGGCAGGACCGCGAGAGCGGGGGTTGCTGCAGCACCCTCAACTTTTTGGATGCACTGAATGCACCCCCTACTTTTAGTAAATATGTTTCATGAACGAAGATCTTGGAAAAAGTTATACGTGTAATAACATGTCTTTTTTGTTTTTATTACAAATAATTATATTCGGTATTATAACACCCCTTACAAAAATTCTGCTTTTTCATTGGTTTAGAGCGCGTCACATGATATGTCTTAGTTTTACTAGAAACCCGGCGGCCGTGTGATAGTCGTTTGCCATGTAATAGTCGACTATTACTTTATGCGCGAGTTTGGTCATAACGTCGTAGCTTGCCTAAAAAACCACAAACGCACATCACAAGAAACACCTTTTAGCCACTGGACAGCCCATCGCCCAAAGCGATACACTGTAAACATGCGGTGGGAAACTCTCACCAGCTTGTGCTTGTAGAAAAAACGTGACATCAAAATAAAACAGAATAGTCATTGGTACGCGTTGGTCAAGTCAAAATCAAAGAGATCTTTAATAATTTCCCACAGTTGACTGGTAAAATGTTAATAAGGATGAAATAATTTAGCTTTAATGTAATTTTCGTTCATCATCATGGTAATGGCAAAAACGTTTGATTAAGCAATTGATCAGTGAGCATTTGATGCCAGGAATAAGCCTTCAAAAACTATTGTGTTCATCCTTATAACAAGTAATCAACATAAAAATTACCGGTAGCCGTTAACGAGAGGCACTTCCTGTTCCCTCGGGACTTCTGAACCTGACATGTTACTCAATGACAGTATTAACGAGTTTCGAAAACTACTATAGAAAAGATACACATATTCCGCCGATAAGTGGGTTGATAAATGTGTTAAGTTGTTGTTATTTAAATTACCTTTTTATTAATTTAAAAGGTATAATAAATAAATTTAAAGGCAACATGTCCATAAAGAAAAGTGCAAAATAATGAATTTTTTTGTAACAATTATCGCTACTTACAAGGTTTTACTTTATGAATAAAGATTAGGTACGTCTTGCAATTGTTTTGTAAAACCTTCAGTGAAATGTACTCTTGGTCAATTGTCTTCATTGACAAGTATGGCAGCATTCCTTGGTCAATAAAGATTTTTTAAAAAGCATAATTGGTGACTGCTCCATAACAGTCCAACTGGGCTTTATTTTTCTGATAATCTTTGTCTTAATGCTCGTTCATAAAATAACAATATTTTAGAATTGATAGATACTGTACAGAAAAAGTTTCAGATTCAAATGTGGACCCTCTGGACTCACTGATTAATTTTGTTTCTCCTTTTCCCCTTTAATGTTCTGCTCCATGGCGTATCATAACAAATGTACCTTGAATAATCGACGAGCCACAGCCCAAAAAGCAATTAACGTCAGCACCAATCCGCCATCGACTAATTGAGTGCTATCTCGGCGAAGGTGTTAACAAGTCAACGCGTCATACCCGCTCGTCGCACTCTCTGGTGTTACGAACTGACGGTTCCAAAGATATTGTCAACCATGGAGGTAGAAATTAATTTCGATACCTCCATGTGTCAACTAACCCAAACTCCCTTGTTTGAACAATTAAAGGCGATTTAGTCGAGATCCTGGTGTTAGTCGGGGCAGGTGTGGGTCTCTAACACCATTGGTAGTAAGCATTTGATGACTAAACTTAATTTGGCAATAACGGTGCAGATCCTATCCACTAAGCTAACAATTTGGGAGCCTGGTTGTACTCAAACTTATGTAACTCTTATTTCTAAGGCTTTTTCCGCTATTTAAACTTGTTAATAATTTGTTTCTTTACCATTTAGTTGTTATTTTGTTATGTTTGCACTTCAGTTTTCGTTCAAGCTGGTCTTTAATTAAAAAAGAATGGCGTAAAAAAGAAATATTTAGCGCCACCAAGCTTTAGGCAAATAAACTAAGATTCAAACTTAGCGTACTTATAGACAGTGGCGTAACCAGAGGGGGCCGGTCAGGGATAGGGACAGGTCAGGGGCGGAGGCCCCCCTCCCCTAGCTCAAAACCCCTGCCTCCCTTGCCCCGAATGAGATTGAAGAAAACGCACAAACAAATGGTTCGATACATTAAATAGCCCCAATTGTCTTTGTCCCTGCCCTCCACCATCCCCATTCCCCGGAAAAAATGACCAGTTACGCCACTCTAAGTACAAACCGGATGGACTTGAATGTGCGGTATGTCCGGCGTAGACAGGGACATGTTATAGGTGAAATCGAGATGACGACATAATAACGTCATGTGATTTGTCATACATTTTTAAAGATTGGACTACTTTACTTATATCTTCCAAACGAAACATGCTACCTTCAAATTTCTTCTTGCAACAGGCTTGTTTGGTTATAGATCTATACACCAAAGAATGATGTCATCACGTGTCACGATATGAAGTCGATTCTAGCACGGAAGTATAATTCCGATTGAGTTGAATCTTGAAACAGACAGGGATGTGTTACACATGACCATTCAGATGCCTTCATGTTTTTGTTACGTTTTTATTATTATTATTGTTTACATTTATCAAACGGCAACACAGACCTCTAGAGGTTTCGTGTGATATTCATAACATAATATGTGCAAAAAAATAGTTAGTGGCCTGACGTTTCGACCCTAGCAGAGTCTTTCTCGAAGGCTAAATGACAAGACTACAAACATAAACAGGTAACTTTATACATTACTGATGTAACAAAAGTTACATCAGTAATGTATACATGTACCTGTTTATGTTTGTAGTCTTGTCATTTAGCCTTCGAGAAAGACTCTGCTAGGGTCGAAACGTCAGGCCACTAACTATTTTTTTGCATTTATACCATAGGTCCTTTTGGTTGGTAAGCAGTTTGCAACAGCTAATTCTATTTTTCTAACATAATATGTGTTAGAGGGGATCACAGACGCGAGCAAAACAATTTAAGCAGAGTAATGTCAAGCATTCGGAAAAATACGAAGGGCCCTTGATGAAATCTTTCGCAACCGAAGGAAAGTCAAAGACATGAATGATGACATCAACTTTAACGACATTTCGGGGAACAATTCGTTGGTTGTCCCGAGAGGCCACAACGCAAATAAAAACGAAAATCCTTGATAGTTTCAAAGGCGAATGCAATTTTTTTTCTACCTCTAGTGAGGTTCCACTTAACCTTTAACATCTTCCACCATTTTTGTTAGATTCTCTAAACTCAAATAAAGTTATCAGACTATCGTAATGTAACGCAGGAATTAATGTGAGCAGGGCTTTCCTGGTTAACTATAATATAACTGTTCGGGTGAGCGTGTGCCGGAGCAGAGGGCGAGTGTAGACGTCAATGAATAAAAATGATGGTACAACAAACAAACGTTTCGGCCAAACTTTAATTATAATTTATTTGACGGATAAAACGATTGCAAATACACAGGTACAACAAATCTAGCTTGTAGATATATGAGAGGCAAGTCTCTGATGTATGGAGCAAGTCGGAGCACTCAAGAATGACAGCTGATAAAATTTGCCCCACGTTTTCAAGGCATCAACGTTAATGTGAAAGAAAAGCACTTAGTGTCCGTTGATGCCTTGGAAACGTGAAGGAAATTTAATCAGCTACGAGGTTGCATTTCAGCTACGAGGTTGCTACTCCCTCAAAAAATGGTTTTCGAAATGCAACGCTTCAGTTTTAATTTAAAAAAATAATTTATGGTACAATAGTTGTTCCGTGCCAACAGATGGTTTATGACCCAAGTGGGAATCAACAGTCTTTGAATTGCAACCACGTTGCTGATTAAATCTGCTCACGTAATGTGAAAGAAAAGCACTAAGTGTCCGTTGATGCCTTTGAAACGTGAAGGACATTTAATTAGCTACGAGGTTGCAACCTCAAGGAACAAATTGAAAACAAAATCATCCATGAGTTCAGATGTTGTCCAGTCCGTCAAAAGCATCATGCATAGCCTGTACTATTCTGTCCTTCAGACCTCGGCTTGGTTTAGGGATTGGTTTTGAAACATGAAAAAAGGATGATATTTGCTTAGCCGACTCATACGAACCTTTTCATGCCAAAAAATAAACCACACGACGAAGCCCGCATCGTTGTCAGAGCAAGTTCTACAATCAAGTCTTTTGATAATTTCTACTGGTACAAACAGACGTTGAAATTTTTGAAGTAGGTTAGTCATGAACCAAACAATATTACCTTGCACTTTTGACCCAAATGCCAAATGGTCACGCTTCATCGCACTCTTCACGTCATGATGAATCAAATATACGTTGTAATAATTAGGCTTAAATATGACCTTCTTGCACGCGACAAAATACCCGTATGACACCGACAAGGTTTAGTCAGTTCGCCTGTTGTTGACCTATGCGTTCTGGATTTTGTCAAAGAAGGCGGAAATGTAATAAATTTCGACTCATATTTTAGGGATAAAAGGAGTTTTAAGGATTTGTTTTGAAACAAAATATAAATGGAGAGATTTTATGACAGGCCACGGCTCGTCTGAGACGTCATGACGTCTCGATCATGCGTGGATTACCATAGCACTACTGCAGACGCACAAGCTGATGAGAGCGGCGTTAATTAACAAGATTCATTATTTCAAACCCGGGTCTCGGCTCTGTATACGATTTCATGTCAAAACTGATGATGGAGCTAGAGCTAGTGTAACGCAGAATTTAATGTGTGCAGTGAATTGATGTCGTCCCTAACTTTCCTGGTTAACTATAAAAACTGTTTGGATGAGCGTGTGCCAAGCAGAGGGCGAGTGTCGACGTCGATGAACAATATAAATTATTGTACAGGAAACAAACGTTTAGATCAAACTTAAATTATAATTTATTTGACTTTCATATTTAACGATTGAAACAACAGGTACAACAAATCTAGCTTGTAGATATACGAGAGGCGAGTCTCTGATGTATGGAGCAAGTCGGAGCACTCAAGAATGACAGTCCGAATATGAACACTTTGAAAGGAGAATTTGGGGGATGTTATATAAGGTTTCTGGAGGTGGGTATTTAGCAATGATGTCACAGAGAAAATACATAAGATCAGTGACATCATTTGAATATAATAAGTTTGAATGAGGTAATGGTCAGCAGGGGAGTAATGGTCAGTGTACTGGGGGACCTTGGGGTCATAGCCTAGGAATGTGTGTGGTGTGTTTTACAAGATAAGGGAGTGAGCTTTGAAGTGAAATGGACCACCTGTCGACAATGTTATAATTACAGGGGATAGGGGGAATGGTGAATTTAGTGCCAGAAAATGAGCCTTACACTAGGTTTGGAATGATATAATATTTGGTCTCAAAGTAGGACTACGGCGGCTTCGCATTTGATTTCCCTTCTCTTGGAAAACCAAAATTCGAATTAATCTCATTATATTCTCAAGGGAAAGTGGTCTTAAAAACTTCATACTATGATACTTACTATTATTATGCTTTTAGTTTATTCATGGGGGTGGTTTGTGTTCCTAACTATAGTTGTGACGCCCCAACTTTAACACTCAGTTGGGACATGGAGGAAGAAAATTTGATTTTCTTCCTCCATGGTTGGGACAAGTCCCTATAGTTGGGACGTCACGTTGGGGCGGAACACCTCTACTCAACTAAGAACCCACTAACCAAACCGCCAAACCAAACTACCAAACTGCAAGCCCTTAACCAAACCAACCTACCTCTCTACCCAACTACAAACCCTAATACTCAAACCAACCCACCTAAAAACTATCCCACCTGATCCTTATGGTCCTGCAGAAATCACCAAGTGGGAACATGGAGCTATAAAAACCAAATTATTGATATAAACTGGCAATACACACTTACCTCTTACTGCTATCAGCATTAGAACCGTGACACCGATGCACAGCATACTGAACGGTTGTTAGTTTCCACCAGTCTCTGCAATAATTATTTTATGTGAAGGACACGGAGAGCAGTCGGTTATAACGACGAGAGTTCCCGGTAAAGCTCCTCAAATGACTGCTTTTAGCACTGATGTGTGTGTTATTAGCGGGTTTGTCAATGAAAATTATCGTTGCAGTATACTGCTCTTTGGAGTTGCTTCATAACATTAATCCCCATGAACCAGCCATCGTAGCGCCCAAGGCAGAGCCTGAAATTATACATGAAACGGTCGTATGCTCAACGACCAGACCAGTTGACATAATAAAGACAATGGACGGTATTAGCAATGCTTTCAGAGGATTAACTATAGGTTCGTACTTCGTTTTCATAAAACAAAAACAAAACAACAAGACAAGGAAGAAGAAGAAGGTGTTTACAAGCCAACGATTTCAGACTATTCAAAATCAAGTCATTATTTAAAAGGGTGAAGAAATTCAAGTAATGTACGATGTGACGACTGAAAATTAAGACTTTTCTAAAGGTCTGTTAATCTACTGGTTTATGAAAGAATTTATTCAATATATCATCTGGTTTATAAATTAACCCCTTAAACAATCGATCTGTGAAAATTGCATGAAATAAAGTGCTACAAAAAATTAAACAAAGTTGTTTTCGAGGGGAAAACAGTAAACAACGAATACATTTTTGTAAGGCTTTAGCGCACGGCCATTTTATGCGTGGATTATATTTCAGCTAAATTAACTATTAAAATCTGTGTGGGGCAACGTTCACATCACACCGACAAAAACTCAGACGAAAATATATCTCAACACTATACTGGTGTAAATATTTTTTAAACTAAGCATTCATATTTTGTTTTTAAATCGCCGTTTATATTTTCGATCAGCGTGTGGAAATAATGATCTAGAGATTTGCTTGCAGAGTAGGTTTTACATAAACAGTGGGGGATTAAATATTTGTGTAACTTGCATTTGACGATAAAATATGTCCGTCTTGTCATATTGCCAGTGTCCTATACAGGTCAATACGGGTACTGTGGTATTTGTACATAGACAAACCGTACCAGAATACAGGGACCAAACCCTAAGCTGTTTTTAAAACTTGCATTACACAAAATATGGAAGTTTACGTCCCAATCGGAACGGGTAGAGTACAACACTCAAGAAAACCGGTGGCATGAACAGGAATTGAACAAAGGCTAATTGGCAGCACCAGAACTGAAACAGGCCCACAATTGCAATTAATTTGTGTTTTTCAATCCCTCTATAGGAAAAATCGATACAATTCCATTTGCAGAGTTTAAGGAGGCGTTCTCGCTGTTTGACAAGGATGGCGACGGCACCATCACCACCAAGGAGCTTGGAACAGTCATGCGATCACTGGGTCAGAATCCCACCGAGGCCGAGCTGCAGGACATGATCAACGAGGTCGACGCCGACGGTAAATATAACTCCCTTCCGACCGCAGAAACATGATGATGATGCTTGAGAGGTATTACTAATTTTGATGTTTTTTTATAACATGGAATGAAAATATGGTTGTGTTTACTTGCCTCAGGTAATGGCGAGATAGACTTCCCCGAGTTCTTGACGATGATGGCGCGTAAGATGAAGGACACAGACAGTGAGGAGGAGATCAGGGAAGCCTTCAGAGTCTTTGATAAGGACGGAAACGGTTTCATCAGGTATACAAACTCTTAAAATTGGTAGATTTGTAAAAGAGTCGATTAATCATTTCATCAGTCATCTTTTTCAAACACTGCCAATCTACCAATGCGTATCGAAGGGCTTGGAGAGCAGGAAACCTGCTAAGGAGACTATCCAACCACCCAAAGTAATTAATCGATCAATAAATAAGTCAATCAAACTAATCAATCAATCAATTGCTAAACATACAATCAAACTAGTGATCAGCCATTACCACCAAACCAATAATTTTAACCTTCAACAAATCAGTATTTATAACTCAATGTTATTTCATTAAGTTCATGTTAATTAGTGTCAGATATAATTTCACTACACAAACAAGATTTGCATTTTGTTTTCTTACATCCAATCGTAAGAAACGAACAAACAACACTGTCCGATCCTCGTACAATAATAACTGTAACTGTTATGAACATCTTCCCCGTTAACTTTCGTCGTCAATAATTTCAGATTGACATGGGGAACAACCTCAAAACTGTATATACCTCAAACTCCAATTTGTAAAATGTTACTTTCATTTCAAAAATATTAACAATGAAACAGGGCAAACCGTTGCGAACAATGAAAGTTCTGAAACTTTCTCAGGTCAGTTTCTGCACAAAGTTCCCTCCCCGAACAATGTTTAGAAGCATTATTACATTGACTATTATTATTTATTTATTTTCACTTTAAAGAGGTAAATATCATCTGCAGTGCTCTTCGAATTTTAGTACAATTTTATATCAATTTGTCGTCCAACAAAACAAACAGTCATTGTGTACCTTTTGAGGCTGTAATAATATTTCAATTTTGTTCACAGTATAGGCCTAACGTTCAGAGCGTTATACCATGCCTGAATTTGGATTTTAAAGTATTGACAAGTTAACAAATCCAAGAACAGATAATAAATAACAGACAGAACTAAAAAAAAATGATTAGAAAACAAGAAGGCTTTCGGGCATGTAGTACGTCGCTGCACTATTTGACGGTGCCAAAACGTTCCGCTCCCTGGACGACCGAAGTCCCTCAAATATGCTGAATATGGTGGGTCCCTTCTTTATGCGACTACCAGAAACCCTTTTCGTCACCTGTTCCTTAAGAAATGATACGATTGACAACTTAATCTCACTCATACATCACTCAAAGAGATAAGAAGAAGAAAAAAACCAAGACAATTTTGAGTTCATTATGACGCTAACACGTGCGTCTTAGATCCTATGCCTGTTAATCATAATGCGCAACGGCACATTCCTGACGTTGCACAATCATCTTCAGTGGATTTTTAATTTTTTTCTCCCATGACGAGATTGGGGTTAGGTTCATTGAGCCAAAGTGAATCCGTTCAGTGGACACTGCAACCAAAATTTCAAAAGACATTTATTTACAACTTGACGTTCATTCATATCCACTATGATGCTTTTTATCAATTATTATTAATTTTTTAAATCTTTTATTTAAGGGCTGGAATCGTTTGCCATTTTCGCCAGTTTATTTAATTTCCCCTAAACTGAATTGAACCTTGAAACTCATCAGGCAATTGAACCTTAATATGAGGACGGCACAAAACTGATGACGTCATGATGACGTCATCGGGTGTCGAATTACAAGGTTTTTAAAGTTGAAAATTGACCATTTGCTATTCGCTGTATCTTCGTGAACTTTAAAGCTATGATGCTCATAAGTGAGCATCTGATAGATCAAGAATGGGACAACATTTTGAAAAGTTTACGTCAAAATGGTATGACCTTTACTTCCGGTCGTACCGAAAGGTCAAAGTCTGCCTTTGTGTTTTTTCGTAAAAACTTCAATTTTTGGTCATAACTCAAGATTGAAATTGAGTTGAACATTGAAACTCATCAGACAATTGAACCTCATTATCAAGACCACACAAACTTGATGATGTCATAATGACGTCATTGGGTATTGAATTACAATAAATCAAAGTTTATTGTTTTTAAAAAGATCATAACTTATGAACCACATGTTGGATTTGGACAATCTACATATCATCGGACAGGTCGATAAAAGATCAACAAATGCTACACAGAACGTGACCCCATTTGACCTTGACTTTTGGTTCAAACCGGAAGTTGAAAAATTTCAAAAATTCTGAACTCAAAAACAACGTAATAATTCAACAAAAATTTTGCACCACGTTATAGATGAGTTCTCCTGCTCAAACTTTTGCACAAAGATGATAACATTAAAACCTTTGCATCGGGTCGAAAATGGACGTCAAAGCGCACGTGTCTGTTGAACCATGTTGTATGACAACACACTATAGTGTAGTCTACACTTCAATACAATGTATGTCAAACCTGTACCAGCCACGCACGTGTACAGTGCACATGTAATTAAAGGGACACGTTGCCTTGGATCGAGAGAGTTGGTCTATGCAAACGGTTACAAACGCTTTTTTAGACCAACTCGCCCGATCCAAGGCAACGTGTCCCTTTAAAGTTGGCCTGTACTGTATTGTATTGAGTACTGGAATACAGTCGCTCGCTATTTCATTGTATACTACACACCCAATTAATGATAGTCCCTGTAATATTTGAAAAATTCATAACTCCTGAACCACACATTGGATGTTTTTTCAACTACACGGCTTTACAGAGGGCTCCTAGGTCTTGCCTAGCACTACACAGTATGACCTCATTTGACCTAACTTTTGGTTTAAACCGGAAGTTGAAGATTTATATTGGAACAAAATCTTACCCCTGAACCACAAATCGGGTTACTAACATAAAATATCATTAAATTATAATTTGATTACATCAATCACGAACACCTTGTTTTTGTAGTAAACAAAAACTGAAAGTCTAGTTTTTTGGTTTTTTTTACCAGTCCACTTGTACGGCGCTCTAGAAGTGCCATCCGACTTGTTGAGATCCTGAGCTTATTATCGAAGAATGAGGACATCATCAATATAAGATGATGACATCCCGAAATCAGTTAACTCGGGATGGCGACATCTTGAAAGTAGGATGTCGTCTTACCAAGAAAAATGTTCTCGAGACAGAGGACGACATTCTATTCGAGAGGTCGACATCTCGAAATGATGGCATCCTGAAAGAAACGACGGGGCTCTTCCCGAGATAATTCAGTATCCATATAGTGACATTCCGTAGGCCTTTACGAGATTAATTATCTGAGGAAGACGACATCCTACCTTTAAGATGTCGACATCCTAAATAGATTATCTTGGGAAGTCTTCATCCTTTCTTCAGGATATCATCATCAAAAGATAAATTATCTCGTTAAGTCGACATCCTACTTTCATGATGTTGACAAGATTATTGTTATTATTATTATTATTACTGTTGGTTTATTAAAAACATTCAAACTTCGCAGCCAAAGGCTGTTTAAAAGAAAGAGTTTTATAAAATATATATATATTTTTTTAAATTACAGAAAAACATTAAGAAATACAAGATAAAATTATAAATACAAATTATAAGTATATTGGCTTGGGCCAATGACTGTAATTAAACAGGCATGATATTCTTCCTGCTATACTCTGATCTGATCGCGCTTTTTTTTTTTTTACTAGTGAAAAACAAATAGAAACACAATTAACAATTGCACTAAGAGAAAGGCAGCGAGAGGCAAGTAAAAAAAAATAAATAAATAAGGGTAGCAATCGCACCAAAAAACATGTAGTGAGGGAGGGCTTTAAAACACAATATTACTGCTTATATAAAAGAGCAGTCAGGTGTCGATTAGTACGGCATCTAACTATGGACAACATGTTGGAATTCCTCAAGTTGTTGTTTCTTGTTGTGGGGAGCCAATCTCGGTGCATGGGGGAGTTGAGGAGGGTGTAACCAAAACTGAGGGATAGTTGTTCTAGCCTATCAACCAATGGGGGGGGGGGTATGGAGTAGCTGACAAGTGTCCTGATACGACTGAATGTTAAAATGGTTAAACCTAAGGATGACACGAAAGGCTTTAATTCTGCATCTTTTCAAGGCAGTCTTTCTGACTTTTTGTTAGACCACTAAACCAGGCTGGAGACGCGTATTCCAAGGTTGGTCTCAAATACTGTAAATACACTGTTCTGAGGTCTGCCACAGGGACGTTACAGCGTTTCAATTAACGTAAAAAAAGTACAATTTGCGGGTAAAACCTTTACACATATTGTCAATGTGGGAATCCCATTTCAGATTATCCTGAATAAGAATACCTAACCGTTTCACACAGCTACTTTGATCAAGGACTGAATCCCAAATATGAAAATTCGGTAACACAAGTGGGCCTTTCTGGAAGTTAGAACACATAGCCTAACCTGGCACTTCATAGCATTAAGCTTCATCATATTTCTAGTCCACCATTCCTGTAAATGATCGAGTTGCTGTTGTGGTGAATAGTTTGAATCCCGAAAGGTTTGGCTCAAAGTCATGTCATCCACATATTTATAATGAAAAACATCGGGATAATTAGACTGAAAATCATTAATCATCACAAGAAAGGCAATCGGCCCAATTTTAGTCCCTTGTGGGACACCAGCGTTAGTTAACTTCCAAGTAGAAATTTTGCCTTTATACCGAACAGCCTGTTCTCTATAGGCCTTTTCACACTGTCCAAAATCTCAGGGTCGGAACCGGTTCCGAACCGGAGATTTTGTTCACCCCGTTTCACACTGTAAAAATTACAACCCGCCTCCGATCCGGGTAGCATGCTCTAGCCGGATAGAAATCAACCCTGGCAGGGACCAGGGTTGAAATCTCAATCCGGATCGAAATTGCATTTTTCGTTATACGGTTCACGCATTAGCCGGTTCACGTAAAGATCTCTGATCCGTGTCATAAAGTTAAAGATCCAAGGGATAATGGAAGACCTTACTCCAAGACTGATAAATTTCTCAACTACAATTTGGTGGTTGATACGATCGAAGGTTTTCGAAAAATCAGTGGTGACAAGAACGGAAGAGTGTTGAGGTTTGTCTATTCGCTTATAAAAAATAAATATTATCTAGTAATTTGATCAAGTAATGGGTGGTAGATAATCCCTTTAGCGAACCAAATCGATGAGAGTTGATAAAGTTCTTAATGTCTTCAATAATCCAACTAACAACAAAATCTTCAAATATTATAGAAAACAGGCAGGTTAAGGCGATAGGACGTAAGTTTTCTAAGTTAGGGGAGGTCCTAGGGACCGGTGTTACATAAGCAGTCTTCCAAACGTCTGGTAGAATACCGTCCCTAAGTGAACAATTAAAAATGTCAGTGATGGGAAAGCTTAGTTCATATGCAAACTCCTTAGCAATACTGCGTGGGATACAGTCAGGCCCACCACTTTTACAAGTATTGATTCTCTTGAGTTTATTGTAGACTTCATGTGGAGACACAGTCATCGGTGGAGTTAATGATGGTAGATATGCTGGCAGGCTGTTGGGGTCAAGTGGGGGGAATGTCCTGGGCAACAGAGATAACATTTTGATTTATAGTGTTACCAATATCCTTCGCTGATGAGCCCAGAAGATCAAAACCTTTCCTTTTTCCACAACCAGTAAGTTTACGAATTTGTTGGTGCCATTGGCGGGGGGTTAGCTTTTTTTAACTTCCCACGCTGGTGTCTAGAAGACCTGTTTAGCATTCTGAACGAGTTTATATGTTTTGTTGCGCAGGAATCTTTGTTGGGAAGAATTTATCGACGGCACCTTGTAGTGTCTCGTAGAAAGCGGATGTCTTGTGTTGCACTGTTTCAGCAGATTTGACTTCAGCCCATTCGTTATCCATTGGCCGAAGGCTCGTTGGTCTGAGTCTCTTATAGGACGAACCAAGCGTGTAGATGTTCCGTCCCAACTTGACAATTGTCCCAACTATAGTTGGGACTGGTCCCAACTTGAGTGTTAAAGTTGGGACGTCCCAACTATAGTTGGGATCGCCCATATAGGACACCGCGATCGATCATGCGTGGATAACTGTGTGTGACCATGGAGGTAGGACTACTGCAGGCGCACAAGCTGATTGTTTCAAACCTGGGTCTCGGCTCTGTACAAACTCATGTCAAAACTGATGATGGAGCTAGTTATAGAGCCTGTCGCGAGCCGGTGCCCAAGACAAGGTTTGGAATGATAGTAATATATCGCTCATAATGGACCGCTAACTCGGTGTAAATAGTGTTTTTCATAGATGGTTCTGACAGCGGCCTCATGCTCATGCCGGGTGACGCTTTCATTCTCAAAGTAGGCCTATACTCATTTAGTTTCCCTTCTCTTGGAAAACCAAAATTCTAATTAATCTCAAATATTCTCAAGGGAAAGTGGTCTTAAAACTTCATACTATGATACTTACTATTATTAGAGTGTATTATATTTTTAGTTGATTCATGGGGGTGCTTTGTGTTTACAGCGATCCCAACTTATAGTTGGGACGTCCCAACTTTAACACTCAAGTTGGGACCAGTCCCAACTATAGTTGGGACAATTGTCAGGTTGGGACGGAACATAGATACAATGTTCTGTTTTTTAATTGTATTTAATGGCTGCCACAAAACAGTGTTGTGATCGCTGAGACCAATAGGACTTGAAGAACGGGCCTCCCGGTAATGTGAAGCAATATTGGTTAGAATCTTGTGCAGTACTGCTTGCCCCCTGGTAGGGGGTATTAACAACCTGGCGAAGGCCAGTTGTTTGGCAAATTAAATTTGTGTTGGCTTGGTTAAAATCCCCAAGTATCACTGCAACTGCCTCGGGATGTTTAATTTGTAGTAAGTCCAGCGTTGCAGAAATATGTCACAGTAGAGCTTCATATGGGGAGGCAGGGGGTGGGTTGATAAATAGCTCATATAATTAGGCCACTAACTGTTCGAGGTAGACACCGAGGACGTACCCACGCTCAACTAACTTCAAGTTCATCTGGGATGGCGATTTAATCAATGGTTTTTATTTGATTGTGGTTTTTAATATAAAAGGCAACCCCGACCCCCCTCTCTTATTACGGCGGGGATTGCTTAGAAGAGCAACATTACAGATGTAAAAAGAACTTGAACTAACCTGAGGGGGAACCATGTTTCAGTGATTGCAGCAATGTCAATATTGTGGGTATTCAGCAGAATTTCGAGCTAGTCGATGCGTTGCGTTAAAGATCTTGCAATTATCAGGATGAAGGAGGGCATGCAAGATGATTGCTGACGATGCGTGCGTCACCACTCGGCGGGGGTATGTGACGTCAGACGACTCTCTTGTTGTAAAGTTATATTCCGATCTCGACGTGCCGGATACGGTGGTCATTTTCCTTTGAATGTGTCGCCCCACCTCTCTGCGGCCTTGCTTGGTTTTCACTTTTTTCAGTTCAAGCGCTTTTTGAGTCTTCCACACATCACCTGGAACATAGGTAGTTGAGTTATTTACAGGAAGTTCTGATCTTGAAGATCGTTGTCGGGACGTCAACCCGTCGCCATCTTAGCATGGTCCCCCGTTTAAAGTTGTAGATTTTTGAATGGCTGGGAGAGCGATGGGCAGAGCACCAGCGACGTAGCCCATCATGCCTGCAGCAATCGTTATATTGTACAGTAATATACACAAACCGTGAACCAACATGGTGACTGAAGTGAATTCGGTTCTCACAGGAAAGATTTCAAGGTCTCTGTTGAACAAATCCTTGGAAATACGACTTCCAGCCAAGACTCAAGTAGACTAACAACGACAGTAACCCAGGACGAGACAGCAAACACAGACTAAAAACACTGAATACGTCCAAAATGCGTTAAAAATATTTTTAAAACGGGAGCTATATCAACTGCGATGTGACCGCACTGAGCGCCCTCCTCATTGTGAAATAAAATAAAATATACCTCGACATCATTTTACTTTAGGATGTTGCCATCCCAAGATAAATTATCTCAAGATGTCATCATCTTACGTTTATGATGGCATCATCCTGCAGTAAAAAAATTCAGGTCCTCAAAAGTGTGCTTTTTCCCAAACCCTAGCCCCATCCCAAAACCTAGCCCCATCCCAAACCCTAGCCCCATCCCAAACCCTAGCCACATCTCAAACCCTAGCCATCAGCCCAAACCCTAGTCCCCATCCCAAACCCTAGCCACATCCCAAACCCTAGCCATCAGCCCAAACCCTAGCCCCCATCTCAAACCATAGCCACCATCCCAAACCCTACCCTATCCCAAACCCTAGCCGTAAGCCCAAACCCTAGGCCAAAGCCCAAAACCTTCCCCCACCAAAACCCTAGCTCCCACCCCAAACCCTAGCCATCAGCCCTTACCCTAGCCCCAGCCCCACCCCAAGCCCTAGCCACCAGCCCAAACCCTAGCTTACAGTCTTAACTCTAGTCCAATTGTTCTCATTCACCACAACAACCGTAAAGTGTCTGGAATGGCATTTTGCAACGTGCCCCGCCCACGTCCCGCCCGCTCCTTCACCCATTCCCCCTTAACAGCTAGTTAAAATAAAGCTAGGAAGGACAATTAATTGTAGTAAAATGGCCTAAGTATTTTCTATGTTAGTATACAATTCACCATTTTAAACTCAACACGAATACATGGTTAGAAAAGTTGGAGGGCAAGCAAAATCTGCCCCAAGTCCTCCCCCTTCCGGCCTCTTTTCCTTGTTACTGTTTCTCTACATCAATTAATACCCTCTTGTCGATTATAAAGAAATGAGATCAGACGACAGTGGCGTGGCGTAAGGGGGAGCCTTTGACGAATTTTGAAGAAAATGTATTTATTGAGAAAGTTAAAACTCAATTGCTTTGCTTTACTTTATTTATTATTTTAAGTAAACACACGCTATTTAAAAATATACTTAGAATAATTTATTAAAGGTTTTATACAGGATTTGCAAAGCTGATGCAATATTCAGCTGATGTAGTTGTCGTGTTTTGTGTGATCAACCATACACATAAAATAACAAACCTGTGAAAATTTGGGCTTGATCTGTTGTACGAGCCTTGAGAAAAAAATATTACAAAAATGCACAACTTTCAGAATGTAAACACATTGTCCTTAATAATATAGGGGATAAAAAACAATTAGCTCACGGACCAAAAAAACAATTCACGGACCTGTAATCGGGAAACATTTCTCATGGGAAATTGTACCGAGTGATGTTCTCGTTTAAATTTAAATTTCTCACACCGCTGAGACAGTTGCTATGACATAATTAGGGGCAAGATTTTGCGTACAGTTAAGCTAGAGACGGCGGAAACCCAGACTCAATTTTGAATAACAATGTCTAGGGCACAATGGTACCAGGCTTTGCTCATCTGAAGGTTACTATACAAAAGCTGGCCCGAATTGACATAGCAACTGTCTCTACAGTCTGAGGAATTTAAAGAGGTAACCAGTCCATTGTATCAGACTTTATTTTAATCTAACTTGCAAATGGCTTTTTAAGTCTTCGTGGTGATGTCACAATATTTACGAACACAGTTTGGCTATCGTACTTAATGTCTTGTAGGTGTGAATAACGTGCAATTGACTGTATTTTTGACCTGCAAATTTCCCTCAAACGGAATTATCTTACATCACAGTCGTTACAACTTTATTTTAACTTGACTGCCTGTATGTTGTTAAGCAAAGAGAAAGAGTTAGTTTTACTTATTTCGCATCACATAATTTTCAGAGCTGTGTATTGGAAAACTGAGTTGCGACAATATTTATAGGGACCAGTTATCATTGGTCACCTGATTGCTGGATGCCGTTTTCGGTCGAAGCACAACCCAATGTACAGTCTAGTCTTGCACCCTGTGTGCGGACATGCATTTTTTTAATTTTTGTAAAACATTTTTTTTTACGAAAATGACATGTGATTATCACAAGCTGTGAACTTTTCACGTGCAGAGGATACCATTCTGAGTTCGTAAACAAAACACTATCCGGCATTCTTCATTATCATAAATAACATTGTTGGAGAAGACATACCTGTACAACAAACCGCTATTTGTGTGAGCAATGTGTTGTCTGAACGAGGAATCACCGCACAGTGTGCAGTATGTACAGCAGTGAAACAAACAGTAACCACTTGGGCAGCAAAAAGGACGTATTGCACCAATTCCATCATGGAGACAGAATCTCCAGCCAAACCTCAAAGCAAAGACGTGGTTTTGGAAATGATTGCAATTGTGTACTTGAACCCAAAACAAAGCTTGCCGCTGAGTGAGGAACACTTTGGCATATGTATACCGTTTTTTTAAGTAGGACAACGACCTAAACCTACTTCTGTCCTGGAGTATTTTTGATGTAAAAAACACAATTATACTCGTATTTGTCATATTGGGTTGGGCCAATGTGTTGGAGTAAATCTCGAGATGACTATGGACAAAGTCAAAACGACTTGGATATATTTTTTTAGATCGCAAAACAAGCCATGGTTTCTTTTCTTTTTTGATTTTAGGAAAATGAACTTAATGTATTATTCACTTTGTATTATTTTGGTAACAATCTTGTTTCAACACTTTGCAAGTCAAGTTGGTTCTCAGTAATAATGACTCACCAACAGCGGGCGCACTTATAAACCTTTACTGAACGCATGCAGCTATCATTAACTGCACAGCAAGGTTTTAAGTGTTGAATCTATCTGCTTGTATTTGTCATTTATTTTAAGTTATCATTCTAAACAGTTACACACTGATGGGTTAAACAAAACAGAAAGGTCTTTGGAACTATTGGCCTAGCCTTCATTGCAAGACGCACTTCGGGTTTTGCTGGTTGCAACTTTGTCATTTACATTCGAAAGAAGGCGCACTTTCATCATTGTGATGGCTTAAAATAAAATAAAAATAATGCGATAACAGGGCTCCCTCTGTCGATTTTACACCCGTGACTAAAGTATTGGTTAGACCTATGCATCTTGGACAAAGACTTCTGATGCTCTCAGTACCGCTTTTATAAGCCGTTTTCAAACCCATTTAATGGGCTTCGGTACAGCGGTTTAGGCTCGGCCGAAGCCTATGGTGTAGCCGAAGCGTAAAACCAAAGCCCATGCCTAAACCAGGATTTCGAAAAGATCCTTATGCTCAGCAATCTGTGATGTGAACAGCCACGGTTTTGACTAGAGCGTGTTCTCTTGGCTGATGTGACCTATTGGGTTTTTGCAAATGTCTCTACCGACAAAGTTACCGGTTCGGAAAGTTTCTTAAAAATAATACTCATTTTCAACAGATGTTAACAATTATTTTGATTCTCAAACCTCACAATCAATGCATGTATACTATTTTTAAGTGCACAAGTTGGTTCATTGCTCAAAATGAACTGAGGCAGCATTGTTTTCAGATTCGGTCTGGTAACTTTGAGAAACAAAAAAAAGTCCAATGATTGCGACCTTTTTAATGGCTAGAGTGGTGCGCCGCCAATCAAAAATGTACATAACAAATTTACAGATTAATAGAATGGTGTGTTTGTTGTTGACAACTGTAGGATTGGAATAGTTATTTAATTAATTTTGTATTCAAAAAGGTTATTTACTTCCCTAATAATGGTTTGTACTAAATTTTGTGTTTTTCTTGCGATGTTGTAAAAAGCCACCACACCATATGCAAGCCAACAACTAATCGATTAAAATGCTCAGTCCCTCCAGTTAACGCAAATTACTTGTTAATGTTATTTTGATCTCTCCAAGAAAATGTTTTACCCCATTGAAAGCTTAATTCAAACTATTGAGGTCCTGAAAACTTTTACTGCAGGATGGTGCCATCATAAACGTAAAATGACAACATCTTGAGATAATTTATCTCGGGACGGCAACATCCTAAAGTAAAATAATGTCGAGGTCTATTTTATATTAGGATGTCGACATCATGAAAGTAGGATGTCGACTTAACGAGATAATTTATCTTTTGATGAAGATATCCTGAAGAAAGGATGTAGACTTCCCAAGATAAACTATTTAGGATGTCGACATCTTAAAGGTAGGATGTCGTCTTCCTCAGATAATTAATCTCGTATAGGCCTACGGAGTGTCACTATGGATACTGAATTATCTCGGGAAGACCCCCGTCGTTTCTTTCAGGATGCCATCATTTCGAGATGTCGACCTCTCGAATAGAATGTCGTCCTCTGTCTCGAGAAAAAAAAATTCTTGGAAAGACGGCATCCTACTTTCAAGATTTCGTCATCTCGAGTTAAATGATTTCGGGATGTCATCATCTTATATTGATGATGTCCTCATTCTTCGATAATTAGCTCAGGATCTCAACAAGTCGGTTGGCCCTTCCAGAGCTCCGTAAAAGTGGAATGGTAAAAACAAGATAGAAATAATTTTTTTAAAAGCATGGTAACTGTTCGTTGAGCGTATGACCGTTTCATGTATAATTTCAGTCTGTGCATTGGGCGTTACGATGGCTGGTTCATAGGTTTTAATGTTCAAGTGAAGCAACTTCAATGAGCAGTATACTGCAACGATAATTTTCATTGACCAATCACCCCGCTAATAGCAAACACATCAGCGCTAAAAGCAGTCATTTGAGGTGATTTACCGGGAACTTTCGTCGTTATAACCGACTGTCTCTCCGCTTCCTTCACATAAAATAATTATTGCAGAGACTGGTGGAAACTAACAACCGTTCAGTATGCTGTGCATCGGTGTCATGGTTCTAATGCTGATAGCAGTAAGAGGTAAGTGTGTATTGCCAGTTTATATCAATAATTTGATTTTTATAGCTCCATGTCCCCACTTCACTGTAAAACCGGGTGTTTAACTTTTAAACACATAGTTAAAGGCAAATCTGTAACACTTTTTTGGATAAACACATGAACACATGTTTATAGCTGAACGTAACGTTTATTCTTAAAACATAGCGTTTATATAAATAATCACACTGACATGTTTAACACTGATGTTTATAATTTAAACACCTTTTTATATTTATTAAACGTGTTCACGTGAAAGGGTTACACACTTTGACGCTTTTATGGCCTGTAACACTTTTTAAACACATAAACACGTTTACAATAACAGCAGTGTTTGATTATTAAACACT
This sequence comes from Pisaster brevispinus, assembly GCA_023634235.1. Classification (NCBI taxonomy): domain Eukaryota; kingdom Metazoa; phylum Echinodermata; class Asteroidea; order Forcipulatida; family Asteriidae; genus Pisaster; species Pisaster brevispinus. Next base: position 20,878,942 of record JAMKCF010000009.1, on the reverse strand, counting down.
GGTTTTTAATTGCTTAATTAAACATGTATGTTGAAAGTCAATAATACAAACTGAAAGGAAACAAAATAACCGACAATAAATATTGTTTACACTTGCATCTGCGGGTTCTTGTTTGTTAGGTTTCTCCTCTCTTGTTTCCCCTCAAGGGCATAGAACAGGGCCTGGGTGAGCTTGTGATTTTCACACTGTAGAGGTATTAAAACCTACAAGTTATTAAGTTATTAAAACAAACTTGATTTATACATTGGCCCCTATGAAAAGAGTTTGAAATATAAAGAACAATCTGTTACAAAACCGCAGTCATCCAATGCAAGAAAAAAGTTGTGCACTAGCACCTCCTTGTAAATATACTCCATAGGACGCATTTAAAACAAATATCAAAAGGCTACAACATCATTCAGACGGCTTTTTGCACATCAAAGTACTGAAAGACCCCACAGTAAGTGTGTTTGCAGCATGCCCAAAAGCTGTGAGTACATCTTCGGATAGTCTAGATCAAATAAACGTAATTAATACACACCAATCAAAGTTTTAAGCGCTGATGTTACACCCTTACCAGTGTTTATGTGACATGTAATGATGACACCATCTCTAATGATGAATGTACTTGTCATTGCACCACCCCGTTTCAGCACCAACATCCATGTCTGCAGTTTTCAGGGCTGCTTCTTTTTCATCATCAGGGACATCCTGAAAAATGAGAAAATAAATAATCACTCAAAGCACAATCAAATTTTTATTGCATGCTGTTTGCTCCGTCCAGTAAAATGGTTTGTACAAAGGTCTTTTTCAATGTAAGATGGACATAAATGCATTTGTTGCATCAAAGCCTTACAGTGTGCATGCGCTTTCAATAATGGCTATTGTATGTATCATGTACTCTGTTGCATTGTTACTATTCTTGGACCTAAGGACATCCAAGTTTTTTGTAAAGCATGACAAGACTACAGTGAACCTTTAATACAGTCAATGATGACACAATCGGACGCTACTCCAGATGAAATGAATATCAATACAGACATAGTGCCGTTTTAAAGTTTATCATGGTGCATTTTGAGGCCAGTCACTGTGCAGTGTTAGAGAAGTATGATTAACATTCAAAACTATCACAACATAAATTGACGTTCATGGGACATGATGGACAAACTATTGTAATTTTAAGTTGTTTCTATATAAACAAAAGTTTTAAAAAAATCGCAGAATGAAAATTAAGTCCAGGTATGGGTTAGGTTTACAATGAAGCACTGCTTACCAACAAATCTCTTTGAGCAAGTAATGCATGACTTGCTCTTGACCCCTTTCCCCTTCTGAAAAGCTGTTGCTCTCTCGATGAACTGAATGACAGGTATAATTCTCTCAGGTTACTGTGTAGTGACTACTGTAAGTAAATAAAAATCCCGCTTCAGTCAATTTTTCTTTGTTCAAACCAAAAATATACACAAATTTACCTAGTCAGTTTCCTTTGTGGTTTATTACTTGATATATAAGTCGCATCCTCTTAAGGTGATCCCTTGGCTGCCGCTTCCCAGGTTGTATTGTAAACTTGGGAGTGATCCCTGGCTACACGGCGGCTTACGGTTGAGTGGCTTCTGGCACCCCGAACAAAGATATTGACTAATAGGGAGACCGCCAACATAGGGCTGGATAGCTCAGTTAGTAGAGCTCTGGTAGGTTAATCCTGAGGTCGTTGGTTTAAGTCCCGCTCCAGTCAATTTTTCTTTGTTCAAACCAAAAATATATGTAAATTTACCCAGTCAGTTTCCTCTGTGGTTTGTACGGAAGTGTATAAAGGACATGGTAAAAAAACAAACCTATTCCGCCCGGGCGGATTACTATTTCGCCCGGGCGGATTACTTATTTACATCAGACAATCACCTGGCAGCTAGAGAGAAACACGTGTTTCATTGTGTCGCCGTCATTTCTACCTTCGGAGCTGTAGTGTTAGTGTTGCTGTATAATAGGTAAATAGTAATCCGCCCGGGCGAAATAGTAATCCGCCCGGGCGAAATAGTAATCCGCCCAGGCGAAATAGTAATCCGCCCGGGCGAATTAGTAATCCGCCCGGGCGGAATAGTTTTTTTTTACCATGTCCTTTATACACTTCCGTAGGTTTGGTACTTGATAATATAAATAAAAACGAGACAGAAGTTACAAAATGCACACAAAAATGCAGGGAACAGCTGGGTTATTCTGTAAAATATACATGTAATACTCTGAGAGGGGTTAGTTAAAGTGACGGCCACGTAAGATCAACCCCCACCCCCGACATACACCCGTGCAAAGCTAGCCTAGGTTGCTATGCACTTGTACAGTGACGCACTACGAACGTGTACTGTGTGCCGTGCGCATACGACTACGAAGCCAACAAATTCAATTAAAGTAATACCTACCGAAACTAAACATTTTGTTCTTTTATGTATTCGAGAGTGACATTGAAATGTAAAAAAACAACGTATTCAAGCTCAAACCTGTTTAAAATTGGAGTAGTTGCAGAAAATTGACCACTCTTTGTAGGCCTACTGTGTTGGAGACAGTAATATAACTCTCCCCGGTGTTGGTCTGCAGTTGTGTGTATGACGTTCGTGTATAATGTACTTTTCCTAATCGTCGCTCGTACCACGAACTGACCTAACTGACTAAAATCATACATTTTTGCAAATATTTGTGCTACCAACTTAATAACGTACTCATTTCTGTTAAACTTTTCAGCAAGTTTCAGTACCTAATACGTAGTAGTTTCGTAATTAAACTAATTAGTAAAAACGACGTGTCACTATATTTGCCATTTTGTCTTTCCACAAAGTGACCTATCTAGATACGCCACTTTAACAATGGTATAACTATGCGCTACAGCGCGCGCAGTTCGGGTGCGCGTGTGTGCGGCACCTAAATGTAGCCCGAGCCCTTAATGTCGCCCCGACCTAATTGTAGCCCCAAAGTTGTACCTAGATGTCGCCCCGACCTAAATGTAGCCCCAAAGTTGTACCTAGATGTCGCCCAGGCGACATCTAGGTACAACTTTTGGGCTACATTTAGGTCGGGCGACATTAAGGGCTCGGGCTACATTTAGGTGCCGCACGCGCGTGAGACCTAACTGGAAGCGTAGTATTTTCATAGATTATTTTGTAGATAATCATGACTGTATCTGCTGAACACGTGTTTATCATAGTTCAGTAAAGTTATAAACTCTTCGTGTGTTTATGCGTTTAACAATAATGTAATTATAAACGTGTCATGTGTTCATTGCATTTACAGTGTTTTACAGGTGGGATACTTGTAATAGGTGGTTTGGCTTGAGTATTAGGGTTTGTAGTTGGGTAGAGAGGTGGGTTGGTTTGGTTAAGAGCTTGTAGTTTGAAGGTTTGGTTTGGCGGTTTGGTTGGGGGTACTTTGTTGAGTAGAGGTGGGTTGGTTTTAGTAAATGTTTCTAGTAGAGTGGGGATGGGTAGGTTTGGTTATGGGCCTGTAACGGTTTCGTAGAAGTGAGTGGCTTGGTTAAGGGTCTGTAACGGTTTCGTAGAAGTGGGTGGCTTGGTTAAGGGTCTGTAACGGTTTCGTGGAAGTGAGTGGCTTGGTTAAGCGTCTGTAACGGTTTCGTAGAAGTGGGTGGCTTAGTTAAGGACCTGTAACGGTTTCGTAGAAGTGGGTGGCTTAGTTAACGACCTGTAACGGTTTCGTAGAAGTGGGTGGCTTAGTTAAGGACCTGTAACGGTTTCGTAGAAGTGGGTGGCTTAGTTAACGACCTGTAACGGTTTCGTAGAAGTGGGTGGCTTGGAAAAGGGTTTGTAGTTGAGCAGTGGTGGGTTGTTTTGTAGTTGGGTACAGTTAAGACCATAGTTCCTCATAAAACAAAGGAAAAGAGCATCAATTTTATTCGGAGAGGAAATTAATCCACATTTATTAAATTCCCTTCACAACCTAGTCTTAAAGGGACACACCGGCTTACTGTTTACCTAATATAGTAATGTGGAATGACAGACAACAATTTTTAAATGGTTGATGTAAAAAAAAAAATCATCCAAATATCACGTAATTAACGAAAATGTGAAAAAACGCGGTCAAAGGTCAGCTTGTACGCTTTTCCAGCCGTTGCAACTGTCAAGTTTACGTGACAATGTTGCGCAATGTTGTAAGTAGACTGGTGCTCTGTTTATGTATCAATTATAACAATGGCGAGGCATGAGGACCCAGACTTCATATCCATCAAGCACAAATTCACGTGTAAATACAAAAAACAGACATGAACGGACGTCAGTCCATAGAGCAAGGTTCCTTGCTCTATGGTCAGTCCTAGTCGAAGTCCGCTCGCGGTCGTAACCAATAACTGATTCGGTTGAACTTGCCATTGAAACAGTTATTGGTTAAAAAAACCCTCCTAAAAAAAACGTAATTGTTGGTCTGGCTCCCTAACCCTCCGACAAGCTCCCAAGCTCACGGCTAGACCGGCAAGCTGGGGAGTTCATGCCCGGGGCTTGTCTCTGTGGCCCCACGAGACACGGCACCGGCTATACAGGATATGCCCCAAGGTTTACGTTCCGCTAGCTCCCACGCTGGTGTGCCGTAAAACACGCTTCGGTTGCACGGACTCTCTGAATGCGAATCTTACGTTCGATTTTTCAACATTATTTACAAATTGTATCAATAATCTGAATACATAGTGTTTTGTCAAATACTCATGAATAATATTTAAAAAAAAACAGATTTAAATTTGGTTCAGTAATTTACTTTTATACGGCTGGAAGTAAAACTATCTCCGAAGATCACGTGATTTATCCGAACCACTTTTTTGGTTCGGATAAATCACGTGACCTTCGTTTTTTGAAAAATGCTCAAAAACGGCAAAATTTGATGGTTTCTTTTAGGAACCGTTCTTCTCCATTCCTGGAAGACCTTTGAAGTCATATGTTAGCCTATTTTGTAGCCCAAATAGCCCAACAAAGCCGGTGTGCCCCTTTAACTGTTCAATGCCATCGAAATAAACAAAGTTATTAATTAAATTTATTTTATCTTTCATGGGAGTCTTCAAATAATAATGTTAATATTAGTCACGTATAAATATTGTACCAAGGCGCCTGTTGATTGGGCCTTAAGCATTCCTAAAAACATCTCACCTCCTTTGGAGTATGCAGCCCCGCAACCAAGTTACACATCAACAATTTACCTTGCAGGTACCCATTTACTTCTAGATGGTAAGAAGCAATTATAGTTAAGTGTCTTGCCTAAGTGTCACGGCCGGGATTCAAACCCAGCCATTATAACTTGAGTTCGAAGCTCTAGCCCAGCACGATTTCAAATTACACAAATCATGCAGTGTGTAGCTGCTGCTAGTCAAAACGATAACGTACTGTTTGCACTTTTAAATCCTTTTAAATCTTCTTTAAGTTTTCTTTATTTCTTCTTCAGACGTCAATCGTAAAAATAAAAAATAAATTCCCCTTCTTTTTGAAAAAATATATTAAGGGTAGACTGGAGGGATTCGTAAACAAAGACATCATATCGGGGTGAAGTATTCACACAGCTGAACATGATGAACAAAGTTTATCAGACAGTCAAAATGTTTCCTGTTTGTTTGTGTCAAAATGAGGATGGACTAATCAAAGTAAGAACAAAAAATTATTTAATACCTAGTGATATGTACACTGTCATCTTTATGGTATTAGTGAGCTGTTGGTGTTAAGGGAGTAGACCACTCGGAGGTTGGTTTTATTTCCGTGCTGGTATAGCCTTTTCTATTTAGTTGCAGCGAGTTTCTTGTTATATTATAAGGTCACTCTTCATCAGCAAGAAGTTTCAAATTTCATCTCCCTGAAAATTAATCAAACCAATGACCTCACATTTGCGGTTAAAACGACTCTTTTTTGTTGATTAAGTACAATCTATGAGCAAATTCTAGTAGGAAAAAGGTTGTTGGCTGACCAAGGGTATACGGGGAGAGGTACCCAAATGAATTTGCATTAGTGATAAAAATAGTTTGGGTGCGAGGAAATCTCTGCAGATGGAAGCCATGTTAGCTCGTGGGTCTCGATTAACTGTAGTACGAGGTAAATAGTTTATTTCCTCATATTGCTTGTATTCGTGCCCCTATAGGTCAAGCTCTGTCTAGTGGAGTTTAAGGCTATCATGTACAAACTAAGAATAAACAACGATTTATGACGTTATAAAAGTGTGTTTTATTTTGATTTGTTCTTTGTGTACTTTGATTTGGCTGTAAACATTAATTGTACAGTCATTATGTCAATCTGGGATAGTCGGTACCAGCATAATTTGTCTAGAGTGTTGTTTTTAGAATATCCTACAGACGAGCCATCGCCTGTCATAAAATATCTCCATTTTATTATTTTGTTTCAAAACAAATCCTTTTATCCCTAAAATATGAGTCTAAATTTATTAAATTTCCGCCTTCTGTGATAAAATCCAGAACGCATAGGTCAACAACAGGCGAACTGACTAAACATTGTCGGTGTCACGAGGGTATTTGTTGCGTGCAAGAACGTCTAAGAATTAAGCCTAACAATTAAAATGTATTGCTTGATTCATCGTGACGTGAAGAGAGCGATGAAGCGTGACCATATGGCATTTGGATCAAAAGTGAAATTTAATGTTTGGTTTATGACAAGCTTCGTACGAGTCGGCTAATTAATCATCATTTTTTGTTCGTGTTTCAAAAACAATCCCTAAACCAAACCGAGGTCCGAAAGAAAGAAGAGCACAGGGCAAGACAACATTTATTTTTTCTGATGCAAAAAGTGCTTAGTACCTTTACTCGATTGCAAAAATTATCGTATGCTCAACAACCCTTTGCTGATGAAAAAGTACAAATTATGTCTCTTGATCTATGCTTTGACTGAATACTGGTAGGCCAGAGGAAGGATGAAACCTGACCAAGGGAAAGGGTAGGAATCTTGATGATTTTTTCAATTTTATAAAATAATGTGACTGGCATTGCAACGTATGGAAACGCAGAAGACAGAATGGACTGTTTGGAAAGGCAACGGTATTCTCATGTGTTTGAATCAACGTAACTGAACAAGTCCGGAAAGCATTTTATACATATGTACAACTTTTCATTTACTGACAGGCATTTTCTACAGATACAGGGTACCGCAATGGGTACAAAAATGGCACCCTCATATGCCAAATTTTTCATGTCTGACTTAGAGAACAAAACTTCTGTCCTCTGCCCCCAGCCGCCCACTAGTTTGGTGGAGATGTATTGATGACATTTTCTCTATCTGGTGTGGTAGTCAAGACAGCTTGGATGAATTTATTGACCATATAAACTCATTTCACCCAGCCATAAAGTTCACTACTGAATACTCTATAACAAGTGTTAACTTTCTAGATGTAACCATAACTAAATCCCCTAGCGGCGTTGTTACGGATGTACGGAGGGGCAGAACAACATTCACGAGGATTTCGAAAAGAGAGGAATAGAGAATGTTACAAAGACCATCCAAAGGTCGATGAGAGGTTGGGCATCATCCGACGCCAATTCATGGATGATTTTATTTCAATTTGTTCCAGATCATTGATGCCTTGGAAACGTGAGGCAAATTTAATCAGCAACATGGTTGAAATACAAATAATGTTGATTCCCACTTGGGTCACAAACCATCTGTTGGCACCGAACAACTTATCTTTTTTGTACCAATTTCAATTTATTAAAACGTGCCGTGTTGCCTGGCACTTAATACTGATGATAAGGTTGAATGCGTGAATGCGCTTCACTCTATTATTATTGGCTCTCCCGTGTTTTTATAGGTCCCATACCCCCAAACCCTCATAAATTTCAAAAAAATGTAATAAATTGAGGCATTGCATTACGGAAATCACTTTAGAGGAAGTAGAGGGCACACAAAGCCAATTAGTGTAGTTTACAGTGTAGTTTACATGGCATTCATACTGTCAGGTAATCACCGTGAAATTACTGGAGTACTTTTAGTTTTTGAAACTTTGTGTGGTGATAATGCAACCTAGCTGGGAATAATCCCTATATTGAGTTGTTACTAAAAGTCTGATAACTTGATTTGCGTTTAGAGAATCAAACAAAATGGTGGAAGATTTTAAAGGTTTAGTGGAACCCCACTAGAGGTCAAAGAAAATTTGCATGAGAATCCAAGTTTCTCGAGTGCGTGACTGGTGTATCTGAGTAGGGGTCAGCCAATGAAACCCAATTTGTACGTAGATGAATATAAGTGACGGTGTCGCTATGTGCAATTAGCAAAGACCCGTTTGATTTGGGGTTATACTGGCATTAACTTGAAAGTTTTGCTGTTTTATGACGCGGTGTATCGTGAGTGATACTACTGCAAATCCCATAGGGAAAGATCCTCACTTCTTGTGAGTGATTCCCATCTAGGTTCTGGAATACTATTCTATACAGAACTTGTAACTATATGCAAAGTATCAAATCCTACAGTTGTATTAATAGAACGCATTATATTCTAATGTTTCCAGAAATGTGTATATATTCATTTCATGTGCATATATTAATTTCATGCTCTCCAATATTAACAACTGCCCCTAATAAATTGTCTCGTGCTTAAGCAGCTCTAGGAATAATTGTAATATTTGAACTATTGCATTGGGGATAAAGAATACAATTTTGTTTGTACCCTTACACCGATGTGTATTAAGCACCGTGTACTCAGTACTTTCTCGAGTTCCGTAAAGAAATAATCCACAGGATTTCGAAATGCGCCGAGACAGGGAGACAGATAGTCTGATTTATTATTATTATTTTTTATTTATGTTTTATTGTCACATGTAAAATATAATTATACAGTGAAATGCATTTTGGTTTTGCGTGTCTAAAAACATGTTTATACTAAAATACACACTAAAGAATTACCATAATATACAAAAATACATCGAAATCTATAAACATGTATGCCTTTTAATAAAATGAGCCATTGTGTCCGTGATGGCTAATGCACACAGGGCACACGATGATGACCTTAAATTTAACTAGAAAAACCTTTATTATAATGTAAAAAAATAAGCCTTTAATTATAATTGTCCTTCTTTTGGTGGTCGTGGCTCACATATACATCTACACCCATACAATTTTAAAAATCAATTAAACTAACACATTTCTAGTAAGGAAATTTGTTACTGTTATCCCACCTCGAAGACATTGTAGGTGACAGTTACTGTCGGAGAAGATCTCGATAAGTTTCCATCTGAAAGCTTGTTGCTTATTAACATCACTGTTGTATCAATACACCCAGTGAATCTTCCAACTGTGGAAGTATCGGGACAAAGATTGATCGAGCAGCATTTTCGACAGTTGCCTTGATGAATTTGCCAAAATAATTATTAACCAAGACTCGTATTACTATCCCAATAGCAGTACTTTACGCCTCTTCTGAGAGTGGGTAACAATAATACAAGAACATGTAGCCTACCGTAAAAAGCAAACAGAACTGGATTGTGCTTGTATTTTTATCAGTCAAGTGGTATGGATCACATTTATGTCAGCTTGATTTGAATAACAACAATGTTGATGCCACAAATATGTCCATGTTAGGGAATGTCATGATCATGCACACAGTTGTTGACGTAGTGATGGGGGTAAAGAAACCATACTCGAAGGTACGGTGTTCCAAATATACCACGTGCATAAGTTTAAGTTTCAATTTGCATCATATCTCATGAAATTTTAGTGGTTTTTCATTCGTTTATTTGTTATTATTCAGAGTCAATGTTCGAAGCTTCGTTATTTAGGCTTTATTAATGGTCTGTTTGATGCTACCTTATCTTATCTAGAATTTCATTTCCCCTTTTGAAAAACTTAATTAAGGACAATAAATGTTTTAAAAAAATAAAAAGAAAGACTGCTACAATTATTATTGACTTCGCGACTTATCTCGTGGTTATCTTATTTTTTTTAAATTAAGGGACCTATATAACTGAACTCTAGCTTCACAATAAGGCAGATATTAAAAGTTATGTTTAATGTTGGGGTCAACATATAAAAGACATCTGCGAAATTTCAATGAAATGAGGAAAGGTTCGTTGTTATCATAAATTTAAAGCTTGGAATTAAATACTGATATTGTTGTATAGGCCCTTTTTTGGTTTTGGTTTATTCATCAGGTTTATTTGGCGTACGATTGAACCACTAGCTTATTGTGGGTCGATTCAGTCTTTACTTGCTAAATAATCCAAACGTTTCAAATTTATTGGTCCTTTTTAAAACCAACAGCAACATGGAACCTCTGTTTTTTTCAAAGAAATTTCCTTCGACACTTAATTATAATTTGCCGAAATAGGAACTATTTACCAAGGCACGTAACGAATCCCAACAACATGACTGTACGTCAATTTTGAGAGCGAGTTGCAATAATACAAGAACGTTTACCGTAAAAACCAAACACAGCTAGATTGTGCTTGTATTAAGAGCCTGTTACAGTGTGATTTGGTAGCCGTAGAGTGCCAATAAAATGATATAGCACTATGACCCCCTTTCCCCCACCAAACTGCAAAGTATGCAGGCCAAAAGGAAGTTTTCTTGAATTTTTTGTGAATGCCGTACCTGTACCCGATAGCTTTTTCTCTCACTATGAGCTTTCAAGATATTTTATATCCTGTACTTACACCTTTTCTTAAATAACAAACTGCAGAGAATGTAGGCCACCTAAGGGCAACTTTGTTCAACTTTAAGCAAATGTCTTTTCCATATGATTATTATTATTCAGTTTGCATTCACCTTTGAAAACATCAAGGATTTTCGGTTTTACTTGCGCTGTGGTCACGCGGGACAACCGACGAATTTTCTTCCGAAGTCGTTAAAGTTGATGTCATCATTCATGTCCTTGACTTTCCTTCGGTTGCGAAAGATTTCATCAAGGGCCACTTGTATTTGTCCGAATGTTTGACATGACTCTGCTTAAATTGTTTTGCTAGCGTCTGTGATCCCCTCTAACACATCTAATGTTATGAAGATCACAAGAAACCTCTAGAGGTCTGTGTTTCCGTTTGATAAAGGTAACAAATAATAATAAAAACATATAACAAAACAAACAAATACCAAAAACATTACGTATAACCAAACAAGCATGTTGCAAGAAGACATTTTAATGTAGCATGTTTCGTTAGGAAGATATAAGTAAAGTGGTCAATCTTAAAAGAAATTGGGTTGAACAACGAAAAATTTACTGGAGCGGGACTTGAACCAACGACCTCCGGATTGACGTACCAGCGCTCTACCAACTGAGCTATCCAGCTCCATGTACATGATAAGAGCGGGATTTTTGTCAAATGGAGATACAGACCACTAAAAATGCCGAAAAGTCAATTTGAAGGCGCGGGGCTTAATATTTTAGGGGGTCATATCTCAAAAATTATGAGGAGTAGGATTCAAAAATTTTGCGCGTGTTCATGGCACCCATAGAGGATTGTTAAAAAAAAAGCATAATCTGAGACGGAGCCTGCCAACCCATCAGGTGAGTTGGCACGGAATGACCCCAACATCTTTGTTCGGGGTGCCAGTCAGAAGCCATTCAACCGTTAGCTGCTGTGTAGCCAGGGATCACAGTACACCCAAGTTTAGGATACAACCTGGGAAGCGGCAGCCACAGGATCACCTTAAGGGGATGCGACTTTTTAATATTAAATATCAAGTAATAAACCATAAGGGCAGTGACTGGGTAAATGTTTAAATACTTTGGGTTTGAACAAAGAAAAATTGAATGGAGCGGGACTTGAACCAACGACCCCCGGATTAACGTACCGGCGCTCTACCAACTGAGCTATCCAGCCCTATGTTGGCGGTCAACATCTTTGCTCGGGGTGCCAGTCAGAAGCCAGATTTAAAAATGTATGACAAAGCACATGACGTTATCATGACGTCATGTCGATTTCACCTTTAACATGTCCCTGTCTACGCCAGATATACTGAACATTCAGCTCCATCGGGTTAGTACTTCCATAAAAGTACAAAAACAAAAAGTGTACCTCTTGACGTAGAGTGGCGTAACTGGTCATTTTTCCCGGGGAATGGGGATGGTGGAAGGTAGGGACAAAGACAGTTGTGGTAATTTAATGTATCGAACCATTTGTTTGTGCGTTTTCTTCAATCTCATTTGGGGCAAGGGAGGCAGGGTTTCAGAGCTAGGGGAGTGGGGGGGGGGGGGGCTCCGCCCCTGACCTGTCCCTATCCCTGTCCGGCCCCCTCTGGTTACGCCACTGTCAACGCTAAGTTTGATTAGAATCTTAGGTTATTTGGTGGCCAAAGTGCCGTCCAGAAAATGTATGCAAAAAGTCCATGAGATTAGAAATAAGAAGAGAGCTAGAACTTGTCTGCTACTGAACAGAGTAAGTTTTTACGTTTTTACAAGTAATTATGTAATTGTATTGTTACAAGTTAAGAACTAGATAACCACTTGCCTTTGATTGTTCAAACAAGGGAGTTTGGGTTAGTTGACACTATCTTTGGAACCGTCAGTTCCTAACACCAGAGAGTGCGACCAGCGGGTATGACGCGTTGACTTGTTAACATCTTCGCCGAGATAGCACTCAATTAGTCGATGGCGGATTGGTGCTGCTGTTAATTGCTTTTCGGGCTGAGAATCGTGCGAGCCCGTCGATTATTCAAGGTATACTTGTCGTGGTATACCATGGAACAAAAAATTAAAGGGGAAAAGGAGAAACAAAATTAATCAGTGAGTCCATCAGAGGGTACTGTTAAGAATTCGAATTTATAAGTTGTTTATGCAACCTTGCGTATTCCCATTTGGTGGCCCATTATCCCTGACCGCATTTGCCGGAGGGACATTGGAATTTCCGCGATTGATCGGTTGTTTAAAAGGACGGACCATGCTGGCGACCCGGCAGATTCTAAGCTTTGGTTTCTAGAGACTAACGGGCGATGACTGGGACTGCTGGACCAGCAGCCGCGTGAGGTGTGGCCCCGGAAACTTCGAAGATCTCATGTAAGCTGCACTGAGTCCTCGCCGGTACCTACCGCCGTCTGCAGGGATGACACCCCCCGTTCTTGATGGTCCATCTTCTCCCTCCCTCGCTTGGTCACACGGTCTACAGACATTGATGTCGCGCTGCAGAGCAACTCACCATCGCCCACAACTGGACCAGCCAAGGGACTACCGAAACCCCAGCCTAGAGTCTCAATGGAGGTATACCTCTCCCCTATCACGCGTTCCGTAATATCACCACGCTATTTTCATTGTATTTAATTATATTCTCAATGTATTTGATTAATTCGACTTCCCCTTATGCTTGTATATTTTGAAGTGCTGAGTGTGTATTTCATTAAGTGTCTTAAGGCCTGCGCTATACGTCGCACTTTTGCCGTGTCGAACTCAAATGATTTTCGCACGGCAAAAGTGCGGCAATTAAAACGAATCGGTGAAAAACGTCGAATTTAATAAAATAGTTTGCCGCACTTTAAGTGTTTCAAAATGGTGACGCGGGAGAAATTTCTAAAGAGTCATGTTTCATGATGGCAATTCGAGCTGTGACACTCAAATAGTAATGACAACAATATCATAATAATAGTGTTCCCCAACTTAAATGTTGTCCTTATTATTACCATCGTTGGTGAGTGGCGTTCATCGTCTGTTTTCAAGAGTGTCAAACAAAATCGATTAGCTTATTTCTGAAATCTACAAATTAGGTTTGTTCCAGTCAGAAGTTGTTTTTCATCCCATCCCGGAATACTCCCAGCTACGGTACTAACAAGGAGAATGTTCACATTATTAGAAAATACACAAACAACATTGTCAAAAGCTTTGCGCATGCGTATTCGCAAAGAGCATCGCCCGACTGAGAATTCAATTCGATTCGACGCGTCAAGAGCGCGACGTTTGTCACCACATCGTGCAACTACCGCTCTGCCGTGCTACACGGCAGTGTCGAACTTAAATCAAAAGTTTGCGCTAAACGTCGCTCTTTTGTCGAACTTAACTCATAATTTTCCAATTGTTTGAGTGCGACGTTTAGCGCAGGCCTTATATTTTGTTGTTCTAAACCTGGACTCCTGTTTACATTTATTCAAGTGCTGTATTTCCCTTTACTTTCTGTTAAGTTGTTCCGTTAGATTTGTGGCTTCGTAACAGTACACATTTGAATCTGAAACTTTTTCTGTATATTGCCAATCAATTATAAATAAGTGTTATTTTATGAACGAGCATTAAGACAAAGATTATCAGAAAAATAAAGCCCAGTTGGACTGTTATTGAGCAGTCACCAGTTATGAAAAAAAATCATTGACCAAGGAATGCTGCCATACTTGTCAATGACGAAAATTGACCAAGAGTACATTTCACTGAAGGTTTTACAAAACATTTTCAAGAAGTCCCTAATTTTTATTCATAGAGTAAAACCTTGTAGTAGCGATGGTTGTTACAACAAATTCATTAATTTGCACTTTTCTTTATATTGCCTTGAAATTGATTTATTATATCTTTTAAATTAATTTAAAAAAGTGATTTAAATCACAACGACTTAACTCAATCCACTTATCGGCGGAATATGTGTATCTTTTCTCTAGTAGTTTTCGAAACTTTGCTTGGTGAAGATACAGTCAAATGATGATTGCTGTAACGCCATGTAAGCTCTAACATGAGTAGGATTTAAAACTTTTCATAGCAAAGGTTTGCGATGACACAACGTAATTACATATCGCTTTTATGATCTGACTTTGATACAGAGTTGTAACAATTATTAATAACTTGAAGCATTTTAGAAAATCGTTAAAGTTAACTGACATTAAAAGTTGCGATATTTATAGTAATAGTGTTGATTTGTCTTTATACTGATTAAGTGTTTTGTTTTCCTATTTGGTATCAACAAGTAATTTCATATAAAAATTTAAGATCGTGAGGGGAGCAAATATTTTGTTTCATGTTAAGGTCTTACAAACAATGCTAATCTATAACCGGAAATCAAGTCGATATGATGCGCGTTATTTTGCGCATTATTTAGTCAGTGCATGCTTCCATGCGTTTTCCGTTTTGCAATTTCTCTACAATTTTTTTCTTCATATAAGCGTGTTATGCATGGCTGGGTATTGTCTTGGTTATTTTCAGCTGATTTGTTTGTGTAATTATTTTTAAGTTTTATCATTGGATTAAGAGCGCCGGGATCAAGTTCTGGTTTTTTTATCAGATGAGTGTGGGTTTGGGATACTTGTGTCCTTCAGCAAGACTACTTTTCCTTAATAGTAATTAACCCCCTGTGTTTCTGGTCAACATAGCAAACACCCATGTTAGCAGGTTTCCTACAGGCTTGCAAGCTACAGTCATTTAGTTCACTTAAGATGCACCCTATTACCAGAAATAGATCGTCGAGTCGGTGCCAAAACGTCCAATTTCAATTTTGCAAAAACGTCGTATCTCGCACGAAATGCTTTGCGCATCTCCGCGCGTACTTGTTTCGTGTGATGTGTGTCTGTGGTTGTTTAGGCAAGCTACGACGTTATGACCAAACTCTCACGTAAAGTAAGGGCCCCCTTGAGACCAGTATTATTTACAGCTTGCCTTATATGTTTTCGCACATGAAATCATCCATCGAGAGAAAATGATTCTCAACTCTCACCTTTGCCAATCCAGGTTACGACCTCAACTGGGATGTGAGATTAGAGGGCGGACCAAGTATGAACGAGGGGAGGCTAGAGATTCGCCCACCGGGAAAGGAGTGGGGCACCGTGTGCCAGGAACCCGGCAACGAGGACTCCCCTGCTTATACACTCTGCAATCTCCCCAAGTACCTGGACCCGTGCTACCGACTGGGGTATGTGGGAACTTATTCCGTCGGCCCGACAGGAGATCGATTTGGGAAGGTGAATGGGCCCATTTGGTCTGACGGGGCACAATGTTATTTTAACACGAGCAGTAATACTCACATGAGGGGTTATATACAATGTTGGATGAGTGATTGGACATTTCAGCGGAGGAGCTGTGATCATAGCTCCGACAAGGCTTGGTTGTGCATTACAGGTGAGGCCTACGGAAAAGTTACCAATTTGCCTTGATAAGTCTCGCAGAATTGAAAATGTATTATTTTTTGTACAGATGTAAAGCTAAAGTCTGCACTATAAAAACATCCGGGTAGGAAATGACCTGCATCTGGGTTCTATGTGGCCTGATCCATTATTGGGTCAGAATGAACCAAAACTTGTGTCAAGATGACACATAAAAGGGTCAAAAATTACACAGAGTCCGAGTTAAAATAACATTTAAAACTACTTTCCTGGTTAGCTTGACCCAGAA
Source organism: Pisaster brevispinus (assembly GCA_023634235.1). NCBI lineage: Eukaryota > Metazoa > Echinodermata > Asteroidea > Forcipulatida > Asteriidae > Pisaster > Pisaster brevispinus. Next base: position 20,862,710 of record JAMKCF010000009.1, on the reverse strand, counting down.
ATGGGTCAGACTCTAAGCGAGTCGGAATCCGGGTCAATTTTGATCCAAGAGTAGTTGAAGTGTGTATAGTTTGCTACTAATCCCTTGCACTGACGTCACACACGGCTACTGTCTGCCCATGGTCTGCCATTTTTGAAGTCAAATTTCAAACTAAAAGAAGTGCTGCGCGTCAAAAAAAGAAGAAGCTAACTACACGTGCGTCGAATAAAATGCGCACATCAGGATCCAATTTTCGAAAAGCTGTTTAACACAAGATGGTGTTTACGGCTATTGTAGCAGGGAACCAGTCATGTTTTTTGTTAGTAACCTGTTTCTGCTAGGCAAAATGTTTCTGTGCTGAGCGGTCATCTTCCTCCCAAAACTACGGTGGTGATGCAGTCAGGTAAATTGGGTCAGTATGGCAGAACTTTCAAAAGATATTTAGTTCTTCTATAAAAGTAAAAGAAGTAAAGCGACCTAGAATGTAGTGTATTATTAATTTATGTCTGGTATTTGTTTTATTTTATTTTTTCCCCACAATTGCAGAAACCGTTCGACTATCAGGAGGCTGTACTGCTCGCGAGGGATGGGTGGAGGTGAGCCTTGGTGCCGCTGGATGGGCAAGACTAAAGCATCCTTGCTCCGGACATATCTCAAGAGCCGGTGCTGATTTGGTTTGTCAACATCTGGGATATCCTATGGCATTAGGGACCGGAAACCCGTGTAAGATCAACGAGCCAGATGACGAGCTCCCTGACGTGAAGACTAAAGATTGTTCCTCTAGTGACAATACGCTTCTGGAGTATCTCCGAAATACTGTGTTACGTTGCGAGGGTCAGGTCAATGAGTACGGTTTTGAAATGGACTGGAACAGTTCCGATGACAGTTCCGGTGACAGTTCCGGTGACAGTTCCGGTGACAGTTCCGGTGACAGTGACTGGGATTTGGCCTGTGCTTATGGTAGGCCTAAACATGATAAAAGAGCCGAAATTGAGTGTTGATATATAGTTACAGAACGATTCAAGCTTTAGAAACACACATGCTTGCTTTTCTTGCTAGTCTGAGTACATCCTTAAAGTACTAATTAAGCACTCGCGAAAATTCGGATGATTCATAATAATAAAGAGCGCCACCAAGAGCTTACCTCGGAAAAGTCCCCCTTTTTCACAGAGTGAATCGTTAAAAACAAATTTAGATCCCCCATAATTTGAAATGTTATACCCAGGTATTAAGTCTAACAACTTTTGTTGAACATGAAAGATGGGGGTTTACCTTTAAATAAAAATAATAAGCAATCGACATTATTTGTAATTCCTTGGTATCCTTTGAAAGATTCCAAAAATATTAAGCTTGAAAGTTTGATCGGTTTTCTGCCGTTCATTAATCATTTTATGAAGGTTAAATTCTAAACCAAAATTTAACAATGTTTTAGTGTCAGGAGCCACCTATACTTGCTCCCTTTTGTTATTGTCAAAATATATTGACATTTTTGTCAGTTCCATGCGGAATTTAACTTTCCTATAATGACATATTTGTGTAGCTGGAAGAAGGGCCCGAGCCTTACGCCCTTCTGCAGGACACATGATGAGTTGTCATGATTAAAAGACTTGAAAGCACTGAATATTTTCGATACTTCTTAACACAACTTTGGATTCGCTTGTATTTTATTTACAGATGATGATGTCATTGCTACCAACGTGAACTTGACTGATTTGTTTGACATTCGTCTTATCAACGGATCTTCGCATTTAAATGGCATTCTGGAATTGAGACACAATGAGTCGAGCTGGGCACCAGCCTGCTTTTATGATAAAAAGAGCGGGGAAGTTGGGGAAATCCCTATAAACATCTGCAATGATCTTGGTCAAAAATGCGTTTATAACTGGAAATTTATTGAACCAAAGGAAAGCCAGGGTCTTGAGTATGTTTTCCGCGAAGGTACTCGTGGAAACGTGTCATGGCTTTGGGTGGAAAATCGCTGTCTCAGGCATGGTGGATTTAACCTTTATATCGAGTGCAACATAGGTAAGAAGCAATACTAATTATCATGGTTTTTTATCGATGGCAATTCTACAAGTGAATGATGATTTCACATTTTCCCGCCGAAATCAAGACGTTTAACAGAAAACAGTGTTTCACAAAGTTTTCGCAAAATGTAGCTTGGAACCAGTGGGTTCGAATCCCACCCGAGTGATTGCCTGTGGATTTTTTTCACAGAGCTCAGAAAAGCACTGAGCATACAGTGGTTAGTAAACATCGGTGTAAGGGAAAAACCAAATCAAACATATTTTGTTATCGCATTTCTATAGATAAAGTGAATGATGATTTAACATTTTCCCGCTAATCTCAAGACGTGGTCTCATTAGACTGAGACTGACAGCTGAACCAGCATTCAAGAGACCAGACTGCCCTCCAGAGGAGCTCCATATACAGTGTGATCAGTTCTACAAAAATCATAAAACTTCTTTAGAAACAATGTAATTTTATCTACTGGTTTACGTTGGCTGGGTAAAATATTGTCATTTTCTTGGGCAGTTTCTTTACGTAGCTTTGCAAGCTCACAGTTTTGCTTGGGATTCTCGTTGGGCAAGATAACAATTGTTTTCGCATAATTTTCAAACACCCAAGCATTTATGAGACACGCTGGGTAAAACGTGATTGGCAGCAGTTATTATATGGAGATGCAAATGATTATTTTTAATTGGCAGGAATTCAATTGTCTATTTTTTTGCAGATGTAACACTGAATAATGTAACAGTTCACATCTTACCGGACCAGACTTGCCGTGGTCGGTGTGGCGACCTACCAACTCACGACCGATGCAGCTGTGATTCCATGTGCCACATTTTCGAGGATTGCTGCTTCGACATTGACATCTGCATACTCCCAACAGCACCCAAATTCGAATCTCACCCGTTTCCGAACTTGGTTGGCTTATTGCACAGCTCGGAATACTACGAGTGCTTATCGGCAGGTTCTAGATTCAGTAACTATGAGTTGGTGAGTATCTGTCCGGATATCTGGTCCAATGCCACGGTGAGGTACCAATGCGAAGCTCCACAATATTCACAGCCAGTACTGTATTTACCGCTGCGTATAACCTTCAAGAACGTCATGTGTGCCTACTGTCATGGGGTCGAACAGCTCCCAAAGATATCCCCCAAACAAGACGAGGATAGCAACGCTACCGTTACTATTCAGCTATATGATGAATTCATGTTAATTCCTTTGGGGAGTCAAGGTTCTAGCATGACTCGGCCGTGTGCCAACCTCATAAGTACGTGTTTCAACGAAACGCATGACCTTCAACAAGCCTGTCAAGGCTACCAAGCACATTATTTAAGTTATAAAAATCCACACTGTGCTCTGTGCAATGGCGTCGACTTGGACAGCGTTATTGTATGCAAACCAGTTACCAAAAGAGTATCAATAATGCATAATATACTTTCAGCCTTGCAAGAAGCGACAAAACCGTCTTTCGAATTTAATTTTTTCGTTATTAGCAGATATCTGATCGCCGGAGTGCCTGATGAAAATGCACGTGATTACCACGTCATAAGCCTAGATGTTGAGATAAACTGTTGGCGATGGCAAACCGTTTTAGAAGTTACCACGTTGAATTCGACCAATGAGAGAGAGGATGATCTTTCTGGTTCGGACTCTATGAAGTGTCTTGTCTACGCCGTCGCTTATTCAAACTTAGACATATCTCTGCACTTTTCGTCTTCTCTGCGGTCGTTGCTGGATTCAGAATCTCAAGTTGGGAGTTCAGGGGTCACGGCTTCCATCATAAGCCGGACGCTTTCAGAGATAGACGACTTTGCTGGGACGCTAGATAAGGTTTTACGCGTTGACGGTGACCTCACGCAAACCGACTGGGGATTTCGATGCAGCCTCAAAAAGGCATCACTGAGCGATGAATGTTCGATACAACCAGCCATGGCTAACAACACTAGCAACATCAACAACGAATGCATTGATACCGAAGAAGGAGCCTCGGTATCAATGAATATTAGTGGAGAGCTATTTGTCTACGTAATTGATGACGGCACTCTCATATCCCCTGTTAACATTACCACGCTTATAGCATACGATGTTCACACAGACAATGTTGGGAAAACAAAGTTCATGCGTTTTTGTGGAGAGCGAAATAACACCATAATTTGCAAAACCTTAACTGATTTTAACAATATGTACCGGCACTCAACATATATCGAGAGCCCAGACTCAAACGCCACATTGCCCAATGGGGAGACGATAGTTTGCTTTACCAAGGTCCAGTTGGATCCTTTCTCCAGAGCCGAGCAGATAGTGAACCTCGTTTGTCTCAGTCTCTCCTTAGCCGGGCTCACAGCAACCTTGATCACCTATTCTGTCTTCTCTACTCTGAGAAACGTTCAAGGCTTAGCTGTCATGAGCTTGTCCTTGGCCATCTTGATTGCCCAACTTTCGTCAATCGTTTCCCAAGTTGTGGTAAATTTTTCAGATCGAGGTCTTTGCAGTGCTTTTGCTGTCATCACACATTATTTCTGGTTGTCGGCGTTTGCGTGGATGGCGGCCATATCGTGGGATTTCATGCGCACTTTCTCCGGTATTTCGTCAGCTAGGACCAATTCCAGCCTTCGGAAGTTCCATCGCCTGTGTTTGGTTGCCTGGTGCTCACCGCTGCTGGTGATCATTCCTCATCTTATCTTGCATTTCTGTGAATGCACGGGGCTTAATTTCAGCTACGGCAGCGAGGTTTCCTGCTGGATTGCAAGTAAAAAGGCGATCTTCATCATGTTCTGTGTACCAGTCATACTCTGTGTTTGCTTCAATGTAGCTTGTTTTGGCTGGACCGTCAGGTGTATCCGATCGTCAAAAAAGGCCTCTGCCATGGTAAAGAAAAAGTCTTCAAGCATCAAAGAAGCTTGGCTTGAGCTTGCGATTTATGTCAAGGTACGTAGAGACCAATCCGTACGCGCAGGTGCTGCACGGTGCGCTGCCGCTGCTGGGGTGCTGGCATCGCAAGGTTTTGTACACAAAGACGTGAAAACATCAATGTCTTCCTTTTCTAATTTAAATTCAACAGTTACAATTTCCTTGACAGGACAACACCCATAATCATATTGAACATGCTTATTAACTATTTAAAATTATAAAAAGTGGATACTGAAATTCTGACAAAAAAGCTTGCCGATGTATTGCATTAAAACCAACGGTGCAGTTTCCATGTTTATCACACTTCAGCTCATCCATTGTCGGCACCTTTTTCAAGGTTTTAGTTTATGTTTTTAATTTTTTTAATTTTATGGTCAGTGTTCTGCATCGTATTTATGTTTTGCTGTCCTGTCAGGAAAATTGTGTAAATAGTTGAGCAAGACATCTAATTCGCCTTAAAAGTAAATTAGACAACATTTGTCCTTGTCTCTGGATATACGCGGACAGCACCAAAGCTCATAATGCCGGCACGGCGTGCAGCACTTGCATGTATACGGATTGGAGTATAAATAATGTGCCATTCCATTTCGTTGTAAGATATTATTTACAGAAAGTTGGAGTTTAAACATATTCTTCTGATGAAAACCGAACGAACCCTCGCGACAAGTGTCTTGCCAAGTGCATTGCTTGCCTGGATACAATTCACGTGAAGAGACGAAGGGTTTAGATAGGTGAAGAAAAGATGGGTTTAGATAGGAGAGGAGAGGATGGGTTTAGACAGGGGAGGTGAGGATGGGTTTAGATAGGGGAAGAGACGAAGGGTTTAGATAGGGGAAGAGTGGGTGGATTTAGATAGGGGAAGAGCAGAGGCGACTATTATTAATAAAACCTTAAATAGTGTCTCAATCAGATGTTTATTTCTGTTACGATTGTATTGCAACATCTTGTGGTGAACAGCAAAAATTGACTGCTTGAACTTAGAAATCGAAACGAATATTCTGGATTGATTTAATAGTTGTGCTTTCGATGGAAAAAGCTTCATCATATTCTACTTTTACTTTCATTACAGATTTCGAGCTTGATGGGGTTTTCCTGGATTATTGGTTTCGTCGCCCTGGCTACCAATTTCATCGTCTTCTGGTACCTTTTTGCAATCTTCAGTTCTCTCCAGGGTGTCTTCATCTTCTGTTCGTTCGCATTCACTGGCCGAGTGAGGGTGCTGTGGCTTGCGAAGCTTCGCAATCGCTCTCATAAAGAGTTGCCTTCCTCTACAAGGTCGACTCAGAGGTCCTCTATTGACAACAAAGTAAAGACTTCAGAAACAAAAATTTAATATGTACAACTATTTGTGACCAAATTGAGACGCCAAAGCCGAAGCCGACGCCGTGGTTTCTAGGCGTCTGTATTTTGTTTATAGGAGAATACAGCTACTGTCATAGAGGTAAACAGAAAGTTCCTGTACTAGTATTAGCCACAGAATGTTTTATGATTGTGTTTGAGTTAGAGCTGTCATAATTTGGTGTTTGTGGCCAAATTTAAAGTAAATCTTGAGGTGGCTAATGGGAAAAGTCTAACGAAATTGAATGTTTTTGTTTACATACAGCCAGAAATGACTTGCCATTGTTTATGTAAATAGCCCCCTCAAGTGATTACTATGATCACTTAGATACGCTTCATACACATTAGCCTGGACATCTGACGTCACATTTCGAGGCTCGTGAATAACGCTAGATACCTTTGACCTCTCATCCATTTCACATGAAAATCCGCAGTCAATTGACATACATGTACAATGTGACATACAACATTACATGCATGAACGAACATTATGCACACGCAGCATCCAGCATGCAGACGATCAAAAGTGCAAAAATCACCTTGGACCAATCATAACACAGATATGGAAAGCTTACGTCACTACACGTTTATCCAATGAAATCATTGGCACTGTAAGACCAGTGCTTGTCTTTATCCTATCCTTGCGGATAAAGACAGGGGATCGGTCTACATATACATTCGAACAGAAACTTCGCATTAACTTTCTCCTTCGGCTCTCCGTTTATATAAAGTTATCATAGAATGCAAAGAGGTATGCTATTTTCACTTTATACTTATATACATTGTAACTTTGTTTTCTGCTTGCATAATTAAAGTAGTATTTGGATAGTTCGATAAACTTGATGTATCGTTATTACTAATTGAGGTTTTTCCGTGTTCAGATGTCATGTTATTTTATCGGTGCTGTATATGCATTTTATGTGCTTTGTTTGTTGATCCTGCTTACAGCTTTTTCCTCTTTTGTTTAGCGCAGACGTTGGGAAAATTCAAACCTGTAATATAGCCATAATAATGTTTTTTAACATTGCTTTTCTAACTGCGGATTATTACAAGTTTAATTTCCAGGTTTACACGTCTCGCAAGGCTAAACGGTCATAGTCAACATAAGGTTCAAGGTTGGTTTTGTTTGTTTGTTTTGTATGCTTTCGTCGCGGGAGCTTTGAATGTTATGTTTTGCGTCAATGTGTGCTGCGTGCAAGGCTTGCTGGTCAAATATAAAGCGAACTTTTGTTTGGCAAGGCGGGGTGGATGCTTGGCATTCCTTACCATCGGGCACTAGCCTGAGTATATATCCGGGTTTCATGCAGAGAGTATACCCAGATAATTGTAGTTCTATTGATACAATCTGGCGTAATTTAGCGAGATTTTCTGATCTTTGAGCTGCAAGTACCGTGCAGATCATATTGCTCTACAATTTAATTTGATGTGAGGAAAATAGGACAAATTAATATCCACCTGATTGTTTCATACAGCCAGGCTACATGCCCATATGCTGACTGTGTGGGTATAACATGTAATTTTGTAAAGTAACTTGTTAATGCATTTTGTGTCAATTATGTTTTGTTTTTTCTCAAGTCATTATATTGAAAAAGATGTAAAGCTGACGTCATTTGTAAATAAGTAAATTTGTGTGCAGTTAACGTAAAAACGAAAGATATCCATAAGATCATACCATGTGTTGCACATCACAGGGCAACGAAGTGTTTTCTTACTGGTAACGAGAAGAGTGACGAACGTATACAAAATTGGTTATCTTCCTTAATTTAAGTAGTTTATATAATATTTGATTTGAAGTCTGATTTTGGTAGTTAGATGGTCGACCCAGGTTAAAAGCCTTGAGACTATCTTCAACGACAAGGCAAAGTTAATGGGTGCTCCTATTGGCGCAAACCCGGGGAGATCCCAACAAAGACTCCAAATTACGAGGCGGCTACTGTGTTACGCACGGAACCACAGCCAGCTGACAAGGGATTCACCAGAGCGTGACATCTGTCTCAAAACCCACAGATGGGATCTAACTAAATAATAATTTACGCAAGCAAGAACTGCCGAACAATTCAGCAGTATTCACTGAACAATTGTTCGAGGATTGAACTCCCCACAGCTACGAACTAACTTAAAATTAGAAGATTTGAATCGTTTACGTCATTAGGGTTTTTAGTAATCTAAGACCATAGAATCCATGCATGGAGGTAATTCGCAATTATCAAAGTTGACTTTAATTTAAAGCAATACTATCCCTTTTGGCGAGCATTAGTCTCATTGTATATAAAGCGTCTTCACGCTCTTGAAAGGTGTTACTCAGCTGTAAAAACGTTTGTGAATCGTTGTACTTATTTAGCGTTTGGTGGAATTAAACGATCAGAACAAGAACTACGTTTTGAGCTAAATTTGTTTTGCCGTGTGGGGATCCAGTGGTTTTTTCATAAAACATCACTCTCCCTTTAATTGATCCCGGGTTTAGGCCGAAAAATATAGTGTTCAATTTGTTTTATATAATTTGGTAACTATAGGCCTACTGGTGGAAGACTTTGCAAGCAGAATATTAATATTTGTTTTTCAATATGACTCATCAACAGAGGGCGCACCTACTAAACTTATAACTAAGAGATGCGCGTACGGGAAGGCACCAATGGCCTGCATCTGTGCGCTTAGCATTCGTCGTTGTCTTGAAGTGACCATTCCAACAGTTACAAATACTACTGTGTGAAACAAAGCAGAGAGGTCTTTGAATTGGGCCAAGCCTCCATTCAAGACCCACTTCGTGTTTGCCCGTTGTACTTCGTCATTTCTATTACACAGAGGGTGCAATAGGTCTCGAAAACTAAAGGCAACCGTTCCCGATTTCACGCAATAGTACTGCAACGGCACAGTCCAAGTTTTTGTCAACCAAGGTTGGAAAACTATGGGAAGCCATCGATTCAAACATAAAACAGATAGCCACAGTTGTTACAATGTAAAACAAAATAAAAACTACAGAATAGTGTTGAATTAATTGGCAACAAAACAAACCAATCATGGGATGTATTTGTTTTTAATTGAGAGTTTGAAGACATTTTGAATTTGGTCACAACATCTACTAACATCTAGTCTTGGTCCAAGACGTCACTATCTCATACTCGTAACGTAACGTGATAACCCTACAGAGGGCGCGCTTTTCTTCTTGAATTCATTTCGGTTGACGACTGTCTGAAGCTGGAAAGCGAACCAAGGATAGTGACGCCCTCTGTTGTTTGAATTGATCCATTTCGGCGCGAACTACCAACGATGGATAGTGACTCATTCTGTAGTTGGAATTGATCCATACGAAGGTCTTGGAGCCAAGACTAACTAACATTCAGCCGTCCATGCCAAACAGCGCAGTTTGATTATCAACAACAAAAAGGTGTATCTCAAAGAAATTACAGTGCTCCCTCTGCCGATGAAAAAAAAAAGCTCTGGTCACGCTTATTATGACACCAGTGCCGAAGTAAAATCTTTGGATTCTGCCCTTTTCAAACCAAGGATTCCGGTTTATGGGGTCCCGCAGTTATTTGTAAGGTTTGAACAGATCGATATGGTCCTGCAAGTAGGTGGATGGAGTCTTTGTCACAACCGAATCTCAAAGCGAAGTTTCGAAAAGAGGCAGATTTCTGCGCAATGACAATTTTGTGGAATTATATTTTCAAGTTTAATGACTTTGAATATTGCAGAAATTCACTCAACAACCCCCCCCCCTCTCTCTTTTTTGTAGTATCAAACTGCCAATCCAAACTCTTAATCTCTGAATATCTTTTTACTTTTTATTAGATACTCGAGAAACAATTATTATTATTTTTTTCCCTTAATTTTAGTGGTGGGGTTAAATGTATTTTATCAATTTTATTATTTGTAAATTCGATTTTTATCGGCCCTCGAGCTCTTTTATCAAATATGGTTGCACTAAACCATTGAACAATTCAATGCAAATTTAGTGTTCAAGAAGTACAGTTTGTGATAAGTGGAAGTGTTCATAACACAGTAAATGATTTCAACTTCCTGACATTGCCAACAAAATTTTCAGCAGACTTTGAGGCTTCGTGGTCGATCGTTCCCGTTCGGTGATGTCCGGTCGTGCTGAGATGGTATTTGCTGATTACTGTTTTGACTGGTGCTGCATTGAAACGTGTACGTCTTCTGAGACGTAGGGAGGAAGTTTCTGTAGGCGAAGTTCAATATTAAACTTAAGGCCTTTTTTGTACTAGACTTAAAGGGCTAACTTTGCATTGTAATTGATGAAGTCGTATGCTACATCGAATGAAGTGTGTCGCCCAGTTGATGACTAGGTCCTCAGCCTTTGTAATTCATCAGCTATTTTTGGAAAGAAAGAAAGACTCCTTGCATATGACGTCACAAGCTCAAACAGCGCCCCCAGTGAGGTCAAAGAAAGACTCATTGGCTGAGAGCTGTGGGTAATTCATCAGCTATAATACACGATTGCAGCACTTGTTGTTTTACAGCGATGGCGGCCAATGCAAGGGAGTCTTAATAGAGTGGAAAAAAAAAGCTGTGTTGAGGAAGGCGAACGGGGGCTTGTCAGTAACTTAGTCTAATCCAGGTCAACTTGACTCTGACAAGAACCCTTTGGTGCCTGACCCTAAGGAGTCAAACTGAGTGTGAGACCATCCAAACGGTAATAACCTTTACACAGACATGAGTAGGATTTGAAGGGTTGCCGCGGTAGAAGTAAAAGCTTGGTGTAGGTTTATCGGGGATAACTGCATTGGGTGAATACAAAGTCGGGAGAAGGTTAGTTGAGATTGTGTTATAGTTAAGGGACATGTCCCCTTCGGATTGGGCGCTTTGGGCTATAAAGCGTTTGTCCGATGAAATTAATATGGTGGAAAGATGTTTTAAAAATAGAAAGTAATGATTCACACAGCTGGCCCTTGAAATTGTGTGGTTTTCCTTTTACTTCCTGAACTAACACGGTACGCTATAGAACACAATTTATGACTCCACAAAATGTCGGACCGTGCTTGTTCACGAAGTAAAACAAAAACCACACAATTTCGAATATAGGTTGTGTGATGATTACTGACTTCTTTTCAAACATCTTTCCAACCATATCCATTTGATAACAAACGTGTTTTATAGCCCAAAGCGCCCAATCCGAAAGCAACGTGTCTCTGTCAGTCAAGACGTTTGGAGCCCTGTGCTCCGCTTGTCATCAAAACATGCCTTACGGGTGCATTTGTCGGGACCTTTATCGGTTTCGAAGTGGGTGCATGACCTTTGACCCAAGGAGTAGCACTTCATGCCAGTCCTTATACTATACTGTACATCCCTCCCCCTTCCTCGCCACATGGCTTACTTCACTCCCCCCCCATACCCCCAATCTTACCTTCACGCAGATAAAATATCCGCTATCTTAGTCCATAACGCGATCATTATTTACGTGTGCAAGATGTTTCTTACAAGTTTACTGTTTGCTGTTGTTATTAACAAGTTCACGGCATTTGCAGGTCAGGTTTGGTCAACTAATGTACACATAGACCCAACACGGCAATTTTGTTTTCCTTTAAACTAATTCTGGAGTGCAAGTCAAATAAAATCCCGCAGGCACAACTGGCCTTGATGAGAACTATTCAAGCGTGCACAAACCACCCCTTTTGTCGCCATCGTGGTGTAGGCTTGGGAAACATTTTTTTTTCTTCTTCTAAAATTCACAACGACCGAAGGACCACTGCGTACCGACACAACAATCCCGGGTGCTGCAACCCAGAAATTCCGGTTTCCTGCAGACTGTCCACAGGCGAAATTTACCTTTAGTGCCGGTTTGGAGACTTCATAAACAGGTAAGGATTTGCAGACATAACAAGGGGCTTATCCCTGGTTGATAAATTCGCCACCCGCAGTGCGTGAACTTCTTGTGCCTGAACTTTAAAGCCGATGTGAAAAGCATTCCACGCATTATAATTTATATTGGAAATTAGGCTAGGTGATAACTAAATGCATGTAGAGTTCATTCTGAGTTTCGTCCAAACCTATCGGCTTTGGAAGGAGAGGTGCATAAAGACAGGTAAGCTCCTCTTTTTAACATTAATGTTCAGTATATCGATATTGCCCTTCGAATCGTTTTGCTTTTCACAAGAATGAATTTCTATTTACTTGAGTTATAATTTCTGTGCTTTGTCCTGAAATGGAGAAAATGACCATGTCGTTCTAGGACGCAGTTTTGCCAATGTTACGCTTTGGACGCAGTCTGTATTCCCTTTAGCCTTGTTAGGGCAGACGCGTACCTCTCAGTTGTTTTACTATAGTATGCCCTATCACTTAAAAAAAAATCATGAACTCAAAGAAAATAATCATACTCAGTTTTGGGGCATTGTTTCTAATAGTTTGATTACACTGGTAAGCAACCACTGGCGACAGTTTGTAATTTCTATTGATTCAACAAGATTATGCATCAAGTGGCAAAGTGGCAGGCTTTTTACCAATATGATGGGAACTTTACTACATTTACTCAAAGATAATAAACCTACGATAACTGTACAGCCTGTTTAGTTTAGACCAACGATTATGATAAAAAAAAGCACCAGAAACAGAGATTTTGCTGCACATTTTAAAATACCTATTTCTGCTAACATCGCTGATCCATTTCAGTATTCTGATTTAAGAGCTTCTTACCCTAGAGTCAAGGTCCGATTCCTCGCAGAAAATACACCATGAAGAAAGAAAACAACCTGTGGTAATTTATTTCGAGTTAAATGCAATTATTGGTTTGTGTCAGAGCATGGAAGCCTTCCTCCATGGTCAGAGCATATTCATCCAATCAATCTGTGAAATTTCATCAAGCTTGGTGGTCCCATATTAGTTAAAACAACGGAAAACTGCTTATATTTTGTCTAAATCTTAATTCGTGCTTATTCTATTCTCGGCAATCAAAATAGACTGAGCAAGTCTCGCGCGTTTCGAAATCGAGAAAACAACTCGAATAAGACCAAACGTTTCTACATGAAATCAAGTAGGCCCTATATTCTCTTTAAAATTCCATTTAATCACAATTTTTTGAAAAATACCAATAGCAATTTGTAATAAATACAATATCAGTTGTTATATTTATAATACAAACAATTTGTTAAAACTAACATTGAAACTAGATCTAGATCTACATGGAATGCCGCTATAGAAACCCTGTTATTATTAAACGAAATTAAAATTTTGAACTAGGATGCTCCTATGATAACATGAACGTCAGATGGGCAAAAGTCTGAATTGTTTACAAGTAAACTAAAATTGGTGGTTGAAGTACCTGTTTTATCAATTGTTGGCGAAAAGACTGATCGCAACTTTGTCCGGATGAATACGTTTAGGAATTCTTTAGGCGAGCTATTACTTCTTGCGATTATCATACTTCAGAAATCGTTTTTCATCAATTTTCAACACCTCAACGCAGCTGTTCATATTAAATATTCAGTAATAATAAACACAGTTAAATAGAGCGTGAACATCAAGGCAATAAAAACACCCTCCGGTAAAATATATAAATAACAACAATATTAAAGGTGTCCCAACTTTATTAGTTCTTGGAAGAGAAAACTCAAATCCACCTTCAAGTCTCATGAAACCATAATGTGCCAAATTTTCTGAAGAAAATCGCACTCCATCATAACCTTTGTATTTTGGTTTACATAAGCACATAACTTCATATAATTTTGACATAAAAAGGCTATTTCTTAAAAAGAAATCTCTCAAAATTACATGCAAGTTCATGTTCTTATGTAAATCGAAACAGCAGAATAGAACGATGGAGAGCATTTTTTTCCCAATGTTCTGGCATAATTTCAGACAAAACTATTTTAAATTATACAAATTTAAAGGAATTTTTTTCTTGAAAAGTCCCCTTTTCTTGAACCAAATACGAATTAACTGCAGCATTAACATTTGAATATATTTTATCTAATCCCACTCCTTAGATGTGCATACTTTATGTGACCCTTAATGTAAAAAAAAGAGTCTTTTCTACCCCCCCCCCCTACCCACCCCAATATCACAAAAGGGCCATGGGAGTTTAAATCATGGTCCCATTCCCATGGATGATGTGTTTTTGGTGATAAAAGCTCAAAGATGGCGACGACAGTATGAACTTGTAAGGTTCACCCAGTGACGAAGCAAAATTGTAAAGAGGGCAAATTGCTATTGTTCCCATTGAACGCTGAGTTTACATTTTGAAATGGCTTATTATTTTGACAAGTCACCTTTCCATACCGATCTGTGAGTTGTGAGTTGTTCGGGGGGGGGGGGGCTTTTCAACAACCTAATTCACTTTAGTTGCTGACCTGTTTGAGCGTCCAATTTAGCACTGTTTAAGTGTTTACTTACATTTTTGACAAATACACAAAATAAAGCCTTTTGTACGTAAACCAACGGCACACCCTTTTTAAGTGGTAGGCCCGATCACGAATTATTCTGTCCTCATAAAACCTACGGGTAAACAATAGGCGAGACTTTCGTTAGGCTGGTGCGCTTTTGTTCATATCCCTACATGCAACAACATGAGATATTTCAGAGTATACCAGACAGTTTCTCGTTCCATTGGTTTGGAATTATTGGACTGGTGGACGACTAAAGACATTTTGGCTGTGATACAAACATTTTGATGATTAATCTGTATACACCTGATCTAAATTTTAATTTGAATATTGAATAAATGCCAAAGATACTTTAAAAAAAACCATGAAATGTCACAAAAATCATTTCTAATAAGATGTATTCACTCATGAGGTCAGTGTAACATGTGACCATAAAAATCCTCAAGTGCCCCTCCCCCCCCCCCCCCGCCCCTAAAGGATTTTGCAGTCGGCTGGAACAAGTGCCCGTTTATCAATTCATTTTTTGCGTGTTAAGAGAGTTGGGTCGCTTCTGTAGAAGAGCAGTGCACTGTTATTTGTTATGGGACTAATATTTTATCAGGGAAACCAACACAAAGTCACAGTCATCCCTGGCAGCCCCAAAAGCCGACTGGAAAGCGGCTGTCCAGTAACGGACGCAGTTTTTGACAGCATTGTGATGATTTTATCGGGCATTGTGTTGCAAGCTACAAATTTAAACCAAAATTGTAATCATTTATATATAGGCTAAGTGACTTTTCAATAACATGCAACCGAACCCATAAGATTTGAGACATAACAAACTTTATTAACCTCCCGAAAAGAAAAAATTACCTCTCAAAATGTTGTAAGGAGGTGCAGTTTGGAACTATGATTTTTTAAGTTAAACAAAACAACAATACTAACGGGGATCTTGTTATAGAATTGGTACATAGTTGGTTTGTTGTGCGCGTTTCGTCTTCCTTTTTTTAAATGTATTTTTTTCACTTTCTTTTCGGAGGTTAGACCTGTGTTTTTCCCTCAACCCTGTTATTCTACATGAAACTAGTTAGAATGAAAATAACCTTTACAATATTATGTGAAAAGGCCCCCAAATGGTCACGGCAACCTTTTAATTTTTTATTTAATGTTATTTATTTATTCATCATTGCATAGTTTTGTATACTGCAAGCTTATGTTTCAAGGATTAATGTCTACAGGTGTATGTCATAATAATAGAGGTTTTCAAATGAAGTTTCTCGAATGATTATTTGGGTGTTTCTTTCTTGTTGTTGTTGTTGTTGTTGTTGTTGTTGTTTTGGGTTTTTTTTTTAAATAGTCTTTCACGCAATGAATGTTGTAAAGATATCGGCAGCATTTTGTGGGTCTCGCGACCAGACCTCGCAAGTGTCAGTTGTTGAGGATTTAGTTTCCTTTTCCTTTTCCAATATTTCACCTTCGTGTTTAATGTAGGTTTATATCACCAAGATTTTAATGCTTGACTGTACACGGACTGGAGCAGTCATAAAAAATAAGATAACAATATAAAAAACACAATTAGCCGCAGGCGCAGTTTAAGTAATTCAAGTTTCTACCCTTTGCGTGGACTTGCAATTGTGTGCAGTTACAAAGGCCAATAGCGCTATTGCCCAGTAATTGAATGCCATCTAAATACCAACAGTGAACAAAAAAAATGTAAAAGAAAAGCATATACATTCCAAAACGTAAAACGTAATGAATGGTTAAGATGCAATCCCTTTTAATAATACTAACGAACATTTATATTGAGCAATACCTATATGAATATACTCTACTGCTCATTACAAAGAACACTAACAGCACTGGAAGGAATTAATCGTAAACAAATGGATTGTTAACTTGGATTTAAATACATTACGTGAAGATGATTGTCTGATACAAGGAGAGAGATTATTCCATAGTTTAGGAGCAGCGTTCACAAATGCCCGATCACCTAGGGTGTTCTTGAAGGGTAAGTTAACAATGTGTGGTCTTACGAACTCCTAAGACGGTAAGATGTTTTTTAGAGAGTGATTTCATGGTTATGAGCAGCTCCCGAATGTACATTGGTGCTAAACCATGAATGGCTTTATAAGTAATTAAAAGAGCTTTAAATGCTAATCTTTGTCGAACTGGTAACCAGTGTAACTCGAGTAACAATAGACTACATCGAGAGTAT
The DNA here is from genome assembly GCA_023634235.1 of Pisaster brevispinus. Taxonomy (NCBI): domain Eukaryota; kingdom Metazoa; phylum Echinodermata; class Asteroidea; order Forcipulatida; family Asteriidae; genus Pisaster; species Pisaster brevispinus. The sequence continues at coordinate 20,845,946 of JAMKCF010000009.1, read as the reverse complement.
CTAGAGGAATTACAGATCAGTCTAGCACAGCATTCTGAACCCTTTGCAGTTTGTTAATCTGAGTGTCAGGCAAACCCCAAAATAAGCTGTTGCCATAATCTAGCCTGCTTGTCACAAAAGCATGATTTTTTTTCTGTACAGTCACGAGTTAAGTATTTACGGATATGCCGAATATTAAAAAGATATTATAAATTGATTTTGAAGTTACTTCAATTTTATTTGCTGAAGCGGAATGCCGATTGAGGTCCGCAGTTTTCTGTGTCACAAGTTGAGCCTTGGTGACATGATCGTTGACAGAAACCTCGTAGGAAACTTGTGACACCAAACAATGCAAATCATGGACAACCTTGATCCCAATAACTCAATGCAAGCACAATTCAAAGAGCACTTTTTTTTATCAGGGCGCCCATTTCAGGTATTTTTTTAGAAAGGAATTCAAAATGCCATAAAACTGACTTGCTAGAATTTATGAGACACAATTTTTCAACGATTTGTAAGGAAATATAGTCACAATCAATTTATGATGATTTGAACTTTGACTATGGTGCTCATATATGGGCCCATACCATCTTACCTATCGATGGTTACGTTTAATACTTCATGGATGTGATTATAAGATGTTCAATGACAATACACCTTACTTGGTGTGTAGTGTCGGAGCGGTTGCAAATCAGCGGACTCAGCTCTGTGTTTCCGGATTAGCAGAGTGTTGGTTCGAGTCCCGGTCGTGGCACAATGCAGGAGCCTGTCACGTGTAAATTGTTCATTGTCGATTACATATGAAATAGGCAGAAGCCCACCAATCAAACAACCTTTTAAAATTCCATAAATTTCTGTAATTTACGTTTTATTTCGAAATCATCAAATCAGTTTATGTTTCTGATCGTCAAAAAAAGTGTGCACATTCATTTGAGGCTTATTTCGATTGTTGCAATAAGAATAACCAACAGTGATTTGTGCGGTCTTCACATGCTATTTATTTGTATTTATTTATTTTTATTTATTTATTTAAACCATATTTAACGAGGGTGACCCATCCAGCACAGCTGATCATTTGGGGCCCTCACATAATATAAAAGATAACAATAAATAGGGATATATTAATAATAAAAAAAATGTACAAAAGGCCTATCATAAAATAGTGTGAAAGCAGTTCAAGCCTTACCTTCCTTCAGCAAACGCCGAAATGAAGAATAAGAGTTTGAACGAGTAGTTAAAGGAATACCATTTACTCCACTTTGATAATATTTCTGACGGGAGTAGTTTATCTTAAGGATTGAAGAGTTTTTTAGTTAATGAGGTTTCGGATTTAAATTGTTTATGGTTTCTTTCCTCGATGTTTTCCGATCCCCCCCCAAAAAAAAAAAAATAAATAAATAAATAAATAAATAGATAAATAAATAAACAAATAAACAAAATAAATAAATAAATAAGTAAGTACACTTGTGGAACAACAGTAAGGCCACGAACGACAATTCAGTCAACGCAAGTTTTGGCCAAAAAACTCGTAAACTAATTTTATCCTTTTCACCAGTCGTGTGTTTACATTGAATTACTTGGGTCATTAAACTTAATGGATGAGCAGTTAATCTGCCTGGGGGCAGTCAGCAGCCCTACTGGTTTGTGCACGATCCTTTTAGTCCACTGTTTGGAAAAGGAATTACAGGGAGATAACAGGTCTGAGTTGTCAAACGAAAAGGATGTTTTATTTGAGCCTCTTTCTTGCAGTAAGCGAATAGATTTGAATATTGTCTGGTACAATGACGTGCTGGATCACAAGTTACCACTTAAATGTGAATTCCTCAGACTATAGAGACAGTTGCTACATGATTCGGGGCTAGCTTTTGCGTAGTTACGTAAGAGACGGTGACTACCCAAACACATCTCTGAATGCAGAATGGTACCAGGGTTTGCTCCTCTGGAAGTTGCTATACAAAAACTTGCCCTGAACCATTTGACATAGCAACTGTCTCTATAGTCTGAGGAATTCAAATGTTAGCGGCAACTTGTGACCAAGCAAGTCATTGTACAAGACTTTCACAAATCTAACTAACAAATGGCCAGCTAAAGAGAGCATGACCCCTACAAATGACAGAAACCACGCCCCCTAATAAGAAATGCCTTTTTGGCGCCTCTACTGAAAAAGTCCTGACCGTGGTACAGCTATGACGCTTTTAGTTGCCAAACAAGGCTGAAGCAGTGACGTAACAAAAAGGGGCGCCCGGGGGCACGGGGCACGTGCCCCCTAATTGATGTCCGTGCCCCCGGTAGCCCCCCCCCCCCCACACACACACACACACATTTGAAATCTGAACTTTTTGGATAGGAAAATTCCAGAGTAAAATGTTTTATACGTCGCTTTAATGTAATGATTTTCATGAATCTTAAACTATTGTTCAATGTACACACTTGATTTTCCACTCAAGCCAGATACAGTTAGTAAATAGAGATGCTGAAAAGGGCTTGTTTCAGAAAAATGCCAACGGGGACTTAGCCTGAAGTGCCCCCCCCCCCCACAAAAAAAAATAACATAAAATAAAAAAATACAACTTAAAAATCGGTGCACTCCCTTATGCCTCCCCCTTAAATTGTACCCTAGTTACGGCGCTGGGCTGAAGAAAAAAAATGAAACCACTGTCCAAGGCCTTGTGTAACTACTGTCATACCAACCTCGTCCCCAAAGTTTACTTTATTTCCAACCATGTTTGTAAATAGTAAACCCTGGGATGGAAACTCCTCACTTGGACCCTGATTGGACAACAACATTACATTAGCACGTGTGTATGTTTCCAATACATACAAGCTACTAAATCTGGTACCGGACCACGAGACTATGGTGAAGATGTGAATTTCGATATGCAGCCAGACTATTCTAATTTGCATACGTATCCAAAGTTTTTGGATATGCAAATGTTCCAATACCAGGGTGAGAGAGCAGTCAACCTCGTACTGCTCGACACACCCTGGGGAAGAGGTTGCTGTCGTACCGAACCTGCCTGTGAATGATTAATGCTTATTTTAATAACAATAAGGTAAGTAAAATGGAATTCCAAGTAAGCCTCTTTTGTGAGTTGAATTTGAATACCGCGAGGGGAAGTAATTAATGCTCGAGTTGATATCCTCAGAATAACGAGACTGTTGCTCCATCAAATGTTTTCAAGGCTATCCTTTTTTTTCTCAGAGACTCCCAGATTAGCAAAACACTGCCCGTGCGTCACACTTTTGAGAGTGTTTGATGGAGGAGGTCTAAACGTCTCATGCGAATCAAGGCGACTTTGGCTACGGCTACAGCCGTCGGCTGCAGCCACAGCGTTGGATATGCCTTTGCTGCGGTCCAGCGAAGTCGGCCTATGAGAGGGCTCAATTGTTTCCAAGCAAAGCATTGTACCAGGCATTGAAATCTAACTCGCAAAGCGACTAGTTGCATGTCTAGCCCAAGATAGTCCGTCAGTACTCTCCACCAACAGTCATTTATAACCTAAATCAATTGTAGAAAACAACTCCGCCAACCATCTCACGGCTACCTGACCAATGGGCAGGACTCCAATCCGAGTCTCTGTTTTACTTCGAATACCGAAGCACCCGGTACTTCCGCAAATCTTGACTGACTTTTCAAAGCGAGCGTCCATGGCTTTGTGTAACCAGACACCCGTACTGCATGATACATAAATACAGCAAAGAGTTCGCTTGCAATGGTCCAGGCAAATTACTTGAAATGAAATACCCCCCATTATCCCATTGTGGTTAGAGCCAGTGTACACAAAACTGTAATCTTCTTCTCCAATTTTCAAAAGATTGTTACTGAATTGTGTTCTTTCGCCTCTCGTTTCCGTGTACCTGACAAACTGTATCCGGTAAATAAGGCATTTTGAAATGAAATATCTAGTAGGTTTTCCCTTGGCGCTCAGAGCCAGTGGAACCTTCACAATCAGCAAATTTTCTACCTTTAATGTAAATATGAAAATATCCACAGAATTGATTCTTTGGCTGACAAACTAAAGATCCGGAATAATTGGTTTGACAAAAAGAGGAACCCGGTCAGGAAAACAAAACCAGTCAATATTCTTAATTTACACAATCAAGCAAAATGAGAGTAAAACGGAGGGGAAAATATAAATTGAAAGCGACTAATTAGGTTGAGTTTAACTTATACTACTTTCATTGGCCCAACTGATAAGGGGCAAAGAGATAGCGGTTTGGGCAATTTCGGGTTTTTTTTTAATTATGATTTTTCTAGTAGACTATGCCAAGTCTCACAACTACAAAACGCCCTTTAACTGTTAATGTTTGAATTGTTTACTTCATCACAGGCCTGCGACAACAAATTTTTGCAAAGGAATGCTGGGTTTTTTTCAAAGACAATTGTCGTATACGGCGTATGGTCCGGGCCTGCTTATGTTCTTAAAATGCTCTTTCGTACAATCAGAGTTACGATTTGGCCGATTTTGCACCGATAAATCTCTCCTTTGGGGGGGGGGGGGCAGGAATATTATTAGTGTAATTTGCAAAATGACAATCCCAAAATGACGAGGCGATGTTGGGTGAAAAGATATTTAGTTTTTCGAGACTCTTGCAGTAAATTGCTAGATCGTGGCTTAAATTGAAAAATATTTCCAATGCATAGTTTTTTTACGTACATTTATCGTCCTTTCGTTAATATTATCATTGAATTACGGAATATGTCAGGTTTAGAAGTGATAAGACCCAAGGGAGCAATAAGTGCCTCTCGTTAATTGTTCTATAAGGATCACACAATAGTTTTTGAAGGCCTATCCCTGGCATCAAATGCTCACTGATCAATTGCTTATAGTCATACGTTTTTGACATTACCATGATGATGAACGAAAAATTACATTAAAGCTAAATAATTTCATCCTTATTAACATTTTACCAGTCGGGGTAAATTAATAATTAATAAAGATTGCCATTGACTTGAACAAAGCGTACCGATGAATATTTAGTTTTATGTTGATGTCACGTTTTTTTCTACAAGCACAAGCTGGTGAGTGTTTTCCACCGCATGTTGCAGTGTATCGCTTTGGGCGACTGGGCTATCTAGTGGCTAAAAGGTAGCCACTAGACCGCCCAGCCGCTCAAAGCGATAGGATGTTGAGCAGGGTTTCTTCATGTCTATAAGTTTCCTGATTTTATTTAAATTTTACTTATCAAATTGTTAGTTTAAAATGTAGCCATTCCAACAAAATGTTTTTGATGTGGAAACAAATGATTTAAAAAAAATTAAAAATCACCTAAAATTGCACCTACGTTAATCTCCCATTAGCTGATGGCTCAGAGGTGCCCGGAAGCTCAATAGTGACCTTTTCGTCGCCAGACTTGCACGGTCTTTTGAACGTGACCATACACAGGGTACGCAGTCTACCTATTTCTTACTTCATTATGGTCCAAAAACCTTCGTGGTCTGGATATTTTTGACCCCATCGAGACTCGTGCAGTAAATTACTAGAATTGTGGTTTAAATTTTAAAATATTTCCAAGGCTAGTTCTTTACGTACAATTATCGTCCCTTTCGTTAATATTGACATGAATAACGGAGTATGTCAGGTTCAGAAGTGATAAGTGCGAAGGGAACAATAAGTGCCTCTCGTTAACGGCTACCTGTAGTTTTTATTGGGATTTTTTTTTATAAGCACGAACAAAATATTTGTAAAGGCTTTGATAGACCATTATTAATTTCCCCATTTATCAGTTGACTCGTTGTAAAATGATAATAGCCTAACAATGACATTATTTAGCTTGAAGGTCAACTTCTTTCATCATCATGACAATGTCATACAAATTATGACAGGACTTAATCAGTGAGCATTTGAGGCCAGGTAAAAGCGTCCGAGGTTGATTTATTTCTGCAATATTCGTTTATTTCTGAGTTGTTCGATTATTACAGAGTTGTTCGTTTAATTCTGACTTGCTTGTTTATTTCGAAACTGTGTTGTATGGCCGCGCAGTGTGTTCCTCGCTCATGGTGTTTCCCATTTAAAAAAGCTGCATTGTAAAAGCACGTACTGAGCTTTTTATTACAAATTTTTAATAGTTTCTGTACTCAGTATGATTATTTTTGTTTGTGAAATATGTGTTTATTTTTTAGTTACTTCAAAACAATGTGCATCTAAATTTATTTACTTTTTACAATGGGAATTTGTTGAATTACTTACATCCTTTTTCGGCTTGTATTTATTTTAATTTTATGTAGGCCTCAACTTTGAGGTGCTTTAGTACATACCAGCACCCCATCCAAAAAGTTGGGGGTGCTGCAGCACCCACAGCACCCCTACTCTCGTGGGCCTGCTTCATCATGGACTTGGTGAGATGAAAAATTGTGCCGAGAACTTTTGAAATTACGGAGGGGGCACTGTGTGCCCCCACCTTCTCCCCGTAAGCCCACGTTAATGATAAATGTCAATGTGTTATTATGTATATTATTTCCACTGATATGGTTACAAAGCTGAGCTTATTATGAGGGCAAGTTTTGCGAGAGTCGAACCCGCGACCATATCATTTGCAAGGTTCCGTCTTTGGCATACCCATATCATTCATGAGGTTTTACCCCCTTCAAATTCACAGTCCCCGTGTAGAGCTTTGCAGGAATTTTGAACAATCTCATCAATTCTCTGCATCTAAATGTATATGAGATCAGCTTAATTCCCTCCATCAGTCTCGTCTAAAAATGTGAATTTTCGGAAGTTTACACCATCGAATGACGTCATCGTTTTGTTTTACAAATAGGAATTATGACGTCAATTCGAATTTTTCTGACGTAGGATTTGCATGACGTGCGCAACTGCGTTGAGTCTTTTTCCCTACAGGTTTCTATTTATCGACTCTCTTCATGGATTACCATTGGAAACAACTTTGCGTTTGATTGTAGCTCAGTGCCAGACCGAATTTCTCCCCCATAAGGTGCATCGAAAGCAGGTGCTTTCCAGTTATTATGTCTTTTGACACGGATTTGGCCGCGGGTCGTTGTTGCCAATAAATTCCCTTCAAAATAACCACGGTCACTTTTGCACAATCCAACGTAAGCGGATTTTGGTTCGGGAAATGTCTTTGTTGTCGATTTCAGCTCGAGAATGTATTTATTTTCCACAAAAGCAAAAGTGTTTATCAGTGTGTGTTTTTTTTTTTTTTTTTTTTTTTTTTTAACCATCAAAGTATCCTTTTATCAAAACAATTTTCGAAAGACACGTGCACATTTTTGTGCGCGACTTTTGTCGAATGGCATTATCAAAAGGAATGTTCTCCCTAAAAGTGCATTGGCTTCACTTATTGCAAAATTTTCCTTTTCGAAATTAAACTTACAAGTTCAAAACCATTGAACGTAACTCGAAAAGGGTAAAAAAAAAATTATAAAAAAAATCTCCGGTTGAATACATGAATGTTTTATGTCCACAGAAAAAGTATAGCATTTGAATGAACAACCGAAACACATTGGTTTGGGGAAAACATAGTCAGTGGCGTAACCAGAATTTGGTTATTGGAGAATCGGGACTATTTAATGTATCGAACCGTTTATTTGTGCATTTTAAAATCTCACTTTGCGGGGGCAAGTGGGGGGCAAGGGTTCTGAATTGGGGTGGGGTGGGGAGTCCAGCCCTCCTCTCACCCCACCCCGGTTACGCCACTGGACAGAGTTTATTCACTGTTTTCGCTATTTGGAAAAGAAGCTACCCTCTTCAATTAGGATTTAGCCTCAGTTTGGTAACAAAGCAAGATGGCTGTACCGTGACATACGTCAGTACACATCAACGCGTAGAAAACCGAGCTCAAGCGCCTAATGGCCAGTCGGTTTACCTTACACCCTCACTCTAGCCCTCACTTTCTGCAGCGAGATGATAAAAACAAAACACGGGCCACACTGTGAGATCCCATCGAAAATAACAAATCAAAAGAGCATGGCTCGCTGATGACCTGGGCAGCATAGATATATATGTTTTTAATCATACCTGAAATTAAATCTTTTAATGAGTTTAAAAATGGAAATTTCATCGGCTGCGTAGTCTCGAATTACTACCAATGCCCGTGAAGGCTTTGCAAAAGTTATGAAACAAAAGAGCTGCCCTGAAACCTAAAACCGCCAGATTTCCAGGCCAGAAATATCACCAAAATAACCAACCGAGACGACTTTTTAGCTGAGGTGTTTTCTCAGTAAATCATGAAAGAAAAATATGATACGGATGTGAAGATGGTGCAACCTTCTCTAACTCCCACAGCGGGAACACACCTGTTTGACTTTATTGAAAGTCACTTTTTGGCCAGATATAAAAGGTCAGAAATTTGGCGATTCTTAAATCGTAAAGTCATCCGGCTCGCTCGAGTTGCCCTTTCCATCCATTGATTCGATTCTGCTGAGTCAGTTCAGTTTAGAAGTGAAATGCCAGTAGCCTCCATGAAAAAAAAAAAACCTTCTTTCATACGGTCATCTGCATATGAAAATATCACCGCGTACGGAGCGATCTTTTGAGCGGGTGTTCTGTAAACACATCGTACCCGACTTCACCCGGGCAGGCCGGCCCCAGAGGACGGGCGTAAAGTGCCAAGCTCGAGGAAAACCCTCCAGTGCAGATGTATTTGTCAATCGGTTTAAATCAACATCTATTATATTGGACTTGAACACGGGGTTCTATGCAACTTATATTTATTACCGATTTTCGTGTGCCCTTGAAGGAGAAGTTCTATATGCGTGGTCTGATTCTATCCACAACTTAAACTTCTTGGTTTACAAATAGTACTCGTGAGTTTCAAAAGCACAACGTTCATTGTTGATAAGAAAACTTATTTTGAATTCATGTTCGGCAGCTTTACGCTACTTAATTTAAGGAGATAATCCACACTGAACATGGTATGTAAATGAATTCGTTTTATTAGTAAGTAAGAAGTTTTTAGGTTTTTAAAGTTTGTCTATGCCAAGTCACCTATGTCAGCAATTCTGTTTCCTATTGTTTTTAACGAAGTCATGGACAAACTTGGGAACCCAAACATTATCCAATGTTTTACGGGTCAGTACTCGATAGCCATCAATCATTACCCAAAAAAAAGACAAATTGGAGGGTTACATAGTACATAAACATTGCGTTTCTGAAGAAATAAAACTAGCCACCAAAACATACGAGAAAATATCGATGCCTGATTTATAGTGAATAAACATAAACATTTTGGGAGAATAAACATAAATATTAACAAACTATTTTTAATATTTTCGTCGAACCATCTATTATTATCAGATAGTAGTAGCCATTTTTTTGTTGCTATCTGACAAATTGTTCAGTCTTAACCGTTGTGAGAAAAGAGTTTTGTATGTTATTTGTTTGATTATTCATTTTTTGCTTTGCACATTAAGCACGATTATTCCTCCCCCAAAAAAAATAAAAATAAAATAACAAAAATAAATAAATAAATAAATTAAATAAATAAATGAATAAATAAACAAAGAAATTGTGCCTGTGTTGATCAGAAATCTTTCAGCAACATTCACAGAAATTTCCAGAAGATGGCTTGAAGATGTGCCTTGATATTTAGGCTCTTGGGATGTATCTCTATGTGTGAGAGTGCTCTTTAAAAAAACAATATTGTACCATCGATTTAAGATATTTCATTTCAACTTGTGATATGATAGTACAATCTCGAGTCTGCATGTCAACCTGTTGCCATGAAGACAATAAGTTGACCTAAACACTGTTGTTTCTATTCTTTTTACCATCGCCCGTGACGCAAGTTATGACGTCAGTAAGCATCGGCTATGAATAGCATCTTTGACGCATTACGCGATAAAGCCGAAAGAATATGAATAAAAAGCCTGGGACATTTCGAGTCCAGGTTGGTAAAAGGGGGGTGACTGGCAAATAATACTACATCTTAAATGATTGTTATTACTATGGAAACCCAACTGTGTTTTGAGAGATCTCATGATAAGGTTTGTGATTGGTTAGATATTATAAACTCGTTAAAAAGTTATTTATCTATTGATTTTATTGATAGTATTATTATTTGTTTTAAGCTTTAGATAAACAATGAATAAAAGTTGAACAGGGGCTGTCAAGAAATATTAAAACTTTCATAAAAGATGTGTACAACCAGACCTCTGCCAACAATAAATAGTTAACTATAGATAAATGATTAAAATAGAAGTTGAACACAAAAGATTGTTTAAATTACACAAAAGTAAGGCATTAAAACAAAAGCAATTAGTAAACCTGTTATAACATAATATTAATAATTTATTGCTGAATTTCAAACCAATTAAAAACAGTGGATTGAGTGCCATGAAATATTAAGGCATAAAGATATTAAACTTAGTGAAGTTGACGCTTTTAATTTTGAAGTCTCAAATAGTAGTTGGATATTAAACCATAGTTGGGATATGCCCAAAAATTGTTCAAGAAAAAAATTATTCAAACTATATACTGTTACTTGCATGGAAGGCAATAACACAGTGATTTACAAACGTTGTTCAGAATCTAGACGAATTTCACAGCGGTGTTTTCTTCTTCTGTAAATTATAATCAGTATAGACATTTCGACATTCGATATAAATTACCACACTCTTTTGACTATTCATTCAGTATTTTGGACTTGGGACAAAACACGTATAGGCCTTGGGTCACAGTGGATCTAGGTCTACATGTTTGTATTTAGATGGAAGGCAACCAAATCCATGATCGATCGGCATTATTGTCCTGACTTCTAAACAAATACATATCAAGGTTACATTCCATTCAAACATGAGAGGGTGGAAGTCCAGGGCAACCAGTGATATTCACATCCATGGGAAACGTAAACGCAAATAATAGAGACTCAACTGAATGACTGCTGTGAAGACGATGAGCGCTCTGATCGGACAGAGTGACAATGCCAGCCGCGATCGCTGAAGAACTCTATTGTTGACCCCTTCTCATAAAAGGAGTCCGATTTCGCCCGCTGTCAGATGGGATCCGATTGCCGGGAATAGCATTGCAAGTTGAGCGCGATTTTTAAAGAGACATTCGAACTGAGTATTTCCCGTATTTTGCTTGATTTCCCGTACTGTTTTGCTTGAGCAGTTAGTAATAGTAAGTTTTGTTGTACCTTTACAGTTCAGAGATGGGATGTGTTGAGAGCTCAAACGAACCCCCGCAGCAGCAGGCCCGGACCTCGGTCAAGCAGCCGGTCCGAAATGGTTCCAACCAGAAGAGGCAACATACAAAAGGCGCACCGCAGAATGGGTCCACTGCAAGATCGTCCCGGGTGCAGAACGGCACTGCAGCCCCCAAGAAAGTCACCATGGACATCGGTATACAAACGGAAGGCGGTGGCTTCATTCTACGGCGGCTCAGCAGCAGGATCAAGCAGAAGAGATCGACCCGGGAGCAACGCGCGGCTGATCCCCCGGTCGACGATTCTCTGCTATTTGATCTGCACCGCACCGTGACCCTCAACCATTCCAACGTCTCTCTGTATATTGAGCAAGCTCTAACCATTCCAGAGAAACAAGGAGGAGTGGTCCGAAGGGCCTCCTCCAGTAAGAGCAGGAAAACAGAGCAAGATGTGTCCCGGTATATCGACCAGACCCAGTCGATGCCAGACAAACAAGGAGTGGTCAGAAGATCTTCAAGCAAGAGCAAGAAAGTAGCACCTGCGAAGGCGATCTCAACAACGAAGAGCGCTCGAGAAGAGGTGAAACCCGTCGACGAAGGGCCCCTGGCAAAGAAGGATATTCGGTTAGTCCAGGAATGCTGGAAACATGTGCAAACAGATTTGGCTTCCTTCGGCGTGGAACTGTTTGTCAGGTAAGTTTAGTTAGGAATTTAGACTACCTCGGTATTTATCAGTTTAGCCCTCTCGCCATTATTTTGGATTAAGATTTACAAAAGTAGATCAATTAGCAATTTGTTAAGCAATATCTATTTGCTGCATCTCAGAAATTAACGATATGGTGACCATTGTTCGAGTAACCTTCTCACCGTTCAAAGAAATGTGTGAAGTTAACCGATTCGAGTGTGGTGGAGCTCTACCAAAAACCCATTTCTCCCACTTTGTTTTTAAACCTTGAAGACTCCTGGACAAAACTCCATCACTCGCTAAATTGTTTCCGTTTGGCAAGCTCAACCTCTCCACTGAGCAACTGCAGAATAATCCAGACTTGAGAGCCCACGGCCAGAGGGTGATGGAGACCATCGGGACCGCCGTGGAGGGTCTGGAGGATCTCGAACTCATCGTAGCCATCTTGAAGGACCTAGGTGAACGTCACACGATGTACGGCGCTAAACCAGAACACTTTTCGGTAAATTTTGAATCGCTCTTTGTTTTCCAACAGTTTTCTTTCCATGAGTGGTTTTTTAAAGCACCCTTATGGCATTGCATCGCTCCTTGGCAAAAAATAATAATAATAAAATAAAAATGAATATTTTACTTGATATTTAGTCTCCTTCTAGGCATAATAGGATGAGATCATTGTTCTCATTTTTAAAAAGGGGGAAAGCTCAATTTGGGAACTTTTTAAAAGTACCCGAAAGAGTGGCACGGACGTTGGGTCTTTTTGACCCAGATAATGACCCAGATCCCAGTTTCGTCTCGGATGTCAGATCATACTTAGATCAGTGGAGTCATCTCGACCCGAATATTCCAAAAGTTCGTTTCAATGAGACAAAGAGTTGTTGAGAATCTTGGTGAGGTAATACACTCTACAAATTCCCGGGTCAGACTTGACCCGGATCTAGGCCTTGTGGGGCTTGACCCCATTCCTGGGTCATTATGACCCGGAATCTGCGTCAAAATGACCCATGAATGAGTCAGACTGACGCAGCATCTGAGATCAAATCTCATTTTTCAACTTTCCGGGTTAATCTGACCCAGGGATGGGTCATACGGACCCCTGGAATCCGCAATCGGGGTCAAATCTTACCCGGGAGCTTTTAAAGTGAAAGTTTATTTTTTAGAATGGTCAGGAGTTCGATGAAAATAAGCTTTATCTTTGTATTTTCTTGGTTTAGGCAGTTGCGGAGGCGTTCATGTACTCCCTCCGGAACGGTCTAGCGCCGAAGGTTTTCAATTCAGAAGTACAGGGCGCCTATGGACGCGTCCTGACGATCGTCGCTGAAACAATGTCCAGTACAATGGGGTAAGGATTCTTTCTCACATTCTCAAGATGATTGTGTCCAACTTTTTTCTCTCTCTCTCTTCTTTTTCGTCTTCATTTTTTTTGCTTCCACAAATCATTCCTTTACGTGTGTGTTTATGTGCCATTAACTTTAGACACAGACACACCGGCCTGATACTTCACGGAGGCAACAGAGGCAATTGCCTCCATGCCCCTTGGTCATTGCCTTGGTGTCCCTTGTTATGTGCCCTTAAACATTCACATTTCTCCTTATAGAGATGCCCTTTACATTTTACAAGAAGGAAAACACTTCCAAGCCTTTAAAAGAACAAAGCATCGTGACTGAACACAATCCCCATAAAATAACAAAGTAAATTTTTGACGGGAAAATAGTTCTCTGGTTGAGTGTATACCAAAATAGTACCACGTGACCTTTACGGTTATTAATATTAATATTAAAGGGACTGGTAGGCCCCAAAAATCATGAGTTGGGGAATATTTTTTTCTTTCGTTTCTAATTGTTACAACATACTTAACAATCCTGAACAATTCCCAATGAGAAAAAAGAAATTGCTAGTTAGTTTGTTCATAGGATGGGTATCCCAAGATGACGCTGGTTATGTTTTCAAGAAGGGATGGGCATGTCAGCGTGCGCATGATCATGTGACATGCCCGCCCTATGTAAAAACATGCACAATAGATGTGCGCAAAAGTAGGTCATCATGATTTTGCGCTTTCACAAAGAGACGGGCATATTTGACTAATTATTGTGTTAATTTATCAACATTTTGGTGTTTGTTTTTTATATTACTGATTAAGTTTAACTCTTGTAAAAAACGCATGAGGGCATAAACTGCAGAAGAATGATTTTCAGTTCAAATTCCACACCTGTTCAAATGCATACACCTCGAAATGTTCTTTTAACGCATTTTGACATGCCCGTCCCTTCGTAAAAACATCGACAAAATTATCATTCTGGTAATAAAACCAAAGATGACAAAAGTGAACTTCATCGCTGTAGCTCGCAAGCCTGACGAAACATGTAAACAAGGGTGCATGCTATGTGAACCAGAAACACCGGGGCGAACCCCTACTCTTCCACGATGTGTTATTTATGTGAACTATCAATCCTAGTACGTAGGACCATATAAGACTTTTCCATAGTATCTTACTCAAGTGCCACGACTGGGACTCGAACCCACACGCTGCTGATCAGATACACCAGAGTTTGAGTTCGGTGGGCCACGACGCGCCACGAAGGGGGGTTCTAAGAGATGTACTAAGATGAAAGAGGAAAAATAAAATTACAACCACACGTTAAAGTCGTGTAAAAATACCGTCAGTGCAAAATGTGTTAACATCCAAAAATAATATTGGTCTGTCAATTTTTGTTCGGGTAATGTTTAGTTCATTCCTGAGTTTCCACCTTGTCTAATCAAAACTGAATTGAATTTGACCTTTTGATTTTATGCAACAACAAAAGAATCACGTGTGATAATTTATGCTATGAGTCAATTTATTGTTGGCTTTCAGTGAAGTCTATCGTAGTGAACTTTATCAACAACGGATGCGCCACAGAACTAAATTTGACCTTGTAGCCCTTCTTTACAAATCACCTACCTTTATTCTGTACGCCATCAATCCTGTGCAGGCTTGACAAAATAAAACTGTCTGATCACAATTAAATGGTTCACGGCCCGTGGATCAAAATAACAACCTACCGAGGTATGTAGGTCTATAAAAAAATATATTTCTTTTCAATCATCAGACAAAGCAATACATATTTAGGTTTCAACATTTTCGAGGTCTGCTTCATCGGGTGTGCTTTCTATACTATGGTTCATTGAAATACCTTTAAAAGCCCAAATTATCATCCATCAAACTAATGAATAGAATGACCTCCGAAGATCAGAGAATTGTACAGGCATTTGCATTGAAGGTTTGCATGGTTGAGTTTATCAGTGGAGCCTAGCTAGTTTGCTTTTTTGCTTGGTTGATGGGGCCTCTCCCATCACACCCCAGTATAAAGTCATTGCAGTATGCAGTCTTAAAAATATTCTATAGGCTCGGCTATGTGGTGAGGATACACTCTCACAAACTCCCGGGTCGAGTTGTCCCGGATTCCGGGGGCCAGGGGGCCAGGCAGACGCAGGGGCCAGGGGGCCAGGCAGACGCAGAAACTGGTTTATAAAAATTGTGGGTAATACAAATTCCAGGTCACATCTGGCCCGAAATGGGTCCGGCCACACTGGCAGCCGAACGGGTCAATTCTGACCGGGGAGTTTTTAGAGCGAGCAGCGGTTCTTTCAAAATAAGATGAAAAGGGGCAAGAAGAAAGAAAGAAAGAAAGAAAGAAAGAAAGAAAGAAAGAAAGAAAGAAAGAAAGAAAGAAAGAAATGAATGAATAAATAAAAAATAAAAATAATAAAAAACAAATAAATAAATAAAAAATAAATAAATGACTCACACAAGTTTGTCAAGAGAAATTCTCTTTACTCTTCCATTGTTTTGATTTCTTTTTTTCTTGTCGCTTTTTTATATATGTATACATATATTGTTTTATTTTATTTTATTTTTAAAAATTATTTTTGAGACATCCCTTTGATTCCGTTTACAAACTAAAAACAACAACTAAAACGAAAAACAAAACCGGTTGATTCACTCACTTTTTGGAGAGAGCGCAAGTAGTTAATCAACTGTCATACTGTGTTGATATTCTGTAAATCTGTGAAATGTGGCACCCACAAGGTCCAGGGGTTACAGCAACAGATAGACAAAGGGCATACTCTAGATCTCTATTTGTAAAAACTCAGAGAGTCTGAAAATCGTCTTAGATGTAACACCTTGGATGTTCAGTGTGGTTCATCCCCCTCCCCCATATGGAAAATGTTTTCTAATTCCCCCTATCACTACACCTGTGTAAAAACATCAACATTTTGGCTTGAATGCATGATTTATAACATGCTCGTTTGTTTTCTCGGTGTATAAGTGATCTTGACAAGACTGAACCAAACGAGAAGGACTTGAATGCGAACGAAGAGGGCCCAATATCCGCCCGAGACAAGAAGCTCGTCCAGGGGTGCTGGAAGATTATACAAAAGGACCTCGTTAACATTGGTGCATTATTCTTCGTCAGGTTAGTCATAAGTTTTTATATTTAGGCTTCATAAATTTGTCTGAGCTCCACGAGTGCCATATCACTAATCCATCATTTAAAAAAAATAAGTGGCATGGCACTTACGGAGCTCCGTAGTAATTAATAACGTGATACGTCACTTTTTAAAACTGCAACCCTGCGGTGCAGCTGGTGTAGTATTCTTCCATAAAGACATTCAAGCCGCAATCGTCTGGCAGAAACAAAAGCTTTTCCCCCATTTAGCATTCTCCATCTTTAACAAATGCAAGAAATGGTGACAACGACGCTATGAAAAAACGGCATTTTTCAACTATAAACGGTATACCCTTTGAAATTTGACCTCTACTTTAGAATACATCAGACTGACAAGAGTACCGTAGAATACATGCAACTCAAGGTGCGAGAATCATATTCAGAGCCCAAAGAGTTATTAAAGGAAACCATTGGGTTGGGACTTTGGTCCGGGAG
This sequence comes from Pisaster brevispinus, assembly GCA_023634235.1. Classification (NCBI taxonomy): domain Eukaryota; kingdom Metazoa; phylum Echinodermata; class Asteroidea; order Forcipulatida; family Asteriidae; genus Pisaster; species Pisaster brevispinus. The sequence continues at coordinate 20,829,255 of JAMKCF010000009.1, read as the reverse complement.
TCTGATGAGCAGACCGAATTAAGTGCACAAAAGTCCAGAAAACAATCCAAGCAATACCAACTCTCCGTTAACCTCCACCAGCATCATGTTGCCGACATGAAAAAATTCACTGCTTTTGGGTTGTTACCCTGTGTTCACATTGATGTCTTACTCCAATTGAATCATACTTCTGTTTGTCACACTCTGTCTCTTTTTGATCCCAGGCTTTTAGAGCAGAATCCGTCAATAAGAACACTCTTCCCGTTTGGGAAGTCCCCGCTGCCGCCGCAGATGCTGAAGCGCAACCCGGACTTGAGGGCTCACGGTCAGAACGTAATGGAGACTATCGGGGCGGCAGTAAGCGGTCTGGATGAGCTAGACGTGGTTGTGACCATCCTGGAAGAACTTGGAGTCAGGCATCGGATGTACGGTACTAAGCCTGCACACTTCAAGGTGAAGAATCAATGACAATGAACAAGACTGAAATACCACAAAGCACTACGAGTCATCTTATTGCCATGATGATTTCTATGATGACGTCACACTTCCATCATTATAGTCATCATCAAGGCTTTAGTTCGTCCACCTATTGGACAAAGCCCTCCTTATAAAACTTCCATTTGCTTCTCCCCCTAGCCACTCTGGTCCATGTAGCCGTACCCATGTGTGCTGGTGTCCTCTCTCTATCTTCTCCTGTTCTATGCTGCCATTCTGTCATTCGTCAAGTCCACATGTTGTCTTGGACCCTTGACAAATGGCCTGCCCATCTCCTTTTGATCTCCTTCATCTTTCAATGATGTCATTGACTTTTATTTTCTCTTTTATTTTGTTATGGTTACCTTTATCCCGAATTGTCAAATGAAACATTTTCTCGCCATGACTCTCTGTGTTGTTCTCAATTTGGCTCTCTGTGTTGTTCTCAATATTTGGGTGTACATCACACTTTGCTTTGTAGCAATTAGATCAGTCTTGGCGAACCTTTGTGAATTCGAGCCCTTGTACATTTTTACAAAATATTAATAAGCGACTTGTAATAATTTCCTTATGTTCATGTTTTTTATGCAGCCCGTTGTTGAAGCGTTGATGTTTGCCTTGACGACCAGTCTTCCGAAGGACGTCTTTACCTCTGAGGTACAGGAATCTTGGTTGTCTGTCTTGAAAGTGGTGGGCTCAATAATGGCCAATCAGTTGGAGTGAATGATGCCACCTATTGGAGCTCTGCCAGAGGTACAGGAAACTCCTTCTTGGTCCGTGTTTCACCTGTAGCCTCGTGTGAATTGATGGACGTTGAATAATTAATCTGTATACATTTGATTTGCCTTTTAAAGGTTTTGTTTGTAATCTCACCCATTGTGTTTTGCTCTCTGTGTCGAAGTGGAAATTGTTATAAGCCAAACATCTATCTCTGATGGTACTACTGTATAAGGTATGGGTATATGAAGTACTATTGGATGGGGTGTGATATTGTTTTGGGCTCTTGAAAAGAACACCTTTGTTAGGTTTTAAATCGCCACGCTGCACAGAGAAGAACAATTTATTGATTTGCATTTAAGATAGTTTAGACAAGTTACATTGGATACTTGATACTTACTTGGTCATTTATCCCATTATTTTAGCCAGTGAGCAGGGATCTCAATTTTCCCAGGCTCTCCGTTTCTCAGGGTCAGTGTCGAAACCAGCTCGTAAGCTCATTCCATTGGAAAAAAACGAAACAATGAACAGCAACACCTTGTCAATGTTTTATCATGTCTGAAGCCTTGGTGTTGTGACTTTTGAGAATGGCCATGTAAAATCCGAGAAGATTATCGAAAGTGATGACCGTTCTCTCTTGTACACTCTGTCTCAGTGTTACCTCTCACTCCGTCAGCTACTCTAGTTGGATGGGTGCTCGGCAGAAGTTGAGGCAACGTATCCGGACTTTCTTTAATTTCTCTAATTTAGTAATGTTGTTATGTGCGGTTGGATGTGGATTCCATGAGGTGGACGTATAATATTCTATTGAAGATGTATCAAGTTTTAATGAGTGAGCTTAGTGTAAGTGGACCGTGAATTAGGCTGGACGCATGAGATCAACGGCCAGTTATACGTTATAAGTTATAATGTTAATTAATTATTGTGATTTCTTTCAAAACGTGTGTAAATAAGTCGTGCTCATTTGGGCCAGTTTAATGTGTGGAAATGAACACGCGGGAGATTCTTAATTCTATTATCGTAGACACTTGTCCAGTGCACGGAGATGAACTCATCCCACCGTTTTAAAAATTCTGACACTTGAACAAAAGTACACCTGAATGTGCACACTATTTTTCGATTAATGCCAATAGATATACTTTATAGTAAATTATAAATGTTTCTAGGTTAAGATTTTGACCCGGGTCTGGTTCCCACGTGGGTCAGGACAGTTTCGAAGTCCGGACTAACCGGACCTCCATTCATATTAAACGCTAATCCGGATCAGAAATCAATTTGGAAACGAGTTTCTTAGTCAGAGTATGATTTGTTGGATACCTTGAAAGATGCGGAACCGGTTCACTCTGTCCCGGATTCGTGACATTTGTAACCCGAGGGTTCTGGTCAGTTCTAACCTGGGGTTCTGGTCAGTTCTAACCCGAGGGTTCTGGTCAGTTCTAACCTGGGGGTTCTGGTCAGTTTTAACCTGAGGGTTCCGGTCAGTTCTAACCCGAGGGTTCCGGTCAGTTCTAACCCGAGGGTTCTGGTCAGTTTTAACCCGAGGGTTCTGGTCAGTTTTAACCCGAGGGTTCTGGTCAGTTTTAACCCGAGGATTCCGGTCAGTTCTAACCCGAGGGTTCCGGTCAGTTCTAACCCGAGGGTTCTGGTCAGTTTTAACCCGAGGGTTCTGGTCAGTTTTAACCCGAGGGTTCTGGTCAGTTCTAACCCGAGGGTTCTGGTCAGTTCTAACCCGAGGGTTCTGGTCAGTTTTAACCCGAGGATTCCGGTCAGTTCTAACCCGAGGGTTCCGGTCAGTTCTAACCCGAGGGTTCTGGTCAGTTTTAACCCGAGGGTTCTGGTCAGTTCTAACCCGAGGGTTCTGGTCAGTTTTAACCCGAGGGTTCCGGTCAGTTCTAACCCGAGGGTTCTGGTCAGTTCTAGCCCGGGGGTTCTGGTCAGTTCTAACCCGGGGGTTCTGGTCAGTTCTAACCCGAGGGTTCTGGTCAGTTCTAGCCCGGGGGTTCCGGTCAGTTCTAACCCGAGGGTTCTGGTCAGTTTTAACCCGAGGGTTCCGGTCAGTTCTAACCCGAGGGTTCTGGTCAGTTTTAACCCGAGGGTTCCGGTCAGTTCTAACCCGAGGGTTCTGGTCAGTTCTAGCCCGGGGGTTCCGGTCAGTTCTAACCCGAGGATTCCGGTCAGTTCTAGCCCGGGGGTTCCGGTCAGTTCTAACTCGAGGGTTCTGGTCAGTTTTAACCCGAGGGTTCTGGTCAGTTCTAACCCGAGGGTTCCGGTCAGACTTAACTCGAAAACGATTTAGTGGAATAGAATATTCTAAGCTGTGCATTACTCTGCATTGGTTGTTGAAAACATAATTGATAAGGTTCAAGGATGCGCGTTCTATTTTATCAAAGGTATTATACAGGAGTGGTGAGAGTTTAAAAAAACATTGATAGTATGAAAGCTTGAGTATTATGAAGTTCATACAGAATCATTTTTCCAATGATCCCTCTGAAATGAAGTCATATTTGAGAAAATTGTATTTGAAAATGTTTTTAAAACGCAACAGCTGATTTCAGTTGTTACAACCAAAATTAATGACAATGTGTTTTTATGCTGAAAACGTGGATTGTTTTTCACTATTTTCTCCTGACTCACACAACATAATATTAAGACCAAATTTTCACAGGTTTGTTATTTCATGTAAATAGTTGATCACACGAAACATGAACACTGTCTGCGACTATTTTGACGACTCTATACCAATCCTGAGTAATACACTAATATGAGAATTATAATAAACCATTTTATTCAATTATTTTATATCAATATAGTATATATTAATAAGAGTGATTGTTTTGTATATTTCGTATATGCCGTAGATAACGGATAGAGCAATGTTTCCTGAAATATTTGTTTCACTTAAAATACATGTAAAATAATGTAGAGTGCATATACACAATTCATGTTTCTAAAAGTTATATAACAAGTTTCTTTGTCATTACATAATTTTCAAATTTCCGAGCCTTTCGATCATCTAGTTTTAAAAAAAAACTAATTAAAATGTGAAAAAATACAAATAACAAATGGCTGATCACGGATGTAAGGACAAATATACAATTATTTCATCTTAAATTTATTGCATTAAAATTAATTCACATTTTAGGTTTCACATAGGCCCTAAGTGTATAGAAAATACAGTTTGTAATGTACAGCAAATGATTTGATATCATTTTCTATAATCAAATAAATGTACTCCAAGTTGTAACATAATGATTTATAAACAAAACACCATTGTTATAGTCTTTGTACTGTTTTACACTAAATACTTTTAATACCGTTTGAATTCGACATTTTGTTCAATAATACTTTTTACATGAAAATAAGAAATTAATGTGGATACATATTTTAGTTATTTAACCGAGGCTAGACGTGCAGTTAGTCCAACACCTTTTTTTCTGTATCATACAAAAGTAGAAGCACATCTTTTCGGAAAATGTTAGCATCTTTTCTCTAAAGAAGTGTATTTTTTCCCCGAAGAATTTGGGGCCTTTTAAGTGATGTTTGAAGTTGTTGAACTGTGGATAATAAGAAGTGAACTTGCAATTACAACCAGGAAATAATTTCAAAGAGCTGCTTAAGCAAAACAAGTTGCTTAAGAATGATCTGCTAAGCAAAAATTGAGAAGGATACCAGTCACAGTTGTTACACGTGACATGGCTTTGGCTAGTAATCTTATTTTGGTGAACAAAATATTATCATGCTTAGCAAATTGTTGTGTTTAAGCAGCTCCACTTAGCTTGGGCCCCAATTTCAGGGATCTGTCACACGATGCAGTTCTTACAAGCAATTTAATGGCAACTGACTGACCTCATGCAAATATTATTGCATCGATTGCACAGGAAACACATTTTGTCAGTGTCTTTCTTCTCAATTTAGGGTGCGAATACGAAAACTGAAAGGAGCCTGTGCTCTCCGTGCCTGTGCTCTACCAACTAAGGTATCTTGCCCTATGTTTATGGGCTGCATATGTTGTCTATTTTCATGGGGAGGGGGGGGGGCATTCAGAATGTATGAAACCTATAGAGCTACCGAATTAAAGCCACCGTCTTAAGTTTCTCTGAAAAACATTATGTCAAAACAAATGAAATGCTAATTTTCTCTCTTGGAGATCCAGAGCTAGTTGCATGTAAAGTGCCACGTGTGACATGACTTCTACATTTAAGCTGAATCTCCAAACTTAAAGTTTTGTATAGAGTTAGATTTGGATCATTTTTACCAGATTGTTTGAAAGTTCTACTTCACGTACAAAATGAATGGTACACTGTGACAATACCTGTACGGTGTTTTTTAACAAACAGTATGGTTAATATTGATTTTCATTTTTACAATTGTAATATTCACGTGCTAAATGTATCATTTATAATTATTAATTTGACAATTTTATAAACATGTATCTGTAAGTTTGAATTATATCGATGATTTGATGTAAATGTTTATTTAAAAAAATAATAATAACAATTGGCTGTACTCCTTTCGAATCAGTTGGGTCACTGTGCCAGTTTTGGTTTACAAATCAACAAACACCGACTCATGCGTCGGAGGGGGGGGGGGGGTTGGGGTTGGCACAAGGCAATTTTGACAGGCAACCGACCGCTCTGATTGCAACACTTCTATAGAACATGAGTTAATTTTCTATTGTCTTATTTATCCTCAAGAAAACAATGCAAAGGTGAATGTGTCAATGGTTTTATCCGATGAGAAAAAATACTGTTGCAAACTGCAAACTGCTTACCAAGGAACTCATGGGAGCAAAACATTCTTCATGAAGTTTCGGCCCTAGCAGAGTCATTTTAGAGACTAAATGACAACACAACACATATAAACAAGTCGATTGGTGTAACAGAAGCATTCAATTCAAGTGGAAAAATGAGAGAGCGAGAGCGACAAAAAGCACCAGAAAGTCAATGGATGTTTGTTTTATTCGAAGGGTCATGTCACACAAAGCAATTTGTATTTATTTGTTTATTTTTATTTTATTTTACAGGTAACCATCCAAGAAGACAATTCATTCACATTTGAATGCTCACATATTTTTGTATATTCTAAGACATTCTTTAAAAAAAATACTTGTTTGCTTCCAAAGGGGTCCTTTACTAGCATGTACTGCAGTTGGTTTCCTCCAGGTTTGCCTCCAAGTTGCCCGGCTGAAAAGTTTCGTCGTGTGACAAGGCCCTTAGATTGCCTGGAGCTGGTCGTCTCTAAGTTGCCTTGTATGTCACGACTTACGGGCTGTAGACGGCTGTGGCTTAATCTCCACGTTAACATGCGTCAAAGCATAGGAGGCACGTAGCCACTAGCAACAGCCGCAGCTGCCCGTTGGACACGGCTTCTTGTATACACAACCACACCGTACGCATTATTATGAGAATTTTAGTCTACTCTGCTACATACAGCAGCAGAGGGCGCACGTGGGGTTCTTTTTCTCATCATCAATGAGTTCACCCGGTCGATAGCCATTTATTCCCAATTTGAAGAGCTGCTAAGCACCAAATAAAATTATTGCAATTTTCTGCTACAAGCAAAAATAAGTAGGATACCAGTTATGGATAGTATACATGACATGGTATTTTAGCTGGTAATCTTAATCTGGTAAGCAATATTTTGTTGTGCTTAGCTACTTGTGCTTGAGCAGCTCTATGAAATTGGGCATAGGCAGTAACTGCAACTCTTTCAATAGGGTGGGAAGTTTTGTTTTGTATGACTGCAAAGTTACTCTATTATAGTGTTGCCTGGGCTTGTAGTCTATGACCGAAAACAAAAGCAATCCAAACTCCATACGCCTGGTTTCTATTCTAGGAAACAAACACAGCCACTTTGTATGGCTCGAGAACTTAGAGGGACTCAACTTTAGTTAGACTTCACGACCAAAGACTGCACATTCATAAAACTCGGACGTTATTCACCCGATGAAGAATTTTGCTGGATAGGCCTAAAGTTGATTTATAATTTTAAAAAAATAAAACTTCTGACATCTTTGGCATCAAATCATGATTCAACTCTTGGTGCACTGTTCAGTGACAAGATTTAGAAAGAGGAAACCTTGTGGTTAGTTAAGTGGATTTGTGAACTGTGAACGCAGGCAAAAGCTCTAGTGGGCCGCTTGGGGTTTTTCCCTTTTTAATAATATCTTTTATTTATATTTTATAGTGTTCTTGCGAATACTGCCCCAACAAGTGGGGCATGCTTATGGGATGGGTGTTCTGAGGATGTTTGGCAGGATGGAAGTTACATGGACCGTAGTGAATGGGAAAATCCCCGCATTAAACGGGTTCATTACTCATGCATGCGGCAATTAAAAAAATAATAGTCTGAAAATCACAGAGCAGTTGGAGAGATAGTACCCTCCCCATACACACACACCTTCACATGGTCCCGTGAAATGTTTTGTGACGAATGAAATCTTTTCAACCCGCCTGCAGACTCTAGGTCTGTGACCTCTGAAATAAGGGTTGAGAAGGGAGTGGATGCAATCATAGGCAGTAGACAGAGACACCAGAGCAAGTTCCGCCCAACCGGACAAGCAAGTAATTGAGGGCGCTGTTTAGATTGACCCAAAACAGACACATTTGCCTTTTGACATTTCGGTGTAAAGCGAAAAATATGGCGACTGATTCGGACGTCCAGACTGCAGATGTCCGCTTTGTTACTGGTGTTTTTTAGTCGATTTAGAAGGCAGATTTTTGGCCTAATTTGACGTAGTTTCTAACGCCATGGAACATTAAGGTGAATGAGGATCGGATCTCCAAACGTGGCTGTCTGCAAGGTAAAATTGAAACAGTGTACTGTGTTTTCCTGTGTGTGCTTGCATGCATCATCAACTACTTCACTTGTTTTGTGAATTTTAAACAAAAATATAGAAGCAAAAATTTTGTTTTTGTAAGGGGGCATTATGATGCAAAGGGTGGTCAAAAACGTTAAGCCAAGTCTACTTAAGTTCAATACTGATGCTGTTATTACTAAATACCTGTTTTTGAGAGGGGTTGCTTATTTCTTTCCCAACTTGGAGCTAAGCTATTGTTAAATTTACGGATAAGAAATAGGCCTAGACTTTACGTTAGACACGATCAACATGTTTTGTTGTGATTTGTGAAGAGACTTCTTCAATAGGCCGATGTAGTTGTAATAATTGTAACCCTGGCTCCTCCTGGTGTTGATGGACAAATTCACTTATATAAGGACCTAAAAAACAAATAAAATGATGCTTAATATTTGGCTGAATTTACAGTAGTTACTAGTTGGTGCTCGTCCTACATGTGCATGTATTGACTAGTATTAATTATTATTAGGAATACAATTTCAGCATCTTTGTCATGAGGCTGTTCATTTTGGTTTTATTGTTAACTTTTATGATAGTTGATATATATTCTGTACAAATTGGTCAAAACAAACCATCATATGCGGGTACAACTAAAACTACAGTTTGTTTGTTTGTTTAGATGATCTTCCCGCCAAGGGAACTTGGCAACGCTCCCACAAGCTCATATAAATGCCAAGCTGGCAACAGCCAATCTCTCTCGCACAAACATTGGTTAAATATCTAACGACTGTGCTTATGTATGAAGTGCACAAGTCAACAAATTAAGATTCAGTAACTAGATGACAACTTGTTCAGTCGTAGTGAAATCAGCGGTGAGCCTGGCTGAGTTCTACTCACAACCTTGTACATTGTAACGTCATGCAGCCTACTAACCACTTGAACACAGTGGCAAGTATAGTATTTTAGTCTTGGTAGTTATAGGCCTAATGGTTGTGTTTTATAATTGATGTGATAACTGCATCAGGGATAGGCCTAAAGAATGTTATTTTGTTTTACTCAAGAAACACTCTTGCTTTGCTGAGATGTAGAACAAAGAGCCACTTCAACAGTTTTATTCCACGTACTGCATCTCTTTGGAACTCCTTGCCTGGTGCATGTTTCCCTCCATCCTACAATCTAGACTGTTTTAAGAGGATCAATTCCTACCTTCAGCTCCCTGAGTTATTTTCGTCTTAAATGTTTAATCTTGTAGCCCCTTACCAAGAGTAGCTTTTACACAATGTAGCTTTGTTTTGGGCGAACTTGCATGAGAACAAGTCCTCTTGCAAGACAAAACAAAACAAAAAGCTACCTAGGTAGGGTTTGAACCCAAGACCTTCACAAATAAGTGTTGTTCATATCCAACCACCTAGATAATGGTACCAACTCACGTTGGTCCTTTTCCAAGTTAGATCTGGAATATTCCTAAATCCTAGTCATATGATGGTACATGACTGTTGCAGGGTGTTAGTGTCCAGTGTTACGCTTAACTTCAATGGGGACTTCATACAGGCCTAATAGACTTCATGTAGGCGATTGCCGCCAAGTTCGTGGTCATTGCCTAGTATGTAAGTGCCCCTTTTGTAGAAATTAAAATTTGCTCCATAAAGTGTGCCCTTACTAATTTAGACAAGAAGCTCTGCTCTTGCAGGATTAAAGTAGGCTATAGGGCCTTTAAGGCTTGTACAATAGATGTTTGTTTGTTTTGTTTGTTTGTTTTGTTTGTTTGTTTGTTTACAAGTTTAGATCATCTTCTCAACAAGGGAATTTGGTGAACCTCCCCAAGTTGATATAGAAATGGAGCTTGAAAAGATCCGAAGTGCCACACAGTTACTGTGTGCCAGAAAGTTGTGCACAAACAAGTGTGTGCGTTTACAGATCACACTGAGGAAACAAAGACCAAGATTGTTCACTTTCATTGGCCGTTCTCAATGAATTTGGGGTTTGGGTTCTATATGAAAAGAAAACTCAATTTAGTAAGAAATTTGTTATTGCTTATTTTGCTGTCAAACAATATCTTCAAGGTGATAATGGGAGTTTAAATGACCTTTGCACAAAAGCTGTCTGATGTGTACATCCCAGGGTGTAAGAATGTGTGCTTGACGCTTGAGGGGTCTTTACAATTCGGTCACCAGCGGTTGGATTTTTCTTTTAGTAAAAAACAATGGCTCATTGAAAAAACACGTAGCATTGACCCCCTTGCAAGCACATCATTCTTGGCAACTTTTCTCATCCTTGCCATTTTGGGAGTTGTCAAAGGTAAGCGTGTAAATGTCGCTTGGCCTCAAATTTGCACAATTTTCACTGTACACTGCACAGGGATGTTGACTCCCAAAATGATGCAACCAAGATTATTGTGATGATGACCTCAGGTGGATTGGCTCAATAGACTGGTATCAGTATAAAATGTTAGACTCACTTCCACCAGGGCATGTCCATGTCCTTTGCCCAAATGACACACCTTACATGATTTGTGGATGTAACTGGAGAGCCCCTGGTGCCTTAGACTAGGAGTGACTCGTCTGGCTGGTCGTGATGCACATTAAACTAAAATTTTTACCCCCCTATATAATATTTGGATGGCTCTTTGGACTTCTGAATTGTATACAGTCATGACTGTAAATCTTCTTCAATTTTTTCTGATGACTGCAGGGCCCGATTTTGACACTGGACTACAGGCCCGAGGCCAGTGATTTTAGCCCTGGGCCAGTAAACTCATGACCTGACAAGTCCAGCAGTCTTGTGTTTTTCAATTGAACGATAACACCTCAGTGCTGTAAAATATCTTTCACAGATTGAACTGAGGTTCAAATTTTGACTTTAAGTCTGCAAGGGTAAATGAATACAATTCCGTTGAGTATCAAAATATGCTAACCCATGAGACAAATGAGATAAGTCTTCTTTGAGTGCTTGTTCAAATAAAAACAATTTACATGCGAAACTGAGTAGAAAGCTCTTTCTCATAAAGATTCGGGTCTTGTGAAATCAATTCTGGTATAGTAAACATTTTGAGCTACAAGACATGCAGTCTCGTTCCCCCAAACTTGAGCCCTGGACCCAATTTCATAGAGTTGCTTAAGCACAAAAATTTGCTAAGCACAATAAAATGTTGCTTACCAGAATAAGGTTACCAGCCAAACTACCTTGTCACGTGTACAATTTGTGACTGGTATCCTGCTCATTTCTGCTTAGCAGGAAATTGTTAAGCATTATTTTCTGCTTAAGCAGCTCTATGAAATTGGGCCCTGGACTGACTTGATTCAATTTGTAAACATAGTAGACAGAGAGAAGCCAAAATTGGCAAAATGTTCTTAGCAGAAACTATAATTAAGCCTACATGGAAGCCACAAAATATTCCAGCCCTCTCTCTTTCAGATGGGCCTCTCAGGCCTTATGCTTCATGGAGGCAAGTGCCCCAATCGCCCCTTGTCATTGCCTTGGTGCCCCTTGAAATGTTCCAATAGAAATTTACAGTTTCCTCATAGAGGTGCCCTTTACCACAGAGAAAAAAAACAATACCCTTGCCCTTTCAAAAGCAAGCATCGTGCCTGCTCTGGCTATGCTGGTTTTACCCTAGTCTTTGTGCCCTCTTTAGACTACTCTCATAGCACTTGTCTAAAAGCATGGTCAGTCAGACAGTACATTAAAAGTAAAGTTTGCTTTACAAAGAAAAGTTGTGAACGCGAACACTGTAAAGACAAAGTACATGTATTGTATAGGATTGGTAGAATAGTAGGCCTTAGTTGGTGAAATGCATTGCATGTAAGTAAGATTACATATCTAAGAGAGCTCACCAAGTTTATAACAGCCATACCACTACCAATTCTACAGAGAATGTTTTGGGTCTGAAAGCCGAGGGGTAAATTTTATAATTGTTTTCCCACAGAGCAGGATCATCTGTTTTTAATAAAAAAAAATTTGGGGGCGGAATATGAAAGAAATGTACATCGGGCCATCTTGGGGGGAGTTTTTTGAAAATGAGGGCCCACTTTTTTGGGCGGGGGGTCCATTTTTGCATTTAGTTTTTTTGTGCGCACTATTAAAAAAAAAAGTTTGACATTTTCTTTTTGGGGGATTTTGTTTTTTTGTTAGTTTTTTTTTTTTTTTTTGGGGGGGGGCATCCGACCTCCCCCCCCCCACCCCCAGTTACTATCCTGGCAGCACATTGTAGCTGGCCAACCAACAGGGCTGCAGCTCACAGAGGGGTGTAGCCAGTTAATCTTTAAATGCCATTTCCCCCGCACAAAACTCAATATTTTTGAAATCGATTCTTTTCAGAGCTTTTTTGTACAAAGTTGTCTGACACGGTAATTTTATACGCAAATGTTGACCTTTTAAAACCCCAAAGAGGCCCTTTACAAATGTAGCGTGTGCCGAAATGTTTTTAAGCCCCACATGTAATAATCTCCAGGGTTTAGGCCTAACCTTTATTGTGCAGATCATGTACAAAATCCCATTCACACAAGAAAGGTCATACATCTATAGTTTTGTCGTAATTGCCAATTATCCACTCTTTCCACAATGAACCGACATTCTACCATTTCGTACATTCAAGGCAAGTTATTGCTTCATACCATATTTTTGTCTAGACAATTTTACCATGTAGAGTGAATTGGTTCAGCGAAAAAATAATAATGAAAACAAAAAAGAAATAAAGAAAGCCAGCCATGGCTTGTTCATTGTGATGATTATGCAGAAAAACTCTGCCCTCTTTAAAGGGTAAATTACAGATTTGGCGTTCACGATACAACTCTATATATATTGCACTTAAACACTAACAACTCCCCATCTTTATGCACATGAAATCTTCCACAATACATGCAATACAGCGACTGTATACATGTATAATGAAAGTTATGAATGAAAGGCTAGATGCCATCTGGGGGGTACAGGGTGGCATTCAGTATTAATGGCTTAGCATTTAACTTAAATTTCAATAGCTTTATAATATTACCTAATACTGAAGCAGATTGACACCTCACCCCCCCCCCCCAGGTCCAATGTCAGTGAGCAGTTCACACCCACACAACGCCCGCTCATGGAAACTAAGAAAGGAAGAAAAAGCAACCCTTGTCAGGGTTGGTTTGTTTTGTTGGGTTTTTTTTCAATAAAATTGTTATTCTTTTGTTTCGTTTGTCCCTGTAGCTGTTAGTGGGCGGGTTGTATAGTATATGTGTACATTATCACTTACAGTTACACAAGTACTCGTACAACTGTGCCAGGCACTCGCATTTCATTTTTATAGGATTGAATTTGAACCTCAAGGCACCACCCCTACTTTACTCTATCTGTACTCTGTTGAAAGTCTGCTCACACATGAATGGCGTGTATTTTCAAAGTGCTGCTGATAAACGGTTGTCATGGTTGTTGTACATGTATGTATGGATGTACAGGGTAATAATCTTGGGAACACCTGTGAAGCCGACTACGTTACAGTGAATTCAAACACCGTCTGACAATTTACAGGCAGAAACACCTCAGGGTGTTTAGTACCAGTATTCTAAACGTTCATGTACTTGGTATATCATAAAAATGGTTGAAGGTACATTGTTGGGTCATACGTTGGTGATGACCCCAAATTATTATATTTTGTTCCTATCTGAAAGCTTTCTTGCATGACTTGTAATGGTAGTAAGCATCCTGTGAAATTATTTTGTCTGAAATGCCCCTGTTGATTAGAATTCAATAAAAAACACTTGAATCTGAGAAATGATTTCATGCATGAATCATTTCTCAGATGTCTGAGGGTTGGTGTCCATTGGAGAACGCTGCGGCCAGAGATGCAGTTGGTACCCGCTGTCACCTCACTATATACTTGAATGGATTCGATGCTCTAGTGAAAATGCCGTGATAGTTTTTGTCGTTTTCTCAACAAGTAGACAAATGTATTAAGCTGAAACTTTCACAGGTGACTTTTATTGTATCTGTCTTGATACTAATGTAAATCAGAGCAGTACGTTGGCAAAAACCAATCTATGACCTGATGACCGGTCTTTAATTCCATATTCGGCTTTTGAACTTCATATTATAAATATGGCTTTTGCTCTATGGTTTTTGTGTTACATGTAATTCCCAATCCTGTTCATAGTTGATTACCTTCCAGTCATCTTTAAAAACCTTCTTAATGTTTTGAACGCTCACAATCATTCAAAATTCACTGTAGCTTGGAGCACACTGTAGATAAACTTTGCAGAATCATTGCAATTTGTTGTGAATGCAACGTACACAGCGCGCTCATAATGTAGTTCTGTGCTCAGTTGTGCAACCAAACCATTAAGGTTAATTTTGTGTACCTACGAAATGCTGTAACCGGTTTCAATGTACGTACATGAACAGTCTGACCTTGTACATGTAGGATACAGACATCAGTTCATTATAACGCAGGGTTTTCCCCAGGTTTTCCCCAGGTTTTTATCAAAACTGTGCAGGCATTCTGGACCAAAATTGTTTGATGTTTGGCCGAAGCACGCTAAATTGAATCATCTTCAGAATGTTTTCTACTTGGTGTTTTTCTTGGTTTTAAAAGCCCTACTGTGCAATCTGGAGCATTCTTTATGGGGTTTTTTTCTCAAATTTTTTTTGAGAAAAAAATAAAATAAATAGTTTTGTGCATCGGCCAAAATTTGCACATATCGGCACGCAATTCGTGCGTATCGGCCTGATACGCTAGCATGTACATGGGGAGAACCCCGATTATTGGTCATCGCTCTATGCAGGTATACATGTAGCTTTGACAATTAGGAAAACAAATTTTAAATGTTTCCATAAGCATATAAAGCATGGCATGTTCTATAAACTTAATACTGTTATCATGTAGTACCAGTTGCCTTGGAAATATTTCGAACCGTTACACAAAATTCTGCCATTTTTCATATCAATTTAAGTTAGTTAATTTACAGCTTACTTGCAGTTGATGTATGTTTGAAGCTTTAGTTGGTGTGGAAATAAGAAGTAAAGTTTTATAATATGTAAAAACTGATACAAATCTTTTTCCTTAACCACATTACTTCGAAGTGAAATGATTCTCAAAATGCTTTACATTACCGAAAACTGCTGTAATTTTAAGTGTGATTACCAAAAGTAGACGGACCCTAATGACACAAGTGGCAGGCCCATGTAAAATGAAAAAAAACCTTCCTATCCTCCAAAATCCTCATGATACATCTCCTTTAGCCATGTTTTCTTAATTCTCCATACTCAACCAAACTATAATAGGCCTTTGTAGTGGACCCCGAAAATAAAAAGTGGGGGTTCCCCATTGCTTGTGCTTCCCTGAGCCAAGCTCCCATCCGCACAATTGTTATTTACGGTTGTTCACACTGGATATCACATTTGGTGTGCACACACAGTGTTGTTTACATGTAGGTACATGTAGTTAGTGTATGCGACTGCACACTGCTGCACTACTGTTAATGCACTGACAGCGTTGTCTACCCCATGTTCGCCACTTTCCAATTATTCCTCCTAATCTATTAATGCAGGAATCATCTCCATCACATTATTAGCACTCTTCTGATGCTAATTGTATTGAGACAATTTTCTGGCAGGCCTTGGAGTTTCTGGACATGCACTAAAGGCAGTGAACATCTGGTTCCAAACATGCTCTTTGATGATGCATACAGTGCAAATTGTCAATTATAATTACGATCTCTTTCCACGTTTACCCTCTAATGGCAACTCACGTCAGTAGGTCTGGTACCTTGGCCCCAGTGATACTGAGGTTATTACCCGGCAGTTCTAAATTGTGTTTATTGCTCAGGCTCTGTCAACCAAATAGCTGAGCTACTCTGAACCATAATTTACATTTTGGGTAAGCGTGTACAATGTACATGTATTTTAGAAATACTGCTGATAGAGCCTGTGACACCAGTCCTGCAGTTTCTAAAGAAAGGCCTTGTATTATGGTTATAGGATCATGTATCCATAATCGTGTACAATGTACAATATGTGTTGAAATGTACAACAGGGCTCGAATTTGGGAGAAATGTCCACAAGACTGCAGGGCTTGTAAAAAAGTTGTAGCTCAAAATGATTTCTGGACCAGAATTTATTTGCAAGACCAGAATCAAAATGAGTTGCACAAGCACCAAGAGAAAATCGATCTCATTTGTCTTAAATGTAGTACTTCGATACTGAAGAAATTTGAAAGATATTGATCAGATTCTTAGTCAACATTTCTTCACAAATGTATCACAAAATGAAGTAGCCTATTATTATTTACTTAAAAAACACAAGACCGCAGGGCTTGCCTGTGGTCAAGTGTTAATTTCGAGCCCTGTACAATAGGATCTCGCTCTATCCCCCCCCCTTCCATCCTCCAAACAAATCAACAGCAGTGTCTGACTGGATGATTGAGTCGTTGCTGAATGGTTGATCAATCCATTTTAGCCTTACCCCACAAAGCCCCACCCACAAAAGCAATCTCTGCCCAGAACTGTGACTGACAGATCCTGGGCCTGAGTGCGAAAACCAAGTCCCACTGGCCGTCAAACTGTCCCCCATCTAACCCAACATTCATGACAGACATCAAATCTCTTCAAGCTTAAATCCAGACAGTCTTCAATCCTAATTTTGATTACTTGATGAAGTGCCATTACTGCCTATTTAATTATCTTTATAATGCAATTTTTATTATTATGTTAATGTCACGTGTCGTATACTTGTCAAAATTAGTCATTCCAGGACAATATTGTCCAAGGAAGAACAGTTTTGGCACATTGTCTTAGGTTGTACGACCGCAGACCCAAGGCCCTCCCATGATTTTAGCATCGGGGCAGGAAACTTTAGACCAGACAAGTCCAGTGGTCTTGCTGTTTTGTTGTTGTTGGTTTCTTTTATTGAATAATAATGCTTTGAACACTGTTTAATATCATTAATAATAGAAAGATGTTCTAATGTTGACTTTAAGTTTGATAATTTCAGTTGGCCATATTTTTAATGGCACGGGGGTGCATTTAATGGCTAATTTCATTGCATCACAGTTACAGTTTTATCTTGTTTTGACTGCGTGTGTGTTGTTTTCTTGTATCAATGGTCAAATAAATAAAATAACAACAGTTCGTTTTACTTGTTGTGCAACACGTACATGTAAGTTTGGTTCACACGGTCAAAAACATTGAGAATTCTGTTAACAAGGCCTATCAATGTATACTTTACCTATGAAACAAAAATGAGATAAATCTTCTCTAAGTGCTTGTTCAAATGAAAATAGTCTGTTGCATACAATACATGTATGTTTAACTGTGCAGATCGTATGTTCTCAATATTGATTCTGGTCATGTAAACATAACGTCTGGTCCCAATGCCAGGAAAAATTGTGAGTCTACAAGATTCGGGACTGTGATTTTTTCCCCCCAAAATGTGAGCTGTGTTGTAACTATGTACAATGTACATTGTCTAGCCATTCTGTGATGTTAAAAGGCAGCTAGTGGCAAGTGATGTAGCATGTCTGCAGGGTTCACAGCCTGTTAGACAGTTAGAGAAGATGGGCTAGCACACTGAGATATTCAGATCAGTCTGTTGTACACTACGCCTAGTATTTGTTTTTTTCCCTTACATCGATGTGTGTTAAGTACTGAATACAGTACTTTCCCAAGTCCTGTGAAAATAAATCCACCGGCAAATCACTTGGGTGGGATTCGAACCCATGACCTTTGCCACGCTACAGCAGATGGCTTACCACAGATAGACCACCGAGCTAGACCACCGAGCTAGCCCAGTGACTAGGGGCAGTTGGAATCCTATATTTTAATAGCGGGTTCCGCATCGTACTCATGGAATAATCTGCCATCACATGTCAAATCATCAATCAAAAACCTGAAAACTTTTCTGGGTTTTCAACTGTATCCTTGTATTTTATATTAAACTGCCTCGGTACCCTTGCCCTTTCAGGAACAAAGCGTCAGGCCTGTGTAATGTGAATGAATTTGTACAAATTCATATCACAAAAGCTCTGTCAAGACTCAAGCCCAAACTGCAATAGTTTGCCATTAAACCCATAAACCCTTGCTTTCTTGAAAGATGCAAACAGATGGCGATCCCTCTACCCCTGAAGACAGTTCCACAGTCCTTGTGAAGAAGGAACCTACAGAGGGCGCACCATCAAGGCAACCTTCGGAGATCAACAAGGCAGCGTCCAGTACATCCTGTCCACCCGATGAGACAACTGTGATCAGTGACCCAGAGGACAGCGACAGAGGTAACCGACCCTGCTCTTGAATTGTAACTCATGGTTCAAAATTTTGACGAAACGCTGTAACAGTCGACACAATAATAGTTATAATACTGATCAGGCTGATAGTGAGAAGGACTCCTAGAGCTCATTTTCCTATGGTTGTAATGCGGTCTAATCCCAAGTGTAACTCATGGTTCAAAATTTTGACAAAACGCTGTAACAGTCGACACAATAATAGTTATAATTCCAAGTGTAACTCATGGTTCAAAATTTTGACAAAACGCTGTAACAGTTATAATACTGATAGTGAGAAGGACTCCTAGAGCTCATTTTCCTATGGTTGTAATGCAGTGTAATCCCAAGTGTAGTGTCTGTGACTGTGCTTTTGACCAGTTAATACTGAGCTGTGCCCTGAGGAGTTGCCCGGTAATGGCTTTAGAATTGCATGCTGATAATGAGACACCATATGTATGCCAATAAGCAGTTCAACAATATGGTTTCATGAATGTGAGGGAAGCGCATGTAGCAGGACACTGTACCATTGCTACAGAATACATTTAACCCCAGCAGTTATTGCATTTCTCATACAAAAACAAAAGTTCTGCATATCAAATATTAGAAGGGTGACTGGTGAGCCTCTTTAGTACATGTGTGTTTGTAGGTTTTGTAAACTTTTGTCAAACTTCCTGCTAATGATTGATGCGTTACCACATTTATGTACTTGCGTCCAGATGCAGAACGGGACGATGAATTGGGTGTGAATGGTGACGAGTCGCCCCCCATGAGTGATGACCAGGGTGACATCAGCCTCGGATGTCACGATGGACCGCTCAACATTCAGACACAGGGCGACGGCCCAATGCAGCCTGAACGCCATCTCGCGTACGCCTCCCAAGTTCAGAGAGAGGACTCCGCGGGGTCTGGCTACGGCTTCACAAGCAGCACCGAGACGGAGTTCGCTGGCAACGAAGAAGCAGGTCAGGACAGAGACTTCAGGGATTTTATATGTCGCCTTTGTAAGCGCAGCTTTTCTAAAAAGCAGAGTCTACGAAGGCACATGAATTTACACAGTGGCCACCGGCCGTTCCAGTGCCCCTTTTGTGAATACAGGTCTTCTAGGAAAGACCATCTGCAGCTCCACATGAGGACGCGACACGATCCGGGCCAAAGCAAGCACTATGTTTACAAGTGCCCGATCTGTGGGAATTCATTCCCGAGTCAAAAGAGGGTCCTGACCCATCTGAAAAGTCACCAGTCTGTTCACCGCTGCGAGCAGTGCGATTATGGCTTCCCGTCTCTCCTGGCCTACGAAAACCACAAGAAGATGAAACACGCCACTGTGTCTTGCCCTCCAACGTCTGACGCCAGCTCCTTCACGTGTCCAACGTGCAAGTATGAATGTGCCAACGCCGATGATTACTCCGGCCATCTACAAAGCCAGCGTCACAGGGACATGATAACAGCTTCTGTACGTGTCCCACAGATACATGTCCAGCGGCGGCTGCAAATGGGGGGATCGTCGGCTTCTGCCAGCTCCATGGAAAGTGCTTCTTCCCTGGAGAGAGAAACAAGCTTTGAGTCAGTGCAATCGGCACGGTCGTTGCCTCCTTCTGGATTAGTGAGTATGCCCAGCGTCTCAACTGAAGTAACCAGCACAGGAACTGTACCCATCTCCTTAGTCAAAGTACCCACAATAACTGTCTCGCCAAATCATCAGAGGCGGGGGGAGAGCTTTGAGCACTCCCCATCCTGTGATGACAACAGTCCAAACCAGAAGCAGTGTGGAACCCATAACAGGGGTCCCTCGGCCAACTACCCAGTTATTTCCAATATAATATCTTTACATCAGAATGGAAAAGAAACAGCAACGAGGCGTTCTCCACTTCGGGAGAGCCGTTCTACATCTGGATCGGCTCCGAAATCGTACGAGTCCTACGAGTCTGCAAAGAGCTCAAGCTTTGAGTCACCAGGATTCCTTCTCCCCAAGGCGACAGCAGTTTCCCCGCAGCGGTCAAGCCGCACCCCAAGCCCCCAAGGCACGCCATTATTAATGATCAGCGGTCTGCACGGTCGACAGGAGGACTCGCCGCATAAGCTCCGGTGCCTGAGTCACACGGGGTCGTCGAGTCTAGAGTCACAGCCGTCCTCGGAGCTGATGGCAGGTGTGTGGGGTAGCCAACCCTTACCGGTCATCTGCAGGGATAACAGCACCCAAGACGATGTGTGGCGCTGTGAGTTCTGCCACATCATCTTCCCCGACAACATCATGTATGCCATCCACATGGGGTGTCACGATCTACGTAACCCCTTACAGTGTAATATCTGCGCCTTCCAGTGCCAAGATAGATATGAGTTTACATCTCATATAGCCAGGGGTTTGCATAGCAAGGCCCCAAGCACCAGAGGAAAACAATATTAAAAACCTTTTGTTTTTATTTATTTTAAGATAAAATCACCAAAACCTTATTATTACTACATATTTATTATTATAATTAGCTAAGCGAGGATACATTCAAGTTATAAACATTTAAAAGTAAAATTAATTGAATAGTTAAACAAATTGTAATATCACAACTTATGAAAAACTCATCCTTTAATTTTTGAAATCTTTTTGCGTGTGGTTGTTTTTTGTTTAATTTAAATTGATGCACATCTCCTTTGAAGCTTCATTCCACAGAAAAGTTCACAACAGCCTTGAACAACTCTATTCCATAGACTCTATGATTATCTGATTCTGGCTTTCGTCACAAAATTACACCAGAGGCTGGTCAGGCCATCTTTCAGAAATGAACAGGCATAGAGGCTGTGTGTAATGTGAAACATACTTAGAAATTATCAAACTGACAATTTTTATTTATTTCAACTCTCCTGTACATGACACCACGAACTACTGCTGCGACATTTTCAGGGTTAAAATGTCCGCATTTATGCATTACATCTGTAGACTTCATATACCTCGCTTTTCCCGATTGCACAAATAAAGATGTGATTCTTTCATCAGAAACATTAAACGATGATAAACCTTGCCCTCAGCGGCAATGTTGGATCACTTCCTCATGCACAGTAATTACCCATCCCTAGTCATTTGTTAATCAAATGGAACACCTACACTTTCTCAGCCAGTTTTCCTGAACTGCAAGTCAGTGGGAAATGCCACCTTGCATTAAAGGCAACCCATAAAGCATTTCAACTCTCTATTCACTTCTACATAAAAAGACTCAAACTCTGTCTCACAACTTCCTGAAATAAACAAGTATCTGATGTGTACACAAAGGTACTACATCGATGATATTAAAAGGGTGTTCACAACATTGACAAGATTGGAAATGTAATCGTTCACAGATTTGCACATAACTTACGTGGTATCAAGATGGTCATGGGGGAAAATTTCCCTTGAAACAGTTTTGCTTTAAATGCTATAGTTTGGGAGATATGAGTAAAACATATCGGTTTTGATCTCACATGTCTGGAATCCAGGGGTTTTTTTTCCTTCATTATTTTCGTTTGACTGGTTTGTTATTTTGTGTATATTTTGGGTCACGTTAAGTGTAGAAACATGTCAATGACAATAGACCCTTTGCATTGGCTGCCATTGCTAACGTTAAACAATGGAAAAGTGCATGCGCAATACGCAGCTCTCTGCCAATGGTAGGTCCTCATTGATCTCAGTGAGGGCACTGTTTGAGCTTGTGACATCACATGCAAAGGGGTCTATTACCAATTATGTCCATGTGCTTTAGGGAAGAAACCTTATCTGTTAAATAAGAAAGTACATCAGTGAGCTAATTCCCATTTCCTAGTTTTCAAAATCCACACTATCCACTAACCTTTGAAACTTCATAATAATGGTCAAGTTTTAGTGAAACTATGATTTTGTTAACGTTTAGGCTTGTTTGATTGCGGCAATCCAAATAAGCAATGAGTGATTTGTAAGGTCTTCAGATGCTATTTCCTGGACTTCGGAAGTGTTTCAAACGGAAATATTGTATCAGGAGGATGGCTACTGTGATGAACTGTACAATCAATGAGCTTTCAGATTGAAATTTATAGAAATATTTGATATTAAATTTACCAAGCCTGCACTTTTTTGTCTTAGTGAACAACAATTGTTTGGGTGCAATCATCACTTGGAATGTATCCAAAGGCTTTACATGTATCCAAGTCACATGCTGTTTTCATCATAAAAACCACAGAAATGACCTTTTTATAGTCTTCATTTTGAAAGGGGCGTTAAACAAATGCATGTAAGATTATTGATATGGCATTCATTTCGAGTACAAGTCTAGGGACATTCTAGATTGATAGAAAACCTTCTGTCTGAGCGCAAGTTTTGTGTCCCTTTGGGAAAACTTTATCCGTTGGCGCTTCAAGCAATTTTGAATTTTGTGTGTGTATCATTAAAGCATGCAGGGCAGGCAACATTGTTATTGTCGGTGACCAGTATCCGCAAATTATGTGACCCACACCATAAATCTGTGAAAGTTTAAGCTCGATTGTTCATCAGATTCACAAGAAAACAGTGAAAACAAAATCTTGTGTGTTTTCATTCAAGTTTTCAAAAATCGAGATTTAGACTCTTAACAAATTGTTCTACTCATTTTTCAAAAACTATGACATTTTAAGCACAAACATTTAATGTTTTAAAGGAAGTTTTCCCACTATGCCTATCTTTGTACCAGCGCCCAATTTCATAAAGCTGTTAAGCAGGAAATTCTGCCTAGCAAATTTCTATACTTAGCAAGAAATGAGCGGGGTACCAGTGCTAACGATGTAAACTGTACAGAATGTTGGCTGGTAACCTAATTCTGCTAAGCAAGATTTTGTTGTGCTTAGCGCATTTTTGTGCTTACAGGCTTTATGAAATTGGGCCCTGTTGAGTTGTGTGTCAGTCTGTGAACATTTGATTTTTCAGTCTTGCTAATGTTGTACGTACCCTTTAAAACAAACATGGAAACAGATTATAAGTCGGTAGTTGACTTCAACTTCACACAAGATGAGGTGATTTTTCTTTCTTCCCCCTCTGGGTTTAAGGGGCGTGTGCCAAACTAAACTGAGAAAAAAAGAAAAAAAAAGAAAAAAAAGTTTCCTCCTTCTGCAAAGCTACAATGGCATCCATACATTTTTCTCAGAAATGACACCATGTCTGGAAACTGGAAACGGGGGAAAAAAATTCCCAAGATGTTATCTTACGGCTCGCATCTCATCCAAGAAACTGTCTAGATGAGATTTCAAGCTAAGTTTCATATGCCTTATTACCAATGTGGGAATAAACCTCCCCTTCCTCCAGGGGAAAACGCTCCAAATTTGTCATCTAGTGGAAAAATACTGAAAAATAAGTCCCAACATTGAGGAAGTCACTGATTACAAGGGACGTGTGTGTGGTTAGCCAGTAGCTGTTAAAGGGACCTAACAAACTTGAGTTTGCTGGAAGAATATTGTATTCATGTCATCAAGTTTTCAAGAAACATCATTAACTCATCCTGTGGCATTTACCCCATGATGCGTTTGCTTAAATTCCTGTAAATGTTGTCGACTTTGAAATGTATAGATTGATACTTGATTAATTCTTACAAAAGTTAGTCTTGTGAGTGTTTTGATCGGGCATACAGAGTTATCCAATGCTCATTTGAGGGTTGAGTTAACAGGTATGATGAAATATGAAATTATGTCATTGCAAATGATACACCATCCATTTAAAGGTAGGCCATTGTTCATGATTCAAACAATTTTGGGGCAGTAGTCGTCAAAGCTATAATTGAGTGAGAGGGGTTCATTATAGCTTCAAACAACAAGGAGGGTTGTTTTACTGTACTTGCTGTCACTTCGCTGTGAAGAAAATTCAAAATGCTGAAATCTATCACCGATTTTCTCAGAACAGTTATCAAATATTTCAATGAAACTTTCATAAGTTATCTTTTGGTTTCTTGAAAACTAGGAGGGTGAAATTGATGGATTCTGACAACAAAGACAGCTTTTCTTGAAACCTACATGTTGGAATTGGAATAAATGTACACTCCCAAAGTCAGTGATGTGCCACAGCGTTAGTTTCTTGAAAACTAGAAGAATGGAATGAAATGCTTCCAAAACCAATGGTGCAATTCCCCATTGAGACTCTTAGGTACAAATTACTATTAAGACTATGGTACCTACAGATTATTAACCTTGATGGTGAAATAATTACAGCGATAACCATTATTTTCAAATTATCATCTGAAGACTTTATTGGGTTGCAAAGTAAAAATTATGTCACGATCTATCAAACATATTCTGTAGTTGACATGTAAGTTGTCGGGGTATAAAAACATAATTTAAAAGCGGTTTGAGAAAATAGGAACTCTACTTTTAAAAATACAAAAACCTCATGAAATTTGCGTGTTTGTTTGCCCACATGATTTTTTTACCAAGTAACTAAATATTTTGAAGGCTTCCTAGTGTAAGAAATTGTGGAAACAAAACCCAAAATTATTTCTTAAAGGGAATGTATGACTTTTGTAAAAATAAAAAAGTTCTTAACAAATTTGCACATTTCTATACATCTGCAAAAAAGAAAAAGTAATTTATGGTTGATCATTGAGTTGGCTTGGAGCCAGTAGTTAAGTACAGCTACAGCTATGACTTGCTAAAAATGTTGCTAAGATCTTCCTTTCACATAATGAGGTGACGATCTAGCTGTAGGCTCTATTTGCCCCTTGGGAAAACACTTTATGCTGATTTAGAGAAACAAAGGGAAACGTTAAACTGGGGGAAGGGGGGTGGTGTTACCGTCTCCTTAATATTTCAAGTCCTATTTTTAGGGAGGATTTGACTGTTGTAAAAGTTTTTTAAAGACAAGATTCTTGTGAAAAGATTTTACCATTTTTAAAATTTACACTGATACTTTGTTCTTCTGAGGGGGGGGGTAGTTTTTCCAGTAAAGGGCCCCTCTATGAGGGAGATAAAACAGATGCACTTGAACATTTCAAAGGGCACCGAGGCACTTATCAGAGAAAGGAGACTATTGCCTCCATTGCCACTGGTAAGCATTGGACCTGAACCCAATGTTGTGTCCTCTCTTCATATATTTGTTTATCTGGTTTTGTACCTTCTCTTTAAGATATAATTAATTTCCTGGTGACATATCACAAACAAAGTCACCATGAAATACAAGCTTCATACAGCCCTCAGTCAGGGTTTTTCCCCTTCCAGAAAGTGGCCTGTTTCAATTTAAAATGAAACTAAAAATGTCATTTTTGTATTAGTTCACAAACTTCCTTCTAAATTGTTTCTATTTGAATTAGGTTCAACTTTTCACCCAAAGAGGAATATACATCATGTTAAAACAAGCCACAAAATGCCCCAGCAGATGGGTAGTGAATCAACAAAATAAATACATTTTTTTTTTTTTTTTTAATTAATTTTTTTTAATCATTGGTTACCAGTGAGTAACCCTCATGGCTGTGGATTAGAATCTGACATCAGAAACAAACCCTGTTTTGGTGGTTGCAGATGGCATAAAATAACATATTGGATTTAAAGATTGATAAACCCTCAAGCCGACAAACCAATGCTGTACTCCCTCACTGGTCAGGAACTTGGACTGTGCATCTTTAACCACCAGTTTTGTTTTTATTTGAGGGATGCCCACTCCTCAGTAACGAAGGTCAAGAATTCAAGCAAAACCACGTTGATAAATTAATTTAAGATCGCTTTGACCACTAATTGGTATCGATCTACCTAACCAAATGTCAACCATAGCGCTATCTATTGATTTGATCACTGACTTTCCCTGCGTTTTGAAGCCGTGTGGACGCTTAAGAATCATTTGGATAATTACCAAGTCTGATTGATTTACAGTCGTGAAAGCTTCAATTAGATTAAAACTAATGGACAACAAAGTTTAACAAGTTAAAAATAATGGGTCAGTTATTTTAAATTCCATTCCTGTTACACAAAAATAGTTTCGCATTTTACCCATTGCTATTCCTTTTCCCACCAGAAATTTGTTGGTTATTAATCTATATTATAGTTGAGATGTGTGGGTGTATATGTATACTTCAAAGAATGTGGATATTGACCCAATTTCCCTGACATCATCATCACAATAATCTTAGTTGCGCCATTTTGGGAACCAATGTCACTGTGTGTTATACAGTGTAGTGCGTATTTGAGGCGACGTGGCGATTACACGCTTACCATAATATTTACATGCAATTTGACTCCCAAAGTGGCGAGCATGGCCGACAGCAGCCAATTGTGATATTAATGCAAGGGGTCAACAAGTGCAAGGGTCAACAGGTGCATTGTGTGCAATAAGTTAATAACCCAACTCATAAATCATATACAGTGTATATGTACCTTAACTCAATACAATAATCTCATCATCCGTAGATAATTCAGATTTGATGCCACACAGCACATGCTCATATTGAAAGACCGAATAAGTCAGTTTTAGTGAAAAACTTGTATCCAAATTATACGGACACCTTTGTGAAGAGGCCGGAAAATGTCTGAGTCTGCTATCGTTAGAGTAAATGCCAAGTCAAAGTTTAAGTCCAACACATTGAGTCTGGACCCAGAACTAAGAGTCCTGGACTAGATCCTAAGATGAGTTAGCCAGTACTAATTGTAATTTCTAAAGCCAGATATGACGCTGTAGTGCAAGTCGCCGGGGCAATAATGGAAGCTCGTCTTGAGATCAGTCTTGGCACTCTTGGTGAAACCTATCACCTGGTCTGCGGATCATGAGATCAAACTGTTTGTAGCAGGTCTAGTTTAACATCGTCTCTTTAAACCATATATATTTAATCTCCTGGTTGGAGGGAAGTAATTATGATGAAGTGTCTTAACTGGAGGTCAGAGGGCAGCAGTGCTTCTCTTCTCAGTGTGTAAATGCAAAGTTCAACATTAAAAATAGTGATCATCCCAATGAAATACATTTTAACTTCAAATCTTTTTATTTTTAAGCATGAACTGGGAATTATTGGTACATTGTCATTGTCACAAATCGAAGTAAGCTTACAATGTAAACAGATATCCCCACGTCACTGGTACCCATCCAGAGATGGTAATCAATAATAATAATAATGCATGTTAATAGAATTCACATTTAGATGGTATCCCCCAATCAGTGGTTCCCCTCATGAACTGAATGTGATAATAAAGCTAATGTGCTGATGATAAGTTATGTAACCATGCAATTAAAGGGGCAGAAGCAAAAGGTTTGTTCAGGTTTAGCTTCACTTTGAGTTTCAACAAAAGGTGGCAGTAGACTTACCACAGTCACACCATAAACTTGTTGAGCTCTTCATCCTTCCGGCCAATGGTAGGCCAGCCACACCTATCAGACTGTTGTCGGTCATCAAGTTCAAATTTTGGAAAAGTACATATATAATCGATTCCCAAGGCTAATTGCTAACAAATAAACTCTTGAAGTTGTGTTTGAGAGAGAGCATCGAGGGGAAATTGTTTCAGGTATTGACTCGATCTCATTACAGTAAATAATGGGTAAAATTGATGTGTGCTTTTTGACATTTTACATCTGCATTTTTTCGGTAACAATTGTACCACAAATTCTGTTTCCAAAAATGATGGCGAGGACTATTCTATATGATGGTAAAACAATTATTTTAGATTTATCTGTCAGGTTTTAGAGAAGAATGTTATTCTTTGTGTATTTGGGGGTGAAAATATCCCGTCACATTTTTGTTTTTCGTTAAATCAATTCTTGAAGGTGTTCTTGAAAGGTATTGTTGTCTACGATAATGCACGCTAACAAATGAAATGTGAATCACCTTGCTAGTGTAAGAATATTGGTCTGTTGATGTATGTATATGTACCTCATAATCAGAAATGGTTTGTAACCTGGTTCAACAAAATGAGAGTGAGAGTTAATTGGTCTTTATTTTCATCTTGAGAGTGTGCTGGAAAGCTGTTTCTCCGAAGATGTGGGAAAGTATTTGACCCCGTGCTGTGAAAATGAGTGGGCACTTTTGAGTTTTCTGTTCTTTGTCCAGTCCTCATTAAGAAAGCTTAAATTGAGTACACGTTGGGCTGTGTGGACCGATTGCTGGTGGCATTTCCGGTTAGACTTGTGTATCAAGAAACTTTTTTCATCAAGGAACCGTTCACTGAAATTTGAGGCTGGGATTATTTTTGTTGCCTTGATGATTCTTTGATTGATTCTGTGTGACGTTCATTTGATTTCATTACACACCCAGCAGCACAATTAGTGCCAATGAAAAGGAAATGATGAAGAAATGCTCGTTTTTTTTAGGTGGGAGGGAAACACCCATTGGGAGAAAACCCACGCAATCAGGTAGGGAGTGAAAACCCAATCCACATACAAGGCTCCAGTCTGAGGTGGGATTCCACAGAGGTGAAAGGCAGGGAAAAAAACCAAAACCAATCTGATCCTTATGTTTGGACAGGTTACTTCACTATTAGAGATTGAACACGTGAAAACATCTGATTCATACTGTTAACACCTAGGTGCCTCTTAGCCCATACTGGCAACATTTTCACAGAGTAGAGGCCAAATGTAAGCTTCCAATCAAAGTTTGGTGATTGATTCCCTTTAAAGTCCATTTATGTGAAAATTTGAAGTAAAGTCTGGTACAATGACTTGCTTGGTAACAAAGTGGGTGCTCAATTTTTCAGGCCAAAGACAGCATCACTATATCAGTTGGTTCGGGGCAAGCTTTTATATTGACCCAATTGACCTGACGTTATCATCACAGTAATCTTGGTAGCGCCATTTTGTGAGTCAATGTCCCTGTGTGTTGTACAGTGTAGTGCGCAGTCTAGGCGACACAGCATTTGGCTTCACAAGTTGACTCCTATATGGCGAGTGTGTCAGCAGCAGCCGTGCGGTGTGACATGAGATGCAAGGGGTCAATATGACAAAGTGTGTGTGGGTGTTTTGCACTGAGTCATGTCACTTGACCAATTGGCAATTTCAAACCAAGTGAAAATGTCTGAGGATTTCAAACTGAACACAAAACATCATCCAATCAAGCCATTATACCAGACAGCGTTCGCATTAAACTCACAGTATCCTTCAGCACTAATTTCTTCTTGCACTCATTTTGCTGAAGCAGGGCACACTTGTATATTGTGTATATACGTTGTCAGCATTGGTACTGGTGTTATTTAAGTGCCCATACAGTTTTAAACATTTATCAGAGCTTTTATATTTAGCAGTATTTTATCACATGAAGTCGACACAGGGTGATAAATTAACCTGCTTTTTAATTCATAAACTCAGTGATAAGTGCTGCAGATACGTCAGTCTATGATATGAATTACCGTACAGGTATCTAACGTTTTATACAATTATCATTATATACAGAAGAAATGAGTATTTTAGGACTCTGGATTATACAGAAGATTCAGTTTAAAAACTAATTAATGTAAACACATGGCTTGGTCATTTGTAAATTTAGGTATGTAAACTGTAGATAAGTATGCACCGTTAGGATTTGGTGAAGTTGATATTGATGGTTTTTTTTTAAAGTTACAGCAGAACCAAAGCGTCCGTGTATAAATGTTCATGTTGGAAAGAGCCGGATCAAAACACATTGTAATCCCTTACCCCTTCTACTAAGGAGAAAAAAACACAGAAGTGTATCCTAAAACAACTTTGCCAAGGAGCTTGGAAGGCAAGGGAGAACTGTTTGTATGTGGTATGAATAAGAAACTCTGACTATTAAGAAATTTAAATGTCAGCTCTGCATAAAAGACAACCCTGGAGAAAGCCCTGGCTAATCCACTTCAGACTCTCAAAATCATATACAATATTGACTGTTGTGAAAACACACTGCAAGACTTACACATCCCCATGGACTGAGGTAGTTCCAAGAAGTCTTTCAAGAACTCCTGACATATTTCCATCTACATTACAGTTTCTTATTAAAGGATTTATACAGCCCTAGGTTCACTTTGAATTCTCAAACAATTACAATTGCTCAAATAAAACCAAATGTTTTGAAAGATAAGTTATAGTATTGATAATTAACTGGAGTTTTATTTATTTTAATTTGTTGATTTGTCTGAAAGTTTAGTATCTCATTTATGAAAATAAGACAAATTAATAGTTATTTTTGTATTTTTATTTATTTGTTTTTGAATCTGAACATTTCATTCGATATCAGAAAGTTATTGGGGGTACCAGTTACCTCAAGAAATATTTCAGTCTGCGATTCTGTGATTTTCAGAAAAATCACTGTTGAATCTGATTTTGGTCTAAAAATGATACCAACCATCCTGAGGAGTGATCTGAAATGCAGTCGTCTGGAGCATCTTTATGGAATCCGTATGGGTCCTGTTTACCGTGTGTCACAACCAAAACAATGTAAAGGACAGTTCAACATCAGAAAATTACAACTACTGGCAGTCAGCCAAAACTCATTTTTAGAAAGTATTGGAAAAATTTCTACTTTCCATGAGTAATCAAATGCAAGTGTCCCAATTTTGTGTCGCTCTTTTTAATATGAACATGTACAGGACAGACTATGTGGTGCATTAAAATGAATATTGTAACAGTTTTTGATGTAAGGGTTGCCATGGCAATTTTTGCCTTCCTAGATAACAATCTTACGTGTATGCCCGATTTTGTTCAGAGGAGATTACAAAGCTGCTAGGAGCGTGTTGTTTTCTCCTGCTGTGTACTGCTGGAGCACGTTTTCTGAATGCAGCGGCCCAGGGTCTTTGCCACACACACGCCATCTTGGATTTTTCTTACAGACAGTTCCACGCCGTTCAAAGTGAGGCTATTGTTCCAGAGTTATAGTCTGGTGCCCTTGATGTCATACTCACTTCACCGTTATTCTTTAAACAAGGGCACTAAGGAGTTGCCATCATTCTTGGTACCTGACAAAAATCATGATTCTACATCAAAATTCATGTTTAAGGCAAATCATGTGTTTGACATTGTTCAAATATTATGATGTTTGTATTACATGTTTAAACCATCAGCAAACTTAGGGGAATAGGCTTTGCGAGTCTCTTGCATACTCAAATATTGAGACCTGTTAAAGTGCTACATATTTTTTCTCGTAACAAAAAGTTCCTAAAAAAAGATGGTCAATCCGTGCGGAACCTACTTGGTCTGTATAAGGCAAAAGAAATGGTGTGAAAAGTATAAAGTTAAAAAAGTGATGGCCTGTGTGTGAGAAAGACTTCATTTAGTGATTTCTTTTCTCGTGAAACATTTAGGATGGGCCCAGAATTCAGCTCCCCATACCTTGTATTGTCGTGATTAAGTTTGTCTGAAATGTTTACGTTGTGAAAATACCACCAAGTAGATTTGAATGTACAGAACTATTTGTAGTGTTTCAGCGCATCATGATTTGTGCTTTGAAAGAGTTTATGATTATGATGTTCATATAATTTTTTCTGTCACCAAAACTTTTGGTGTAATATTTCAAGAGGCATTTTGTCTCAAAATTTTAATTAAAACAAAGTGGTTTTTCAATGAGTTAAGCATTCATACAATGAACTCCTAAACAAAATAGTTGCCAGTTAACGGGGAAAAAAAACCAAAACATTTTTGCACAAACGTGGGAGGGTTTATCATGATGCAACTTTCTGAGGCGGTTTCATGAGGAATCTAGTGGCAAAGTACCTTACACTAGTTCTATCCATATGCATGGTGTGAAAATAAACCTGCAGAAAAGCAACAAAGTGGTTGTTTTAGTAACAAACATCTAGTTTCTAAACCAAGGCAAAAGAAAATGACTGCACCTTTAAACTGTTGAGATGAACAGGGCATGCTTTTGTTTTTTGAAATGTCAAGACATCTCTCATGTCCTCCTGGAATACCACAGTTTTCACAAAAGGAGATTGCCATTAGTTGGTTCTTACCAACAACACAATGTGTTTTTTTCTTAAAATCTTGTTTTATCTCAAGACAACAGTAAACCAAAATTTACTATTACCATTTGTGCACAAAGAATAAAGAAATATGTCTCTTTTTACTTTGACTCTAACGATGTTAGTCAAAGTCACCCCACCTCCATTGAACCACCTGGCTGGCAATCAACTAAGATTATTGAAAGCAGTTTTGGCTCAATTTAAAAAAAAACTGCTTAGTACAGAAAAAACTTGCTAAGCAAAAACAGGTTACCAGCCAAAAATACCCGGTAATGTATTTTGTTTGTGACTGGTGCCCTGTTAATTTCTGCTCAGAAGAAAATTTGTTTGCACCATTTTCTGCTGAACAGAAATTCGTTCCAGATTCCCGAGATGTTATTCTCCGTAAATGTTTTGCTGAACAAATTAGGGGGGAATTGGTTTTTTTTTTTATTGTTATGGATCACTTGTTGGAGGGAAAAGTGCCCAATAGTTCAAATACATTTTCTCTGTTCAGTTTTTCGGGTAGGTTCTTGTAGGAAGGTAATATTTTTGTTCTCAGAAATGTCCAGGAAAGACATTTACATAGATGTATGAATGCATTTACTGGAGGACAGTAGTTTATGGCAGGAAGTTCTATCATTTGCAGAAGTCGGAGATAAACTGTTTGACTGTGTGAAGGTGTTTAGGTGCCAAGAGGCACTGAGAAAGAAATGAGGTGGCGGAACGTAAAACATCAAAGATGCAAATATTCCTCAATATACATGGTTTTCAGGCTTTCCCCCAGTATCTCATTGAAATCCTGGATATTGATTCAGAAGCCGTGTCCGACCCAAGTTACTTCGGCTACAACTGTACTTGTTGGCCGCAGGAATAATAACTTTTGCCTTCCAGCCATATCCACTGCTGAAACCATCAATTCATTCTCACCCCTGCCCCCAAATTCAGGGTGAGAGTCCTGTCTGACAAAAGAGGTCTGAAATTAGGATTCAAACTCAAGTAGGCATGTTGAAGTGATGTCATTTCCACCTTTTGGTAACCCCTGGAGTTATAGACTTAAGGGGGAGCCTCTATGAACAAAATCTAGAGACACAAGACATGAAATAGCACAATTTGAAGAAAATAACAGCTAATGTTTTTCACCTGGCAGTCATAAACAAGTTTGAATTCAGATAAAAGTCTGAAATTTCTCTGGAAAGCCAGAATAACTTCCCCCGGTCTCTTTGGTTTGAGGGAACACGAGTTGGAAGAAATGTAATACTTTTAATTTTCCAAATGAATTATAAAAAATCACAGAATAAGTATTCAAAATCTTAATGTTAGTATAAGTACTTGTAAAATGTTGAGAAAATTTTAAATTTGAATTGTTTTCATATAAAATGGTGAAATTGAGACATTTTTGTTTTGGCTGTGGTTTTCCGATTCAGCTACGACTCTTGGGAGTGTACTTTGTAGTCATATTTATAGCTGACAATTCGTTTGTGGAAAACCAGCCAATGATTGTTTTCTCACAAATTTAAGCCCCTAATAAATTGGAAAACTAAGTTGTTGAGTGGTCAATATTCAAAACAAAAAATAGTGACAAGTTTGTGATAGGGTTCATTGTGCTGAATGGCTAACGAGTTGACCACATAGTAGAGTGTGGTCAGTAACATGACAAATTTTATTGTTTGTGTAAAAATGAAAAAATCACAAGATTGTATAATATATATGTTTATTTATTGGTCAGCTGTGTTAACATAATTATTAATGTAGGAAGCAGTAAAACAAATGTGTCCATTGTGACAGTAAGAAACAAGATTATGTGCATTAAGACGAAATAGAATATGATGAAATTAAAACAGAGTTTTATGTAATAACCCAACGATGTTTCCCCCTTTTTATTTTGACAACTCCCTCTGAAGTTTTTGACTTAACTGCAATTTTATTTCTTTTACACTTCACCTTTAGAATACGCGACTTGGACTTATACAGAACTACCCCCTTCCAAAAATTCTCTAAAGAATTCATGAGATTGAGATTGAGGTTCCAAACATGCCAAACGGTAAATATACTCGAACTTTAATCATTAAATCAGTTTATCCGGGTTGTTGATAAAGCCCCAGAAAATTGAGCAACTAGTCCAAACCACTCCTACAACACCCTCTAGGAAGTTGAGCATTTGACATGGTTGTCAGTTTGAAGTAGCTCCTAGCTTAGGAGTGAAATGAAACTCAAATAATATGTAGAACATCTACATTATTTTTCTTATTATTCAAACAAACGAACCTCATAATCTATACACAACTTTGTTGAAGATTGCTATCGAAATTAAGTACTTTATAAGAGTTCATAATAAATTACTTAGTCATGATTTACCAGTTTACATGTACTTAGTTTCATTCTTAAAAAATACATATTTGAGTGAAGTTCTTAAAACGTCTACATCAACCAACGACTTGAGAATTTACCTCAAAGATTCGAGACTACACCATACTGGTCTTGATTATCTTGTGATTATGCCAGGATGGGCATCACTCAGAATCGATGGTAATAAAATAATCCAAACTCTCTTCTTTTTTTTTCTTCTTTTTTTTGGGGGGGGGGAGTAGAGTGTAAAAACTTTAATGAGGTACCATATAAACACACCATACAAAACCCTGTGTACTGCAGAGGTAACTGTCCTTAGACAGTAAGTATAACTAACATTAAAACCATCATTTTGTTTTGATACAACATGGCATTCACATGATGTCATTTCCTCTAGTGGAAAAACATTGTTATACAGTTTACTGTGGCATTGTTGGAAAGGGTTGAATGAAAACAGCAGTATTTTACACCGCACAATGGCAAATTAACCACATACTGTAACTAGATGTCGTGCATTTGGGAACCAGGGCCCATTTTCACAATCCAGTAAGCATCATGTAGCAGGAAACCATGCGTATGCAAAAGAGTACTTCATAAACGATCAAGACGATTTGACAGCGCATGTGCGCGTTAACGATGGATTTGCGTTGTTGCGTCACTCATCTGCTTACAAGAACTGCCGGCAAGCTAGCATACCCTTTGCCTGTTTGCTTTGCTTTTGCAAATACTTACCTCTGAAATGAAGTCATATTACTCAATAAAACTGTGTCTGAAAACCTAAAAAAATAATACACAACAGCTGATCTTGATTGTTACAACCAGAACTAAGGACAATGTGTTTTCATGCTGAAAATTGTGCAGGATTTTCACCATCTCTCCTGACTCACACAACTGATTCAGCCCAAATTTTCACAGGCTTGTTATTTCATGTACACGGTTGATCACACAGAACATAAACACTGTCTGTGACTATTTGTCAGCTCTAACTGATTCTACCATGATGTAAAAGTACTTTCTTTGACCATCTCTGCTTTGGTATTTATTCCCTAAATCTGTTTCATAGTGAAATATTCAGGCAAGGTGTGTCTCTTGAGCTATCCTCATATCTTTAATCTGTGAGCAGTAACAACTTCCCACCATTGTCAGTTAACCTTGCCCTTGGCTCGATTTCACAAAGAGTTCAGATTGATCATAACCGCGAATCAACCGCAACTGCTAAGCTAAGTGTGATGTCACAATACAAATCACTATGGTGATATTGACAACTCATCTTAAGATGAATCTTAGTGCTTTGTGAAATCCAGCCCTAGAGTACTGTTACTGCACCACAAACATGGCTTTGTCTTGCAAGCTGGGAGGGGCACAGTTTCACAGCGCAGCTTACCATATTTCTATAAGCTGGAAGCGCAGATTTCCGCAGTGCGCAGGTTCCAATCCTGTTTTAGTGCATGTTAACGAAATAGTGATATAGTGGGGCAGATAGTAAACAAAAAACTATGGGGGAATTGTGCGTTTGATGACACATGCATGGACATTGGCACACAGTCGGAGAGTATGTCGTGAGAAAGATACTTGGCTGTAGGGCCATCGCAGATTTTTCCTTCGAAAAAAATATTTAAGTAGAATAAAGTTGGGTTAGAATGGTATGTATAGGTAAATTGTGTTATAGAAGATACCTGTACAATGTCAAGACCTTGATAAGATGATGTACATGTACCTTACTAAAACAGACATGAAGTTTTGTTATTGCAAAGAGACAAAAGTGGAAAATGCTTTATATTTAAAACTTGGAACAGTGTTTTTCCCTGGCACTGAAAGGAAAGAAAAACAGAGGAAATTAGCTAAGAAGCTTTGTGTCTGACTAGAAAGGCAAAAACCACGCTGAGAAAAAAACTTATAACAAGGTTAAAGGTAGGGTCAGTGTTTTTTTGTCAAGGTAATGCTGATTTATAGGCACAGTTTTCAAGAAAGATACAAGAAATGTCGGCAGTGAAAGTTTCAGTTGAATAGTGTCTAACTGTTGCAATACTTCCATAAACAACATTGAATCCATCCCTGTTTGGCGAGGTGGTATCGGATACCAACTGCATCTCTTGCTGCAGCATTCACAAATGGACACCACAGAAATTTGAATCTCCAAAAGTCGCCTTTTCAATACCATCTTTATGGAGCAACTGGCCCCCTCTCACTCTTTTTTGATCTTGTGATACGTCTAACTGTATGCAGTTTAGGGTGACCATGTAAAAACATGATACATTTGAAATGTATTGCGTCAAAATACGTGCATTTTTACACGCGCATACTAAGCGGCCAACAAGCGCCCGACAAGCACCATACAAGTGCTCAAATGTTTTTAACAAGCGTGCACGCAAAGCAGTACATTTTGGTTAGCCAATAAGCATTGAATTTCAGTGTTTCCCTACCAGGGGTTAGCGACGAGAGGTATCGATACGGCGCGCTGCCCATGGTAGCGAGGCCGATTTAAAAAGTTCTTCATCAGTGTTCTTGCACTCTCTGTCTAACCAAAGCTATTCCTGAACGGAACCGTTCCAACTTCAAATGCAGAACAGGCAGCCCAAGTCAAGACAGTGACCAATAGCTTATCTGTAATCCGTCAAAATAACATCATATGGTATCCATTCACTCCTGGGTAACTATGTGCAATAACAGATGAGTGCAACCCTACTATTTGTATCAGGAGAAATATCAACCTCAAATGGTCCTGGCCTTTTTGGATGTGACTTCATCACTAGGCTCCTCTTCATCAATGTCCTCCGTAACAGATTTCCGTTTCCCGGTGCAACTACCCACGGTCAGCTCCAGTGGTAGGTCAAAGTTCATGGTATATCGGCTCAGCTTCTCTTCAAAGAGAGCCAGCCGCCGGTCTTGACTGGAAATACTCTGGCCCTGCTCGGCGATTGTGTTCCTGAGTTCCAAAATAACCTGCTCCTGCTGCAGGATCTTCTGACCCTGCTCGGAGATGAGCTTGCGGTGGGCGAGGCAGGTGCTAACCTTCCTGTTGACTGAGGCGATAAAGGAGTCTCGCTTCTTCAGGCCTGACTTTAGTTCCATCATCTGTTTGAAGATGGTGTTTGTTGGAAGAACTGGAAGACAGAAAAAAACAGATTTGTTATTCTTTCTACTTCCAAATTCATTCATCTGAAAGTGTTTTAACTGCACCACGCTGTAGTGCTCACGCAATCCTATATTGTATTATGTATACCTCGTCCTAAAAATGACTGAATACATTTAAAATACAAGCTAAAACAAATACAAGCTGCATAATAAAAACAACCTACACGCAGGCCTGGAATTACACAGAGGCCAAGGAGGTCAGGGCATCTATTGCCCTGGTCTTGGGCTTGGTGCCCCTTCAAAAAGTTTCCCACAGATTTCAAGATTTTCCAATGGAAATGCCCCTTGCAAATTGAAAACGGCCTTGCCCTCTCGAAGATGGAATTGCAGGCCTGTGCGTGTACAAGAATTCATGGTAAAAAGGTTCACAGGTGAAATCAATCAAAATGACGTACAAGAACAGGGCTTCTTCTTATTAACTAAGTGAGGTTTGCGGTAACACCATGTGAACATCTCTTTTGTGTAGTGCATTCTCCTGAAGACGATCAGAGCATACTGATCGAAACGTTGAGTCGTTAACCACCAGTTCTTTTAAGAACCTACACTACTCAAAAGAGATTTTTACATGGTGTTACTGCAAACCTCACTTAGTTATACTTCCACCATGCAGGGCTTCTTCTTAAAAATCGTTTAAACAGCTGCTTTTGATGAAACGCTAATTTGCAGGTTTGTTTCTTTGAACTTACCATCACTTGAGAAACAGGGTGGTACTTGGAGCGATCTTCTCTTTTTAAGGGTGGGTACAATTTCTTCATCAAAATGTTCGATGGCCATTGACGAGATATCCCTAAGCTCTCTGAGGAGTTCAGACATCGGCTGCAGAGTCTTGGTGTGCTGGACGTGATAAAGCACTGAGAATGCCTCGTCAATAACCTTAGAATAAAGCAAACAATTGTGGACATTTTTACTTTAGTTTAACATATGTTTGAATTTTAATTACTCCCTTGGCCTTTTTGCCTATAAGTGACCTCAATCCTCTAATATCCTCCTCCTCGATGTCACTCCATGTCAAATTGTTTAAACTTGGATTAAGATTGGAACGCCTGACTCAGAGTATAATTGGGCCTTCTTTTTAGCCCCCAGTCCTTGGGAAGGTTTGTTTTGCTTCTGGTTCTTCCCCTTTACAGGTTTATACCGAATTGCCGCGCAACTTGTATTCATATTTTGTGGTACAGGCAGCTTTTTCTTTTCATTATCTTTAATTAAAGGTATTGGTCATTTTAAACTTGTGTTGTTTTTGTCTGTCAAGGTTTTGAAATCTTGCTTTAGTTTGTAAGTTGTAATTATTCTGAAAAATTCATTCAGACCGTATAATATGTAATGACAGTAACGGCTTCCGATGTACGATATGCAAGACCACACAGACACGACTGAGCATGAATACTGAATGGTACTTTCCCTGTGCATTGCAAACAGTGAGACATGATAGTAATGTGGCTTTGCCCCCCCCCCCCCCCCAACACACACACCATTTAAAAGTGTTCCACTGCTGCTGTCTGGATTGAGTCCATTACACTACATAACCTAAATGGGGTAACTTTAAAATCCTCTCCGAACCAACACCTCACCTTTCCTGGGATAAAACAACACAGTTGCAGGTCAATGTACTTGCTGTACGTCATGGACAGAAGGGAGAGTCGTGTCTCCACGGCCGACAGAATTTCACAGCGTCTGGCCAGAGGGTGTTCTCTCCGCTCAGACTCGCGCTTGGGCAGTTGAGACTTCAGATTCTTGAAGCATTTAGAATGATACCGTTCAAGTTGACGACTCCCGTGATTGAGCATGTCTTGACAAACCCTGTTGAAATGCCTGCACACCTGTACAGTTCAAGATGAAACAGTAACAAGCAAAAGGGTATTAGCCTAATTGAGTTTGAAGCATCTTCCAATATTACGACCCTTTTTTTCAAGTGGTGTTTGAAGCTTGGTAGGGTGTGGAAAATAAGGAATAACTGTAAATAGTAAACTTGCGGGTACAACCATGTGTAAAATCTCTTTAGGAGGAGTGTTGGCTCTGAAAAGAGCCGGTGTGGTCTCGACGTTTCGAACAGTATACTCTTCTCCTGAAGACAAGCAGAATGTACTACTCGAAACGTTGTGAATCTAAACTAAAAGGGTACATGATTGATACCTGTACCAACCTACTACGTCTTACCAGTCTCAGCTCACTGATGTACGAGTAGGAAACGCAGCGAAGGATCTGTCGTAGTATCAAGTCGGGCAGTTGAACAAGACCTGACTTTCCTGCCTCCCTCTCGGAGCTGGACTGCTGACTCCCTTCGGCACAGCATCTTGAGGATGCTTTCCTCATGCTTTCTGCACTCATCTTTGTTAACTCGGAGTCAATTAGGTGTTGCTGTATCGCAAAAAGGAAAAGAAAAGAAAGATGTAACTGCAGGAAGTTTGCTCGGTGATTGTACTGGGGTGTGTGCATTTTGTTTATTGTGTGTATGTAATTGTTGAAGTAGGTACTTTTTCTGTTGATGGTTATAATTTGGGTCGACAATGCATTCAGTCTGGTAGGGTCGCCCACAGCCCAGGTTGGACTCCTCTCCCCTCATGCAATGTGACGGATGGAATTAAGACTGGCATCCTAACCAAATAAATGTGCACAAATGTTTAAAATGCAAAAAGCTAAGCGAGTGGTTATTACTTGGCATGCTTGGTGTGGTAAGCAGTCAAACAACAACCATGTGATTGGCAAAATACTGGGAAACAATTTCTGACATTAGGATTCAAGGGTGAATACGAACTAACCACAGATATGTTCGATTTTACAAAGCACTCAAAATTGGACTAAGATTCATCTTTTCAGATGAAATGTTCATTACCATGGTGGTTTGTTTAGTGACATCAAACTTTGCTTGCTCAGCATTTATTAAGATTGATAGCTCTTTGTGAAATTGAGCCTTGTATTTTCAGTTTCTAACCCAGGATAACTACTTTTGTACTTATTTACTAATGACAGAGCATCTTGGCATGCTTGGGGGTACCTGAAAACAAATTGTTGATGTGACATATGCATTACAAATTACAAAGGTAACAGTCATACTTACCCAGATGTACTGTAATCATGTAAACAAGTTTTTAATTTGGCCGGGAATTACACAGAGGCCAAAGAGGCCATGGCCTCCATTGCCCTGGTCTTGGCCTTGGTGCCCCTTGAGAAGTTTCCCATCCATAGACTTAAAGATTTTCCAATGGAATTGCCCTTTGTAAAGTAAGAATGGCCTTGCCCTCTCAAAGATGAAATTCCAGGCCTGTCGTAATGTGTTTTTCCTTGGTTCTCACAATGACAATACTTGGAAATCAGATTATTAGTAATATTCCAAAAAAGGATTAAATTCGCTTTTTCACACCCAGTCATCAAAAGCATAAGGCCAAGTATTAGTGGAGGAAAAGATGGCGGGAAAAAAAGAAAACAAGATTGAAAGAAAAAAGGATGGAGAGTTTCGATTATCACAACTCCTAACCCTGCATCCGGGAGGATGCAGGGTTAGTTACAATTATCAACTCCGTTGCATACAGAGCGGCGAAATGGAGACTGGCATCCTATACCTACCCCAGGGCTAGGCATGGCCTAAATTTGTGTGTAAAGTTAGGCACTCGCTAATCTACTGTCTGTAGGCAATACACATAAACATTAAACAATAAATTACATGTTAAAAATAACTTGTAAAACTAAAATATTATTCAAAACAGTCAGTAAATGAAAAGCAACTTACAACATGGACAATTAGACAATCGGTGTCGCTTTCATCCATAATTCTGCATGAATGACATCGTCTTCCCGATATCTTGACTCATTTACAATACTATTTTTAAGTT
The DNA here is from genome assembly GCA_023634235.1 of Pisaster brevispinus. NCBI lineage: Eukaryota > Metazoa > Echinodermata > Asteroidea > Forcipulatida > Asteriidae > Pisaster > Pisaster brevispinus. The sequence continues at coordinate 20,787,938 of JAMKCF010000009.1, read as the reverse complement.
TCTTAATAAAGAAAATAAAAAAAGGAAAAGGCCGGCTACGGTATTTCGGCTACGTTCCAACAAAGGCCCAGCAGCGGTGTCTTTAATTACCAGATAAAGGAAGCGGAATTCTTTTTATCGCAAAATACCGCAAGACTATCAAAAACACAGGAAAACCACCGGAAAACCATGGAGGTAGAATTGGAAAACCATCGGAAAACCACCCGTAAGCAAAAATTACAATTTACAGCTAGACTGTGTACACGGATATCGGTGTGCAATGAACTAGTTGGTTTACACGAATACGTATCCGAAGTAATCACTGTTGTCAGTACGGTACTAAACTTCTTCAAGTCCTCCTTTACTTCTTTTAATTTATGTGTAGTAGCACACACCTAGAATATTAAAAGTGAAGTTGCGTCGGCTGATAAGTTTATATCTGAACAGTATTAAAATGTCAATAAAATAACAAGTCTCCAACCTTTGTAACTATTACCACAACATGGAGCAGATTTTCGAACGCTTTATCAGAAAACACCTGGAACTTATGCAAACTAAAAGCCCTAGTTCGTTGTATCGTGCCTTGGAAGTGATTCCTGGCTACACGGCAGTTAATTAATGCCATGGCTTGTGACTGGCATCCCCAAAAAAGAAATTGACAAAAATTAATAGGGACACTGCCAACATAAGGCTAGTATCATAGCTCAGGTGTTTAGATCAGGGCGCCGGCCAGAGTCAGTGGGGGAAATCTGTAGTTGCGATAATCGTAACAGTTCATCCTCCATCCTCCCAACGGCCGAGAGGATGGAGGATGGAGCAGTGTTGCGTAACAAATTTCCAGTGCCCCCAGGTGCCCCCCATGAATATTGCGATAGTGCTCACGAAAAAAAGGGGAGGGGGAAAAGAGGAACTAATGTGTTTGTATAATCTAATGTACAGTGAACAATCGGGACCGCTAGCCTACCGTGGCCACAAAATGCGAAGAACATAAGAGGATGGTGGCTCCCTGCAGCTTCCCCCTCCCTGCCCCCCCCCCCCACCCCCACTTAAAAGCAGCCCCATGTGCGCATTTTATTTTTAGGCCTAGTCTTACCCTGCCCTAAATCCGGTGTGGCAGGAGATTCTCTGATTGTCCTGTCTTCCCCAGTTTGCCAATCGTTTATTTCTTGTTATCAGCTTTTGTATTAAAAAGCAATATGGAAAGCTCACACTGTTTTTAAAACAGGCTACCATCCAGATTTTGTACATCACACATGTACAGTACACATAAAGTAATTTCTGTAAACTTCTGAGAGGACTTGGAGCAGTTTAATACAGCTCAAGCGGTGTTTATTACTTCGGATACGTATTCAAGTTTAGGGAAGTTCTGATGAGCCTGTGATCATCTATCTCGGTCAAGAAGGTGCTCTCAAGCAGTTTCCAGTAGTTTGACGGTAGGTTTATGGTATTTTCTTTTATTTTCCCGTTTTCCTCAGTTTGCTGGTGCTTCAACATACAGCCCCAAAACGATGAGACCCTTTGTTCAATGTGATTTAGGGTATTTAACTTTAGATTGGTACCCATTCTTCAAAAACTTGCGTAAACGAATTCAGAATTAGACTAGGGACTAGACCTAAAGCCTTTAAATCCATCCTTTCAAAAAAAATTCTTGAGGGCGCTATGATGCGTGAATACGAAAAGTGGATTTTGTGTAAATGCTTCGAACACTCCTTTTACCATTAAAACTGACCGGAAATTCGTTAAAAATATTTGCTGAAATCCAGAAATAGTCAACAAGAATTATTCAGATGTAAGTTTCACAAACACATTTTTTGTTTTATTTTCTTTATCATTTACCAACATACATTTGTTTTGTGTGTGACAAACATGGTTTGGTTGTTTTGTCTTCTTACTCGCCATAAACAGCCGTATAACCACAGATACTACAGTGGCAGCATGGTTGCAGTGACAACACAACTAGATAGAACATGCACAAGAAGAAGTGACATTCAATCACATCAATGTACTATTTGTGTTGTATTAGTTTTACAAATGTATGGTGGTCTTGTGACAGCACCAAGCACTAGCACTGTACTGGTGCGTTTCCCCTTTGTCTTTTTAAAAACATTTACTCTTTTAGTTTTTGTTTTATCATGTTTATTTTATACTGATCCTGATGTGTAAGTCAAGAAAGCTAAGAATAACTTCAAGTCTCAAGATAGATGGGGAAATTTTAAGATGCTGAATCCAAAATAAACATTAAACAACTGAACAACTTATTATGACATTACATTTACTCTTTTTTTCTTAGAAACCCGTACTCCATAGTTAAAATATAGGTATTTAGTACTAGTACTAGTAGGCTTATCATATACTGTGCTGTGTTAGTGTTACATGACTGGCATGACTGGGTTTTATAGTCTTTGGTTTTCGATCAGTTAACAGGAAAATTGTTGAGAAACAGATTCCCAAATGAAATTTTTGAAAACCATCTGACCTACAGTAGCCCCATAAATAGGGCCAATCCACTTCGTATCCTTGGCCCCAGCATGACAGCACCATTGCAGTCCTATCATTGCCTATTCTTCCGCACACTGAAATGTTCAATCTGCCTAGTTCTCGATCATGAAACTTACTGATCGAATGCTACTATTATACTGGTACCAAACGATACTTGTAGTTGTAAATAGCCCTACTGGTGGAATTCGTTGAAAAAACATCACACGTTTTGGGGGAAAATCAATTGATTTTCGACTCTTTTTGTTCACATACTAACAACTTGCAACTTGATATCTGCTGATTTCCTAATTTTATTCTTGTTATGTGAGTCCTAATAATGTCAAATTTTAGTGTGCTTGACTGTTTCTTCTTTTTCACGTTTTCCAAAAATGCTGGTTAAAATAACAAGCTTTTAATAATTTGATTTACGTACTGTAGATGGATTGCAACTCAACTCCAGTCATGCCTGTAGAAGCCAAGTCAGTCTTTGAGTTACAAATGGTTGCCTCATGTAGCGGTGATGCCAACAATATCCAAGTCTTGCCAATAGAAGTAAAGCCCAATGAAGACACTGGGCGTGGTGAGACATGGTCTGAGGCCGACACCCGACACCTTATCTCTGTCTGGGCGGACCCAAGCATCCAGCGACAACTACGTGGTCTTTTCCGGAACAACACAGTTTATGATGAGATCTGTCGGCGACTTAAAAGCTACGGTGTACACCGAACGCCAGCACAGTGTCGGAATAAGACCAAGAATCTCCGAAAGGGTTTTAGGGAGCTGAAGCTGAGAAGTGGTCGATGTAGCAAGTCCATCACAAGACAGTCCAGTATTTTTTACAAAGAGCTTGATAAAGTGTGGGGTCAGGATTTCTTGAACAACCCTCGTGAGTTCGAGTCTCAGGAGGCGGCACCTACCGGGTTGAAAGAAACAGATGAGTCTGCGGAGATGTACGACAACTGCATTTTGGGTAAAGTTATTAGACTGTTGGAATAAACATCATAATGAAATGATACAATCAATCTGTATTGTAACACAATGTCAAAAAACTGTTCAGAGAATGGTCTAGAGTCAGTAAATATGCACCATCCTTAGAAATTAAAATCTGTTTTTAAAAGACTTTGATATTTTTGAATTATAGCGACTCTTTTGCTTAACCACAAAAATTGAGGCTCTTACTGGTTACAACTTTTCTACTGTCTGACCCCTCATGTTTGTGAATGCAATAAGATACATGTTTCATATGGAAATTGCACACAGTACACCAAGGTTCTGTGTAGAGTTGTGTCACCAAACATTCACACACCCCCATGCAGTTCAATAGTTTTGAGCGGTTGGTCTACTTACTTGCAAATGTTATGGACAGTAAAGGATCAAGAAATTAAATCGCAACGGAACTCCTTGCTAGACGAGTTGAGGAATGTAACGGATATTTCCTCATTCATAAAATCTATCAGTTCCATCTCTCGTCCAATTAACAAGCTTAGTGTTTTTCATTGACCGGTGCCTTTGAATTGGCCTCCAGATACTGTGCACCTTATAAACACTTTGTTATTATTACAATTATTGTTGTTGTTATTATTATTATTGGATTATCAATGCAAAACTAAAGGATTACCTAACTTATTTCTTGAAGACACGAGAAACGGAATGACTGAAGCTGTAGTCTCCTCTCAAATCCAAGGTACACACATGTACATGTACATGCTATTTTGCTTGTGTTAATTGACCATCCGTTTGTGGAAAGTGACTTGAAAAGAGGGCAATAGTATTTTACTTTCAGACTTTGGAAATGGGCATGCTTAATGATCTGGCATGATTTGTACATGAAATGAAAATTGAAAAAGCACAGATTATGTATTTATGTAAATAATGTTTCTGTTTAGATGCCTCTAACATGAGCGACAACGATCCACGAGATTATGAGCCGCGACATTCCCATGAAGACCTCAGTGAAGAACCCAACGAATTCAGCGACCACGACGGCTTTGTGTACGCTACTCAGCCAGAAGGGTACACACCAAGCAGACACAGGATGGAGTCGATGGTGGACACCTTGCAGCAAGTCGGACACGAGAGCATGGAGAGGATCAAGGAGACAGTTATGGACTTGAATCGATCTTTCTTGGAGCAACAGTTTGCGGCGGAGGAACGCAGGGAGAAACAAAGCAAGGAACATGAGCTCCGCCTTCTTGAAGTGAGTTAAGTAGGGCAATGAAATCAAAAAGTTTTGCGATATACAATGCTGTGCAGTTTTGGGTGTCACAGTTATAGTGAGAATGCATTGCCTCTGCTCATTTCAAGTTGTGTAATGTGAAGCTACATGGAGTTCCAGATTTTGTAAACAGGGTTGCTGTTTGAATTGAAAACTTTTATTCACATAATTTGTCATATAGATATTTATCAAGTAGTTTTTTTTACGTATGTGTATGTTGGGCTCCCCCCAAAGTGTTTACCTGCTTTTGATGTATTTATCTCCAGATGTTCATGACAATGAACGGCAAGGACCGCCAGCAATCTCAGGAAACCGTGTACCCTGTCAAACTATCTCAATCCAACATGGGACAATTCCATTCAAATCACACCCAATCTTCTGCTGGACACACCCGACCATCTTCCAGTACGTTAGCACCAGGGACTGGATCACGGCCTGAAAATATGGAATGCCAGGTACGTTCACAAACCATACAAGAAGGTTCTTAAGGATATCCAAGTTTTGCCCCTCCTGAGTCCCAAGTACAGTTTATCCTGTTGCATTTAAAGTAGGAGCAGGCCCATCTAAAGACACCATGCATATGACATCACAAGCCCAAACAGCGCCCTCACTGAGGTCAATAAAGTCTTGTCATTTGCTGAGAGTAGTGCGTAACGCGTACACATTCCCATTCTTTGACTTGGCGGCGGCGGCCAATGCAAGCTGTTTAATAGTTGGAAGACCCACTACAAGAACATTGTGGGAAAATTGTCTCATTATTCTAGCCATGTGATTTTACTTCATTTGATTTTTCAGCTCATTCTTTATATTACGACTTTCATTGCAAATTCATTGTATCAATTTAGTTTAGGCATGCAACGTTTCAGCTGATCTGCTAATTTCCTTGTTCAGTTGTTTCTGGTTTCTCAGCTCTGCTATTGATAATTGAAAAACACAGTACAAAATCTTGCTGTGCCTGGCACTTTCCCCTCTTTTTTTTGACAAACTGCGGTTGCATGTTTTTTAATTTAAAGGCAGGGTATACTTTTTGGTGTATCCCAACAAATGCATGAAACATTAAATCTGTGAAAATTTGGGCTCAATTGTTCATTGAAGTTGCAAGAAAATAATAGGAAAAAATACCCTTGTTGCATAGAATTATGTGCTTTCAGATGCCTCAGAAAGGCTTCGTACATGAAGCCTTTCTCAGATTCAATTTGTGTGTGTGTGAAAAATTGCCCCTTTCTCTAAAACTACATTACTTCAAAGGGAGTCATATCTAACAATGTTTTATAAAATAAACAGCTCTTCAGTGCTCTTTACCAAGTACATTTTTATGCTCATTAATTTTTTGGGTAATTACCAAAGGTACACCCTCCCTTTTAATTTAAAGTCGTGTTTTCACTTTCCACAGGTAACCCATTCGTCACACATTTTATTGCTGTTTTGTGTACTGTTTAATATCTTCATTATCACTGACATTATTATTGCTTTTTTGTTCCAATCCTAATGGTTAAAAAAGACTACTCACTGCACTTTCAAAGATATCCTGGTGCATGTTTTGCTGTAATTTTGTAAACATAGCTGTCATAAAAATATAGAAACTTCCCAACAAGTCAAATGAAATGAAGCAATGGGATCAAACAATTGAAACGAAAATATTTCTCAGGATGACTGGTACCAAACTTTATATTCCAAGTTGAAACTCAGCAATTCAAAAGATTATCAATCTTAAAAAATGTACCTTTATTACTGGTGTAGGAGCCTGTGCGACTGGACAAGCCGTTCCTTAGTGATCAGGCATCTTGCACCTCCTCTGCCGGCTCCTCCTCAATGAAATGTTCAGTGCTACGGCTTCATCCAGGAGATGACATCACAGATTGCCTGATGAAGTTGATGAACGATAAAAGCATCCAGGCGGCTTGTGTCGTATCCTGCGTCGGCAGTGTCAAATGCGCCGAGTTGAGAATGGCCGATTCTAAAACGGTCAGTATTGGCTCCTGTCATTGCAAGTGTCCTCATCACTTTATAAACAATTGGTGTGCCATGCGGAGGGTTGAATTGCAAGGAGCACCTTTGCCTTAGGCACAAATTAACTACCGCTGTATAGTTTTTGGTAAAATCGCAGTAGGAGAGACTGTATATGGACAGATCATAAAGTTTGGGTGTAACAACAATTTCAGGATACCCCATTTAAGCGGGCTGTGCCCGATTTCATAGAGCTGCTTAAGCACAGAAAGTGGCTAAGCAAAAAAGAAGTTTTGCTTACCAGAATAAGGTTACCAGCCAAAACACCGTGTCATTTGTACTGCCTATGATTGGTTTCCGCCTTATTTTTGCTTAGCAGAAAGTTGTTAAGTTTAAAAAAACAACTACATGAAATTGGGCCCATGATCAGGCTGATGGATTACCATTAAAATTCATCTGCAAGAAGATTTCTGGGGTCACTTTATAATAATAATAATAATAGCAAAACTTATAAGGCGCGCATATCCACCTTAAGAGTGCTCAAGGCGCCGACATGAAAACATAGCAAAAAGTAAATTGACAATGAAAAGAGGTTATATTACAATGATCGAGAGAAGGCTTGCGACATTAAATGAGTTTTGAGGTGAGTTTTAAATGTACTTAAAGAACTACAGCTTTGAATGTGAAGTGGTAAAGAATTCCATAAACGAGGAGCAGCCGATGACTTTCATTTGCCTTGATGATTCTGAACACAAAAATTCTCTACCCGAAGGACAAAGAAGTTACCATTAAAAGTTTTGTCGTTACTGTTTAAGATTTTTGGTTGTGGGAGAAAAACTTGTGTTTTTAGTCTCTAGTTTTAAACGCAACATTCAACCAACCTCTGCAAATTTCACCACACTCATCATGTTTAAGTGAAAACACAGAAAACGGCTTTATGTTTTATCAAGTACTTTGTGCATATGAGGATTCTTTCAATTTGAGTCAATCATAAAAAGCAATAGTTATTTGTGTGCGGGTCTTTACCTAGTATTTTCTTTACTGCGTATTATTTTTATAACATGAAGGCGCACGTCCAGTGAAATTAAGAAGAGTACTGTAGATAGTACAGATATAGGTTCAAGTACATTCCCGAGGTGGAAAGTTCATGAAACTGTTCCTAAAATAATATTATTAGATACATGTATTTGTTTTTCCAGATCAAGAAGTTGACCAGTAACCATGAGATTGTGTCCCTAGTGGGGACCTTAGGAAAGACTGGTATGCACCTACATGCTTCTCTGTCGGACAATGAAGGAAAGGTAATTTTTAAAAAACCCACTATTAATTATGCAAATTAACAGCAATATTTTGGAGTTGGTCTTCGGTTGGGATATGTTTGTCTGATTGTTTGGTCTGTTTTTTTGACCACCTCAAATTAGTATTATGACATGATTGGCATACTTAAGGAAATGGACTGGCATAAGTTTCACTGCATTACACCTATGTGAGGCAGCTGCTTTTTTTTGTGTAAGGGTGTTGCAGCTAAGGGCCTATGCTTCAAGGTATGACAACGCTGTAATCCAGCCGTAGCCGTCGCTACCAATACGGACATGCCACAAGTCTTTTTAATTAAGGGGTTTAGATGGGATATTGACCACCGGAGACCACCCTTTGATAAGCCTAGAATGTGGACCGTATGAACGGATTATCCCATGAACTTACTGTTTTCTGTTCTAGGTGATTGGAGGGCATGTAATGGGTAACATGAAGGTGTTTACTACTGCTGAGATTGTGATTGGACAACTGCCAGGCATTGTGTTTAAGCGGGAAATGGATAGCACCACCGGCTACAAAGAGCTTGTGGTCGCTCAAGGTCAGATGTCATAGGTCAAGATGACTTGGGTCACTCAAGTTATGTGATGTTATCATGCCTACATGAACAAAGAAGTATTAATTTGGTTTTTGCAGTAGACTGTGCAAGTCTCGCACGTATCAAAAACAAGAAAACAACTCAAACGAAGACTATATTTTTCTATAAAACCAAATCTTTTTTCACAATTCTTGAAAAATAAAATGCCAATAGCAAGTTGATGTAAATACGATTTCAATTTTTTTGATAATATAAATAATTTGCTCTAATTAACATTGAAACAAAATTAACACTTTGGACACAAATGTTGGATGAGAATTTTTTTTTAGAAACCCCATTTATAGGTGTTGATAAGAAGAATGTAATTTGGCCAAAATTCTTAATTGTTTACAAGTAACGATATCAGAAACGAATGTTAAGTCTTATTCTCAGGTTTTCTTAGTTGATTTGTTAAATTTATTTTACGTTCATTTATTTCATGGCTAAATTTTACTTTCCCAGCAATGTGTAATAATTGTTAAATAGTCATAAACTAAAGTTAAACTAAAGTATTTGAAGAAATGGAATCGCATTGCGTAAACCTCGATATGGTTCGGACCAACTTGGTCCGGGAAGTTTCAATACTTGCAAGACTTGCACAGTCTATTGATGAGAAAAAATGTACAGACTGACATGCTTAAAAATTGGGACCAAGCTCATGGAGTTATTCAGTACACAGATTTGCATAGCACAGAGTTGTTGCTTTGTGGGAACTTGGTAAATAAATAATGAATGTTTATGAGTGCAATGGTGAAAATATTGAAAGATAAAATATTTTATACGACACACAAGTAGGTCCTTGTCATTTGATTGGAAGATGGAAGGTTCAATTCAAATTATCTAAAACTTAGTATGTTCCATTCAATTTCAACTCATGAAAATATTCTCACCATTGCACTCATAAACATCCATCATTTGTATAAATATTTAACAAGGCGGAGCGGAGTTGAATGGTACATTCCATCAATACATGAAGGTATTCTGTCCATTGCACGATTGCAAAATATTCATTGTTTGTTTTGCATCCAAGTGGATCGTTGTCGTTTGATTGAACGATAAAACTATAGGATTAACAAACTGTACAAGATTGTATTCTGACATCCACTGCGAGGGCGCTTTGTACTGCTGTGTATAATGCATGTTGTGGTCTGGCTTGCATTATTAAAAAAAAAAAAAAGGATGGGGCCAAAATGCATGGTGAATTTGTACCAAAAAGCATGGTTTGTGAGGTATGGAATGTAATGGTTTATTTAATGAATGCCGTGTGACTTACTGCCCTCCAATCAAATGACAAGGATCTCCTTGGGTGTTTCATAATACATGTACTAGCCAAATGACTAGCTGTTGTAACCAGCTGCATGAAATTATTTTGATGATCTGCCAAATGTCATTGAGTTGTGCACCAACTGTTACAGTTGCTCATGTCATTGAGTTAAATTGAGCAGTATGAAACAATGTACACTGCCCAACAACAGTGCTTGCCATTGTTCTTGGTTTTTACATTTTATTGGCAGATTTGGAAAGAAAAATTGTCAAACTGTTCATTTGTTATATTCCTTGTGCTGGGAAAAAATTATGTGCTATTGTTTTGTTTGTTTTTAAATACTGTCATTTTAGCATCAGGGATGTTGAACAATTTATTGAATGTTTGCAACATGGCTTGGCTCTATACAATGCAGCTATGTGACTGGACTGTGGGCTTCTGGTTTTACAGTTTTAGGCACAAAATAGTTACATCAGAATCTGCACCCCTAGAAATGTACCTTTGATGTTTGAATTCATGGGGGTTGGAGCTGAATATACAGGTCTGGAGTTAAATTGAGGCAATGGCCTCCTTTGCCCTGATCTTGGTCTTGGCCTTGGTGCCCCTTCAAAGGTCTTGCCCTCTCCACGCTGCACACCTTTGCATTAATTCATTTGTATTAATTTGAATGTACATGTTCATCTTTTGCTGTATTTCCTGAATGCAATGGCAACAGATGAGTCCATTAAAATCCTAACCCTCCCGGATCCTCCACAATCCTATTCATAGTTGTCTGATTTTGGAGGAATCTAGGACTGCAGGCCCAAATGAAAATTGCTTATCATTGGGCCAGCTATACCAAATCTTATCCAGTCCAAACATTTTGGTGTTTAGTTGCCAGGAGTGGGGGATAGTGGAGGATTGAGGACTGTGGCTGGCATGGCTGAATGGATCGGTTTATTTTGAGTACTGCTTCTCACTATATAAAACAAATGGGGACAGACTATTGGTTAAACTGATTAAAACCAATGAAATAACCAGGTACACCACGATAGTAGAGGTGATGTTCTGAAAGTCAGGTACATAACATTCATGAAAGTGTTTAACCTGCGTTTAGATCTAAATTGTTCTGTGAACATTTTGTATATTATAATAGTAATAGTAATAGTTATCATTAAAAGGTTTTGTTTTTTAAACTAAGTATTACAGAGCCTCACGCAACAACTACCTCTGTTCAGTTAGCAAAAAGCATTCTTGAAACCACCTCAATTCCATAAGAGTATGCAGCCAAGGCAACTACAATAGGTGCATTGTGGGATCGCAAATTTGAGTGTGTTCAATTGCTCCTGGGTGGTGAGAAACAATGGGAGACTTTGGAACGCTAGGTGGCAGCAGACTTCCCAGGTAAATTTCCATTGGTTACGTAGTTCTGAGCATGCGCACATTACCGAGAACAATGGATTGACCTGGTAAGTCTGCTGCCACCTAGTTCCCCAAAAGTCCCCCCATTGTAGTTAACTCTCATGCTCAAGAAGACAAATGGATCGATAGGGATTCGAACCCACATGCTGTTGACTTGGCAACCAGAACTCGACTCTCGTGGACAAGATGGTTCATCCATGACATTTGATTTTAGTCTGAACACTGTACAATCTGTTGAACGGAAAGTCAACAGACAAGTGTAAATACAAATTACTTGAAAAGATTGTGCCAATGCCAAAATGTGACAAAAATGTAGGGCCAGTACAAACCTATGCCCTGGTTTATGGTCCAAGTTTGGAAGTCCTGCCCTGAGGCATTAACTAAAGCAGCAAGTATTACCAGTGCTTTGTTTTAATCATGTGTAAATATTCAGCGGCATTGTTAACTAACTATTCGACTTGTCAATCAATGAAGAAAATGCAGATTTTTGTCTATGTACATAGATTTATTGTAAATATTCACAATATATTGAAATCCAATTTCAATAACCAATTATGATACTTTTGTAATCAGAATGTAACCATGACATTATTGTTTGATTTGACAAAAATTCCTAAAGAGCTCACAATTCATGAGCGTAGAAACCGTTAACCTTTTCAGGACCCCCACCCTCCCTAAAGTGTACAAAAGAAAATGTTGAAATCTGTTTTTGATACATGTTACAAGAATGCTGCGGTAAGCAGAGCCATGCATTGGGCCCGGCTGAGAGAGGGAAATCACGGCTATGACTTCAAGTCTAGTCCCGCTGTCGATTTGTGAAAATGTTGATAGTTGTGAATGACCCCTTGTATGATTTTATTGATTTTCTTGATAGTTATATTATTGACGCTAAAGCATGCAAGGGTGCAAGTGGTTGTTTGAAGAGCTATATCTGTACAAGGTCAAAGATAAATATTCGATGGGAATGCCCAATAAAGCACCTTTAACACACAGATACAGTTCAGTTCACCACTAGTAACGGCCAGAAAAAGTCTGTGAAAATTAGCATCAAGGAATGAATTCGGAAGCTTCTCAGAAAGTCTGTCTACTTGGGGCAGGTCAACAATTTGTCATTAAATAATGAACTAAACAAAATCATGATGTTTCTTGTAAAAAAACAGGATAGTCATGGTACTACTTTCAAATTAAAAAATTTTCTTGAGAAAAATCATCTAATATGAAGGAATTTCGATTTTTCTTTTTTTGTTAAACTGGTAAGCTAAAGCATCCACACATCAGGTATTTACTATGGTTTTTTTTTTATAGACTAAGTGTTTTGAAAGATAAATACCATGCAATCTTGAACAATCTTGGCCCTGTTTCATGCCTTTCCTTCCCGCAAAATTTAGCAATTCTTTTATTCATGAAGTTGAAACTGCCAAGGAGTACTGCATGAAGGACCTGCCACTAAATTTGTTTAAAAAACACAAGGAAAGCTAATTTATCTCAGTTAAGCTACTGCTTTCTCCACAGGGTGGCCATTTATTACTCTTGTGTGGTAAGACAAGGTCCACAACCAGCACATTTTACTTCTGTCAATGCAGATGAATTACTGTACTTAGTCGTATACATACATGAAGGTTCATTTAAATTAAGAACCCTGTTGAGTATCATACTTGGAAATAGTTCAACTCTGTAATGCACAAAGAGATTTTTGTAAAGCAACTTTTTGTAATAAATTAACCTAAAGTTTTCTGGAACAACTCAAAGCTTTGGTGCTCCAAAGGCGTCTGGCATCCTCTCAATTGTATATCTGTTGAGAGAAGACAGAAAAAAAATATATATACTGTATTATCCCACAATCCAGTAAATCTTAGCTATAAACTCAGGCCTTGAACTTCACTCTTGAAGGGGCACAACAGTTTCCCTCTGGTAAGGGGCGCTCTAAGAGGAAAATGTAAATTTGTATTGGAACCTTGCAGAGGGCATTACAGCAATTGCTGTGGGTGCCGTGGGTTATTTTGAGGTCTGTAAACTACTCGAGTAGGGCTTGAAATAACCAGTGGAACACTGACCAAAGTCATTTTAGAATGTGACCAGTAACCCCTTCAACTGAACAAGATCTGCACACTATTGACTTCATATACTTCTCAAGATTTAAACCTCCGAAAAATTCAGCAACAATGTATTTAAATATTCTGGGTCGTGTCAAAACTTTTTCTGTTCCAGTGAACGTTCCAAGCTACAAGACCTGTGGTCTACTGGGGATTTACTGGCAATTCAAACCCTCTCTAGTGGCAGCTTCAAAGCTAATGAAACCTGCAAATCAATGTACCCAATTTGCAGCCGCAGGCATGACCGTAGGTAGTTTGGTCTGCAATTTTCCGAGCCACAAGCGGGTCAATACGATGCTAAAAATTTGATGTGCTGAATTGTTCAATGAATTCATCTTAATGAAAAAGGTATGACCCAAATCATAACTAGTTGATTATGATGCATGGTTTAAGACAAAGTGGTGTAAAAGTGGTACGAATTCAACCAAAGTGGAAGCTGTGTTGGTCCGTGTTCAGTTGAGGAAATTTCATTGTGATACAAATGCATGTAAATAACCCTGGAGGTTAGAAAGTTATAGTCTGTTTAGTTTTTTCACTGAGTGAATTGTAGTAGAATTTTAGCAGTCCCACTTTCACGTGTACATGTACGTGTATTTTGGGCATGTAAAGTAACTTAATACAAGACTTGCCACCAGAAATATATTAAATACAATGTTTATAATAAACTCCAGATAAGACACTGACATTGCGTTTCTCAAAGTATGTTCTTGGTGTAAGTCTAAGAATTGTTTTTTAAATGCCTCTTGCCGTTATCGTAGATCGACAAAGAAAAGTATATGTCACAGATCACCAATATGCTTGTGATGTAATCATTCTGGTGACACTGTTATCTTAAAGAAAAACACACCAGGTGGATGTATATGGAGCTCATTTTAATACAACATTAATCACTGATATGAAATATCCCCATTTTGATGACCACCTCACCTGAAGACAAGTAGTGTACATTCACACCAGGGCCCAATTTCATAGAGCTGCTTAAGCAGCAAATATTGCTTAAAAATTGTTTGCCAAGTAGAAATGAGCAGGATACCAGTCATAAATTGTGATTGTGGTATGCTAGTTTGGCTGCTAGACCAGCATGCACCTCATTCCAGGGCTAACGCGTGTAAAAGGATTTGCAAATTAGTCCTTGGCAACTGTACCCTTCCCCCCCAAAAAAAAAAAAAAAAAAAAAAACACACACAAAACAAAAACACAAAACAACAAAAAGTCTGTACTTGGATGACATTACTACAGATAAAATGCAAAAAAACACTTTTTAGATTTCACAAGTAAATCTTACACAAACACCTCTTTAAGATCTCTTACCTTCGATGGGAGAGGAACATGATGGGCACTCCAGGAACTTTGCGTATTCTCCGCTTGAGATCACGATCACAAGTTGCAACGATGTAACATTTGTGCTGAAAAAAGTCACTAAGATGAGTAAAAGATTCAACAACAAAAAATGTGTTGCACCACAATCCAATATAATCTCTTCTTCTCCCACAACCCAATAAAATCTTGCCCTTCTTCTCCCACAACCCCAACAAATCTTGCCCTTTCTTCATTCGAGCCCAATTTTCAAGCACAGTACTCAAACGTGTTTACCAACTTCATGTCCTCCCCTTTGGTAATCCAAATGACCACTTCCTAATTGACATACCAAAAGGCACTATACTGTTGTATATACAGTGGACTCTCATTATAACAAGGTCGCTGGGACTGGCCAAATTGCCTCTTTATAACAGGAACGTTGTTACAAGAGGACAGCAAAACAAAGAAACACAAACCAGAAATGAGATTCAGGACTTCAAAATGTACTCTTTATAAGCAGAAACTCTTTGTAACAGTGCTCTTTAAAACAAGCGTTGACTTTACCTGCATCACACGCTGTACAAGGCAGTCATCAGCATAGGTTCCCTGATGCATGCAGGGAAGGCGTTCAAACCTCTCATCTTTCACTGTCCGCAGGGCTACATTGTATTTACGCCCCAGTTTCTCTATCTCAGCCAGCACACAGTCAGTTATGCATGGAATACCTTCGCAGGCAAAAGGATAAAGTGTAAATACCCAACAATACAAAATACTCCGATAAACAACCCTTCTGCAGGGGCATACTCCTACATGCCTCAAAATCTCCCATTATGCTATCAAGATAATTCACAACTTTCTTGTGATTGTATTTGAATTTAAAGTCAATCGTTGTCACAAGATAAGAAATCGACCAAGTCAGGTTAAGAATCTTATCTCATCCGACACTGGCCCAAACTCCATTGCAATTGAGCACAGCTGGCGGCTTCTCCAACTTACTACGTTCATTGAAGCACTTTGGGCAATGTGTGTAAAAAGCATGTATGCCACTGTTGTGGCATAGTGAGATATGGGTTGGTCAACTTGAGAAACGCGCCAACAGAAGAAAGGTTAATGTCCCTTATACAAGATATGGCATTTCTTTTTACAAGAGGACCAACTTATCTGATAATTTTGCCAAAAATATGACACCACACTTTAAGCTTTCCAAGAGCTGATATCAACCTCAACATCATACATTGTAGCTCTAGGATTAGGCTTTCCCTACCTTGGGTGTACTCAACTTCTAATAGGCTGTACAACCAACAGTGGCATTATCCCAAGGTAAAATTAGGACATACTACAGGCAGTAGCAGTAGGTCTTGGTCACATCTCTAAGACCCAAGAGCTACAATGGACCAAGGGTTAACATTTTAGCATACTTTGTTGCCGTTTGCTTTTCAACATTTTAACAGTATCCGATCAGATGCATTAAAAATGTGGGAAAAAATGATCAAACAAATTTGCCAAAATTTTACAACCTATGGTTCACTCTCACTCTCGAGTCTACTACTCTCAGGATGATCAAGGATTTTACGATTATTGCAGATTGCAAACGCTTACATTTAGCGTAGAGACAATCCATCATGCCTTGTACCAAGTCGATTTTATTCTTGATTGAGAAATTGACAAAGTTTGTATCGACAAGGACGTAGTAGGGTGGTCCTAGCTGTGTGTTGTACTTGAAGAAGAGTGCTGAGGAGTACTGTGGGACCTCACGCTCCTTGATTTTAGCTACTTCATCTTGTTTCCACTTGGGTGGTGGCTTCTTTTTTTTCCTGTCCTTTTCTTGTCTGGAAATGAAGAGAGCAAATAAATAAACATAAACATTTAAATGAAATAAAGTTCACAAAATACGAGTTTTTCACTGGTTGATCTCATTTATAACTTTGTTTTGAGATATTTGTAGGCATGGAGGAAAGAGGCAGTGGACTGGAAAAGTCTACTGTACTGGTGTGCTGCAAAACAAAGTACAGATTACATGTAATCATAGAGCAAGGACAACGATGTAAAAGGGAACGGGCTTCATGAGGATCAGAACTTGTAGTTCTTCTTCTGTCCTACCTTAGAGTATCCACTTCCAGATTATATTAATGAAATTTGGTTGGTTTTCCTTGAAAATTTAAAATATTGTTTTAATGAAAAATTAATTTAAAAATTAAATAAATTTCAAATATATGTTAACTCTCAATAAATAACGGGGGTGCCAGGGGTAAAACAGGGGTGCTCCAGGGAGTCCAGCGTTGGCACTATTTTTACATTGATGATTTAGACCCAAAAATATGAATATTCCTCTTTCATAAAAACAAGTTACACTTTTCTTTTTCCGATTCGTGGCTCCAGAGGGTTGTTTTATTTTGTTATAAAGTATAAAACTAAAAAACTATTCACTGCTAAAAAAATAATAGACCTTCCTTATTGCCAATCCGCCTCGTTGATTTTGCTGAATGGCCAAAAGGCATTGTGGGAAGGGAAAAGGGGCATACTGTGCTCCCTTTTCCTTCCCACAACACCTTTCGGCCGATTCAGCAAAATCAACCAGCCAGGCGGATTGGCAATAATAAGGTCTAGTAATTACTATATAATGTAGTATATAATTTAAATTTAAAAAATAATTAAAAATTAATAAAACGCTGGCCAAAAAGACATGAATTGGATTTAGAAATCCCTTTTATTTTGAAAATTTTTATTTCTAACTATATATACAACTTAAACATTCCTCGTGTTTTGTTGGTAATGCATATGATTCCATGGACCAACTCGACCGTTGAACTGTCTCGTCGGTCAACGGGTTCTTGACGGGCGGCACAGAGCCATTGTAAGAGTCGAGTTGACCACATGACCAACGAAAACCACGTTGTGTTCACGGTGTTCACAATCAATTGCAGATACTCACATTCTTGTATCCCGCAATGAAATCATTCGTTTCATAGCAGCATACTTCTTCATTCTCGTATCCTTCCCCTGTAAAACAAAATAATAACGATTAGTTCAAACATTTAGTTTCCACAGTAATAACACTCAAGACAATAATACAGAATGCCACTCACCATTTTCTTCTCGTGGACCGTCCTTTAGAAAAACAAATTTTCGCCTTTAAATTAAGAATTTTGTCCAGACTTATCAAACCAAGTTTAGACGCTTTTTGTTAAAGAGCACCTGACTACTTCTTTCCTCGCGTCCTCGTGTGTATAATTGCTCGTGTGTAATTTAGCATCATCTGATCATCTGCATTAAATGCAGAAGGCTGGGCCTGTTTAACGTTACACTCTAGCGAGTATCGAATATTCCTCCCTCCAAGGTTAAAAGTATCTACACCTCCGGCAGATTTTATGTTGTAGAGAAAAAGTAATATTCATGAGCTTAGATATCTAAATGTTCACGAAGACAAGGCTTTTCAAGTTGGAATTTTGTATGAAATTATGTTTTTTTACGACACGTAAAATTGAAAACTGTAATTGCAACTGTTCGAATTACTTGGAGTCGATACTGGGATTATGTTTGAAGAATTGTTCATCTTCGAGAAATGTTGACATCTCTAACTCGATATAGATTGCAGGTTTGTAGCCTCATCATTGACGTAAAATTATTGTGTACATACATGCGAGTATTTTATTATAATAATGCATGTAATGGTATGAGTTGTTCAATTGGGGACTTCATTTGTGTTCAGGGTTAGAGAAAATGCATGTGTTTTTGCGATATGAGAGTGCTGTTGACATGAATGAACATGATGATGATGAATGACGGACGCGATAAGCGCAAGCATCACATCACTCGGTCAGATTATCATGGATGAACTCCTGGTAAAATGGACCAGTCCCTTTTCCTTCCTCGCTGGTGTAGAAACAGTCGTTTTCAGGGGCGGTGGGTGGTTCGTTTGTTTATTAGGGAAAAATTTCCGTATCGTGCCACCACTTTTTCACTCATTTTTACCCAAAGGAATATCTCGACATTTTTTAGTAAACTAGATCATGTACTAATGTAGATAGGGCCTACTCTACCATGTCTACTGTTATTTCATAACGAATGAAAAAGTGGTGGCTGGATACGGAAATTTCTCCTTTATTTCATAACGAATGAAAAAGTGGTGGCTGGATACGGAAATTTCTCCTTTATTAGTTTTACAGTTTTACTTTTGGGTTCATTAATTTATAAATTATATTTTTCTTTGTAAATTATTTATCTTATTTTTTAATATATTATTATTTATCATAAAAAAATTACTTGGGAATAAACATCGTAAGATAAGTAGCCTAATTTTGTCAATGAGTCTCCATTTGGACACTCACATACAACGTTTTTCATTGACATTTGCAGAATTTAACAGCTTGTAATTTGTATTTTGCAGTGATATTAATCTTTCTTTACAAAATCTTTGGTGGTAATATTACTATATTAGTAATAATGTCAATGGTTGGTATCAATTCGTCACTGTTTTCACATCACAAAGAGGCAATTAAAAAAAAAATCACACATTTTCAATTTTGGCAAACCTGTGTTTTTACACATTTTAAATGTTATTAGTGACATCAACACTTTCCAAGTTTTAAGTGCTAAACCTTTGTACTTTTCTAATTACACTAATTTATTGGCACAAGGACCATTTACCAGACTCCCACTTTTGCGTTTTCACGAACAGCCACATTTAGATTTGCCATTTTTTTTTATGTTGAAGTGCATAGCAGTGGCACGGTGCCAAAATCGACTAACTCTGTGTTTTGAGTCTTCACGAAGAGGCAATTTGTGTAACCTAATACTGATTGATTTAAATTTTAGTTTTTCAGTGACGAATTGGTATGAAAGGAAAATATCTTCAAGTCAACAAAGGCATTAGGCACAAGTACATCTGGATAGTTAATCCGTTCATTGTTTGCAGTGCCTTTTGACTGGGCTACTGAATCATGACCACATGAACTTTGAGAAACAGTCAGTAGCCTGTGTGTCACACATGGCGTATGGGCGTGATGACATGACTAACACCGCTTTAATTGTAACATGACTAGAAACTTGAATTTGAATGCCTTAAAATATAAGACCACCGTTGCATGTTGCGTAAGAGTTTTGCATATATTCTTGTGGAGGAGGATTTCTTCCTACATGGCTCTACATGTACAAAGAAATAAGAGCCAGAGACGGGAAGGGTCTTGTGCGGGGCGGAAACTTTTCCCAACATGTACTCTGTATAATTTAACACTTCCTGTGGGAAGCTGCACATTTCATAAACATTACAGGGCTGAATATGTTTAATGACCCCAGGGTTTGGATGTCAAATATTCTTAAAATAAATAGGTATTTAGGAATGGTCATTTTTGTGAAATAATCCAACTCTCAATGCCAAAAACTTCAGCAAACTTTAAACACCAGTCTTCCCAAATAAAGCCTGATACGCGTGCTTGCAAAGTTGGTGATAATGCAAGAAGTCTTAAAAAAATATCGAGGGAGGACCAAGGTCAAGACTAGGTTGACAAAAGCAATTTCTTTGTGTCCCCCCCCCCCCCCATGGAAGAGTATTTCTTTTCCTCTAGTGTCATCTGTTTGCTGTTCACCCACCTGCACTGTAAATCCGCACCCTCGCATGAACACAACGACCACAGTACGAAACACAAAATCCACAGTATGAAATAAACCAAATGGTGGACTGTACTTTTATGGAAGAAGAAGATCTTCAGATCTAAATGAATTACTGAATTCTAACGTCTCAATTTTCCTCTTTTTTTTTTTTTTACAGTGATGGCAAAACAGACCAGTCTGTGGTCATTTATCCTCTTGATCGTGTTCCTGGTCTTCTGCTGCCTGGCAGGAATCCACTGGCAAAAACAAAGCGAGTTTATTGAATTCATCAAATCAAATAACCTAGAGCAATTTGGGACTGCCTTCTCCAACGCAGGTATGTATTGGTTGGGTAAACTGGGGCAAAAACGCCTGATTTTCAAGTTTTTGCAAAGTATCTCAGCATTGCTTAGAGATACTAGGAAATAATTGTGCTGGTTTATGCATTATTGTGTGCAAATATAAACTCATTTTAATTAAACTGATATGGTGAAACTCTCCAACCTTTGGGGGGTAAGTGTGGCGGGTGTTTTTACCCGGGTGTCGGGGTTAAAAACGCCTGCCCACATTTTTTATGTCTAAAGATGGCTTTACCAGACATTTTTCTGTAATATTTAAAATTTATTTTCAATACTCGGGGGATACTACATCAATTACAAACAACTTTTCAAACCTAGCTGGTTAACTACAGTATACATGTAACTACAAACTCAATCAATTGAAACAAGCCTGCATGGAGGTAGAACTACCTCCAGCGACTTCCCTGGACTTTTTATGCCACTTGGCAATGAATTAGGTAAATGATTTCCTCCGCACTAATGACGCCACTTTTTCTTAAATTACTCGGCTGTCAGACAGACAATCCATCACTCAGGTGATCACCGCATCATCGGCACGCCAAACTGCACTGGTTGTGAAATTTGTCTGAGATCCGGGAACTTAGTATCAGTGCAGATTGCAATTGACCAACCAACAGGAAAGTTATCCATCCCATCATCTTTTTTTTTCCTTATATGAATATTGGCAAGCAAAAGAAAAAACTATTTTGTTTTGTGCTACATGTCTGTGTGTTAACTGAACACCCCCCATGTTTTACTCAATATCATTTGAACTCTTTAACAGGGAAAATCCAACAGAGAAAATCCAACAACTGGTCTGGAATTAAATATGGCCTCTTTTGCCCTGATCTTGGCCTTAGTGCCCCTTCAAAGTTTCCCATTGCTTTCAGATTTTGCAATGGTGGTGCCCTTTGCAATGACATTTCCCTCTCAAAGATGAATTCCAGGCAAAAAGACACTATGTAGTTGGTAGCATCCTTCAATTTCAACTTCTGGGCAATTCCATGATAGAGTGGACGTGGCCCCAAAATTTCAAATCCATAATTGAAAGCCATCTTCCATAAAATATTGTTGCATATACATGTAGTTCATATAATATAATATATTGTATTTGTATAGCGCCTACTGCAGGCCAGCCTCTAAGCGCTTAACATTCATGTTTTCCTGCAAGGTATTTGGAGCTACGTTTGAAGTATGAGACCTACTCCTTTACATAGCACCTTGTAATGGTTTACAAGGTGCTGTGGCGCAATATGCAGCCGATCAAACCAGGAACACCGGGGCGGACCCCTTCTCTTTTCGATAAGTGCACTGGGTTCTTTTTCGTGCGTTACACAACACACGGGACCAACGGCTTTACGTCCCATCCGAAGGACGAAGCAATCATGGTTAAGTGTCTTGCTTAAGGACACAAGTGTCACGACCGGGGCTCGAACCCACACTCTGCTGATCAGAAACACCAGAGCTTGAGTCCAGTGATCTTATCCACTCGGCCACGACACGCCAGATATGTGGGGGTTGGAGCTCAATCAATACAGTCATGACAATACACTTGTATATGTACACCATAAACCGCATTAGATACATTTACCAAATTTGTGTTAAGCCCCTGCAAAATCAGGCTTGCAGTTGCACCCAGAATCTTACACAAATGAAGTGTAGACCAAACTCACAGCATGTGATAGGCACCATGCTACATTACTTGCTAATCTTGTTTCAAAATCAGTATTATGGGTTGGGTTCTGTTCATTTATCCACACAACTAATGCAGGCGATGAAATTGACACTTAAATGGTCAACTTGCACTTAACCATGTTAACGCTGCTTACATGTAAGTGCCAACTATTTTTTAGTTCCTACAATTAGTATTGAATTATTTTTGAAAAATAAAAAGTCAAATAAAAATTAGGTCAAGGGTGTTTTTGTCAGTTAGGTACATGTAGGGATGACTCATCTTGATCAGAGGATGTATTCAAGGAAACACAATTTGTGAAACATTTTGAAGGTTTCATTTTGAACATTTTATCAAAACGGTACAAAATGTTTTACAAGTTGTTTTGTACATGTTATGTGTCTACAGTGTTTTATCGTTTTAAAACAAGATGTTTTTCCAACAAAGACCAAACCTTTTTTCTTGTTCAATTTTCCTACAAAATTGTATGCATAGCTTTCTTACATACCCATGACCTACTTGTGTGAAAATAAAAATGTTGCCCAAAATGTTGAAGCCAAAGAGGTCAAAGATCATACACATAAACCTCATAACTCGTAAATAACTCCCACTTGACGTCACAGCATATAAAATCAGGCATCTTTACCAGCAGGCAGTGATGATAGTAATTTTGTAAACGCACAACTGTGGGCTTAAATGCGTAAATACTGCTTGCAACAAACTGGAGTTCATCTACAAATTCAGTGCATGATTGTTCGGTGAACCTCTTGGCTGCATAGAAAATTGAAAACGCTTGACGCTTAAATTAACGCTGCCCAAAGTCAAAACCCACAACTTTTCAATAAAGATGACATCTATCGAAAGCTATCTATTGGGCATGCTTGGCTGTCAGCTGTGCTCACTATTTATGCAGCTGGTTCAGTTGCCATGGTAGCAGGTCCAAATTCTTACCTTTAAGTAATCTGCCAGTGAATCAGTAAATTGTTCAGTATGAGACAAATGTAATTGATCAAGAGCTTTCTCTAATCCATCACACACACAAAAATCTTTAGTAACTCAAAATGTTCAACACCACAATGTTTAGACTATGATATTAGATTGGCACACACAAGGAGGAACGAAGTTTATTTTCCTCCACGGTCATGATTTGCCATCAATGTGAGGACTTTCCTTGTGTCCCTCTACACTCTCCGTAGACTAAGCGCTTGAAAAAATGTGAGGACACACAAATACGACTTCCAATGTCAGGACAGCATTGTTCGTTTTGTGTTTCTTTGTTCCGCTGTCCCCTCTCTTCTCATGATATCATGGACACGCCATGCCCAGCCTCATGGTTTGAGTGGTTTTGAGGGTAGCAGGCTACCAAATCCAGAAACTTCCAGAAACATGTTGTACATGTACACGTACATGTAAATCATGCATATTATGTCAGAGTTGGAGTGCAAAGTGTTAGTAGAAAAATTGGCTAACGTCTATTAGAGACTGACATTGTGAACCTGATTTGTAACTACATTGTATCACCCCAAAAAAAGATTTGGGTTTGAACAAAGAAAAATGGTTTATTTATTACTTTATATTTAATAATACAAAGTCGCATCCCCTTAAGGTGATCCCGTGGCTGCCGCTTCCCAGGTTGTATCGGAAACTTGGGTGTGATCCCTGGCTACACGGCAGCTAACGGTTGTTATGGCTTCTGACTGGCACCCCCAAACAAAGATATTGACTAATAGGGAGACCGCCAACATAGGGCTGGACAGCTCAGTTGGTAGAGCGCCGGTACGTTAATCCGGAGGTCGTTGGTTCAAGTCCTGCTCCAGTCAGCTTTTCTTTGTTCAAACCCAAATCATTTAAAATTTACCCAATCAGATTCCCTTGTGGTTTATAACTTAATAAAATAAAATATATTAGTTTTATTCTGGAAGCTCACTGATTACTTCTATAAAGTTCACTGTACATTTACCAAATTTCTAGAGAAATATTTCCGTTTTAAAGACTGTCAAAATGGGGAAATAGCTCCGAAAGACCCTACAAATCAACTGCTGGATATTTTGATCGATACAATCAAAATAAGCCCAATATAACTTGAATTAGCGTGCACAAAATCCCTTCGACCAAGATAACAATTTGTTGTTGTTTTCACTTAAACGTGAAGCTGAGTTTGATGAAATGTTCATGGTTTTATGGTAGGTTGGTTTATTCAATTGGAAACTGGGAGTTGAGATTTCCCTTTCATCAAAGCAATGATGTTTTAAAAGTAACTAATAACACGATTGCTTTGGAAGGGGAAATTTGTAGTTTATACAATGTTCTGCCATTTCTTCCATTAGTTTGGGTTTTGAACAAAGAAAAATTGACTGGAGCGGGACTTGAACCAACGACCTCTGGATTAACGTACCGGCGCTCTACCAACTGAGCTATCCCGCCCTATGTTGGCAGTCTCCCTATTAGTCAATATCTTTGTTCAGGGGTGCCAGTCAGAAGCCATTCAACCGTTAGCTGCTGTGTAGCCAGGGATCACACCCAAATTTACGATACAACCATGTCAGATGTGCAAGGGGCAAACTCACTTTCTTTGCATACAAATTTGCGAATTTTCTTTTAGCATGTTAAGCAGAAAGAAGTTGCCAGCTAAAATACCATGTAATGTACAGTATTTGTGACTGGTTCCCTTCATGTGCTTGCTCAGCAGATTTTCTAAATAAGCCTTGCGATTTAGATTTGAATAATGTCTGGTACAATGACTTGCGTGGTCACAAGTTACCTGGTTACTGCTTAAATTTTAATTCTTCAGACTATCTGACTATAGAGACAGTTGCTATGTCAATTAGTTCGGGGCAAGCTTTCGTATAGCAACCTCCAGGTAGGCAAAGCCTGGTACTGTTGTGCCCTACACATTCATTCAGAGTTGTATGAATGTTTATACCATCTCTTGTATTGTACATACATGTGTACATTGTAACGACATGTGCAAAAGCTTGCTGCGAATCATGTGACATACATGTACAGGTAGCAACTCTCTTTAGAGTCTTCGTGTAAGGCATTCTTGTTGAGTTAGTAAAACCATAAAACCATGGTGCCTACATACATGTACACTCAACCTCAACACTACACACGTTGCGACTATTCCACTGATGAGTGCGTTTTATGTGAGTGATCTGGAAGTTTTCCAAACAGCGCCCACTATGTTCGATAGAAATGTAAAACCTGTTTTCATCACTGAAAATTTAGACCTATAGGCTAACAAGTTATAGAGAGTAAATATTTAACACAAAATTATTTCTATTTAATGCTAAAAATACTCATTTAATTTACAGTACTAAGTATATTTTTCAAAATAGGTTCTAATTGTTATTGGAATGTAGGTCCCATCGGTAGCCATTTTTTATCAAATTCAGTGACTTTACTCTGTCAAATCTGCCTTGAAATCAAACCCCAAACTGTAAATTAACCCCTTGCACCAACGTCACCTGCGACTACTGTCATGACTGCATGTCTATGGTCTGCCTTTTCTTGATTCAAATTGCAAAGATGATGATGATAATAATAATAATAACTAGAAACGAGTTTGTAACGAACAAACACTGGCGTTTTGGCTTTGTTGTCAATGTTGAATTAATGTAATAATTAATTTGACACCTGATGATATCACGATGATGAAAACACGTTTTTCGTATGAACTTTGTTAAAAGCTACAAGACGGTACAAAAGTTATAACTCTTTTACGTTATGGTTCAGACGATATAAAGTTTTAAATAATAAATTGTAAATAATAAACTACCATGCCAATGCTGAAGTTATTACATGTATTAAGCTATACCGCACAGACCTTGAAATAAATTGTGGTGGGAGAATGCAATGAAATTGCGCGACAACACACCGCTACTAATATCCCAAAACGCTTCCGTATTTAATAGTTCGAGGACTCTCCACGAGCAAGAGGGCGCTATACAGGTGCACCATTAACTGTAGAAGCGAAGTAGTGAACCAAAATGAAAGGTACAAAGGTCGAACGATGCCATGCAAGTAATGGGCTGTGTGGGTCTGGCCGTATGCAGCGTGTTACGATGCCTAGCGTGGGAAGCAATGGCTGTGTGGAGTGATGGCCGTATGCGATGTACAGCGTGAATTACGTGCAATGTACACGCACGGTGATCTTGCTGGGTTGACGATTCGTGTTTTTAAATTGTTAATATCGTCAACAAAGGTTTAAAAACCCTCGGCCAAACTGCTGCTTGATCTAAGTTAGATCACAGGCTTCCATTTGATATATTTTTTGTGTCTTTTAAGAGTGTAGTTCCTGAGATCGAACGCTAACAAATTTCATGTGTAAATGCTATGAGACTTTTTCGGAAAGAAGAATAATAATAAAGAAAAATAAATAAAAATCTCGACGAAAACAAAGGTGGTTTCGGCTGATGGCCGAAACCCCCAATAATAAGGAATTTATAAAGCGCAAACATTTGCAGATCGGCTCCGCCTCAAGGTGCTGGATTTAAACAAAGGATTGTACAGTTTAAAATAAATTACAAACAAAGGAAATTAAATGATTAAAAAATTGCATCTGGACCAGCCAACAGTAAGCTAAAAAGCGCTTTACAGTGCGCTCTACAGTGTATTTAATTATGGAAGGTAGAAATAGGGCCCTAGTGTAACACACAGGGAAGCTGACTCCAGAAATGAGGCAGCCAAGATTTATTGTGGCACCAGCAACCAGGTAAATTGGGTCAATCGTCTGGTCTTCAGAGCAGTTGCATTATTGCAGCACAATGCACATTTTAAAAATACCAATAATCAAAGACTGCGATTGATTTTGGTTTGCTGCAAAAACTGCCCTTGATCTATGGATTCAATACAATACTAAACTGTGAGGGACTGTGTCTCCTGTGTATTGCTATGGCCGTGTGTACACTGTTTACTCCCTAATGCATACAAACAACCGAGCACTCGGAATGCCATCCATGCATCTATGATCAAAGTGCCCATGGCAAACTTGTATAATGACCTTCAGTATTCACAATAAACATAGAGCAGGATGGCAGTTATCAATCTTGCGTACCATGCTGATTATTCACACTGTCATAAGTTCTGAAATATGGTGTATTTATACATTTGATATTCATTGGTTGATTAACGAGTTTTGCGCTGTAGGGGATTCTAACAATTACTGGTACTGTAGAGAACTGGTCATGTGGAGATGTCAATACATGTAATTCTTCCATCTGTATTAAGGTGCAATTGTCAAGTCTGATAAAAACAGAAAAAAAGATGATGTTTATCAGTGAACAGTTGTACATTTTGTGTACCTTGTACATTGTACATTTACCATGGTGACTGATAATTTATTTTGTATGTTTTTTTGTCATTTAATATTCAGATTACGTACCCAGAAATTCTTTAATTTGTTGATGAGGGGTTTTTTTTAATGGCTGACTCAAAACAGAAATACTATTCTAAATATATTTTGTATTTATAAATGTAATATCACCTTCTTTTTTACAATTGACCTTTAACAAAAATTATAATAAATTGACATGTTGCTTCAATTTCATCAACTAAAGCAACTATTGGTTCAAATAAAAATATCCATGTCAAAGACAGCAATGCAGTCTTCTGTTACTTGTTTGTAAATAAAAATTAATTTAAAAGAAATATTATTAGTAAAATATAATTCTGCAATAATATACAATTTTCTGTATTTTTAGATTTGTATGTCAAAAAAGAGAGTTACTTTTAAGGCAACATATTATGATATTGATTGTGCTATCAATTAGGGTCTAATCATGTTTAAGATGCAGCCACTTTTGAGAAAACTGTAACCATGGAAATTGAAGGAACACACATCTCTGAAATCCAATAGTTTTCCATCTCTTTATCATTTTACCCTGTTATCGTTTTAACAAATTGAAATAGTAATTATATGCAATATCAGCTTATCTAATCTTAACCTATACCTGTGTTTCTTGAACCTTTCTTTGCCAGGAATACATTATTTGGAGCAATTTTCTGCTCCTGGTCTGTTAGAGCATGAGGCCTTCAAGACGGTCTCTCCCGAGGAGAAGGCCAGAATCCACAAAGTATCAGAGGAGGTTGCTTCCTCGCTCCTTCTGAAACACTGGCTAGAGACGAGGCAATTACAACATCACCATGAGGGCATACAGAAGTGGTTGGATCAGGAGGAATGGCAAGAGGAAAGGTACAAAGTTTGAGCCACAATTTTCTCTGTTTTTTCTCTCTCTTGCACCATGCTATATATCTATGCTATGTTTTGGTGGGATTTAAAGGGGCTGTGTTGTCATGATCACAGCAGGCCTGTCTGTGGCTGTACACATGGTACATGGAATTATAAACTCTCACCCAGTTACTGCAAACGCGCGTGCATTCTCCATAGATACATGTATGATACGGAGGGAGGGTGCGCGTGGGCATTAACTAGGCGAGAGTTCATAATTCCACGAACAGCCACATGCTGGCTTTGATTATGACGACACAGCCCCTTTAATCAACTCAATGGTGCATCTAGACAAACAACCATGCTCCGTATTGTGACAGGCATCTTAAATTTATCAAATTTTACAGTTTTTTTCTGTGTTGTTTTACATGTACAATACAATACAAACAACAAAGCGTCCTGTAGGATATTACAAATGTTCAAAAGCCAAAGTAAAAAGCCAAAGGGGTTTGTGATTAGGAATCATCACAAAATGGATTACTTTTCTTTACACTTACCTTCACCAATAAACCGATCGGGTTCCATTATTATTTTATTTTTGCCCCTTTCAAAGGCACTTGAAATTTGGATACCGAAGTGTGAAACAGCTTGCTGAATATGACGGCGAGCAGATTGAGAAATTAAACAAGTTCTTGAAGACACCTGAATTTGAAGCCTACCTACTGAAGACAGGGATCATGGAACTTGCTAACAATGATAATTGGGAACGAGTAATGTTGAATTCAACCTACTTCAGCCTGCAGAAAATGAAAGAGCTGTTCATCTTTGGTAAGTCAAGGCCTTGAGGAAAAATTACAGTGTTGGTAACTGTTGTATTTTTCGAGAAAGTGTGGATTTGTGGGGTAGGATTTAATATGAAATATCATTCCACCGACTTGTTTACATTTGTGCGTCCAGGACTGCAGAGGAAAAACAAGAGCAGATGGTGACGATTTTAAGCTGTCTGACAGACCTTAGTTGTATTAAAACTCACATTCAAATGATGGTCGGCCGACCATCGCTTCAAAATGTTACAAAATTGCATTTTTCTCGGAAGTCCTTTTTTTTCACGTCTGCAAAATGATGTACATGTGTGTGTGTGTAGTCTACTTTTAACAGATGAAGTGAAACAAAATCGTGAATAATTAAAAAGAGGCCAAATGTTTGAATATTCATGAGCCTCACACAGTCTATATATCAATTATTCTGCCTTTCTGTTTCAGTGTGTACCTACATTTTTCCCCCCGCCCTCTTTTTGTCGATTTCTGTTGGCAGAAACATTTCATCGGTGCATTTTGTGGTGTTTTTGTTTTGTTTTATATGTGCAGGGTAACAGCCCAATGTAATTAATCAAACAGTACTAATAACATGAATAAACAGCATATAGTATAGGAATGGTTATTGCATGAATCAGAGAACTAAGTTGTTGTTTTATTTTAGTCTGACATGTCTGAGAGCTTACTTCAAGGTTAAATTTGGTGCAAAGTTGGTAGTTTATGCAACACATCCTGAGAAACATAGGGTTCAAGAAAAATGTACTTAAATTTAGTCGTACTGGAACTACATGGCCATATAGTCTAATTTAGATTACAGAGGAACGTAATCTCCCACTTTTAAAGAGAATTTTTGCTAAGTGAGCTCAAACCATAAACTCAATCGTAGATGGATAGCTGTTTCTAATGGAAAGATACTAGGCGACCCATCATCCAACCACAAAAGTTGGACATCCGATATAATCAACTTGTGGTTTTTGAGGTTTGGAACTTTCATTTCACCAACAAAATTGATCGAATTGTAATAAAAACATGTAGCATGTTTCTGGGAACGAAATGTTCACAGGAAGTGACTTGATACTTGAAAAATGCAGAATTAGAAATAATGTTCTCTTTCTACTAAAAAACAAATCACATATTTTTTCTTTTGATCATTTTTTTTTGGTAAGCTTGCATTGTTTAATTTCCTTCATTATTTTTTTGGATCATATTTTGTGTGTTGCATTTGTTCTGGATAAAGGGACACGTTGCCTTGAAAGCGTTTGTTATGAAATTTTCATGGTTGTAAAGATGTTTTAAAGGTAAAATATACTGATCCACACAAATGTACCTCGAAATTGTGTGGTTTTTCTTTTACTTCGTGAACTAACGCGATCCGCCATTTTGTGGAACTAAGACTCCACTAGATGGGGGGATCATGTTAGTTCACAAAGTAAAAGAAAAACCACACAATTTCGAGGTACATTTGTGTGGATCGGTGTATTCTACTTTTAAAACATCTTTCTAACCATGATTAGTTCAAAATAAACGCTTTGTATCCCTTTAAATGTCATCCATCATCATTCAGCTTTTATTTGTGGCCTCTGAGTTTGATGTGTTTCCATTCATGACCATACTTAATCTCATCTAAGCTCCCTGTGATCCTCATTGGGCAGATCGCTTGCTAATCCTGACCATGCCGCTTGGGCTGCTGTGTTTCTGGGTGTGGGGTAACTATCAGCTAGCCCGGGGCACCCCTCAGCAAACGGGTAACGAGAGACCCTCTTCCATCCTTAATTACATCACGGGAAGTCTGCTCGATGTGAACTGCTGCAAGGTGGAATGGGGATGGGTGGAACCGGCCGTTGTGGGAGAAACCATGAGCTTCATGATCAAGGTAAAAGCCTAACTAATAAGGGTTGACCGTTCGTTTCAGTAGGCCGCCCTCACCCCATCCCCAGGGATGTTCAAACTAATAACTTTTTCCACTCCTCCAAGCCCCAAAATGCCCTGGGTGTAAGGAATAATGAGGGGAGACCGGTGTGCACGAACGGTATTGATTTCAACCTGTTTTCAACTGTGTGAGTTTTGTATTCATGGATGTGGGATGGGTTTGTGCCTGTGGTCACCAATGGAATTTGTTAGCAGGACCCTGAATGTCTTAGTTTAATCAGTGAAGGGTATTTTCAAATAAAAAAGACTCATTATTTTGGGTACAAGATATTGCATCTTGTTTTTCTTGCCTTGTTTACTAAAAGAGTGGTACATTGCATGGCTTTTCCCGGCAGGCAAGATACTAAACTGGGTCACATTTGAAGATGTAATGAAACATATAACCTCGTAGCATCAAGAGTGGTCAAAAAGCCAGTTGAACATGATTTAGGGAGGGGGCCCCTATTGTTTAAAACAGCAAAATTTGATACAAACATTTACATCTAGGGAAAAAAAATCACTTATACGGTGCAGCCTATATGTAAAGTTCAAGGTTTGATGTTTCCTCCATTGAGCTGTGCACAAATATTCACTTGTGCCTGCAGGAAGTGCAGGCTCTACGGCTCTTTTGTAAACATGTGATGTCACAGGTTACAGGGTCTAAAAAAATTATGTTACGGTTAAAATGAAATGGCAGTTCATTATTTTCTAATTTGTATGAAAGAGCTGGGTAGAGATGTAGGCCATGTTTGAATTAGTGGCTAAGGCTGCTGCTGTAGCTAAGAGTGTTGCTATGGGCATGCTATGCTTCAACGCATGTTCACATGACAATCAAGCCACAGCCGCTGATTCCGACGTGGCCTTAATTTCTCCTGACGTTTGGTACCCACTGTAAATATTCATTGTTGACTCGGGGGAAAATTGATCTCATTGGTTCCCTGTTTGTAGTTTTTCCAGAGGAACAGAAGACCGTACATTATCAGCCGTGATAACAGTTTACCGGTGATAGTCGAGATTACAGCGAGTCAACAGAGAATCGTCTCCTCACTGGAGTATGGAAAAACAAACGAAGTCAAGGCATCATTCACAGTACGGCGAGCTGGGTTGTACACCATAACAATCAGGCTCGGACAGATGAACATCAGGGGAAGTCCCTACAGGAAGACCTTTCTGCCAGGTAGGGGACTTTTTGAACATCCTGTTGAGTGATCCCATAGGGAGCATCTCAAAAGTTTGGCACATTCTAGGTGCATTTGCCCGCAATTCATTAGACTGCCAGAACGTTCGGATGAAACCCGACATTGTGCCGAATGACAATCCTACATGAAGGAATATGTGCATTTTGAACAATCTGGCTTTCCAATCGACCGGTCCATGTACGCTCGCTGGAAAGCTTAACCAATTTATTGACAACGTTCCTACCATCTGACCTTTGAGATGCTCCCTTCAAAGGCTGGTACAGCTTTGGTTTGGTTTACCAGAAATGAGCATTTAAATTCTAATGGATGTTATTCCATTAGTTTTGGGAAGAGTGTGTTCATTTAAACACTTGAAACAAATTAGAATGATGTCTGGTACAATGCCTGATATCTGGTACAATGAGTGGATTCTTTCAATGCTAAAAAATTTGCTCCATAGGCTGCAGAAGTATCGGGAACTCTGCTGCCCATCTTGGTATGCTGGTGAGCAGGTTACCCTCCATCTCTCCCATACTAAAAGAGTTGCCTGCCCATCAATGAGAGAAACTCATACAAGCTTCTGTTGCTGACCCTACAAGTCTTTGTCCGGTTTAGCACCAGAATAGCTGACACGTCATATCAAACCCTTCCGTTCCTTGATCATTGGTGGAGATGATACTGATGGAGTTAAGAACTAAGAGATTGTTGGGGGGGGGGACAGGGTCTTTGCATCAGCGGCCCCTCGTCTTTGAATTTCTCTGCGTCCATCTGTAAGGTCATGCTCCAGCATACCAGCATTCATGAGACAGTTAGCAACACATCGGACGGCCATAGCATTTCATACCTTGTTGTTTTATGTTGTCAGGATTTCTTGTAAGCGCCTTGAGCATTTGTGATGGATACATGCGCCATATAAATGTACATTATTATTATGTCTTGCTCAGTCACAAGTGATGGCTCAGTTTGGATTCCTCAAGACTAAATCCACCGTTGTTATGTCACATGGTATGGGGCATGCTGTTGCAAAGTTAAATAAGAGACAGTGAACAGTACACCCCATACACAACTTTTAATTAAATGTGTCACACAAGGATACCATTCTTTCCTGATCTGGAGGTTGCTATGCAAAAAGCTTGCTTCGAACCATGGGATGTAGTGCACAGTATTTGTTGTCTGAGGAATTCAAAGTGAGCATTTAATAGTGACCTGGTAAGTCATTGTACGAGACATTATTCAATGGCTGATAAAGGGTACTCATGTATCCAGTAAATAAAAACAAATTTGAAGGATTTTACTGTGTTTTTTTTTTTTTTTTTTTTTTTAAGATAACAGGTTTTGAACGAAATTTTCTTTAAAAACTACAGCATTTCAATCCTTACTTCAAAGAGATTTGCAAAACATTCTGCTTCTGGTCACATTCTTGTTTTATTGCAGCTCTCTAAACTTACTTTTTGCAAAAACAAAAATATGGTTCATGTCTTTAAAGTGTGTCCCTGTATAATGATCACATTTTATAAGACTCTGTCTTAAGCAAACATCTTTTCTATCCTCTAAAATCATGCAGGACCAGTGGATCCTTCTAAATCAGCATTTGTTCGTCACAGTTCCACAATGGTGGTAACAAGGCACCAGTTCTGCCCCATGTTTATTGAGCCTAGAGATACTTTTGGTAACGCCTGCTTTGTCTACTCTGAGGGTCAGCAAAAGGTCAATGAATGCCTTACTGCGGATTACAGTCTCACGGTCACTGAGGTTAGTTTTAATGATTCAGTGAATACACCAACTGGAGTAGACAAGTGCAAGTCTCGCGCTTGTTTGAACTTCCGGTACCAAGTTGGTTCCAACCATACTTGTGTGCGATTTTGTTACTTCAAATACTTTAGTTTAAGGTAGTTTATGGCTGTAAAAAAGTTTTTATCCTATTGTTGGGAAAGTAAAATTTAGCCATGAAACGTATGAAAGTAAATTAAATTTAACAAATGGACAAAGAAAGCTCGAGAATAAGACGACCTCCGTTTCCGGTAACATTTACAAATTTTACCCATTTGGCGTTCATGTTATCATTAAACCCATGTAATGGTATCACAAATTTGGATGTTATTGGCAAATGGGTTTCTAAAAAGTGAGCACCCTCGTCCCAAGTTTTATTTTTGTTTCAATGTTAGTTTTAACAAATTATTTGTTTTATATAAAAATTGAAATTGTAAATCGGATTATAAATACACTTACACGGGAACACCTATGATTCTAATTCCACCACAGACCGGCAGTGAAAGCTTTAATGGTTTCAAACCTCACTATGAAGTCAAGCCCAGTATGGACAGCAAGCAGCTGGCTCTGCATGTTCGGATGGAGTCCACGGGGTGTTACAGAGCCATAGCTACTTATAAACAACAAAAAATCAGTAATGGAGAGTTTAATATTCTAGTTCTTTCTGGTGAGTGTTGTGACTATTATTAATTATAGTCACTAGCGCCCAATTTCATAAAGCTGTTAAGCACAAAAATTATGCTTAGCAAAAACTAGGGCCCAATTTCATAGAGATGCTACCCTCCAGTAAATGGGCAATACTACAGTCTGTAGTAGGTTTTTGCCCTTTTTCCCCATAATTTAATTTTTTTTTTTTTAAATCAACTTTTGGGCAGACCACCATCAAACCATGCATAAACATATGGCAGGTGTTATTTGCACAGGGGAGAGTTCATTCACCTTGAAAATCTCATTACAAATCCTGCGGTCAGGAGGGCTGGCATCTGTTTGTACACATAAATCTTGGCAAAGTCTCAAGGGTTAAACAGAAAATATTGCTCATAAACAATTTTCTTATCAACAAAGAAGCAGGATACCAGTCACAGATTGTACATGTGACATGGTATTTTAGCTGGTTACCTGATTCTGGTTTCTAGCGTTACTTTGTTGTACTAAGCTACTATATGTGCTTACGCAGCTCTATGAAATTGGACCCAGGTTGCCAGCAAAAGTATCTAGCGGTTTTGATGCATTGCTGGGTGAGGTATCAATGTATGTTTGGTGTTTGGTTTTTTTTAGGTAACACCATGCATATTGTACTTTGCTGTGTAGATTTTTCTTTGAGAACTTGTCTTGCTATTTATTCTACTGCCGCGGAGTAGATTTCAGAATTTGGGAGACTACTTAGTTCTGAAAAGAACTGTCCAGCTTATTAAGTACTACCCGGGGAGGTAGGAAATCGGCGAGGACTACAGCCAAAATGTCATTTAATGTACATTGTTTGTGACTGGTACTCGGTGCTTATCAGGCGTTTATGCTCAGCAAATATTTTGTTAAGCAAGTTTTCCTGCTCGACATCTTTATGAAATTGGCCCCAGTGCTTACCACACAAGTTTCTGACTTGAATGGAGTGTGCATCATTGCTCTTTGGAAGAATGAAACAATTCTCATCCTCTAGTTTTCAATGAGCCCACCTAAGCGAAAAAAAGAAAAAGAAAACTACAAAAACCTAATTTTGTGTAATAGTGAAAACAATGAAAAATGTTGTTGTGTTTTGACAGGGTTTTTGTTATTGGAGTTGAACAATTTGTATGTTGTTTTTATAAAATCTTGAATGAATAATTAGTATTTTGTTTTACCCTTCGCCAGATTATAGTTAAAGAGCTTTGTATTTTTTTGTTTTTCCGAGTTATGAACTCCCTCAGATAAGAGAGTATTTTTAGCCGAATGTTCCAGACTAAATGATGTTTAATTTTTTGCAACAGAAAGCGATGCAGAAAAAGTGAATAAAAATGTTGACAAGAAGAGCTCAGAGGGCTACGAGGCGTTGCTGCTTGCACACAACAACACCAGACAGAGGCGGCCCAAGAAAGTTTACTGCTACATCTCACCAAAGCAATTGACTGTGAAAGAGTTCTACTTCCGCATCATTCCCAAAAGGATTCAGACATTCAGAGTCTGCCCGGCAACGAAAGTAAGTCATCCTCGCTCCTATTGGGCAGTAGTCACAAGATTGCTATCTTATGCCTTTATATGCTGGCAGGGTTCCCCCCCCCCCCCATGCACAAAGCTAGCGTATCGGGCTGATACAGGCAAAATGTATGCCGATATGTGCGAATTCAGATCATTACAAAAAAAGTATATATAAATTTTGTACTCTATTTTGTATTTTTTACAAAAATTATCAAGTTAATATCATTTAGAATGCCCCAGATTGCATAGCAGGGCTTTTTAAAATCAAAAGGTAAACTCCAAGTAAAAAAATTCAGAGGACCCCGTTTCAATTCAGCGTGCTTAGGCAAAACTTCTGAAATTGGGGTCCAGAATGCCCCCACAGTTTTGAAAAATCCTGGCTGAAAGAACAGAGTTTATGTGCACCTGCATTTCTGTTGATTTTAGGAAACTTTAACAAATACATGTAAACAGTTCTTGATTGTCTTGGAGTTAAACACTTGTTCTTATTCGTTTACTTCTTTCATTTTTGCCAATGCGAAAAAAATGTCAAATTGAATTGATTATATTGCACACCTTGGCCAATTTTGATATTTTGCAAAATTTGGGGTGTAATAGAGGATAATAATTGGCACTTCTAGAGCATTTGCATCCATGTGACATACTCGTAATTTAGTGTGACTCATTTTAGAATGAGGTACCCTCCTAAATTACTGCACCTTCCATTAGGGTTTGGCTTCAGAGCACGTATAGAAATGCACCAATAATTGCATCAGCTGCACATGCTCTTTATGGTTTATGTTACCCTCCACTCTCCTGATTTCTTTGACCACAGTTTAATTTTAACGGAGAGCAGCAGGACCAAGAAGTGCCTGTGTTTACCATTGAAGATGGGAGCCAGCCATCGATGCAGCTGTCCTCCAAGTACAGAGATGTCATGGCTGCTACTTTCACTAAATTCCTTCTCACAAACATTGGTAAGTTCAGTCAATACATACATGCGACAGCCGGGCAGTCTAGCTCACCAGAATGAAGTTCCGGTGGCAGAGTCATGTGACAGCAGTTGCCACTAGGAGAGGGGTCCTGCTTGTTCTTGACGCAAATGTGTTATGATAAGTGACTGTATACACAGTGCTGTCTGGAGCCCTGTGGACAAGAAGTATATAGTGCATATCACACATCATTGTTGGATAAAACAAAATGTCAATACTATTCTTCATCTCTGGTGCAGTTATTACATCTGTTAAATTGCGGCAATAACCGCTGTTGGTGTATAGGATTTGAACCAGCCTCTTGTCACCGCGATCGGTGGTCTAGTGGTAAGACATCTACTCTAGAAAGGCAAGGGTCAGAGTTTGAATCCCACTTGAGTGGTATGCCTGTAGGTTTGTCCCCCGGGGGGGGGGGGGGGGGGGGGGGGTGGGGAGAGCACTGAGTTCAACGTGCTTATCAGACATCAGTGTAGGCTAAAACCAAATAAAACTCTTTTTCCTCGATGCATTCACTACATCTATCAACTTCTTGAGATTAGTTGAATTTCAATTGATATGTCATATACAAGAAGTGGGACAAACCATCTGGGTATTCTGGTCTTATTGGTTTCTGTTTTTCTCTCTCTCTTTCTTTCTCTCTCTCTTTAAAGGTGGTTCAGAGACATTCCAGGATAAGCAGCGATGCTTTTACCGAGAGGTGGTTGTTTTACGGCCTAGGAAATCACAATCAGTTGTGACGTTAAATATCGACAGGCATAGCCTGCTGGAAAGTGTAAGTCAACAATTTGAAATGCACAAGTTTTTACTTTAGGTAGACTCTACAATACACCAACTGACCATAGAAATAGTACCCAGACGAACCTTGTGTCTATGGCTGGGGTATTTCCTGGGCTGCGTTCCACTTGCGTAAACAGATTGCAACCATTTGCGCAAGCGCTTGTGATTGTTTTTTACCAATTGGAACGATTGGTTGCGCACTTCGGGATGTCAATATGGCGGCACTTTGTAATAATGTAGTTTTTTGGGGTTTTTTTTTTTTTTTGCTTTATTTACTTTAGTCCTGGTTTGTACTTCACGGCATCAACTAATTAAGTTGTTATTTTAACTCCACCCAACTGCGTTATTAACCAATGAAAACACAACTTAACTATTTTTGCAACAAGAAAGTTATATCTTCTGCTTACCTCTCGGTTATCTTGTCCACCATTTTAAAACCACCACACCTCCAAATTGTTGGAACACGTACGCTTGTTGGCAGTGTTTGCGCATGTCCTGTTATAACAACGTTCCTGTTTTAAAGTGGTGATTTGTTCAGCGATCTTGTTATACCGTGAGTCGACTCTACTCTACTCCATGATAACTCGGCACACAAGTGTTTGCGTTTTGGTAAAAAGATCAGAATGCCTGGCTCATGACAAAGCAATTGTCATTTGGCCCTGAAAAACAACAAGGGAGAACTTTTTTGCGGTTTTTGTGCCATTAGACTAGCAAAATTGTATAAATTTAATCATGATATGTATACATTGAGAAAGATTACAGGAATATTATTGGCCCAATGACCAGGGCACTAATGTAAAGGTCATTGATGCGTTATTGTAAAATGCGCAGTATATGAACTAGTTATTTTTTAAATTTGTATTATTGCTATGACCATTATTTATGAACTGCATGTGAATTAAGATGATTTAATTGTAGAATGATGTTAAATCAATTGTAGAAACATTATACTAATATATTATGTTTGGTGTTGGTCTTCTTTCTGCAGTCAATGAAAGCAACAAAGTCTTTTCCGACGTCGGACTGGTGTAAGAAGTTTGAAATCAATTTTTTGGGAGAGGAAGGTGAGCAAAATACCTTCAATTGTAAATCCAGTAATATTTGTCAAGTTTCTAGTTTCAAAATATATCTTTATAATTTTGTTTCTGTTGATTGATTCATTTTTTGTTTTTGTTTTTTGCAGGTCAAGACTGGGGAGGACTTGCTAGGGAATGGACGGAGCTGGTCTGCACATCTCTTTTCGCCCCCGAGAATAAATTCTTCAAGAGATTTCGGGATAACAATCAGGGGCTGGTGAGTTTCCCCAAGGCTCAGTTTTTGGTCCTTGACCTCATAGGAATAGATTAAAGGCATTGCCAGTGTTAGTTGATTTATATGAAAAGAAATACAATGAAGGGGACCGCTTTGCATCCAAAAGTAATGTGTGTTGATTATCAAACACTAGATGGAAAAATATGGTAACTTTTCTGCCCATTTTTTTTGAGAACATTTTCAGGGTGATAAAACAATATACGAAAACAACAAGAAATTAATCAACTCTTGTTATTTTTCAGTATTCATAGTCTCAGCCTGAACGTCCCTTCACAAATTTTGGTCGGTAAATTGTCCCCTTTATTGTGTTTCTTGTCGAAGGAATTCTCAGAAGAAACATCTCAAATCTTGATCTTATCGGTTGAAGGACTGAAACCCAAAACAAATGTTTACTGTGTGTGGTTCAAGAAGGGATTCAAACTAGAAATTCCTGCATCTATTTTAATCAATTTATTCTGGTTGGTCTGATATCTCTAGAAAATTATCCATTGATATGTATATTTGTGGAGTGTCACAGCAGAGTGATCGAGTGCACTGGACTTGATCTTTGTTTTTATCAGAGAGTGGGTTCGAGTCCCGGTCTTGACACTTGTGTCCTTAAGCAAGACACTTAACCACTATTGATATGTTCTTTGGAGGGAATGTTAAGTCATAGATCCTGTGTGTTGTGCAATGCATGTATTAACAGAACACGGTGCTGGCGTTTGCCCCCTGTGTTTCTGTTATGTTTGGCTGCAGATTGTGCCACATCTTCTTGTAAACCCTTATAAGTTGCTATATAAATAGGTCTCATAAGTCAACCAAAGCTCTTCATGCCAGTTGTAAAAGAAAAAAAAAGCACTTTGAGAGGCCTGTTGGGTGTTATTAATTACTATACACGAACTGCGTACTAATAACAGTCATTTATATTTGAAACTTAAAAAGGTAATGACTCCATTTTGTAAATGTTGTACCGTTTCTTTTGTTCAGGTTCATCCAAACCCAGACAGACCAACCCACTTGTGTAAACCAAAGTTCTATGAATTCGCTGGTAAAATGGTCGGGAAATGCCTGTACGAGTCTTCACTTGGCAGCGCCACCAGGCAGCTGGTGAAAGCCAGGTTCTCTCGCTCATTCCTGGCTCAACTCATTGGGCTCAGAGTAACGCACAAGGTGAGTTTTTTTTTTGGGGGGGGGGGTTACTTAATGACATAGTTTGAGGTTGTATCTTTATTTATTTGGATTGTCATCCTTCTGCATTGCAATTTTAAAAATTTATTGACTGAGATTTTAGAGAATTATTTAGTAATGTGTTTTTATGATGTTTGAATAATTGTCACTGTTTATTTAAATATTTTGAGGCTTGTGGAAAGCTATGTGATTTTGTGTTTTTTTATTGACCATCTTGGCTCACTTTTTATTGGCTGTTTCTTTAATTACACTATAGTTTGAATTTGTATATTGGTTTATTTTGGATTGTCTTCCTTCATCTGCATTGTAAATGTAACCATTTTTTAACTGAGATTTTAGCGAGAGGTTTATTTAAGTTTTTTATGATATTTGAATATTTTTCACTGTTAATTTGAATAATTTGAGGTTTGTGGGAAGGGATTTGGTGGGAAGCTATGTGATTATTGTTTATGTATAATAATTTGTATGATGCTAAAATTTGTTGTATGTAGGAGAATTCCTTACAGAAGCAGTCTGGTGTTTGAAAAAAAAAATAAAGTTTTATAAATATACAACTTCAATTCAGTCGTTGACATATCTTCTGTTTCTCTGTAGTATTTTGAAACGGACGATCCTGATTTCTTCACGTCTAAAGTGCGCTATATTTTAGACAGTGACGTCGATGACATGGAACTGACATTCTCTGAAGATGTTTACAGTGCAGGGGGACAGCTCTCTCAGGTAAAGGTCACATTTGATATTGCAAAAGACAATGCCTATTATTTACTTTTTAACTCTTTGTTCAATATTGTGTTTATCACAGTTTTGCTCAAGAGTTCTTTAATAAAGTTTGAAACATGTACATTTTGGTTCATATAGGATCTTAAATCAAAGACTTTTTACCTAGCTTGGGTGGTTATTTATTGTTGAGTTTATTTAATATATTGTTAAACTTGTTGATTTTGTTTTGATTTTGGTGTTGATTTTGTTGTTGACTTTGGTGGTGACTTTGGTGTTGGTTTTGTTGCTGATTTTGTTGTTGAACTTGTTCATTGTTGTTGAACTTGTTCATTGTTGTTGAACTTGTTCATTGTTGTTAAACTTGTTCATTGTTGTTGAACTTGTTCATTGTTGTTGAACTTGTTCATTGTTGTTGAACTTGTTCATTGTTGTTAAACTTGTACATTGTTGTTAAACTTGTACATTGTTGTTGAACTTGTTCATTGTTGTTGAACTTGTACATTGTTGTTGAACTTGTTCATTGTTGTTGAACTTGTTCATTGTTGTTAAACTAGTTCATTGTTGTTGAACTTGTTCATTGTTGTTGAACTTGTTCATTGTTGTTGAACTTGTTCATTGTTGTTGAACTTGTTCATTGTTGTTGAACTTGTTCATTGTTGTTGAACTTGTTCATTGTTGTTGAACTTGTTCATTGTTGTTAAACTTGTACATTGTTGTTAAACTTGTACATTGTTGTTGAACTTGTTCATTGTTGTTGAACTTGTACATTGTTGTTGAACTTGTTCATTGTTGTTGAACTTGTTCATTGTTGTTAAACTTGTTCATTGTTGTTGAACTTGTTCATTGTTGTTGAACTTGTTCATTGTTGTTGAACTTGTTCATTGTTGTTGAACTTGTTCATTGTTGTTGAACTTGTTTATTGTTGTTGAACTTGTTCATTGTTGTTGAACTTGTTCATTGTTGTTGAACTTGTACATTGTTGTTGAACTTGTTCATTGTTGTTGAACTTGTTCATTGTTGTTGAACTTGTTCATTGTTGTTAAACTTGTTCATTGTTGTTGAACTTGTTCATTGTTGTTGAACTTGTTCATTGTTGTTGAACTTGTTCATTGTTGTTGAACTTGTTCATTGTTGTTGAACTTGTTTATTGTTGTTGAACTTGTTCATTGTTGTTGAACTTGTTCATTGTTGTTGAACTTGTACATTGTTGTTGAACTTGTTCATTGTTGTTGAACTTGTTCATTGTTGTTGAACTTGTTCATTGTTGTTGAAATTGTACATTGTTGTTGAACGTGTTCATTGTTGTTAAACTTGTTCATTCTTGTTAAACTTGTTCATTCTTGTTAAACTTGTACATTGTTGTTGAACTTGTACATTGTTGTTAAACTTGTTCATTGTTGTTGAACTTGTTCATTGTTGTTGAACTTGTTCATTGTTGTTGAACTTGTTCATTGTTGTTGAACTTGTACATTGTTGTTGAACTTGTACATTGTTGTTGAACTTTTTCATTGTTGTTGAACTTGTTCATTGTTGTTGAACTTGTTCATTGTTGTTGAACTCATTGTTTGTTGTTGATTTTGTCTGTTGACCAGGTGATTGAATTAATCCCAGGGGGGACCACCATTGCAGTGACCAATGAGAACAAGATTGAGTACCTGGACAAGCTAGCCCAACACCGATTGGCCAACAGTGTACAAGATGAAATAGAAGCATTTCTCAAAGGTACGTGTCAAAATTCCATTTGTTAAATCCTTGGACTCGTAAGAAATGAAAACAATAAATCTACAATAGAAGTCTGACCCAACTTGCTATTAACCAGAAACAATGCTGTATCCTGTTGGTATGTGTGACACAATGACACTGTAAGCAACACCCACTTTACTCGGTTTGGCTCCAGTCATTGTGAGATGCCCGTAGGAACGGCGTTGAGTAAATGTTGTGTTTAGGGATTTATGGGGGTTATTAGAGAGGTTTCGCAAGGCTACGGATACATATTATACGGATACGGATACATCAACACTTTGTGTGTTCACGTGACACGTAACCACAGCTTCTGCGTTTAGCACACATGTGAAGCAAAATCTGACGCGCAGCCAACGAAACTGGATTTGTAAAAACAAAAACAGCATTAATTTATTAAAAATGCCCATTTGTGTTGTATAAATCATAGTTAGCTGATTGAATAAGGAAATTTAGGTTTTCACCTGTATTTAATTATCAGCTGTCTGATCAATTCTTTTTCTACTTGTAAACACTGTGATGATACTTTAGGCCTGGAATTACATGGAGGCCATGGCCTCTGTTGCCCCTGGTCTTGGCCTTGGTGCCCCTTCAAAAGTTTCCAATAGACTTTAAGATTTTCCAATTTAAGTGCCTGTTGCAAAATAAAAATGGCCGTGCCCTCTCAAAGATGAATTTATGTCAGCCCTGTACAGAAAAAAAAATCAATTTTGTTTTCAGTGATCTGTATTATGCCGGATAACAGTTCAGTATCTTTCTCCTCTCAGGCCTGAATGACCTCATACCTGACCAGCTCTTGAGTATGTTTGATGAGAATGAGTTGGAGTTACTCATGTGTGGCACCTGTGCTTTCAGCGTAACAGACATGCAGAGATATTACATTCCATCCGGGGAGGGAGAACAGTTTGCTCAGGTGAGATGACCGCTAAGATTCATCCCTGTCTGAAAGGTTTATTTGATTACACATCCAACGGGCAGTTGTTGCCAATTAGCAGGATGAATAGGAAACGAGAAGAAATGTTCAGTTTGAAGTTGCTTGACTCGGACGCGGCCTAACAATAAAAAAAATTACATAGATCAGTCTTTTGTAGGTGTAGTTCCTGGCTCACCCTTAACACAAGCCCGGTGTACATTGTCTAGTAAAAAATGCTACATGCTAGTAAGCACCACTTCCCAACTTGCCCTGTGGGCTACTAAAAACTGTGCAACCTACTTAAGTTTAAAACGCTCATATTTCGTCCTTTTTAGATGTGAATGAGTTTTTAAAATGTGTTTATTTATTTTTGAGTGTATGAATGTAACTTCATTTGACAATTGAACTGGTTGTGATTGCTACCATCAATACATCAGAAAGATACATTTATGAAAATACATGTTTAAAATCTGGGCTACTCAAATTTCCTGGGGGCAAGTAAAATGCAGAGTTTACTAGCCCGGTGGGCTACTTTACAAACTGCTGAATCGCTAGTCCTGTAGTCTGACTTGTAATTCATCTGGTAATCACCTCAGATGTTGGATTGGTTCTGGACTGTGGTGAACAGTTTCACTCAAGAGGAGATGGCCAGGCTTCTTCAGTTCACCACCGGCTGCTCCCAGCTACCAA
The DNA here is from genome assembly GCA_023634235.1 of Pisaster brevispinus. Classification (NCBI taxonomy): domain Eukaryota; kingdom Metazoa; phylum Echinodermata; class Asteroidea; order Forcipulatida; family Asteriidae; genus Pisaster; species Pisaster brevispinus. The sequence continues at coordinate 20,743,468 of JAMKCF010000009.1, read as the reverse complement.
CAGGAGGCTTCGGTGAACTCAGCCCCAAGTTTCAGGTCATAGCTGCCCCTACTCATGGCACCCTACCCACCGCACACACATGGTGAGTCAGCATTCAAATCTCAATACTAACATACAAATTTTGATAATAATAAGCTATATTAATAAGCTAGCATTTATATAGCGCCTTTTCCATAGGTTGCAAAGTGCTTGGATATGTCCAACACAAATCAAAAATCAATATCAATGACAAAGCGAGTCTTTAGCAATATCTTGAATGAATCAAGTGAGCTTGCTTTTCTGCAGCTATCAGGAAGTGAGTTCCACCATAGAGCAAGGTCCTTGCTCTATGGTTCCACAGAGCTAGGCCTGCATTTGAGAAGGCTCAGTCTCCTGCGTTAATGTTTGTCCAATGCTCAATGAGAAGGTTGCGTGAGGAAGAACACAGCATGCGTGTTGGTTGATGTTGCTGAAGCCTTTCACAGATGTTTACTGGGTATTTCAGAATGTGCGCCTTGAAGATATGTAGACAGATTGATAGTACTTTATCATTCGACCGTGTGACTATTTTTTACCTCGTGAGGGCATGTTTGAACCAAATTTACATGATGCAAACTAAGTAAACAAATTCTTTAGAGACCACACTGCTCCCAAAAGAAGTTTTAAACTTTTGTGGTACCCGTAAGTTTACTAGTTTTGGTTGGCATCTGGGATAAAGAACGTAATTTGGTTTTTACCCTTACACAGATGTGTATTAAGCACTGTATACTCAGTACTTTCCTGAGTTCTGTGAAAAAATTTGTAGGCAAATCTCTCTGGTGGGTTTCGAACCGACAACCTTTGCATTGTTAGAGCAGATGTCTCACCGCTAGACCATTGAGCTAGCTCGATGGCTAGAGGCAGTTCGAACCCTTAGCAGCAAACTATATAGTAATACATGTAATAGTTACTTCTTATTTTGCACACCATGCAAAGCTTCAAACATCACAAACTCTTTTTTCATCGTTGTTATTCTTCTTATTATTTTTATAAAATAACATACAGTCAGTCAAAATAAGATAAAGTGTAATTATGATGCAAGGAAATTCGCCGTTGAAAGCACCCCTATGCAGTCAAAAAATACTGCCAATTGTTTTACAACTGGTGTACAAACAAACTATTTTGAATTATGAGAACCAAGTATGGTCTACAGGGTGCTGCCGGGCAAACTGCAGTTGAAAATAACGGAAATAACGCCCTCCCACCAAAAACAAATAAACAAACAAACAAGCAAACATCCCAACAGACAGACACTCATCTTAAACGTAAGAAGAAATGCTCAGTTTCAGCAGTTTTAGACGTAGGAGGAAAACCCTAAATAGGGAAAACCTACACAATCATGTTGTTGGGACTGAAAACCCAATCCATATCCGAGGCTCTGTCCATGGTGGGGTTTGAACCAGGGTCAACAGAGGTGAAAGGTAGGGCAAGATACCACAGAGCCAATCTCCTGATCCTACTCTCAACCTGTATAAAGACAGCTATACGTCCCCTAATGGAGTACTGTTGTCACATTAGGGCCGGAGTTTCTGTCTGTCATTTATCTGTATTAGATAGAGTGCAGAAGCATATTGTTAATCTTGTTGGTGAAGGTTTGGGATCAATGTTACAACCTCTTTCCCACCTTAGGTCTGTAGCCAGCCTTTGTCTTTACTACAGCTATTTTTATGGTAAATGTGCCACCAGTGTGTCCAACCTGGTTCCTCCTATCAGGATGTTTGAGCGTGAAACCAGGCTTTCTGCTTGATCTCACATAAACACTCTTGCTTTGCTGAGATGTAGAACAAAGAGCCACTCCAACAGTTTTATTCCACGCACTGCATCTCTTTGGAACTCCTTGCCTGGCGCTTGTTTCTCTCCATCCTACAATCTAGACTGTTTTAAGAGGAATACCAATTCCCACCTTCAGCTCCCCTTAGTTATTTTCATCTGGAATGTTTTCTTCTTGCAGACCCTTACCAAGATTGGCTGTTAGCCTTGTTTTGGGTGAACTTGCATTAAAAAAATATAATAAGAATAAAACAGTTTTAAAAGTGATCCCCCCAAGTGTTAATGAGAGTTTACAAAAAACTTATGAATTTGTGCAAATATTATTTCCCCTTTATTTCTTGTGCAGTTTCAACCAACTTTGCCTGCCAACATATGATAGTATTGAACACCTTCAGAAGGCTCTCGTCCTGGCCATCAATGAGGGTGGTGAGGGTTTTGGCTTACTCTGAAGCAACAACTCCCCATGAAAGCCGAACACTACGTACCTCAAGGTAAACCTTTTGATTCCAAGTTGCCCCGGGGATGTGAATACAGTTTTGCCGAACCTGAAATTTGTTCGAGAGGGCCATGGATATTATATGCTGCAGCATTAAACTCAAGCCACAATGAAGTCATTTGGGTCATTGAAAAAGGGGATATCCCATATGCAGGTGTTCTAGGATTTGATTTGATTTGATAAATAATAACTGTATTTTTTGTGAAATTTTGCGAATGATGGGTTTGAATTCAGTATTTAGTCTTGTTTTTTTGTTGTGAAATGTCTTGTGCCTTATTTTAATGGAGATTGCAATTTATACATTGTCTGCTCCAAACGTTAGACTTTGTTGATGGTGATCAGATCACCAATACTGATTGAACCCTGCCAACTTTAAACAGTTTAATCAAACAGAATCATCTTCTGTTTACTATTTATAGTTTGTAGAATCATCTTCTGTTTACTATTTATAGTTTGTAGAATCATCTTTGTTACCGTTTGTTTTTGTGTGGACTTTGCAATATGTAATTTAAACAGGTTGTACCTGTAAGCTGAGGTACTGTGGAGTAGATGCTAAAGTACTTCAAAGCATTGGTACAATGCTTTGAGAAAGTTGGTGCACTGTAGAGAGACTGCATTGTAGCTCTGTACTTAAACTGTGGTTTGTTACAAATGGTTGTAGTGGTGTGTTGCAAGTGCACACCCTGTGGATGCTTCTATACACACATTCTATTTTTTACATCCCTGTGGAGACCTCTTTTGTTCTCCCATAGACTGATAGACTTTGTTCCCTGAATTCCTAGTGGAGCATCCCAGTCTTTAGAAATCCCCTACGGAGACCTTTTGTTTTCCCTTTTCTGTTTTGTTCTCCGTCTCCCTAAAGTAGTGAATATTTAAAAAGCCCTTCATACTGGCAGCTCTACATGAATGCAAATGTATCTACGCAAACATCAGTGAAGATTCATATGTGCTTAATGACTTAAGAGGTACATGTACACGAAGTGCATGTTTGAAAAAGTTACATGAACTACACGGGGGCTGCAAACAATTCTGAGACATCAGAGCATTGCAGCCGTCAGAAGGTTCAAAGGTACAACTGGCGATGGCACTCTAGGCCCGATACTTTGTTGTTCTAAGGTCAAGGCAGTTTTTCTGTAGTAGAGGACAACTCTGTGAGGGAAATGTAAATTTGTACGGGAACATTTCAAAGGGCACCGAGGCAATGATGACCAGAGGAACGGGGGCAGTTGCCTCTCTTGGTTGTCTCCATGAAGTGGCAGGCCTATACTGATTTGCATGAAGTAAACAAAACAATGTGCCCAGAAAAGAGAGACCCCTTCTGTAGATCAAATTTCTTCTCTTACCACTTTATAGATACAGGGTTTTAATGAACTCAACATGCTTCGGAAAATTAAAACAGTATGTAATTTTTTAATTTTTATTTTAATTAATATAATTGTGCTTAAAGCTAGTTTAAATATCGTGACAATTTAACAGCTTTATTCAACGGTGCAATTGATATTTATTACGTTTTGTATTCAGTTTTGCCTACATTGAAATATTCGTTTTGCTTTGCTTTTTATGCCGTGAACTGGCGATATTTTGTATTGCAGATAATTTGTCCTTTTTTTTGTTGGTAGTCTTTAGGATGGTAATGATGGTACATGTATTCATCATTGTAACGTTCAATGTGGTCACACTAGTAATTGAAACATGAAGATTATTTCATGACAAATATTGGTAAATTGATAACTATATATATATATATATATATTTTTAAACTTGATAATCCACCATTGATATATACTGTCATTTGTACATTTTGATTCAGATGGCAAATTAGATTGAAGTGGATGTGAACATTTTTTGTATTGAGACTTAAACTTTAATAGTCAAGTAAGGCATACAAATATGCACATGTACATGCCAGTCATAAATTGTACCAAATGATAATTTAATATTTCTACAGCGGACCAATTTGCATACAATACGGTTTCTTTGTACAGTTTGTCTGAAAATATCAGCACACCTGTCATTTTACCACCGTACTTTGATTTTTCTTTTTACAGAAAATTATAATAATTTATTTATTTTTTTTTTTTATGAAAAAAAGAGACAGTCATACTAATTTGATTGAACACCAATTTTACATTCTCTCCATCGAACAAAGTAACCTTAATAATTACCTTCACATTCACTAGGGCATATTCTTAGCATTTTTTTTTTTTTTTTTAACCCAGCCTTCTATTTGGGGGGAAAATATATTGGGGCAATTCAAGATACCGACTGTTTTTTATGCACCATTCATTGAACAATAATGTTGCATGAAAGTCTTCAACCCTGCTCTGCTTATTATTAAAATGATTTAAGCTTATGCTGCTGAGGGGTCTTGTATTGACCCAATTCATCTGACATCATCATCACAATAAACTTGGTTGCTCCTCTGTGGGAGTCAACGTCCCTGTGTGTTATGTTACACAGTGTAGTGTTCGTTTTAGGGCAACATGGTGTTGACACGCTTACAATAATGTTTACATGCAATCTGACTCCCAAAAGGGCATCCAAGGCGGACATAGCTGCATGTGCAGGCCTTGATATTTACACTGGACCACAGGCCCGAGGCCAGTGATTTAGGCATCAGGCCAGTGAACTCAAGACCAGACAAGTCTAGCGGACTTGTGTGTTTAGATTGAATAATTACATACCTCACTCTGTAATCTTAACCAAAAAAAATATGTTCAAATGAATCCTAGGACTCTGATCAATATTTTTCAATAAGACAATGAGATTCTCTCAGTGCTTGTTGAAACAAAAACAGTTTATGTGTTATTCTATGTACACACAGTTTTTGTCATGTTTGATTCATAGAGCTGCTTAAGCACAAAAAGTAGCTAAGCACAACCAAATGTTGCTTACCAGAATAAGGTTGCCAGCCAAATTATCATATCACATGTATCATTTATGACTGGTATCCTGCTTGTTTTTGCTTAGCAGGAAACTGTGAAGCAATATTTTCTGTTTAAGCAGCTCTATGAAATTGGGCCCTGGTCTTGTGAACAAAAGTCTGGTCCAGTAAAAATTATGAACTACCGGAGACACCCCCTGCAAGACTTAGATTTTCCCCAAAATCAGGCCCCGTGATGACGTTGGTGCAAGGGGTCAATTGGCGTGTGAATTAGGGCTACATGATGATTTGTAGAGTTGTAATAGGCTTTAAATGACCTAATTTGTTTTTTCATCTTAATCACTACATATCGGTATTAATTATTACCATGTGCCTGCTGCATTCTCATTGCTGTAATAGTGTATGTAAACCATAGTTTCAACCATTTGTTCTAACTGTATACTGTAAGATTTATACAAATACTGGATGCATACGTGTACAATATAGCAGAATATAATCACAGGGTGAAATGGAACAGTCCAGATTTCAACAATTGACAATATTTTGCGATATTGTATGAATAAAATGCTTCCTATATTTGTGTTATATACCTCACACAAACATGTAGATCCTTGTCATTTGATATTTTTCATAAAACTCATAGTTTATTTCAACGCTAAATAAAACTAAGTTTTGAACATTTTTTTATTTATTTCAAAAATAAGGTATTAAATGGCTGATAAAGACATAGCTGGAGCTTTTTAAAACCTGTTTCAAGGCTAAAGTGCAGTCGGTGCTCATAGCCATATTCTTGTTGGCTCAAGCTTATGTAATAATAATGCGTCGCGCAATCAATACACGTGTTACTCAATGTAAAATCTATTTTTACATGCAAAGGTTAGCTGCAAAGCATCCGAAGAGTGCTATATATATTAATATAGGACTCGTATATTAAATTTTGGAGTGTATGAAAAGTGTAATTAAAGTATGATACGTGACACGTGTTCCACCCATCAAATGACAAGGATCTTGAAGTGCGGTATATAAAGCTCATTGTTTTAATAGAGAAGCACTTATTATAAAGCAAACTCTTTTATTATTATATGTACATTGCCTTTGTTTGAATATTTCACGTTTTTTTAACATTAAGTTTTTCAAACATAATGATGCAGATACCATGCTCAGAGATGGGTGTCTATACCAAGGCATAAAGAGTTGGGAGTATTGTAAGTTGATTGTAAGTTAGGAGTATTGTAACTATGATTCAAAAGTGTATCATTCTCAAGCTGGTTTGTTTGCTAAAGCCAATGGGTAGACTGGTCCCCTGTCTTTTATGGGTAAAACATAAAGACAGGCACTGGTCTTACAATCCCAGTGGTTTCATTGGACAGACATACCTTCATGCAATGACACAAAACTACCGGCATGATGACCAGACTGGTACCAGTGGTACAGCACAGTTGAGTGTGTGTCACTGTGTACGGTTCACACACAGTATTGTGGCATGCAAGGTCAAAGGTACATCTGATTGGCAACCAACACATCCTAAAGGCCGGTATCAAAGTGTGATGGCAGATTTTTTGGGCTAGCCAATAGGGGACTTTGGGATGCCAGGTTCTAACTAAAAGCTGGTATCAGACGTTATTCACACGCTTCAAAGTATGACGTCAGATGTTTGGGCGAGCCAATAAGAGACTTTGGGATGCAAGGGAGTAGCAGACAATCGAGGTAAATGTCCATTGTTTAATAATTCTGAGCGTGCGCACATTTTCCCAAAATGATTTACATGGTAAGTTTGCTGCCACCTAGTGTCCCCAAAAGTCTGCCATTGAAACCTCATGCATCTCCACCCCAATCTCTCTCCAATCGTCATCATTGCTTATTTCAATTGCTGCAATTGAAATAAGCCCTGATTTGAACAAGCACTAGACCAAAACCTGATAGAAACCAAAACTGTTTTTCACTCTTTTCTCTGAAAGGTGACTACCGAATTTGATGAAGTGTACCCAGATTGATGGCAAGTTATGTTATTTGACAACAGGAGGATTGGATTTAACTTACTCCAAAAACACAATGACTAACTCCACTTTTTATCTTGAGACTTGATAATGAGACAGCAGATACACCATTTATTCAAAGATAAACTTCTGGTGTTGTACATGTATGAGTTTAGTTGTTCTAGTTTTATGAACTTTTTTTGCAATTACAAAAATCATTTTGTGTTTAAGTGCAATTTGAAATGGACTTCAGTGTTTATTTTGTATGATAAAAGTTATCACTAAATGTAATTATTAATCCATTATTGTTGTGTAACGTAGATTATATTAGTCACGCCACTGTGTTGTCACATAAGTTTCTTAGGGTCCTTGAATCTTGCCTACTGAAAGTCTAAGCATAGTATTTTCCATTGATCATGGTAATTTTTACTTAAACATGCTCCAAATTTGACAAATAATAGTTATGACTTAAAGCTAACACATGTTTCATTTCTATTTTAATGACATAAAGCATCACCTGTAAGCTTTCAATTTGAAGATAAACATGGAGTTTAAAGATTAACTTTTGTTTTAATTGGTCAAAATATATTTTGTAATTAGAACAGTTGACATTTTTACTTGTAAATTTAATCTCAGAGGCAAGGCTGACGTATTTACAGCTTTAAAAGACTAACCAAATCATTTGTAAATTTCTATTTCAAAGGCATCTTTTTCCAGGCCCATCCAAACAAGAGGTTCTACTTTCTATGACCTCTGACTCTTTCTCCCATCCCCTTTCGAATACTTCCACCTTGCTAAAGAAGTTTTGTCATGAAGGAAATACGAGTTAGAAATTCACCGTTGTCATATATGGCATTGCTCGTCGTCGGCCTCTATGCATCAGGAACTCAAACTTTACATGAGTTGATGCATTATCAAAGATGATTTGTTTAGTGTACCTGTGAAAGTTGTGCACACCATGTCTTGCATGCTCCAGAAATATTTGTTTCAATCAAACAACTTCAACAGAAGAGTATATCATGCCCGATATGTGGCAGAGGGTGTCCCCCCCCAAATGTTCCCATACCTTAACACACTCTTTTCCTCTTGTACAGAAGTACCCCCCCCCTCCTCCCCCACATCAAAAAATCTCCAACGAATTCTTGAGATTCCAAACACACAGTGAAGACACAATAGGGGGTACACAATGCCACATATCGAGCCACATATCGAGCGGCATATCGAGCACCAAGTGCAGGAGAAACAAAGCAGTGGTCATTAGTCAAATTATTTTTTCCTTAGTAACCCCAACCTCGCTGTTTTTAATCTTTCTTGTCGACTGCTTTCTGTCTAAGTAAATAAGGTATTCCTGGTTTTAAACATCGTGTTGACTCTCAGAAACTTAAGTAACTTTGTACTTTTTGATGTGATGTTCAATTTGTAATAAATGTGAATTGAAAATATAAAGGAGAAATAAGAGTCTTAGAATCGTCATGTTTTACAAGATAATTGATCCAAGAACCCGATATAATCACATAAATTGTAAGGTTCTTAAATTTGCAGTATCTAGCCTATAGTACATGAGAGCTACAAATGGTTTATAACGTCCCATCCAAAGGACAAAGCAAGTATGGGATAAAGTGTCTTTTGAAAAGAAATGAGAGTAACAAAAGGCTAGGTCGGTATTCTAACCCACACACCGTGTAAATGACAGAATTGGAATTCAACTATCGAGGCAGCTTAGCCAAATCTGCTCGATTTCTTAATTGCTCTTTGTGCATGGAGGTATGATTTTTAAGGTCTGTCAACCAGGGTTTAAAACGAATAAAGATTCACTCATCTCTAGGCCTTAAAATATCTCCCTCAACTTGAGAAAAAGGCTACTTTATAAAAGATTATTTGTGGTTTTTAATGGAGACAAAGTCCTAGATGTCTTTGAAGATGATGCCCATCATAGCCATAACTGCAATTCCAATAATGCAGGGCATTGTAACTGAGGCTTCATTCCTATAGGTAATAGGTACCTTGACAACGAGGGCTTCCCCTGATGCCACAGAAACCTTGTTCAGTTTCACAGAGTCTCCGTTCCTGTCCATTCCGCTGCTTACCTCAATGACACCACCGTCATGAACGACAAAATCGTCTTTCATTAAAGCTGTTTGGTAATCGTCGGTCGACGGAGAATCACCGGCGTTGACAATCACCAAGAATGAGACAAGGTTCGGGTCACCAGACAAGCGAAAGAATGAAAATATCTTTTCATTGACGATGGCGTACTTCAGATGGTTTGTCTGAAAGGAGGACTCCGTCTTTCTGAGTTTTGCCAGTGCTTTGAAAAGTGCCAACGGGGAAGTTTGGTTTGTGAATTGATCAGCAACATTGACTCCTGTAAGGTAGTTGTCATTAACGGGTAACCAGGTTTTGCCATTGGTCGTACTGAAACCAGCATGGGGAGTGCTGTCCCACTGCATCGGGGAACGTTCTGGATCTCTTGTGTACTCCTCCCAATGATTAGGGTTGTTGATAGCATAGGGGTCTTGTGTTTCATTATAAGGAACCCATATACCCTCCATGGCTATCTCTTCCCCGTAGTAGGCTGTTGGGGTACCAGGAAGGAGTAGGTTAAGGATGTTCATGGCCCGTGCATACTTCACCCCTAGGCGCTCCGTAATGCGGGAAGTATCGTGGTTTCCAATCACCCAGTTAGGCCATTTACCACTAGGTAGATCTTTCATCCAATCCAGTACCTTTTTATGTATCTCATTTCCAGATAGGTTTTCACTGGTCAGTTCTGTCAGACCAAAGTTGAAGGGATAGTCAGCTTCTGGTCGGTCTGGAGTCCCATAGTATGGTAAGAGGGCTTTGTGTTTGTCGTAGGACTCTGTTACCATGAATCTGTAGTTTGGCTTGGAGCTGAATTCTTCAAAGATATCTCGCCAGTCTTTTATGACATCATGAAGCTCTGGGAGATCAGATGTCTTCGTATGGATCAAACTGTCATACTGAGCGCGCTCACCTGGGACTGGAGTGTAATCCGGATTAGTAGGCTCATCCTCCATGTCTTTATTTTCGTACATGTGCCTGATTGCGTCGACACGGAGACCATCAACGCCCTTCTCAAACCAGAACTTGATAACTTTCTCCATCTCCTGATGCACTACAGGATTGTTATAATTAAGATCAGGTTGTTCCTTTAAGAACTGATGCAGGTAGAACTGCTCCCTCTGCGGTTCCCACTCCCACACTGAACCACCAAAGACGCTTACCCAGTTGTTTGGGACACATTTCTCCGGAGGATCAGTGCACTCTACCTTGGGGTCCTTCCACACGTAGTAATCTCGGTACGGATTGCTTGCATTTTTACTCGCCTTGCTTCTCAAGAACCATTCATGCTCCTCGCTGGAGTGATTCGGAACGAAATCCATTATCAGTTTGAGGTCCAGGCCGTGAGCTTGAGCGATCAGATTGTCAAAATCTGCCATAGTTCCAAATATCAGATCAATACCCTTAAAGTCAGCCACGTCGTATCCAAAGTCGGCCATGGGGGATGTGTAGACGGGGCTCAACCAGATAGTGTCTACTCCGATTTTGTTGAAGTAATCCAAACGGGAAGTTATACCTTTCAGATCTCCCACGCCATCGCCATTCGAATCCTGGAAAGATCGTGGGTAGATCTGATACACTACTGTGTTCTTCCACCATTCACGCCAGGTAAACTCGGCAGCCATTGTGGGTTGCGTTACCACAGTGATAAGCAAACACACTAAACCGACACCCAAATGCATGATTGCCTTACGTTTTGCAGTGTTATTTGAAGTTAAAAGAGAAAAATCACTGAACCTCACTGAAAAGGCTTCCAGTAGTACTATACAGATTTCTCTCTTCTACAAAACCTGCTCTACAGTTTGCTGGGTATCTTCCAGTTTGCTGGGTATCTAGAAGAAACAGTAACTTTTTGATTCAGTAATCAGCATTAATCACCAATTTGTGTTGTTTTCATTTCAGACTCAGAACTGTTTTGTATTTTGTCCAGGTGCTCTAGATAAAGAGTCTGCTGAATGTTGACAATGTGATTATTTCAGAGTGTGGGGTCTGATTAAGGATTAGACATCTGGACCACAGGGCAAGGTTCTAGTTGAATTACAATTGATCTACATTTTCTCATCACTCATAATGGTGTTTACCAAGTTTAAATTTGTTATCATTACTGGGTAACTGTTATCCACAATTTCTACTACTCCCTGCCCCTTTCCTACCGCTCTCTTTGAGGCTTTTTATTTCATCCAGAAGCTAGTTGTTGGTGGGGGGTTTTTTTTGGGGGGGGTTGTCTTTTTTTTTTTTTTTTTTTTGTGGCCCGACGTTTCGACCCTAGTAGAGTCTTTCTCGAAGGCTAAATTTAGCCTAAGCGTCACTAACTAATTTTTGCATTTATATCATAGGTCCTTTTGGTTGATAATTAGCTGGCAACCAGTTGGCAACAGCTAATTCTATTTTCTCTCTTTTGTTAAAGTCTGTCACTCTTTCATGCATTTTTTTTATTAATTACTTGAATTGTTAAGGGGTAAGCTTGATTTGTTTTCTGTTGTATTTGTTTTGTTTTACAAGTATGACCTGTTTATGTCTGGCTTGGGGGAAAGGCACAGTTATTTTTTTATTTAGATAAAGGAACCATGTTCTTGGATTCACTTCTCATTGTTGCCGATGTTACTAATCCCAGAAGCTCTCCTTGAAATCTATACCCCCCCCCCAGGGGTTACCTAAAGGTGGAAGTGCCAGTTCCAGCGTAGGCCTACCTTCTAAAATTTGGATCCTTCCTTCAGACCATTTTTTGTCAGCAATGAACCCACCCCTGTATTTAGGTATAAATACACTTTAAAATGAAATCAACAAATTCCATCTGGAATGTTATACAATCACATGATTTTAAACTCCTTAAAATAAAGACTCATGGGTTGTTGTTGTTTTTTTTGCATGCTTCAGTTAAAGGATTTATTTTTCAAAAGAGTGAGTTAACAAACTCGAAACATCACCATTATGGAATGTATGAGTACCATATTGCTATCATTCTTGTCAATATAATTGCATATACGGTTCTTTATTAAATACAGCAATCAAAAGGTAAACAACTTTTTTTTCATCACAAAGTCTCCAACAAGCTTTCAACATTGCTTGGTGATCAAGTCGTCATAAGAAAAGTGCATTCAAACAGCTAATACTGATGACAGATTCAGCCAGTAAAACAGTGTTAAACTCTTGGTTTGTTTGCCAATAAGCCACTTTTTACAATACTGGTTAGTGAAGTAGTTTTAATACAAAGGTGTAAACTGTTAGGTCAATATTTTAATACTTGATCTTTCCCTGAATGATGAGAAAGTTATACAATGTATCTCTTTATACAATAGAGCAAAAGTGTCTTTCAATGCATAAACACATCATCAAAATCTTGAGATATATTTACTCTTATCTGTGATGTAAAGAAGACGTTTACTGGGAAGTTTCTCAGTATTTTGGTTTATAATTAGAAGTGGCACACGTGTCTGACGAGACTCACTGGACATCCTGTTTGTCCATGAACATATTAATTTAAAACAAAAAAGTGCTCTTCATTTTGGAAAATTCAGTTTAAAGTAACATATCTAGAACTACATTCCAGGTTATATTGATAGAAATCACACTCGCATTTTCACTGTCAGTAAAACGAGAATGTCTTTTTAAGATCAGATTGTAGTCAAAACCAGAGACACCAGTCGTTAGTCAAATTAGTTTCAATAAACTAAATCATTACAGGCAACCCATCGTTGTAAAGAGCATTTATAAAGAGCTCTGCTTATAAAGAGTGCATTCTGAATTCCAGAATCTCGTTTCTACATTTTGTTTCTTTGTTTTGCCGTCCTCTTTTAACAAATTCTTGTTATAAAGAGGTAATTTGGTCAGTCCCAGCACTCTTTTTGTAACAAGAATCGACCGTATATTCTTCCAAGTCTTTTGAATGTATGAATGTCATAATGAGCTTCTCCAATGACTATCTCGTGCCCTGGCTGATCATCGCCCATTTTGGGAAGTGCAACTGTGTCATGGTTTATTTAGGGGTTAATGGATTGCATTCAGGTATATTTCAAAGTGGGAAAACAATGTAGAGAGGTTTGTGGTTTCAGCATGTTAATAAATCTCATAAATCTTGGTTGCTTTGAAAAGAGCAAGTGCTGGTAATAACTTGATTTTCAACATATTGCTCTGTTTGTAAAATTGTCTTTGGTTGCTCCAGTCTTTTGCCTCAAAGAATCTAAGTAACATCTTTACGTGTTTAGTTCTTTAAAAAATAATAATCATACAATTACAGTGTTATATGACAATCTTACAAATGAATATTGACAATCTCACACGAATATGTTTGTTATCATTACAGTATTCTTTTAAATGATGCAACCTTTGTATCAGTGATAGTGACTGGTGCCAATGTTTCCAGGAACATGTAATTAATCAAGAAATTACAAAATACAATAAACTTTTTACATCTTATAATTATCTTTTACGAGAATTTGTTTAGATCAAATCCTTGAAAAAATGATAAAGATTTATCTTGTTTCTTTGAATGATTTTCTTAAGTATACATTATAGTGTTTCTTTGGGTTAAGGGTGATGGACTGGCTTCTACTGACCATTGCCGGCGGGACAATGTTTTTTTAATTAGACGGCTGGAAATATTGATACCAGTGATATTCATCTACTTTCACAATTTCATCTAACAAGACCACGATCCCTGCCCCTGCATCCAGGGTAATCTTGTTCAACTGAATGCGCTCGCCTGTACGCGTCATATCCGTGGACACAAGGATAGTGCCCTCGATCGGTAGCTCGCCTTGTCCCCAGTAGTAGAAGTCGTTCTCGAAACTCATGTCCTGGCCGAAGTTGATGGCGATGAAGAAACGTTCACGCTCTTTCTCCAACTCCCGGATGTAGGACACAACATTGAGGGTGTTGTGAACAAACTTTGCCATTTTGCCTTGACGCAGGGCTCTCTTGTCGGCTCGTAGTTGGCTCATGGCTTTAAACATGCTTAAAACGGAGTTCTTATCACTGGTCAAAGTCTACCAACAGAAATAAAATTGATTGAGATTTTATCATTTAGGATCTTAGAGATGTTAGATTTTTCTTTATGGATAACTGACATGACCAATCTTGGTTTTACATTCAAACAATGTTAAGAGGGAGTAGATATAAGTGCTCTTCTTATGATGCATGGGAAGGAGAACATATTCTCTCCTCATCTAAGAATGTTTGCTCCAATGCCCCCCCCTTCTTTGAAATCCAACAAGAGACATTTTAGGGGGTTTTAACAAATTGCATGGTATACTTTCCAGTCCGATTGCGTTGTTTTACAAACTTTTCATAATTATGAATTTAGTGTTTGTTAGTATGAATTGTAGCGGAAGTATGTATCCCCAAATTATAGTGATAATAACAGGAGTCTTATATAGTGCATAAAATAGCTGTCTGAAATCTCTCTGCGTTTAACAAGAAACGATGAAATAAGGTATACAACTGCAATTTGCTGAAGAGATGAGTCTTTTTTCTTGAAGTGTTTAGAGGAGGTAGGGGTTTTGAAGGCAGGAGTAGCATAACCTTAGAGCTGTAGAAGTAAAGGTTTCTTCCCAAGATGTCATTGTTTTGGCAACGGGCATTTTAAGAATCTCTATGAGCGGAGCGATTACGGTGATGAGCATGGGCACAGTAGTTTTGGGAGGTTGGTTGGGGCTAGACCATTGATAGTTTGGAAAGCAAGTGGGTTGTAGCTAATCGAAAAGCCAATGGAGATGTTCTGCGTAATATTTATAATCTCCACTGGCAAAGGTAGAATTATACAAGAATCATGTGAAAAGACAACTAATTGTACCGAAATCATTTTGGGAATTTATAAAGTAATCATTTTGGAAGCGCGGACATTGGTCTGGGGACAGACTCCCCTATCCACATGCGGATATATGACTGTTCACTGACCTGCACATTGATATCGTTGAATTTTGACTGAGGTGGAAGTGGCAGCCAGGATCCAGTCTGAGATTCAGTGAAGCCGGAGTAAGATTGGTTTGTCCACTGCATCGGGGAACGCTGACGGTCACGAGTCTTTGTTTCCCATCTTGGCTGTGGTATTTAGATGATAAGAACATTAAACTAGGAATGAAGGGGTCGCTAACACTCCTTCAAGGTATCCAGCTTTGTTTGAACACTCGAGCTGTGATCCAACAACTGGTAAACACTTGTTTACTCATCATTGACTAAATTTGGTGTGATGGAATTATTGCATGTATTGAGTGTATCAAAAAAAGAGAAAACAACTCTCAAAAACAAACTATGTTTTTCTTTGAAACCACAAATCTTTAAATTCTATTTTGGCTTACACAAAACTCTTGAAAAAAATACCTATAGAAATTTATTATAAACACAATTTCAAGTTGTATAGAGTACAACAACTTGTTGAAGTTAACATTGAAAACAAATTATAACTTGGGGTGAGAATGTCTTTTTTTTTTAGGAATCCCATTTTCCAATCATGCCCAAATGTGTACGACCATTACACATTAGGCCTGCAACATGAATGTCAATTGGGCAAAATTGTTGATTATGTACGAGTAACTGGAAGATAGAAATCAAGTCTCATTCTCTGGTTTTCTCTGTTGATTTGTTATATTTATTTTCCTTTCATATATTTCATGGCTAAATGTTACTTTCCCAATAAATTTGTATAGCCATAAATTACGTTAAACTAAGGTGTTGGAAGAAACAGAATCGCTCGCACGTAAAAGTCATTATGGTTGGGACCATTTTGGTCCTGGAAGTTTGAATACGTGCGAGACTCACACGGTCTTCAATTGGCTGATACTGATTTGTTCAGAGATTAAGTCGGGGGATGACCGACAGCGTTGATACATACTTTATCATTCAGGGCTTTGATATCCATGAGTTGTGCTTCTGTTATCGCTACATCAGTCATCCCAATCTCGTCTCCGTAATAAACGATTGGAGTCCCAGGCAGTGTCAAAAGCAGCATGTTGGCAGCACGAGCGTACCCTTCACCCAACCGACTTGCAATACGATGAACACCATGATGGCCGAGCTAAAATAAGTCAATACAAAACGTGTGCTGTCATCGTTAGTGGACACTCGTGTGCAAAGCACATGTGTAGCACACATCTGGGTTTTTTTACGAGAATGTTAGGTTTGAATCCCTGTCAGGTTTGTGACCACGCCTTTCTCTTATCGAGACACTTTGACATAATGGCATGAATGGTGTCTCTTTATCCAGGGGCCAATTCAATAAAAAAAAACTGTTACCAGACTATTTCTGCTTATGGGGTAAGAAAAATGTCTATGTTGTCATATATTTACAGCGTGCTACAAGCAAAGCTTTGACACAATATTACCAGCAGTTCCTGGAAGCAGATGAGTAATGCACAATATTCAAATTCATTCTGAACTTGCATATGTGCCGTCAAATGTTTTTGAAATACACTCGTGGTTTATATACAAATCCTTCTGCTGTTCTAAGCATAAAAACGTGCTTACCAGTTAACAGCTTTATGAAATCAGGCCCAATTACATGAGTAGAAGACCTGTGTTTGAGTGCAAAAGTTTGAATGGCTAATAATTCTGAGAATGCGAACAAGAAGCGTGCATAGGCGAAGGATCTGACCCTACTCTGTGTTTGGTTAAGCACCCCATCAACTCATATTGGGCACACAAGCTCCATAAGGGAGCTATGAAAGCTCTATATTCTAAGACCGTTATACCAATTTTCTTTTGGGAAAAAAGCCTTGCGCTTACCATAAATGTTGGCCACTTTCCTTTGGGTAGATTGTCCATCCAATCTTTGACCAATTCATAGACCTCAATGCCAGTGGTGTATGCCGTTCCAATGGTGCTTGATGACCAACCACCATTGGGATCCCCTAGTTGCAAAAGGTTAAAGTTCATGGGAAGATCAACTTCGGGTTCCTCCTCACTGCCGTAGTATGTCCTGGCGTACGTTGAGTTGCTGTCAGAATCACTTAACATAACTCTATGGATCAAAGGTAAGCAATCCCAAATGAAAGATGTTCGTAGTAATCGTTTTGTGGTTTTAAAAATTGTTTTATATATATATAGTTAACTCTTGAAGTACCTAATCGGATGGAATTTATGACATAAATGTATGCAATGTAAGTGCTCGAAGAAAAAAAGAACTTTTGTTTTTCAAAAACTCATGTTATACCTGATAATAGTTGTTATTTTGAGTTTGTTTACAGTATGTATTAACCGTTCAATCTACATATCAGATTTTTTAGTCCAATTAAAATCTCTTGGTTAAGCACTGTCAGATCTCAGGATTAGTATTTTTCGATTTTGGTCTCAGTCTATTTCACAGACGCTTAGTCCTCAGTCCCATACAGTCAAAGCTGTCAGTTTTAGTCTCTTGATTCTCAGTTCATTTTTAAAACTATGGATTAGAGTTTGCTCCGAAGTTAAGGCAACGTCCACCATTTTTGAAGTCTCAAACAGAAGGTGCATTTCAATATTACTGACAATAATAAGTAATAATATTATGACGCTCTTATAGAGTGCATTTCAGATCTGGGAGATCTCTCAATGTGCTTTACATACAAAACGTAATAACAAACAAAATACGAGCCTTGGCCCAAGCCCAATCAGTGTTTTTGAAAAGGGCCTTACCTGTCTGCGAATAAATCATGGCTTATATCTAGTTTACCAAATGCAATATTGAGAGATTAAAGTCAAGAGCAATTACCTGTATGTGCCGGCAGAGGAAAATTGATTGAATTTGCCATCCCGCCATTGTTTGAGTAGTTTGTGTTGCATACCGTCAAACTCTGAAGACTTATCATGAAGCAAGCTGTTGTACTGTTTCTGTAGGACATCAATATAATCATGTGTAGTGTTATAGAAACAGTGAGAAAGTATGATGAATTGCTTTGCTGACCATTTTTTGTTTTTGCATTTATGCTACCCGCCCCTACGGGGTGGTTCTCATGAACAGGAAAGAACCAGTGCTTTAACAACTAAGGGCTACCCTCTACAGATTCCTTCTGCCGGGTTGTTAAACCACAGTTCCCTCTGCCTTATTGTTAAAATACCAGTTCACTTTGCTCAGCTGTTAAACCACCCTTTTTCTCTACCGATTTGTTGAGCTGCCAGTTTCCTCTGCTGAGTTGATACACCATCGGTTCCTTTTGCTGAGATGTTACACCATCGGTTCCCCCCGCTGTGTTGTTACACCACTGGTTGCCCCTGCTGAGCTGTTACACCACCAGTTCCCCTGCTGAGTGTCACTGGTTCCCCGCTGATGAGATGTTTCACCACTGGTTCTCTTTGCTGAGTTGTTACACCACCAGTTCCCCTGCTGTGTTGTTACACCACCGGTTCCCTTTGTTTAGTTGTTACACCACCGGTTCTCCTTACTGAGTTGTTACGCCAACGGTTCCCTCTGCTGAGTTGTTACACTATTGGGTCTCCCTGCTCAGTTGTAACACCACCAGTTCCCCCACTGAGCCGTTACACCACCAGTTCACCCTGCTAAGTTGTTACACCATCGGTTCCCCCTGCTAAGTTGTTACACCATCGGTTCTCCCTGCTGAGTTGTTACATCAACGGTTCCCCCTGCTGAGTTGTTACACTACCATTTCCCCCTGCTGAGTTGTTACACCACCGATTCCCCCTGCTGAGTTGTTACATCACCGGTTCTTTCTGCTGAGTTGTGAAACTACCAGTTCACTTTGCTGCAAGTTGCCGCTGAGTTTGAAACCAAAACCAGTTCCCTCATATTCTGAGTGTTGTTAAGGCACTGTTTACTCATAGAGATTATAGAGGGATACTTATAGGTGTTACACCTAACCTTAGTTCTAGATCTTTTCTCCATGCAAAGGTTCAAACCCTACTCATCCAGTTCGTCCACATGAACAAACTTTTATAAAACAGACGGGTTATGATGAACTGCTTAGCTGACCAGAGTGCAAATGCTTCAAAATAATTTCAAGTTTAGCAGTCCAACGTGCTGCCTATCAAGCCATGTATTAGGATATTTAAAAGGCCCTCAGCGTCTATATACTTACAGGTTCCCCAAGTCCATCATCGACATAGTCTGGTGCTGGCTGATCATTACTGGAGAAAGTATCTGTCTCAAACATA
Source organism: Pisaster brevispinus (assembly GCA_023634235.1). Classification (NCBI taxonomy): domain Eukaryota; kingdom Metazoa; phylum Echinodermata; class Asteroidea; order Forcipulatida; family Asteriidae; genus Pisaster; species Pisaster brevispinus. Next base: position 20,724,165 of record JAMKCF010000009.1, on the reverse strand, counting down.
TACTTCACCCCAGTGATGCTGAAGCCATCAACTCCCAACACAAACCATTTGTCCAGAACATCCTGAAGAAGAGCAATGTTGAAAATACTGGCTATCATTTTCCTTGATCAGTTGCAAACATTACTATTGACTTTCCATTAATTGTGCCTTTTTAAGAATGTCGGGTGTTCGAATCCCAACCGAGTAGTATGCTGTTGATTTTTTTTCCCCACATGACTCAGGAAAGCACTGAGTAGTGATTATCACACATCATGTTAGGTTAAATCAAAATAAAATCTTTTTACCGTTGCAATTATAATATTTTAATTTTTTTAGATAAACCTTACCGTTAAATACTGGACTACAGCGTCGTTCCTCAGATTCAAATCGGGCTGCTCTTTGGAGAACTGGTGTAGATAAAACTGCGCACGGCTGCTGCTCAGTTCCCATGCATCCCCACTGTATGTGCTCAGCTAGTCAGGGGAATTGAAGTACAAGTATCGTGAAAAACACTTAACAGCAGCGTTAATTTGAAAATAGTTTGACTTATGATAGGAGAAGAAGGTTTACATTTTAGATGAACGGCAACCATTAAAAAGATGCTTAAATTTAAGTTTGAAAATGGCAAGCACTTTTAAGATAAAAATTGGAGCCAATATAAGTTAGGGATGGGACTTAAAAGTTTACCCTCGTGGAGTAACAATATGAATGGGAAACTACTCAATTTTTTGTTGGTTTTTGGACCTGTGATTATTAACTATTATGCAGAGTTGATTGTCACCCAAGGACTGTCCCCAAATGCGAACTTATATGGACCCTTTTCAAAACCATATAAAAAATATAGCTTTGGCTTGGGGTCCAGATTTGGCTCCAGTTTGGGTTCCGGCTTGGGTTGCGCCTTGGGCTTGGGTTTGGACTTGGGCTCGGGTAGGTATAATTTGAAAATTTGCGCTTTCAGTACAGGGCCCACTTTCGTATAACTTCTTAAGCACAAAAAGTAGCCAAGCTCAATAAAATGTTGCTTACAGATCATGGTTATCAGCCAAACTACCATGTCACATGTGTGGCTGGTATCCTGCTCATTTCTGCTTAGCAGAAAATTGTTAAGCAATATTTTCTGCTTAAAAACAGCTCTATGAAATTGGGCCCAGGGCTTCAAACACAAGCCAAAGTTGTGGTTTTTAAAACTAAAAGGGCATTTTTTTTACTGGGAGAAAGGGTTCCAAATTGGGTGGACTGGGTAATAATGATGCAGTTTGTGAGCTAAAAGGGTTTTTTTTTACTGGGAGAACTTAGGGCTCCAATTTGGGTGGACTGGGTGATAATGATCCAGTATGTGAGCTTGAAGCAGGTTTGGGTACACATTGTCATTAAGCGAAGGACACTAATTTTAAGAGACAGTTAATAATAGAGTTACCCAGTTGTTCTTATCGTCTGCCCACGTGTACCAATTGAGATAAGTGGAATCTCCATCCATGCTCTTGTTGAAAAACTCATGAATATTGCTGGAGTGATTTGGGATGAAGTCCAAAATGAGCTTGATGTCTAATGGTAGGAGACATTAAGGAGAAGAAAGCAGTTTAAAGGTATGAGAAGAGTAACATACAATCCTTTTAATCTCACCTTTTCAAGAAACATACATTTTAAAACCCAATGCAAATATCGGTGCAAAACAAATGCAAACATTTTAAAGCCCTTGATTATGTAACAACTTCATGTCTTTACACGTGTAGATTTCTCAGAGAGCAGACTTATACAGAATTGTATGTTTTTAATGCTTCTGAAACTTTTATAAATATAGATAAACACGTTTAAAATATCTTGTTGAACTTATGGTGACGGCATTGGTTATTGGATAGCACCCTCTCGTGGTTTTCATTTGATCTATAGTTTCATATTAATTGGCATGAATATTTATGACAAAGGGCAGATTCCAGATATTCAAAGTAAAGATTTTAAACTAATGATTTAAAAATCATTAGTTTGCAGATGGGGGATTGTCAAGGGGTTGGTTAGGACAAAAGCATGTACCATCATTTTAAAAGTTTTTTAATCCCCTCCCCCACCCATTCTGTTTGCATTTTGTGAACGTTTAAAATCTGGTTTGTCTCGTACAGATTTCAGACTTTGCGTTAAAAGTAAAAACAGTCCATTTTTTTGGTCAGTACAGTTTGCTGTTGGTTGAGACTGATTACAAACGGATGTAAAAACCAACTCTTTAAAATTTGCAGTCTCCTTGTAAAGAAATGTTTATATTTGACTTGAATGACTTGAATGATCTGAGGTGAAAGGGCAAACCAATTGACTCCACCCTTGAAATACAAATTTAACAACACAATCACAAACCTTGTTCATGTAGAGCCGCCACAAGGCTCTCGAAATCTGCCGTTGTCCCAAAGATTGGGTCGACCTTCTCAAAGTCAGACACGTCGTAGCCCAAATCAACCTGGGGGGATTGGTAGATGGAGTTTAGCAGCACAGCACCCACACCAAGATCCTTCAAGTAGTCCACGTTATCGGTGATTCCTGTATTCGAAGACAAATTGAAACAGACATTGTTTTGATTCCAGAGTTTTAACAAGCCTAAATGTCATAAGTTCATCTCAATCCAACTGTGCTCCTCGACTAATGACCATAAAGGTCAGTTTTCCTATTTTTATTTTACTTTATATCACCTGACTTTGGATGATGGGAGTCGTTTAGGAACTGGAAAAAAACATGTCATTTTAAGACTAATGGTTTTGGTTTTTTTCCCCTTTTTAAATTGGATGGATAAGAATGCACTCACAGACTGACACAATGGATAACCTTTGTGTACCAAAACAATTGTGACTCATATATAGTATTATATTTTACCACTCCCCCATTTTTTTTTTTAATATAATAGTAAATAAAAAAATTAACAATTTATAAATAAACAATACATAAACAATACATAAATAAATAAAAACAAAAAATTAAATAAAAGAAATAAAAATTAAAATAAAATAAAAAATAATGAAATAAAATAAGATTTAAAACATCTCACCAGTTGTTAATTTAATAATAATTAATATACATTATTAAAAAGGTGATTGCTCGAATGACCAATGGTATGTGTTAAACCTTTATCATAATTATGGATTTGAAAAGGACAAGAAGAAAATGTTTCTCTTTGTTAAGCAAAACAAAATGGCGAAAAAAAAAAATTTACGCTCGCGTCTGGCTATTGCCTTGAAATCATGAGTAGCAGCATATAACATGTAGGCCTAGGCCAGAAAATCAGAGTGATGGTATCACATTTGTTTTAATTTTATAAAGTTGTTCTAGGTCTTACCATGGAGGAAGACTCCATGGTCTTACGAATAACAAAATAATACAAAGTATTAAGTCGTTATAATATATACAGCCAACTGAATCTGCTCTAATAGCACACTCAGACAAGCTATAGTGAGTCTCGCACGGTTTGTCACCCCCCCCCCTTCATAAAAAAAAGTTATTCGGTTTTCTCCAATTTGTTTACGAAACTACCAAGATTTACAACAGTGGTGTTTTTTAAAGCGATTGGCTTCATTTATTTCAATCATTTTGAACACCTGTGGTTCAGCTTTGGCTCTCATGTTGAGTTCAATGAAAAGAGAACAATGTGGCAACCAATACAAAAAACATGTATTTCGAAAAATGTCAATACGTGCCAGTCTAGAGAGAAATAGGTACGTTGAGGAATCAACCTACCTTCCTTCCTTACCATTCATTTTATTTGCTAAAAAATTGGGTCAGGGTGTTTTGTTTTATTGCTGGGGTGCAGTGTTTGTTGTTGTTTGTGTATGGGCTTTAAAATATATACTATATATATATATATACCATCTGCCCCCCCCCCCCCCACATACACGTAGGCCCCTATTCTGTTTGTCCTTGAACAATTAAAGACTGGGAGCCGTTGCCGGAATCTGCACCTCAATCGGCAACCGACACTAGATTCAAAACAGAATATAATTAACGGCGTTGAGGATAATTTGAAACCATTGCAAAGAAAAACCAATACTTAGGTTCCCATTACATGTTTTACCATTGGCTCAGCTGGTAAATTTTGTTGGCGGATCTTAGAAGCTCTTTCTAGACAAACAAACAAACAAAAATTGGACGAAAGCAAGCCATCGTGATTCGTGAAAAGCTATACATTACCACAATTGTCATTCACTGTTTGGAAAGATGATAGGCTTCATTGAAACTATAATGTGTGCTTTTTCTGGCAGACTGACTGTAGTATAATTATCCTTTGTGTACAAATTCATGCATTATAGACTGTATGGCGACGAGTCGGTGAGATCGTGAAAGGGTAGTTATGCGTGGGTAGTTATTAGTGGGATAAATTCAACTGCACCAACCATGTACACCGGTCACATTTCGCTAGCTGTGTCGGCAGTTTGCAGCAGAAGTGTAACACGATACTCACGGCAGTAGTGTTATTATGAAAACTTTGGTTGGTTGTTACACAAAGCACTATTCTCTACGGTCGTCCCGTTTCATAAACTTCCATGCTTTAAAAGCAGATTCAATTGGTATTATGCTATCTTGCTCAACTTCTAGAATAAACAAAAAGTCTCAACTTTGTCACTATTTGCTGACAAATTTGTCATTTTGGTGTATTTTTTGTCTTTAAACCACGAGGTACCGGTAAGCTTGTGCTTTCTCACTTGCACCTATGTATGAGGTTTTAAAAAAATAATTTAAAACCTAATTCACAGTGTCATAAAAAAAAATCCCAGTCTTACCTTTAAGATCGCCGATACCATCGCCGTCGCTATCCTTAAACGAACGGGGGTAGATCTGGTAGATGACGCTGGTCTGCCACCACGGCAGGCAACGGGGTGTCACAACGATGATGTAGATGGACATGCCAAGCATGGCACACCAACCAGCCAGGAGCAGCAAGAGCAAAAACCAGCGGGCGACTTGCCAGGAGAAACCCCTGGAGTACCGAAGGAGTTCTTCTTTGCCCATGCCTTGAAAAGAAAGAGATTTCCCGTGAAAAGAAAGGGGTTTTAGTTCATTCACTCCTCAACAACTTAAAGGGGTTTATTGCCTTCAAATCTCGTAAAATGATGCTGGTTGGAATTGCTCCTTATCTTTTTTAAGAGTTGTTCGTGCACTAAAACACCTACAGTGTGTTGTAAATAGTGAGAAGTGATAAAAATACATAATTCTCGCTTCTCGCAATACAACCAGTGGAACATGGTCCGCCGTTTTGCCGCCATTTTGTTGAGTCGAAAAGTTGGTCCTATAGACCTTTCTTTTGCAACGTCACAGCCCAAGTTTTTGCCAACCCAGGCTGGAAAACTATGGAACCCATAAATGCAAAACAAAAACAGATAACTACAGCTGTAACAATGTTACACAAATATTTAAAATTAGTGTTGAATTTATTGGAAACAAAGCAACCGATCATGGGAGGTGTTTTATTTAATTAGAAGTTTACCGGAAATGTTGAATTTGGTTAAAACATCTGTTATCAGTATTGAATGTTTTACTAACATTCGGCGGTCCATGCCAAACCAGCGCTGTTTGTTTATCAACAATGGAAAGGTCTATTGAAACGACGGACCGTGTGTACTGTCACGAAATAAAACAAAAACACACAAAAACACACATCTTTCCAACCATGTCCATTTCATAACGAACGCTAGAGCCGAAAATGGTTATATAAGGTGCTGGTCCTACATAGAAACTCAACTTGCATTTAGTCTTCGGCCAAGTTTCTACCAATGAACTGACGTTTGGCACCACTGTTCACGGTATACAGTCGACTTTCGTTAAAACAAGATCGCTTTGTCTGGCCAAAATAGTTACATCTTTATAACAACACGTTATATAAGAGGACAGCAAAACAAAGAAACGCAAAGCATAAATGAGATTCCGGTGTTCAGAATGTAGTTGTTATCATGGTACCAATAAATAATAATAGGCCTACTAGGTTTTTATTGCGCTTTATCACACCCCTATATGGAGCGTATCAAGGTGCTCTTTTTCAGTAGGATAAGCAGAGCTATGTTTCGAATTATGAGACCGTTTATAGCACCTTATAATGGTTTACAAGGTGCTGCTGCGCTTTCAGCAGCCACTGCCAATAACACAGGGGCAAACCCCTTTTGTAACTGGGTTCTTTTTGTGCATTACACAACACTACGACTTTACATCCCATCCGAAGGACGAAGCAATCATGGTTAAGAATCTTGCTTAAGGACACAAGTGTCAAGACCAGGATCCGTACCAACGCTTTATAAGCAGAACCTCTTCATTTGTTCACGTTATAACAAGGGTTGGGGAGTTCAGAGTATAGTGTTTATAAGCAAACCTCTTTATTACGAGGGTTGACTGTATGGTGTATCCATAGAGCTATAATCTCGAAAAGGAACGAGAACTTTTGACACGCAATCTGTATGATTTAAACCCCTGTGTGTGATAATTTCAAAGGAGATCCAGACCTTCATACAGTACAGTTTGCAAAACAACTCGAGCAAAGCAAAGCAAAGCACGACAGCTCGTGAAAATATACCTTTGGTTAAACAATCTATTATCTGGCGTTTTTATTGTTCGTTTTGGGGGCCGGGGTCTTCACAGCAATTTTAGAAAAGCATCAATATAAACTAGAGTGAGAGTCAACACAATGTAAGACTCGATGCATAACCACAACCTACTCTTCTCTTGAGGTTAATTTCAGTTGAAGCCTGGCTCACTAGTCTATCCACACACACAAACGAAAGAATAGGAAAAAATAACACAACTGCATCCCACATTGAAGGTGCAGCACATCGCTCGGTTTTGTGTAAAAAATGAAGTCGTGGCCTCAGTACGGTTCTAGAAATTGTCTAACTTCTATCACCGGGCTAAAAGCATCACCAAAACACTCTGTTGAATGAAAATTTTCCTCTATATTTTCTTGGTTGTCTTGAAAACAAAAGACCGTTCAAGTTTCGTGCGTACTCTTAACATTTTTGGAGGTTCCAAACGCATTGCTTTACCAGGCGAGTAAGACAAAATGCGCGGGACCTGTACAGTCGATCATTACACACGTGGATCACTACTCTACAAACTCTACCTAATTCGGGACCCGTGGGGCATGACCTATTTCTTGGTCAGTATGATCCAAATTATATGTCAACATTACCCAGAAATTACCCATGAGATTCAAAAGTTGCAACGAATACAGAACTCTGCGGTTAGGCTGGTTACACGCACTCGACTTCATGAACATATAAGTCCAATCTTACAACTACACTGGCTGCCGGTTAAGCAGCACATTGATTTTAAGATCTTAACATTGGTATTTTAAGATCTTAACATTGACATGGGCAGGTCCCCCCCCCCCCCTGGATTCGGAATTCGGGTAAATTCTCATCCCGGGGTGTTTTCTTTAAGAGTGTACTAACTATTACAAATTGCCATAGTACACCAGAATGTTTGTTCAGTCTCCTTTAATGACAGATTATTTTGAGCCTCTTTTGGCCTCGAAATTGCATCGCGGATGCTGCATTATGAAAGATATAAATTGTTGATACATGTACATTCTTGCAAATGCCACGACACGCTACAGCAGAAAGGTGGTGGTAACATTATTGGTTTCGCTCTTCCCGTCAAAGATCTTCAGACAGTCACGCAGTTTCATTGCCCAAAATATACAAATGATAAGATAAATAATAATAATGATGATAATAATAATAATGCAAATCACATGTGTCTGGTCATATGCATTGTATGAAACACTAGCCCGCGATGCCCTAGACACTTATGGTTTTTCTGAAACCATATCAAGCATCGATATATTCAAACAAATTTTTCATCTCAAAAAAACACACCCCCCCCCCCCCCGTCCCTCGTTAAAAAGTGTACAACAAAATAGTAAAAACTGGGATGACAACAAATATTACAGTAACAGTTTTTTAGACTCATATCAACTCTCTGTATGACTAATCGTGCACTGTTTTCTCACACACACAAATATGACGCATGCAGTATCTGAGGTATAGACATACCCGTCCATGGCGGCACCGTGTGTTCTTGTGGATGATATTCAATGTCTAACATGATGTGACTTTTAGCCTGCTCCTTCCCCAGCAGAAATCAAGCAGCTTCTTAGCTGTACGATGGATGAGCATCTACTGACGACCCCACGCACGGATGCTGTTCTCCCCCGCGACTGAGCATTCCCTCCAGCCCCTAGACCTTACAGATCGCTTGTTTTTCTTGGACAGGCTCCCCAAGACAGAATTCAAACCAGGAATTGATCTCTCGCGCAGAATTTTTCTTCTCCGCGATGGCACTTCAGGCATACTTCATCCATCAGAGAGCCTGGTGGGTTGTTTTTTTCTTCAGTGGCGAGATAGACAGGAGGAATTCCCTAATGGTTTTTCCTCGTACACCGAATGTATTTTTATACCTTCCCACCAGTATTACAATCGATATGAAGATTCTCTCAGCGTGGGAATAATTATTGCTATGACGACAATGCGGCTATACATACACCTTGTGTGTATTGATTCAGAAAACGGCACTCGTGTTCTCTTCACGAATACTCGTTTCAATCTCAGTTTCTTTGACAACGGTGTACCAGCGTTTAGGCCTGCAGCCCAAATACATAACATGTTTACAGCTCAAGCTCAAAGGTGTATCGTTAATCTCTCGCAGCAAATTGCTTTACAATCATGTCGGATGTTTTGGACTGTGCTTTTCTCTTTCATCTGATTTAATTAAAGCAATAAAATAAACCACATGCCCCAAAAAGCTGTACAACCAAAAATACAGACATCAGCCTACTTGCACTTTTGTCGCTCTTTTTATTTTAGTTTAAAACAAATTGTTTAAACCTACTACATGTCAACTATTGGTTTGCTGTAACACAATGTACATGTATCTATGCTGTGTAGATTCTTGTCTTGCTATCATTTTACAACCGCGAAGTGTTGTCCTTTTTATTGTTGTCAATTTTTGTTTATATAAAGTATACGACGAAGGAAAATAATTTTGAATGGATTATTAGATTATAAAAGCAAGGAAATGCGTAAAAAAAACATTCATTTATAGACTTTGTGTTAGTTGATGACAACTGTAAATATTTAAACCCTGCCGTTCTGTCGTCACGCTGGATCTAGATTCATGTGATCGTCCTAGATCAATGACCAAAACCCGTAAGCACATTAGTCCTCAGGACCGCCTCATGACGTCAGACAGCTGGAATTGAACGATACCGAGGTGTACGGTACGGGGAGATTGATCTGAGAGAAACAGTTGAACCGTGGGAGGAAGGGAAAAGGTTATATGAGAGGAGTATTTCCAGACAAATGCTTCTATCATCAACTCCTACGAGGAGCATCAGTGGCGTGTTTTGAGCTTATTCCTCCATGGTCTCATTGAGTTTATTCTCCTGCCTGATTAGATCCTTATCGTGGTTAAACATTTGCTATCTCGCCTCTCCCTCCCACGTTAATGCGAGCATCAAGCCAAGCTTACACCGAGATTACCCCCCCCAAAAAAAAAAAACAAAACAAACAAACAAACAAACAAACAAACAAACAAACTCTTAGTGCGTGATTTTGATAGGTTCAATCCTATACTACCAAACACTATCATGATCAACCTATATCAAAGTCCATAGGACTGGGTGTGGTCAATATTGCCAAAGTGCTAAACTGACCCCTTGCTTTGACCTTTGCACGACATCAACACATTTAGTTAGAGTGGGTGCAATATTTTGTAGAATAACCATCAATAATATTGTATTCTTAGTCACAACGTGAACACTTTCCGTTCTGAAAAGAGGACCCGATACGGGAGTTTATAAAACGTCAACGGGGTTTTTGGATTGAATGGGATTGAAGTATCATTGTTTCCTTCGAACAAACAAGTTACATGAATCTCTTTTTTTATGGTGAGGTCGCCGGAAGCACAATGACTGTGGTCTCCCCAAAAGGCCCCACTTGCGTAGACGTGAAAAACTATCATTTTTAAAAACACATTAAGATTGTGAAGGTGGCTGGCCCATTGTCACAAATGGCTCCAGAGAACTGCATTGACGTCATAGGATCATTTGCCGGTACTAGACGCGTCTACCAGTCCTTGTAGTGTTAATTGGATCAAGTCTTATTTGATTCGTGTGGCTAAAACTGGCCTATTATTGCCCTTCATAGTTACCATTATAGGCGTAAAAGAGTATTAAACAGGGGGCAATTTCATAAAGCGTCTGTAAGCACAAAAACGTTTCTATAAGTACAGAATATAATAAATGATAAGCAGAAAGACTTTATCAGCTAATGTCGAACAGTTGCTGTGACTGGTACCCCACTCATGTTTTGATCGCAGTGAAATTTTCTACTGAGCGATATGTTCTGCCGAACAGCTTTGTGATTATGAAATTGGTTCCTGGGTTATTTTCTTTCAATTTTGTTCATTTAATGTTTTAAAAAAGACGAGACTCAAATCAAAATTACTGAACAAAACATCTCGATATCTCAACTTTAACAATAGTTCGGAATTTCATCCGGTATCTCGGGCATTCAGTGTCCCCCATGGCTTCATACGCCCGCTGTGGGCTTCTCAAAATATACCTAAATGCCAAAGTACTTGTAAACTATTTTACTATATAGCTCTACCACTCTGAGAGAGGCTGAGCAACATAAATTCACACTTAAAGAAAAAATTCAAATATCTTAAAGGGGTCGATCTCGAAAGCTTTTTTCGGCGCACATTACTGTGTAAGCAAATAGCCTACACCTCTCCAAATGCTGGCTGATCGATATCTATTGCTAGACTCTCACATAAAGGGGCACACCGGCTTCGTTGGGCTATTTGGGCTACAAAATAGGCTAACATATGACTTCAAAGGTCTTCCAGGAATGGAGAAGAACGGTTCCTAAAAGAAACCATCAAATTTTGCCGTTTTTGAACATTTTTCAAAAAACGAAGGTCACGTGATTTATCCGAACCAAAAAAGTGGTTCGGATAAATCACGTGATCTTCGGAGATAGTTTTACTTCCAGCCGTATAAAAGTAAATTACTGAACCAAATTGAAATCTTTTTTTTTTAAATATTGTTCATGAGTATTTGAAAAAAAAGACTATGTATTCAGATTATTGATACAATTTGTTAATAATGATGAAAAATCGAACGTAATATTCGCATTCAGAGAGTCCGTGCAACCGAAGCGTGTTTTCGGCGCACCAGCGTGGGTGAGCGGAACGTAAACCTTGGGGCATATCCCGTACAGCCTGTGCCGTGTCTCGTGGGGCCAGAGAGACAAGCCCGGGCTTGCCGGTCTAGCCGTGAGCTTGGGAGCTTGTCGGAGGGGTAGGGAGCCAGACCAACAATAACGTTTTTTTAAGGAGATTTTTAGTCTGATACCCTAGCTATTATCCCCTAACTATTGCAACGTGTTGTCTGCGCTACACACGCGGGACGACGACGGAGAATAATATCCCATACAGCTGGTCTACTTCTATGATAGCTGCAGTGTCCAACCCCCCCGCCCCCCACAATTGCTGCTTTTGCTGGCTTTCCCTTTGGATTTATCGTGTTTGGTTTTTTTACTTTTTACTTTTTGTTGGACCACCTTCTGGGTGCTTGCGATGTTTTTTGTATCGATCCTTGGATGTCGAAGAAACGTTCTCCATTGCAAGTACACAGAATATAGTACGTCGTCGTACACAGAATACAGGTTGGGGTGCGTTTTCGCGGTCGTAACCAATAACTGTTTCAATGGCAAGTTCAACCGAAACAGTTATTGGTTACGACCGCGAGCGGATTTCGACTAGGACTGACCATAGAGCAAGGAACCCATGCTCTATGGACTGACGTCCGTTCATGTCTGTTTTTTTATTTACACGTGAATTTGTGCTTGATGGATAGGAAGTCTGGATCCTCATGCCTCGCCATTTTTATAATTTATACATAAACAGAGCTCCAGTCTACTTACAACATTGCGCAACATTGTACGTAAACTTGACAGTTGCAACGGCTGGAAAAGCGTATAAGCTGACCTTTGACCGCATTTTGTTTTTTTCACATTTTTCGTTAATTACGTGATATTTTGATGATTTTTTTTTTACACGAACCATCTAAAAATTGTTGTCTGTCATTCCACATCACTATATTAGGTAAACAGTAAGCCGGTGTGTCCCTTTAAGCAGCTTATACAATTTAGCGGAGATAATAACTCCGGCCTAAATCGCGTTTGTTGTTTAGAGATTACCTTCGACACTGAAGTCCCACCATTTACACGGAAATTGTCGTGTTTCTTTTGGAGTACTTTTCGGAGTATCAATCTCTGGTGATTTAAGTTGCATATACAACCGTTAACAAAATTTATTTCCGCGAATGCCGGAACAAAGCCCATTTTTCGAAGGCTTCTTTTAGAGCTTCAGCTAACAGCCATTTGTTATAGCTTATGTCAAGTTTATGTTGGGCTGTGAAAAGTTGAGGGTGTATAGCTGTTTTTCGTAACCAAGAGCGTGCCCTCACCACAAAGTTGCAGAATAAGTCCTTTAGCAAATAATGTGAGCATGTGTAAGGCAATACGGCGTTTATTTTTTTTATTTTCACACTGGAAAGTCATTTGTATTTTTTTCAAAGAACTCGGGAAAGTACTGAGTATACAGTGCTTATCGATGTAAAGGTAAAACCAAATTATACACTGGAACTTCTCTTACAAATACCACAGAGAAAGAATACCATTGTAGTTTCAAATGGTCTTTGTGGTATTGTTTAGTGTCTTAAGAAAATGAATGAACTGTTATTGTTTCCATAGTGTGAATAAAAGATGGTTCTTCGAATACTATAGGTAGAAGGTTTATGATGCAAAATTGTCACATACCTGACACAGGACCGTGTTGTTGCTAGTCTTGGTTCAAGACTCTCCTGAACAGGAGAGTCTTGAACCAAGACTATGTTGTTGCAGGTGCGTTGTAATCATAGAGCGAGGAACAGCTCTATGGTTTAATGTACACCCACGGTAGTCAATATTGGGTACGTTTTTCCAAATCTGTATAATAAGCGTTCTTACTTGAATCATAGAGCATTGACTGTGTTTGGTCAATCATGTTTTTGATTACCTCGTTGTTCATTTCAGAATATTAAAAAAAGGAGACTGGGATTCAAATGAATGTGAGTTAAATTCTCCATGGTTTCTCTAAGAAGACATACATATTCGTTTGGACATGAGCTACATGGTTTTAGTTATACCAGAATACCTGTGTTGTGTTGTGTTTAGTGTTGTGGTTTTTGTTTTGTTTTTGCATTTAGGGGTCCTATTTACCATTAATGGTTGGTAATTAGTGTGAAACACTACAGGCCTAGTATTGACAACATTGTCAACCTATGGTTCCACTAAATAATCTTGGGAAGGCCTACACTGCAAACACCAGGGTGTTAAAATTGACACCATGGGTGTACAATACCGAAGAGAGAGTCAAAATGTACGTCACAGGGTGTTAAAATAACACTTACTTCTGCCAACACAACTCATCGGTGTTATTTTAACACCGCATGATGTTAACTTTGATTCATTTTGTGTATCTATACAATAAGCGATAACACCCATGGTGTCAATATTAACACCCCGGGGTTTTTTTTTTTTTTTTTTTTTTTTCAGTGTACAATATGCCCAACTTACACAGCTGAGTATAATTGCTTACCTGCATATGGTCCATCATGCGGCTCTTGGTATTCCAGTGACTTTTTGCTGGTTTCATTCTCTTCCATGTCTTTGATGGAAGACTTCTCCACATTTTCGTAGTCCCCATTTGCCGGCAAATCCGTCGAGTGCCCCGGCGGCTGCATCTCAATATCATCGAAGCCTTTGTTGTCCATTTTCGCTTCTCAAAATTCCGGACAATTCTTTTTAAAGAATCTGTATAATTTTTGGCTGTGTTGTTCGATAGCAAGCTTAACAAGTTACTGGCATGATATGTAAGTCCGTGTGTGTGTGTGTGGCAACCTAGATAGGCGTGGTTTTACCAAAAAATGAACTTTAGACGCTATAGTGCTGCGTTTGGTGTACAATGTGATTTGAAATAAGCTGCCCTGATAAATTTTATCGTGCATTTCATCATACAGCCCTTTGTTAAATATTAACCCAAGGCTAAGCGGCATTATTTGTACACGCTGAAGGTTTCGTGGGCTCTCATGCATAACACTGTTCCATTCTTTCTCCAAGGCCGACTGTTTGTTCACAAAAGCGGGTCAGTCAACAGTTTTTAACAATATTGACCATGTTCCTGTCAACATGGGGGGGGGGGCAACCCACAACATTAAAAAACCCTTTGGACGCGTAAGACCATTGAAAAAGTTTAGACTTTAGTGAAAACATGGATTCTACTCAGGTTGAACAACGTGATCTCATTTTATAAATATCGTATGTAGCCTTATAGGCAACATCCGGCTGGAAACCGTAGGGTATCTCGTCTAGATGCCGGTCGAACAGCATGACTTTGATTGGACTTAATGTCACAGACATTTCATTCATACCGGAACACAGTTTGTTGAAGGCCAGCTCTCTTTCTCTCCCGTGTGCCCGCCCCGCAACAAGACGGGAGATGGGAACGTGACCAAGAAGAAAAACCAAGTGAAATATTCAACCCAGATTGGTCGTACTTTAACAAGCCTTATTTCAAAGGTAATACCTTACGTGACTACGAGTCGCAGCCCTATTGGGTTTAAACACGCATTACCTAACAAAAAATAATAACGACACCTCTTCATCTAGTCATAGGACCAGTCCCTTTGCTCTATGTTGAAGGCAAGTATTTTGCCCGGTGTCCATCAAAATAGCTAGAAGAACGCTGCTGTAACGAACACAGAAATAACGAATAATCGTCTATAACGAGCACGACCTCTATAGAACTTTCCTATGTTGATAAACAAACCGCGCTGGCCGAATGTTAGCAAAACTGGATGACCGAATGTTAGCCAAAGATTCAAGTAGAAAGGTAGGCCTACATACTTTTCAGTGAACTATTTCAACCGTGGAGGAAACAAAAGTTTGACAACCCCCTTAAAATTTCATCCATTTAGGTAGTCCTAAAAAATACACTTGATGACAGATCGTATATGCTTATTTCGATAGCAGCAATTGAAATAAGCTATGGTGATTTTGGCTTTGAAGGGTTGTTCTAACCAATGAGCTTTGAGGTTGAACTAATCGGTTAATTTTTATTTTTTTAAATTACCAACCACGTACTTTGTCTTTAATAGATTTCACACTAAAATAGACCCTAAATGTTTCCGTGCAATAACTGCAGGAATCCGAATTACTTTGTTATGTCGTGCAGGTTTTGCGGTCCACGAATCGAGTTCATCCAAGGTTCAGCAGACATAAGGACATATTGGAGTTAGTGACCTAAATACCCCATTGAAGTAATGCAAGAAAATGTCCAGAAATTATTGAAGTAATTGTTGGTTTCAATATTGCAAGCCCTAAACAAGGTCAAAATACTATCGTGACGTACCAATCTCCGCCTGGTTTCCTATATACTCCGCGACCATGCATGTTCCTTTCATGAAAAGGGACCAGACTTGTTTTCACTCCAGCCTCGATTTGGTTAGTGTTTAAATAGGAAAAAAGCACGATAGCCAGGCCATGCATTGTGTGCTGCGGTAGCGATCGCTGGTGTGATGTAATAATTTATTTTACCATGGATAAAGAATCTCGCACTGTGAATAAATACACTACCTTAGAGTCGCCAGCCCTAGTAGCTGAACCCACAAAATTAGTACTTAGTTAATAACGTATAAAAATGTTTAATGTTATACTTTCATTTTTGCTTAGTCTATCCTCATCAACGCAAACACGCAGGAAAAAAATGCCAGTTGTCTGTAACTTCATTCAGTCTGTTCAGCTTTGAGAATACTTCAACCAAATGCTTTTGTTTGCAAATCCTTGCCTGTAAAAATAGCTGTTTTAGCCTACCGGGATCATGAAATGCATTTTTTTTTCTTCAGCAAAATTGTTTTCTTCAAATGGTTGGTATCTGCCCACCACCAGAAGAGATCAAACTTCAAGAAGATGTCAACAATGTACTTTTGGTTGGTGCAAACAGCGCGTTTTTCTTTTGACTGCCGCTGATGAGTAGTGTAATTAATTTGATATCGTTAAGCTCGCAATTTGGTCACTCGATTGTCATAATTAAGTTATATTTATGAGATGAGTAAGCCCATGACTTAGTATAAGTCATAATTGTGACATGTATTCTAAGTTTTCATGAGATTGCCTGTTTTGTTTAAATGTATTTTCTTTACAATGGTATGTGGTGAAGAGCTTTAACATGGCTGCAACTGGGCCCGGCTGCAACTGGGCCCGGCTGCAACTGGGCCCGGCTGCAGCAAACAAACGCATTAGCAATAACACTTCCAAACCTAGAGGGTCCGCCCCCCCCCCCCCTTCACACTGATTTGCATTTTGGGATATGGATGCACAATGAGTCTCTTATGCTCTGAAATTAACATTGGCATATGTCTGACAAACAATGTACAATATTTATTAACCCTCACAACCAACAGTTAAATGTGAGCGCTATTTGATGAACAATTTGATTTCGCATCCGGCGGACCATGGGCGGAAAGAAACAGATAAGAGGGCGCTATTTTGGTTCGGGTATACCAAACAGCTCCCCAGTCCTCCCATTATGCCGACCATTTTATCTATTAAAAAAAAAAATGCTGTCGACCAACTTGAAACCCAGTAACCATAACTTAGGTTAACTGATCTACACAGTCGTAAGTCTAACAAAACTTAAACAAGTTCAAAAAGTGTGCAGACTACGGAAGAATTAAAGGGACACAAAGAGAGAAAGAAAAAAGAATTAAGTAATAATTATGACTTGCATCTCATAGACCAAGTATACAGGTCATAGTTATGACTTGTACGAAGTCATAATTAAGACTTTCGTTTTCTCAGTGTACCTTTAGCGTTCCGTAGCAGACGGACTCCCTTCTAAAGACAAAAAAGTGGTATGAACAGAAATTTGACACAACTAAAGTCCCTGCAATCTAGTTTGTGTAAACCGCGATCAGTTGCGTTTATTGATCAAAACCAAAAGTGCATTCGCTTAAACAGTTATATAGTATCTTGCTGACAAATTTACAGTAACTTCTTATATTTTTAAAAACAATAATTAAAATTTCTTTTGCAAAATCCAAGTCTATTATTCTGAAAGAAAACATGAATAAAATAAGAATGATAATAAAAGCGATGTATGTTTTGCAATATTTTACGTCGATTAAAAAAAAAAAGTATATCAAAACTATAATAAAATTGGTTACAATCTGACAGGCAGACTTCTATCGGTAGGCATTTTTGCAGGCTGTACTTGAACACACACACCAAGTTGGTTATTGCCCTTTTTTTTTAAAGCATACAAAATAAACAATTTGAAAATCTGTTGCAACTTCAATGTGGTATGAATACACTGTACACAGCATGACAAAAATATGAAAACTCATTTGCATATAATTTATATCATTGAATATAATAATTCTGAAACTCTTCATTTGGTGACATTCTCCCCCAAAAAACAAAAAACAAAACAACCTAAACAACAAAACAAAACAAATCAAAAACAAAACAAACAAGCAAACACCCCAACAAACAAACAAACCCCCCACAAACAGACAAACAAACAAACAAACAAACACCCCTAAAAACACCCCCCAAAAATCAACAACAAACAAAGAAACAGACATTCGAAGCCTGAAAAATCTCTACCTTACAATGTATCAAAATATGTTTTTCTGTAACTTTCTGATCACTTCATTT
This sequence comes from Pisaster brevispinus, assembly GCA_023634235.1. Taxonomy (NCBI): domain Eukaryota; kingdom Metazoa; phylum Echinodermata; class Asteroidea; order Forcipulatida; family Asteriidae; genus Pisaster; species Pisaster brevispinus. The sequence continues at coordinate 20,706,406 of JAMKCF010000009.1, read as the reverse complement.
TATGGGTATTCATTAACCACTGACAGGAGTCTGTTCACCAGACATTATTCAATATAGAATCACACTTTATGGCACTGTGGTATACAAGGTACATTGGTTGGACCATGAAGAAAGTCTTCCACCATGGTCGGACTTATCAATACAAAAAAGTACTATGAAATACAAACATTATTCGTGCATTACAAAATCCCATACACAACAAATGAATACCTATTTAGTGGAATGCACACAGATTGAGCTAGGTACTAGTTGCATGTTTAAAATTGTACATTATTTTATTGAAAAATACACATTGCTTAATTTCTTTGTGAGGTGTAATTGGTGATAGAGTGAACTAACGGACTAAAGGCTACGTGTGGCGGGGGACTACCTTTGATTTTTCCCCAAGTTTTGTGGCGAGATTTCCATAAAGAAACAGTTTGAATATTTATCAAAAGATTTGCACACCCTTATGGAGTTGGGTTGAATGCAGCAGAATGTAATGGTTGCTTCTTTTAACTACCCCGCAAATTACAATTTTTTTTATTTTATTTTCTGTTTTCATGATCACACGTCAAGTGCTCAGTAGCGTGATAACACGCAGCTTGTTCTACTGAAAGAAGGCCAACAAGAAAAGAGTGCTTTTGCTTCTAATCTGATGTTTTGAGAGATGTTATCGTTATGAAAGGTTCACAACCTCTTGATCCAACACAAATATAACGTGGTGACCCTAATTATACCAATCGAACGCACCAGTTTGAGCTAAATGTCCTAGGTACACTGCATAAACTTTTTCCCACTTTCCATTATTACTTATTACTTGTACAATTTTAAAACAGCATCACTAAACTGGTCTCCAACAGGTGTGACTAAAGGCACTTTACTTCAAATAGTTTAAACTCACAAGTTAAAAATGTACATTTCAAATATGACATTTGTTGAATGTGAAATTTCCTGAAAATTACTTGCAGGGTTGGGTTCCCCCCCCCCAAAAAAAAATAAAAATTTACAATTCAGGAGATTTACAGACTTTGTGCATCATGAGAAATACAGTTTAGATACAATGTTGGCTGTTTCTTGCTTCCTTTGGTGAATGCTTTAAGTCTTTCACCAAAATTTGAGGGCTGAAAGATTTGAGAAAAACCTGAAATCAGGAAAACTCCTGAGAAATCATATGCCTGATATTTGTATCAAACTTTTTAATGACATTTGTTTTTAATCTGGAAGATCTAAGGCAGCAGAACACCAAGTATGCAAGGGTTTAACCACTTACTCATGCCCCAGCAAGCAATCAAGACAGAGTCCAGATGTAAGCCCACCTAGGTACTTATTGAATGAGAAGGCACTGTTCTGGAATGTTTTATGTAACTCAAATCACCAAATTTTGCACTTTGACCAAATTATAGGAGCATCGTCTAAGACATAGGTCCACAGCTCGGAATTTACACTGGACGGCAGGCCTGAGGCTAGTACTTTTAGTGTCAGGCTAGTAAATTAACGACCAGACAAGTCCAGCAGTCTTGTGTTTTGTAATTGAGTATGTAATAACTTTAACTTAAAGTCTGATGTTCAAATGTTGACTTTGAGTCTAATAAATATCTTTCAATTATGTAAAGTTTTGAAGCATTCTTGCCCTTAAGACAAATGAGATCAATCTACTTCTCTTAGTGCTTGTTCAAATAAAAACAGCTTAAATTGTAGGTTATACTGTGTGGATATTTTTTCTCATACTGAATCTGGTCTTGTTAAAACATTTCTGGTTCAATAAACATTCTGGGCTACAATCCCTGCAGTGTTATGGATGTTTCTCCCCAAATTCAAGCCCTGCATAGTTGTCGTGTATAAAGTAATAATGCCCAAATTTAATTTACAGTTGCAAAGAGAATTTTTGGTTACAGATCAAGTGGTTACCGAGTAGTTGATTTCAGTCTCCCAATGTACATGCCTGATCAGTTCACCTGAACCGCTCCAATCAGGCAAACAGAATATATGACTCCAATTAATCTTTGAGATGGTTACGACTAAACACAACCTCACTCCCATGAACAGCACACAGTATCATCCCCCCTCCTCACTAATCCCTGGAAGGGAGACACTGACAAACCTTACAAATTGCAAGTTCAGACACCTATGGGAACGAGGTTGGACTAAAGAGCTGGGATTGCATAAGTACAGCCATAATGTCCGTCAGGTCACGATGTCGGTCTGGAGGTCTTGTCCAGTTCTCCGGATTCTTCATCCTCATCATCACTTTGTGGGATGAAGAGGTCTTCCTGGAGCTGTGACATAAGATGCTGCATACGGCCCTGAAATGCAATGACAAAACATTAAATGCAGTCACAGGGAAACTATCCCTCGTCAAAAGTTACTCTCTGTAGAAATAATATAGCCAAGACCCCCAAAACAAACATACCACATCCAGCCTGTCTTTGTTGCGATTGATGTGCGAATCAAACACTTGCTTCAGCACAGTGTTGGTGAATATGCCTCGATTCAGGACATCGTTCGTTACGTCCGTGACAAACTCTAAATATAGTAGCTCCTCCTCTCTACAGAAAAACAAAAACATAAAACAGCAGTCAGTTTCGAGTCCAAAAACATACCCCTCCTCCAAACAAAAAGTAAATTGTCCAAAAAAACAAAAACAAAAAGTCAATCTCTTTGAAAAAAAAATAATAAAACAGGGAACATTTCAATATCAAGGACTAAAAAAAAAATTAAAGATTTTATGTTGGTGACATCATAGAAACAATAATTAACGACAAGTATCCAAGATCAAATCAAACTTACTCATCTTTCATTCTTTTAGATATTTTTGAGGTGGGTCGGTTGGACAGATTTCCAGTGCTGAAAAAGAAACAAAAGCATAAGGGAAGCAAGCGATTATCATCACATGGCAAAACTTAAAACATTCAACTCTGGAATGTTTGCAACGTATTCTTTCTTCAGAAGGGAAGTGAATTCGTATTACATGGTCATTAACATAGTCTTCACAGGAAGGCAATTATTTGTAACGACTATTTTCATCGGATCCTTCTACACCTTTTCATATTGATAATATTAAAAAATAAAGATGGCGGTGCTTTTGGGGGCAGCGAGGATCCAGGAAAAGACCCTCCAGATCTAATGCTCTGACTCGAGGAGTTACCAGCACAAAGGAAAATTTTGCAATCCATCTTTTGCATGCTGTGATAAAATGAAATAATACTAACAATAAACAGTACTTATAATGCTCACAGTATCTGGCATACAGTGCCACTGAAGGGTGCTGGTCTGCAACGAGAGTCCAGAATTTAAAATGCTTGTTTGAAGAGTTGAGTCTTAAACTATCGTTTGAAGGATGATGGATTATTCTGTATTCTGAGGTCAAGCGGTAGTGAATTCGATAGACGAGGTGCATTACTATAGAAAGCTTTATCTCTTTAGCTGGTAAGGCGGGATACCGGTATGTAGAGTGTGCGAGCAGAACATCGCACCCCAGGGACCAATTTCATAGCACTGCTAATGGTAAGCAAATGTTCGTGCTAACTGTAGCAGACAAGTTTGCTTAAGCGTCAGGGTAACGACAGGTTAGCAAGAAAATTAAGCGACCAGCTTGCGCGTTCACCATGGATTTGCATTATGTCATTCATTTCATACAGTAAGCATCGGAAGGTTAGCATGCCTTTTCGTGTACTTAGCAGCACCAAGAAATGGAAATTCGCAGTAAGCACAAAATCAGCTCTATAAAACCTGGCCCAGGACAGACATTACGAAGGTGTATCATGTCCCGGATGTACATTGGAACAAGTTGATGAAGAGTCTTTAAAAGTGAGGATAATTGTGAACTGAATTCTGAATTGTACAGGCGGCCAGTGAAGTTGATGAATTAATGATGTGATGTAGCCATATTTCTTGGTTCCAGTGATCAGGTGAGCAGTTTCATTCTGAACTGATTGTAGCTCAAGAACTCATTTTCTTTCCCAACGTTTTTAAGGAGCTCAGGTGGGATAAGGCCTCAAGCCCTCTCCCATGAAAGTTCAAGCCTCAGGGCAATCCACATCATTTGAAAAATAATATTTCAAAGAAGGTAATAAAAAGAATTAAAAACTATTGTATGTTTTACCAGGATTTAAAGCTTCATTCGACTGGCAGCAATCCAGATAAGCATTGTGAATTTACTTGTTTTCGAACTATTTCCTATTTTTGAAATTTATAAAAAACAAGCTTTCATAATGAAACTAACCAATTGTTTGTTGTTGATAATTACCAATTCTGTACTTCATATTCGAAATAAGAAGTAACAGAAGTGTCAGACAAACCTGTAGAATGGTCTCTGATGGGACCGGGTCAGATTGATGTCTCCTGTCTGATCCAGGTCATCTTCCCCACCTCTCAGATCCTCCAGATGGAGGGATTCTACTCGTCTAGTCTGGTCCTCTAGCCACATCATATGATCCTTGCGCTTGTAGGATTCTTCATCACCATCTTCATCCAGCCTAATGACAAACAGGGAATACGGGAGAGTCTATTTGGTGAAAGCACTGATTTCAAAACATGAATTTATAAACGTTTCTGTCCTGCTGTAAAGTCAGATCAAATGTGCCCCCCCCCCCAGAATGACACTACTGTTGGATTTTAATGAATTTGAAAAGGTTCAAATACATTAAAATCCAACAGTAGTGTCATTCTGTTACACTGCAGCAATAAGCCCTTCCCATGAAATATGCTAATTACATTCACGCATGCGAACAGACACTATTGGTGGGCAAATGCCATAGAACAGTGCACTAGGAAGACGCACAAATGCGTATGCGTCACTCCATTATCAGCCCCCTACCCCCTATTTTGCCAACCATAAGTTCTAGTGATCGCGCGCGATGTGCACATTTACATATTTCATGGGAAGGGTCTATACTGTTGGATCAGAAGGAACGCATGTTGGTCTCATTTTCTATCCTTGTACCCTTCTCCAGCCCTAGAATCAACCCTTATATCTTTGCTTCTAATATTCAGTTTAATGAATAATTACCTATTTTCATAGTTTTGGAGAGTTTCTTCGTACTCGAAGTCCTCATTTTCATGGACATTTTCATTTTGTCTTCGTGATTTTGTAACCGGTTTCTTGGGCTTGTTATAGTTCTTGGACTGTGCAAGCCTTGATTGGACTGTTGTGTTGAGTGTCCTTGGTGTGTGAGGTCTACCAGGTGATGAGAACCGGTCAGGCATCTTGTCTAAAATATCACCTGAAGCCGGTTTGGTCTGGTCGAGCCTAGCTGAGCGTAACCTGTTACTCTCAGTGAGCCTCGGTCCTTCTGTATCTTTAAAGCGGAGCGATTTGGTGTTCTCGCTGAGTCTGGATTGAGTTCTGAAACCATCTGGTTGGGAGCGATAATCGAGAGCTGAGCGAGCTGTGCCGATACGTTGACTATACGGGCTCGGGGATAAGTGTCCATTGGTTGCTAGGTGATTCAGCTCTTCAGATGTGAAACTCTGTGCAAGTCAGAGAGAATGTACCACATCTTAATAGTTGTTAATTTCGCATCGGGGATAAAGATCACTTCTTCTTTTTTGCCCTTACACTGATCTGCATTAAACACTGTATACTCAGCACTTTCCCCGAGTTCTGTGAACAAAAAATTTACACGCAAATTTCACAGAACTCTGGAAAGTACCGAGTACACAGTGCTTATTAATGCACATCGTTGTATTAAGGGCAAAAAACAAGTTGTACCACATCTTCATCGTAACAACCACTACCAAACAGAAACTTTAAAAAACCAACATAAACTAGCCTCTTGTTTTGAATAATGAGACTCAATATCCAGGGTTGTTTATTGCATACCGGAAAAATAACAAACATGGCAGCAGTTCGTAATGGCAACATAAAACATTTCTGAAACCAGTAAACAAGTCCATACCTAACCCTGAGATTCATCAGGCATTTGAAGAGCTATGTGACTTGAACTCCTCAAAAAACTTTTTTTAAATGTGAACAATTGAGGTACAGTGGGCAAGAGATTGTTACTGGGATTGATTTCATGTACCCCAATTCACATCGTTCACCATTGCCAGCTTAGATCATTTATATGGAGTAATAAACCACAAGGGAAATTGATTGGGTTTTCCTTGTAGTTTATTACTTGATATAACATTTTTTTAAAGTTGCATCCCCTTAAGGTGATCCCTCTGCTGCCACTTCCCAGGTTGTATAGTAAACTTGGGTAGGATCACTGGTTACGCGACAGTAACAGGTGGTATGGCTTCTGACTGGCACCCTGAACAAAGATATTGAACAAATAGGGAGAATGCCGACAAAGGGCTAGATAGCTCAGTTGATAGAAAGCCTGCGCGTTAATCCAGAGGTCGCAGGTTCAAGTCCCGCTCTGGAAAATTTTTCTTTGATCAACCCAAAATCATTATTTATATGGCTTTGTGTTAAAATACTAAACAAATGACAATATTGAAAGAAAACCTTAATTAATAGGGAATAGAGAAAAAGCAGACTAGTCCTGCTGGATTCTCACTGACGAAAAATGAAAGGTAAACCCCTGATTTGGTTAACCAAGGAGCTGCATATCCCAAGGATAAATGACACAGCGTGAGGGACCACAATACCTTATCCATGGCTTGCCTGGCTGAGTCAGGTTGAGGAGTTGCTCTAGAACTAGGCCTAGATGGAGAAGATGTCTTCTGAGATTTGATCATTGCATCCCGCCTCATCTGGTCACGCTCTGTCAACATTAGGGCAAATAGAGAATAAGGTGTGGCTACAGCAGTAAGTTGATAATAATTATTATTTTAATTATTATTTTATGAGAGATCACATTACATCACAAGGCCAGATGGCCACTTCAAGGTGAGGGCTACAATTAACTGATTTGGGCTGTTGACCCAAATCAACTGTCATCAGGGGCACGTTGCCACCTACTCCTAGGGCTGAAACAGGGTTATCCCCGCCACAGTCCGTAAGGATGTAGGCATGGGTATCATCCACTAGGAGCCTGGTTGGTAGAGCAGAATGCACTACCTTCCCAACTTTTTATGACGCAATTAGTGCCTTGCTCAAGGGTACAAGTGTCACGACCAGGTATCGAACCCACACTCTGCTGCTGACAACACCGGAGCTTGGGTCCGGTGAATTAGACCACTACTGGAATGTTTGGGGTCACTACAGAAAGTAATATCTTCTTACTTTTTACACTTGTTGTCATTGACTTTGGTTGAGCTGAATCGATACGAGCTGCAAAAGAAACACAAAATAAAAGCCGTCAAAGAAATATATTGAAAAACACAACATCTAGATTAGTTAAATTTCCTTGACCAACATGGTACATGAAAACCCTACACTAGTTCAGTGTTGAAAAGCATCCCTATTAAATATACTGTATGGACTGGTGAAAAAGAGCAGCACGCAAGCCAGCTGTGCATAAACATGACAAACAGCAGTACGCAAACAACAGCATGCAAAATTGACGCATACCAGCTGCACAAATGACATCCTGCAAAGCCATGCATATCTCATTATGAGTTGCTCCCACTTGCCACCTTGGGCTCATATTTTTTAGCTGCAAACTCATTAAAATGAACTAATGCACAACTATTGTCTGAAAAATCATAACAAGGTAGTAAAGCCATGCATATCTCATTATGAGTTGCTCCCTCTTGCCACCTTGGGCTCATATTTTTTAGCTGCAAACTCATTAAAGGTAATGAACTGATGCACAACTATTGTCTGAAAAATCATAACAAGGGTAATTCCTTTAAACATATAGGAAAAGAAATGGTTTGACTTGTCTACCCGTCTGACTACTTACATTTTGCTTTGTTCAGGTTCTTGTAATGAACATTCATTTGATCTTGAACGAGATGCTGCGAACTGAGTCTGGTGCAAGTGGATGCAAAGGCTACAGAGAAAAGTATTACATTAAGAGTTATGCAAAGAACCAATATTTCCCTATTGGAGTAGAGTACCCTGTCACTTTTTTCCCCGCTCAGAGTGGCAGGCCTATGGTACTTGTCCAGGTCAGGCTTGGAGTTTCAACTTTGGAAGGGCAAGGCCATTTACAATTTGCAAAGGGCACTTCCATTGAAAATCTTTTTGAAGGGGCAAAAAGGTCAAGACTTTTAACTTTTTACTTTTCACTACAATTTTTTATTTCTGTGTATTGTATAATATCAATTTTTGTTCTGTTAAATGAACACGGTCTGGGAGGGCACACCCTTTTTTATGACAGTTTTTTCACTTTTGCCTTTCTCTGGACGGGCTCTGCTCGTAATATTGTATTGTCCAAAGAATTAATAAAACAAATAAACAATAAATAAGACTAGGGGCAACAGAGGCCATGGCCTCCGTGGCCTCCGTGTAATTCAAGGCCTTGAAGGTAAACCAACCAACCTGCAATCAAGAAAAAAACTTACTTATACAAACAAAAATAATAATAACGATTCAGTTGCATTACAGGCTACTGAGTGTAACTATATGATATTTGAATGGATGAGCAAAAAATAACTCAAGGATCACAAACTCATTGTTCAACTGAACACGTCAATCATATTTCTTGCACGATGAAAGTCAAAAATAAGCAAAATGCGCATCCACTCCTAAAATCCCCGCAGCCAAGGACTAGAAACTTTGATGATAAGTTTCAATATCACTGCAATAACATAAGACTGAGTGGACAGAGGGTTTGTGTACTTATTAACGTTGGTCAGGTCTATTACAAGCATATGAGGTCATCGGACAAGAGTGCACTCACAAAGAGGTCAAAAGAAGGTCACCCATTGGCCCATCCTTTGCACTGTCCACTAAAAATTCTCTTGTTCCATCACCGTTTCTACTTCTAAAATGACTGTGGCATGACGTCAAATCAAAAGGTTTAAATTATTCTGCTTTAAAAAAAGACAAGAAGTCCAATACTTACGACCGCTCTTCAGGGACACATGACCTTTGATGGGGCCTTGCAAGTTGTTGCTTGGCTGGGGTAAATTATACGCTATTCGAAGAAGAGATAACATTAGCATAAATATTTCATGAACACTATTTGGACACAACAAATATGAACTCATTTTTTTAAAATTCAATTACCTTTGATAAACCCAAGGCTTTTAGAAACTTTATTTTCAACAGGACATAAACAGCATGGGTCATGTTTCTTCAGCGACCCTAGCAAGAAACAAGTTCGATTACTGCATGGTGTTCCGGCAAAACAACAACAGAGACTCAACATATCCTCACCATCCCGGTCGCACTCAAAGCCGACAACTAATGGCAACTGCGACAAGTTTTAAGTTATGCACTGAAAAACCATTTTAGAACATAAAAAACATTAATAGGAGTCACTGTAATGTAGAGGAGTCAATTTCCAAATCGCCTTCAATCTGTTAATTTTTTTTATTAATAACTTTGATTTTCAAGCTATTTTGAGGCTTTTTTTGTGGCTGGGTGTTCAGAAAGTCATAGCAAATTGGTGATTGCGTTGTTAGACTAGAGTGAGAACTTTCCTGGGGCGCTAGACGACCGAAGATGTCTACATTTTGTTTAAAGGAGTACAGAGCCCTCAGTGAGTTACTCAGAGTCAGACTAACTTCCTGGCACTATTCATGGACATGATGGATGGCGCTAGTGATGTGTGCTGGAGCACTGGTACATAATGACTCTTTTTATGAGGTTGTTTACATGTACAACCGCAGGGCTATGTCAAAATATAAATTTAAAAAACAGAGTACAGCGCCCCAGTTACTGGGTCAGACAGCCATTATTGATATTGAAAGTTGATCGATTATCAATATCATTATTAAAATTTGAACCTTTATAATTTATGATTTTTCATTTATTTTAAAACAATTTACAAACCTCTCTTCTTTGGATTTGCAGCCATCTTGATGATGAGCTCCAAGACCAAGTCAAACTCAAAGTCCAAGTTCAATGACACCACGACGAACGACTCGTCTTGTTTCGTTTCTCATCGACGGCCTAGGTCATGACACAAAGCCTGGTCGCTAGTGATGGCCATCTCAATAAGTGAAATGTCAACTATCAATTAATTCAATATTAATAAGTTACGTGTCATGACGCACTGGTCAGGGAATGCGTGCCGACAATTCTCATTCGGTCCGAGACATTCCTAATCCTAGCCCGAAATGCGCTCGCTTTAATTTTCTTTACTCAAAATTATGACTATTTTCAACCTTCTGGAAGTCACAGCCACGACCACGACGAAACAATCCAGTGGAACCGAAATGCCACCGAATCACTGGTGTGCAGAATACAATTTTACGCAGAGCCTAGGGAAACTTAAACAGGGAAATTGCTCGTCAAAATTAACGCTCGCCAATTTTAATCGCCATTTTTATCGTTGCCAAAGAATCCGTACACAATCGTGGAGGTTGTCAGATATAATATAACGATAACGTTGATTAGTCAGTCTCTGTTAACTGTCATATCACAGGCCAATCACCAGTCGCGTTACATTGCTCTGAATAACTACGCTAGGCGCCCTCTGTTGGCACATCTCTGTTGCTGCCCCCCCCCCGGCCCCACCCCATCACACATGTCTCATCTCAGAGGAGGCGCTGTTTGGACCTAGCGAACCTGCGGGGCGCTAGTAACAAAGTTGGTGTTGTTTTTGCAGAGAGATTCTCTTCTCCGGATATTCTTATTCTGTCCCCCAAAATGCCCCAATACAGCGAAATACAGTGTATAAACTTCTTCTGACAGCGCCCTCTTTTGAATCAACCTCATTCAGCCTATCCTCATGGGGGACAGATTGGAATCTCCCCAATGTTTTCTGCTCACCGTGAAATGGGCACGATTCACAGTACCTTATCTGAAACCCCCCGCCCCAACCCTTTTGAATTCTTGACTTTTTGGATTGGAAATTTCCAGATGTGATAATTGTGATGGGTTTTTTGTTTTTTACTATTAGTCCATGTACACGCATACAGTACATTTTGTTTTTACACTAACGCCCAGATTATCTTAGAAGAAAAAAAAGGCAAACGGAAACTTGGCCAGAAGTGCCCCCTATAATAAATGGTGCACCCCCCCCCGTCCCCCTAATAATGTTACCCCAGTTACGGCGCTGTTGAGAACCATAAAGTTTCCTGCGATAGTGACACCAAAAAGTTTGTAAAAAATACAAATTTATGATTAACCACTAATGCACTATTAAGTGTCAAAAATAAAATACTTTGTCAAGAATTTCAAACGGGAGTTTCGTGATCTTATAGATAAATTTGCATCTCTTTGGTGAGAAGGAGGATAGATTACATGATGCTGTTTGTAAGCGGGATTGTAAGACATTGATATGCCAATAGTTCAAAGTTGAGCTAAAACGGATATGATTGACTTTTCATCATTTATTTTGATTGACAAATCGAAAAGCAGAAGAAAACAGTTATACAATATATACATTATATTTGTTTAAAGTTTACCAAAGTTTAAACGAAGAATACATTAATATTCGATTATTGTACATGTAGTTACAGCAGAACTGTCCTATAATTCGACTCACAACAACCAGTGACAGTGTGGACAATTAATACTTCTACATTGTGAGACATTTTGCGTGTCATTCTTTAGATCTTGTTTTGTTTCTAAAGAAAACAAGTGACGGTGTTATTATGTACACCGCTTTAATGACCAAGTTACGTAAGACTACAACTTCAGATTTTGAACTGAAATTGTCTAAGGTGGGTCAGATGGTTTTTAAAAAGGTAGTCAGTTTCTGTTTCCGAAAATGTTATCCAATCAAAAACCGGTGACACACCTTGTTTTAGTTGGGTTAATGTTTTAAGATTATCTACTCTAAGGGAGGAGAATGGGATTACGAACCGACAATTTTACCGTAATCTTAAATTTATTAAAATAAGTATACAATAGTCTTAGGAAATATCAATTCAAAGCTTCGTTTAATAATTAAAACCACCAAAGCAGGCCCCTCGTGACCATTCCTCATCCAACAGTACCCAGCCCCTTTAGTCGCCTCAAAACATTATTTGTGGTAGCCCTTTCAAAATAAGCATCTCATTCCAAATGGAAGTCAAACTTGAATGAGTTGATATACTGGCCTGCCTTGGTTTTTCTTCACAGGATACTGAGTTACCATTATATTGGAATTGGACTTCATGCAAGTGGAAAATCAGTTGGACTCATTGGTGTGAGGTTTTTGTGAGGTTCAGTGAGTTCTTAGTTCGAGTTTGGTTCTCTTTTTGTTGAGTCAGACAATGACAGTGTTAATAATTGTTCACTCATTGAAAAGGAATTAAGAGACGTCATAAAAAGAAACAATCTTCCGATTGGACATGCACATAAGTATTCATCAAAAACGTTAACAAAGCTGGACATCCATCAGATCTTCCACTTCGATTAATCAAGGGGTTTACCACACTGAAATATCATATCTTTTGACAAGTGTATACAACACCTGCATGACTAACGGAATCTTCCCCGATGCCTGGACAACTGCGACGGTTGTTCCATAAAGAGAAGTTCGTCTCTTGACTATGCCCAGCTTCGCCCCATCTTGCTTACGTCGATATTTGCGCGTGTGTTTTTGAAACATTCATAGCTAATTGAATTTTCTCCACTAAGTTGGAAACATTAAGGGCTGTTCCACTAAACACTATCTTGTTGAAATGTTACCTTGAAGGACTGGATACACCCGGCCAGTATGCCCAACTTTGCACATATGACTTTTAACCACAAATTATTCGGAAACTATTGAAACTTCGAGTCAGATCGTCATAGTTCCCATCGTCTTCAGCTTTCTCACCGGTCGCACACACAAAAACTCAATGGAGATTCCATCCACCAAATCAATTTTCTTGTGGCGTTCCTCAAGGAACTAAATTGGGTCCAATTTTTTTTTCTTGTTCTTGTCAACGATGCTTCAATAGAATTCTGTAGACGATAGAAATACGCGGGTAATCTGAACAATTTTGATCTTGAAATTTTCCAACATGGTGAACAGCAAAGACTACAAACTCACCTTAACAACCTAACTATTTTGTGTACGAATAACGATGTTTTACCTAAAATAAGCCTTCCAATTAATGTAAGTTTGATTATCATTAACTCAAGTAACTTAAATCAGGTGTCTCATTTAAAATATTACTGGTAAATACCGACCATGTCTCTGGCCGCATCGTTCACAATTTTAAACGGACACCAGGGAAATCTGATTCTCCAAAGTCACCTCAAGTTGATCTTTGGAGATTTACATTTTGTCGACATACTTTTCTTGATTTCTAATCAATGGGTGCATTTCTCAGACCAAGTAACTTCGGAGGATGTGTACAACTTTATAACAATTTACAGCACTTCACAATAAATAACATTTAGTAAAATTCTCGAGTCTATTTCCTAAAGCCTATTTCCAACAATGACCGATGATGAGAAGATGTTTTAGCAAACTATACTTGAATAAAAATACAGCGTGGCGAATGACGGGGTAAATCGACAAGACCAAAGATCGTGTGCTGTGGTTTAGAGTAACTGGCATTATGTCACTTGGTTGACTTTTAGGTGTTTGTCTGTGTGGGAGGGGTGACTGGGGGAGACAATGAACATAACTTTGGGGGGGGGGGGGTCAGGGAAGGGGAACACTAGAATGGGGGAAGGGAGAGTACATGTATAGGCTAGGACGTCAGAGGTGAACCGAGCTGACGTCATCGTTGAGGATGGAGGCATCGGGTACAAAGAGGCCACACTCATGATGTTGGTGTTGTTGGTGTTGTTGACGGTCGTTTCCGAAATGTGTACTAAAGTCTGGGGCTTACAGCAGTTCTTGTTTTTAATGATGAAACCCAAACATTTGCATCCATAGGGACACCTATGGATGCAAATGCACAGTTAAAAACAACGCCATACGTGTGGTGTTGATTAAAACCTAATGGGTACGCAGTGGAGGGAAATCATACGCCCCCATTATGTTTGGATTAAGCATAATTATATCCACATCCAACAGCTGTCGCCATTGTGCAGCCAAGATCCAACATACTTTTTCTTCGGTGTTTTTAATAATTATACAGCAGTCATTTGAATCACACATCGTGAGAGGGGAGAGAGATGAGGCATGAATTTTGTAATCATGTGGGTTAGTTTTTCAACCTATTGACCCATGCCAAAAACCTCTTTCAACCGACTATCTAGTGGCATTTTTTCCCTTTAAATATGTTTAGTTTCTGAGTACTTTACTCGGCTTTCTTCAGTAGAGGACCTCGTCTTATGGAGATTTGTTTGTTTCGCTTGCCCCAGCGCTGACCACAGCGCCCTCACTCGGCCAGTGAATGCGAACGAACAGAAGATGAAGACACCTTGGAGAGAACTGAAGATTGCAAAAAGGTACCAGAAGACTACGAAATTGGTAGCCAGGGCGACGAAACCGATGATCCAGGCAAACCCCATCAAGCTCGAAATCTGTAATGAAAGTAAAAGTAGTATGACATTTTGTGATGAAGAATTTTTCACAGACGACACAACTGTAAACATTCTAACTTCGTTTCGATGACCAAATTCACGCAGCCATTTTTAAAGGCATCCATTCTTCTCTAGGGTTTTGTCGCTGTATACGTCTAACTGATGAAAAACTGCAACCAATAGGCGAAACTGAAATGTTTAACTACGGCATCGTTAGAGGTTTATTAACGGGACTCTGTATTCAAATCCTAGACAGTGCACGAAGCTTTTGGATCACTCTATTAAGTACATCAGATTGGCTCGGTGGTATCTTTTCCTAATTTTCACCACAATATTATTGTAGACCCAGGTTCAAATTCCACTTTGAATCAGTGTTGGGTGTCCCTTTCTTACTCCGTGGGTTCCCAATGTTGTGTTTTCTTTGCGTACAAAAACCCTTCTTGTCACCACGTGGCCAATTATCAGGCATGCGGTGTACACTGCAAAGCCCTTAGGGTTCAGTTGGTTTCATTACCAGAAAAGTACCCACCTGCATGTAAATAGGTGAAAGGAAATTGGATGACGCAGTATTTATACGTACCTTGACATAAATCACAAGTTCAAGCCAAGCTTCTTTGACGCTTGACGCATTATTCTTCACCAGGGCAGAGGCTCTCTGTGACGATCGGATACACCTGACGGTCCAGCCAAAACAAGCTACATTGAAGCAAACACATAGTATGACTGGTACACAGAACATGATGAAGATCGCCTTTTTACTTGCAATCCAGCAGGAAACCTCGCTGCCGTAGCTGAAATTAAGCCCCGTGCATTCACAGAAATGCAACATAAGATGAGGAATGATCACCAGCAGCGGTGAGCACCAGGCAACCAAACACAGGCGACGGAACTTCCGGAGGCTGGAATTGGTCCTGGCTGACGAAATGCCGGAGAAAGTGCGCATGAAATCCCATGATATGGCCGCCATCCACGCAAACGCCGACAACCAGAAATAATGTGTGATGACAGCAAAAGCACTGCAAAGACCTTGATTTGAAAAATTGACCACAACTTGTGAAAAGATTGACGATAGTTGGGCAATCAAGATGGCCAAGGACAAGCTCATGACAGCTAAGCCTTGAACGTTTCTCAGAGTAGAGAAGACAGAATAGGTGATCAAGGTTGCTGTGAGCCCGGCTAAGGAGAGACTGAGACAAACGAGGTTCACTATCTGCTCGGCTCTGGAGAAAGGATCCAACTGGGCCTTGGTAAAGCAAACTATCGTCTCCCCATTGGGTAACGTAGCCTTTGAGTCTGGGCTCTCAAATGTAGAGTACCTGTATATCTTGTTCAAATCTGTTAAGGTTTTGCAAGTTATGTCATTTTTTCGCTCTCCACAAAAACGGACAAAATTGGTTTTCCCAACGTTGTTCGTGTGTACATCGTATGCTATAATCGTGGTCATATTCATAGGGGATATGAGTGTGCCATCATCAATGACGTAGACAAATAGCTCTCCACTAATATTCATTGATACCGACGCTCCTTCTTTGGTCTCCATGCATACGTTGTTGATGTTGCTAGTGTTGTTAGCAATGGTTGGTTGTATCGAACATGCATCGCTCAGTGATGCCTTTTCGAGGCCGCATCGAAATCCCCAGTCGGTTTGCGTGAGGTCACCGTCAACGCGTAAAACCTTATCTAGCGTCCCAGCAAAGTCGCCTAGCTCTGAAAGCGTCCGGCTTATGATGGAAGCCGTGACCCCTGAACTCCCAACTTGAGATTCTGAATCCAGCAACGACCGCAGAGAAGACGAAAAGTGCACAGCTAGGCTCAGATTTGAATAAGCGACGGCGTAGACAAGACACTTCAAGGAGTCCGAACCAGAAAGATCATCCTCTCTCTCATTGGTCGAATTCAATTTGGTAACTTCCAAAACGGTTTGCCATCGCCAACAGTTGATCTCAACATCTAAGCTTATTACGTGGTAATCACGTACGATTTCATCAGGCACTCCGGCGATCAGACTGCTGCTAATTGAGATGTATTTGGGAGAACTTGGTTCATCGAAATATGGCGGACTATTTGCAATCTTATCATAATCCACTGGGCATAAACTAACTCTGCCCAAGTTGACACCATTGCAGAGTGCACAGTGTGGATTTTTATAACTTAAAAAATGTGCTTGGTAGCCTTGACAGGCTTGTTGAAGGTCATGCATTTCGTTGAGACACGTACTTAAGCGGTTGGCACACGGCCGAGTCATGCTAGAACCTTGGCTCCCTAAAGGGATTAACATGACTTCATCATAAGGCTGACTAGTAATGGTATTGTTGCTATCCTCGTCTTGTTTGGGGGATATCTTTGGGAAGTGTTCGACCCCATGACAGTAGGCACACATGATGTTTTTGAAGGTTATACGCAGCGGTAAATACAGTACTGGCTGGGAATAAGGTGGAGCTTCGCATTGATACCTCACCGTGGCATTGGACCAGATATCCGGACAGATACTCACCAACTCATAGTTACTGAATGTAGAACCCGCCAATAAGCACTCGTAGTATTCTGAGCTGTGCAATAAGCCAACCAAGTTCGGAAACGGGTGAGATTCGAATTCGGGTGTTGTTGGGAGTACGCAGATGTCAATGTCGAAGCAGCAATCCTTGAAGATGTGGCACATGGAATCACAACCGCATTGGTCGTGAGTTGGTAGGTCGCCACACCGACCACGGCAAGTTTGGTCCGGTAAGGTGTGAACTGTTACATTATTCAGTGTTACATCTGTAAAACAAAACCAGACAATTGAATTTTGGCCGATTAAAAACAAGCATTTACATCTAGATATAATAACTGTTTCCAAATAATACGTTAAAATAATGTCGGTGGTTTAGTTGTAAGACATTTGCCCTAGAATGGCAAAGAACGTGGTTTCGAATCCCATCCGAATAACAATGCCTGTGGATTTTGTTCACGGTGTTCGGGAAAGTGATTTACACACACCGGCGCATTAAAGGGTAAAACCAAATAATAATCTCTATCCCCGATAAAATTTTTACATCTGTTTAAGTATTTTTCTTGTCAAACGAGAGTCCCAAGTAAAGCTGTTTAGACAAGGAACTCTGTCCAAGTCAAGTCTACGAAAATAATGTACTCACTTCAACGTAAAGCAGTATATCAAAAAACTACATTGTTTCAAAAGACGTTTTATGATTTAAAACCAGTCGCACTGTGGTGCTCCTCTGGAGGGCAGATTTGGTCTCTGGTCGTGAGACCTGTTCGGCTTATAGAAGTGCGATAACAAAATCTGTGAAAGCATTGCTTCTTACCTATACTGCATTCGATGTGAAGGTTATATCCACCATGCCTGAGACAGCGATTTTCCACCCGAAGCCAGGACACTTTTCCACGAGTACCTTCGCGAAAAACATACTCAAGACCGTAGCTTTCCTTTGGTTCAACAAAGTGCCGGGCAAAAGCGCAATTGTGACCAAGAACATTGCAGATGTTTCCAGGGATTTCCCAAACTTTCCTGCTGTTTTTATCATAAAAGCAGGCTGGTGCCCAGCTCGACTCGTTGTGTCTCAATTCCAGAATACCAACTAAATGCGAAGAACCGTTGATAAGACGAATGTCAAACAAATCAGTCAACTTCACGTTGGTAGCAATGACCTCATCATCTGTATAAAAAAAAATACATGCGAATCCAAAAGTTGGTTTAGTAGTATAGAAAATACTCAGTGCTTTCAATTCTTTCAATCTTGACAGCTCGTCGTGTGCCCAGAAGAAGCCTTCTTCCAGCCCAAGCACACAACATACGTTTGTCAGTAACATTAAAAGACCACAAGAAATTGAATGGATCCTGACAAACATTATGTCATTGCTGTTACATTTTGTTATTTCTAGAATTACCCCCAAAAGACAAGGTTTCCCATTTCCATGCAGATTTTAACCGTCCTGTAATTACTGATCAAACTTTCACGCTCAGTTTTCTTGAAACACACTGTATGCATTACTTTTCGTGCCCTTTCTCCGATAACTTGAGTCAATCGGTCCTTCTTCGGGCACAAAACGATGTGTCACATCTAGCAAAGGTCACAAAAGAATTTAAAAATAATTACAGTTGTATACACTTGTTGAGGCTTTGCATGGTGAGGTATCAATGTATATTCGGTTTGCGGTAACACCATTTGTTATATCTACTAGCTGTGTATATTGTTCTTAGGGAACTAGGTGTTGCTTTTTATTTTACTGCCGCGGAGTAGATTTGGGAATTCGGGAGACTACTTCGGGAGACTACTTAGTTCTGAAAAGAACTGTCCAGCTTATCAGCTACTACCTGGGCGGAAGGTAGAAAATCGGCCGGACTACTACTTACGCTTAGCGGATCGGATCGAAGGGACTTCTCGTTATTAACTTCACTGCCACGGGGTGAGTTCTTAATTAGTCTCAATGTTTCGTTGAGCTTGCTCTAGTCATATTCAGTTGCTTATCGTGTTCGTATAAAGTTACATCCCATAGTTAAACATCCGTTGTTTGATTTACCTGAACGTTTAACACATTTTGGGGATGGGCACTTTTTTGACGACTCACTGTGAAAAAACGGACATCTCCGAGGCAAGCTCTTGAGGGCGCACTATAATATCAATCATCTCGATTTCCGCAGGTGCTAAGTACGTACAGGATGTACCCAAGCAAGCAAGAAATGTAAGCGTGTGTTTTAGCAAAGCGTGGATCTTTCTGTAACTAAATCAGCACTTAATTTTGGCTGTGATGAGCAACCCCATTAAATTAGATGCGTTACGTATTCGGCTTTCTCAAAGTTAATGATGTACAGGCCTACCATAAGCACAGACCAACTCCCAGTCACTGCCAGAACCGTACTCATCAGCCTGATCCTCGCAACGCAACACACTACTCCGGAGATACTCAAAAAACGTATCGTCCGTAGAGGGACAGTATGAAGTCTTCACGTCAGGGAGCTCGTCATCTGGCTCGGTGATCGTACACGGGTTTCCGGTGCCTATGGCCACAGGATATCCCAGATGTTGACAAACCAAATCAGCAGCGGCTCTTGAGATATGTCCGGAGCAAGGGTGCTTTAGTCTTGCCCATCCAGCGGCACCAAGGCTCACCTCCACCAACCCCTCCCGAGCAGTACAGCCTCCTGACAGTCGAACTGTTTCTGCATTGCGGGGGGGGGGGGGGATAAATAAAACAGACACACGCACAAAGAAATAAAATAAAACATTGTTTGAAGATTCCAAACTTCTCTTACATAATATTGTCATACATTTTTGCTTTACAGCCGACGTACGGAAACGAGTGTTACGAAATTTTCAAATTTACGATTTCGTGAGATCAAGACAAAAAGTTTGTGCCGTATACATGTACTATATGTGACCTATACTGCTCACCTGTAATGCAAAGCACAGCCAAGTCGGAGCTATGATCGCAGCTACTCAGTTGAAGTGACCATTCACTCATCCAACACGAAACATCCATCGTGTCAATCGAACACTGTACCCCTCTAGACCAAATTGGCCCATTCACCTTCCCGTACTGCTCTCTTGTTAGGCCTACGGAATAAGTTCCCACGTACCCCAGTCGGTAGCACGGGGACAGGTACTTGGGGAGATTGCAGAGTGCATAAGCAGGGTAGTCCTCGTTGCCGGGTTTCTGGCACACGGTGCCCCACTCCTTTTCCGGTGGGCGTATCTCTAGCCTCCCCTCGTTCATACTTGGCCCGCCCTCTAACCTTACATCCCAGTTGAGGTCGTAACCTGTACTGGCGAAAGTGAAAGTTGGGTATTACTCTCTGTGGAAGGACTGTCAATCAGGAAACGAAAAACTCTCAGGCATAAGCAAACTATCATTGGCGCTGTTCATCTGCTATCAAAAAGTCGTTGCCAACATACTTTTTTGACGTTCGTCATTTAGCACTGACGGCAAGAATGATGTTGTGCTATGTTATGGAGCCCCTTTGGCTACCTAAGTACACCCCGCTGAAGTTCCATTGTTTCGCGCTATCATGCTAAGAGGGTGACAAAGCGGGTAGTTAGAGGAAGGGGTATATGACCCACAAGGGGTCCATAACATAACATCCTTCTTGTCAAAAAAGTACGTATAGTACAATAGATGAAATCAATTATGTGAAGAGTGGGGGGAATAAGTGATCGGACAGACTAAAAGGGGGTATATGTGTGGTAAAAAGCACAAGGCAAAGACAAAACTCATTTTTCATTTCCTTCTTGAATGTTCAGAGCATGGGGTTGAATGGTCTGGAAGCGCCTTATCCACAGTTTCTCCCTCAAAGGAACAATTTCTCTGTGGCTTCCTAGTGCCTCAATGCCCTGTAAAATCATGTCAGAAATAAATGGAGTGATTAGGAAGATTGAAGAAATTTCATACGGGTGTTTAAAGCTTTTTGGTATTGACTTTGGATCTGTGGCCGTAGGCACGCCTCTTGAGTGTATAGTTCTTGTTTAACCTGTTGAACACTACAAACTTTGCAAGGTATTAGATAGACACAAAATGCACCCCATAATTGGTTGCTTTGTTTCAAACAAATTCAACACTGTTTCTGAATATTGTGTAACAAACTGTGTCTGTCTATTTTTTGTTTGCATTTAGGCCTACGGCTTCCCATAGTTTTCCCAACCTTGTTAGCAAAAACTTGGGCTGATGTGACGTTGCAATACAGAGGCCTATACCAATGCTTTTTGTTAAATCAATAACGTTTATCCCTTGGTTTTTCCAATTCCATGGAGGTAAACATTTAATTTCTACCTCAATGGTTTATTATTTATCCAATAGAATAGTTTTTCTCGAGCTCTGCAACTTGCGAGAGATGTTGCATGGAACGAGTCAAGAAAACCCACGCTGAATCGACATCTTTAGGATCAACAAACAAACCACACGGAGCCAAATTAATGTTAAGCAAACGATTAAAATGGACGACATCAGCTTGATTGTAATACAAATTCTTTAATAAGGCTTTAATAAGGTTTTTGTAAGGTACAGTAATTCAAAGGCTGAAAAACATGATGGACTGAAGACTCCGAGAAAAGTTCCGGACGATTTGTAAATAAGTGGTCGATGATTGACCCGACGTTTTGGTTATTGATCGAGCGAGGCGTGACTAATTTAACCATGTTGGTCGTCTCCATTGTTTCTACGGTCAACGGACGACTTGCTGAGGAATTTGGTTGTTTGAGATCAACATTCAAATCTCAAGTGACTGATTACTCGTTGGTAAGATGCTGATTGGATTTCATCAATATTAGCTTGAAGATTGTCTCTGTTGTGCAGCAGTTGAGAGGTAGGTACCAATGACTAATCATTTCGACCCATGTGAGTAACAGCACAGATTTGCTCCAGCTGTGGGTGCTCAACTCGTTGCGGCTTTCAATTCGATTTAAGAGCCATTCAGCACCGCCACCTCCATTGTTATGACTGTGAGAAGCGTGGATTGTAGGTCTCGACAAAATATTACGTAATTAACAGGCATTTCAAATTCATTTGAATCACAAGTGTCGTCTATGTGGCTCAGAGGCACACACGATGTCAATAGACCTACATTTTAGGTAGGAATTGAAGTATAAAGCCGTTTTACAACGCAGACTTCGAGCTTTAAAACAAATCCCCTAAACAAGGTCTTTGCTAATTCCATTATCACTGAAAATGGACTCTTGCCAGGAGAATCACCGTCGCGGTTTTAAACTCGACTTAACAGCCATTAGCAGGCCGCCACCTCCCTTGTTATGAAGACTGTGAGTAGCAGTTGCCGGTGCCCAAGGGAAATCTGTCCCCCAGAGATTCTGTCCCCCTACGAGAAATTAACATGGGCTGAAGTTCGCTCGGCCCCAGCGGCCTATCCAGGACCGCTGGGATGGGCTAATCAGCTTGCACAGATTCTTGTTCAGGAAGTACGTCATGCGTGCAGTGCTTGCAGTGTGAGTGGGATGCATGATGGGACTGAGCATTAACCAATGAGCGTGCTTGATACGTTTGCCCATCCCAGCGCCTTTGGTTTGAAGGCAAGGCGCTGGGGACGAGCGAAGGGCTGAAGGAGGATGATTCAAAAGAGGGCGCTATCAGAAAAGGTTTGTACACAATTCGCCGTATGGCAGAATTTCCGAAGGGATCTCCTGCCGCCACACCAGACCTCATTTTATGGAACAATCTCCATCATAACAACAAACAAGCTACTACCGTCAAGAATCTTCTCAAAACATTTCTGTTCAGCTCATCGCAAAGGCCTATGTAGTTTTTTTTCTCTTTTGCTTATTTCTTCTTCTGAGTGCTTAGAGATTTTCTTCTGAAAATAAGTGTTAGGCGCTAAATAAATACAGGTATTATTTTTATAAGTCGCGAACATCTGAGTTTTCAGAGTAAAAATCAGTAAATGTGTACCCTGCACTCAACTAATGATACTCCAACGCACTTTGGTATGGACCCACTTTATTAACACAGACTGAACACAAGAGAGCCCGGGCCATACTGGGCCGATTTCACAAACACCAAAAGATTGATTTTAACTGCAAGTATCAGAATACAAATCACTTTGTTATTGCTGACAACTCATCTTTTAAAAAAATCTTAGTGCTTTGTAAAATCGAACCAGATTTAACAGGCTATAGGTAGGCACATAAGGAGAACACAGAGCGTTCGCCTCTATTAGACAGATTTGAGAGCCCAATAAAATGGAAACAGTGTAAAAATTTCGCCCAGTTGTGACCTGGGAGTTGTTGACTTCCAACTTTAGGTATTTTGGATAACATAGGCCTTTTAAATAAACGGTCCTTTTTGCTGAGAGGTGTAGGGACATTTTTCAAGATTGATGCTCGGGCGTTTGGAAAATTACACGGGTGTAGGTGTGTTTTTGTTTGGAGTGAGAATAACTAGACGGGCCCAGGGACTGCGGTATTAAATTGAGCAGAGGATAAAAGTTCAAGAGTCAATGGATTATTTCCCCTAATACAGTAAAAAGCTGTGAGACTTCTAAGTATTTTTAAAAATAATTTTTGAATATTTAGCATTTTGCACTGTATGCTATGGGAGTTTATTTAGTGGGGTGCACCAATAAGGAACCGGGTTGATCTCATTATCTTCTGCCATTATCAAAACAATCGTGGCACTTGCTGCATGACTTGCCGCTCTCTTTTGTGTTGAGCTCTTCTGGTATTTGTGGTGACCCTGATCGAAGAGACATCCCATATCGCAAATATGCGCGCATACGTATGCAATATCTTGAAACTAATCGCAAATATTATGTGCGCAGACGTAGGCTAGTGTCGTGAAACTATTTGAAAATATTTGCGCAGACGTGTGTGGTGTCGTGAAATTAATCTCCAACATTTGCCCAGACGTATGCGATGTCGTGAAATTATTTGCGAATAATAATGTGCGCATTACATATGCAAATAATTTATGTTTGATGGCTCCCAACAACAACAACACAGCAATTAAGACTACCGCTAATCTCGACTGGACGCATACGGTACGTATGTGCACACATTTGCGATTAGTTTCACGACTTTGCATTAGCGATATGTCTCTTTAAGGCCAACGTATGCCATTGCTAATCTTGAAGCACCACAAAAGTCGTGACAGCTAACATGAAAGAAGTCGTGACATTATACATCGACATTGATTAAAATCAGTTGTTTATACACCATCTAAGATCGGCAGTTGAAACCAGACAACCGTATGACAAACACGAAGCAGTGTCATGCCACTATGGTTTAATATTGTGTTAAGTTAATTGCTAAGCATTCTTTGATAATGCAACGGTTGCCCAGAAACATTTCTCAGTGATAGAGGAACCAATTTCCTTATAAAAATCATGCTAGAGGTCTGTTGGTTAATGAAGATTCGTAAAATTATTACCAGCTCGTATCCCATCCCCAATGTAATGCTCAGATTTTTAAATCTCTCTTTTGCTCATAATTGGATAAAAGTTCACATTATGTTAACGAATTTCATGACAATGGCGTTAGTATCTTTTTGCTGAAAACTCAGAATGCTTCAGACCCATTTCTTATTTTCATGGTACGAGCGGCTAGATTACCAATAAATGTGACACTCCATGGACTACGTACAGCTATACACTGCAACAACTGGGATGTTAACATTGAAATGTGGGTGGTGTCACATTATAGATACCAAAGAGAGAATCAAAGTTAACATCTTTATGGGGTTAAAATAATACCAATATATTTGTTTTGGCAGAAATTAGTGTTATTTTAACACCCCATGGTGTAAATTTTGATTTGTCTTATTTCTAAAGGTGTTGCTAAGAACGTCCTGTACTTCAACGCACGATAACGCAGCGATCCAGCCATGCCGTATAGGTCGCCGCTTTGTCGGTCACGGCCTAAGGCTTTGTTTCTCCAGTAATAATGATTGACCATTCAACAGACTCCAAAGACTGTTTTTTTTTTTTTTTTGATGACTTTATCTTAAAAAATTATTTTAGAGCTTACTTGTTAGAAAGATGATATGATAGTAAGCATTACGTGAAATTATTTCGCCTGAACAGCCCCCGTAGATTAAAAACTAATAAAACATTTGAATCTGAGAAATGATTTTCTAAGGGTTGGTGTCCGTTCGCGAATGCTGGATGGATTCGACGTTCTTGGGAAAATACCGTGGCAGGGTTTTTTTAATATTTTTTTTTCTGTTTCCTTAACAACTAGTACATTGGGTCGTATGAATAAAAAGTAGTAAGTTCTGAAAAGTATTAGCAAAAAGTAAAAGCATCAACTTCAAAGTAGAAGCATTCAGTAATAGCATCTTCTTAATTCCGTATGAATAAACGTTTTCTTTTACTGCAAAGTACTCACTTAAAATGCTTTGGAGTAAATACTTCTGATATCTAGCTGTCTGCCATGGCTGAATGGCTCTGAACAAACATGTCCCTTTGTGTTGTAACACCCATTCACGTCCACACATACTTACACAATGGCACTTACGGGGCACTGGATTGTGGGGTACCTATGTCAGTATGGTGGCTACTTGTGGGCCCCTGGTTATGGGGTATTTCAAAGTACCCCACAGAGTTGGTTTGGTTTTCCCCACATTGGCTCCATGTATAATTGTGTGTATAAGTACAATCAATCACATCCATCAATAATTTCAAAGGCAATATAGGCTAAATAACATTTACACACTCACAAGGGAAAAAAAGCTTAATAGAAAAATATAATAATAGACCAATATGATTTTGTTTTTGACAGCAAGTGAATATTAATCTTAAGCATCATGTGAAACATGCAAATGGTGTGCTGCCAGGCCAGAACTTTAAAACTTTAACAAACTTCCAACAATTAAGAAGGGACTCCCTTCATCAATGTCTACAGCAATACTGTGGGTACAAATAAGCACTCGCATACATATTTTTGTTCAAAAAGTAAGGATCATTTATTTATTTCAATTTTCTTTCTAAACTGTACATTGATTGTTAAAGTCTGATTTAAAAATTTCTCTTAACATGGTAAATTTGAAGAAGACATGCATTAAAACAACCAGCAACAGTCCAGATTACAACTGTAGTTGACTTTAATGGCTGATTGTTTGCCACATTTGAATTACCACAGTGATTCTAAAAAATTGACAATGACACAAATATTGTCTACATTTTCTGTCAATGAAAAATAACTTGCCCCACAAACCCATTTCAAACAGTTTTTCTCATTCATTAATCACAGCAAAATAATAATATTGTTTAGCCTCCCCCAAGCCCAACCCAGACTTTTCATGGAACGACATCAACTTTTTTTTATCCAGTTAACAAATGTGCACTCAAGGAGTTAGAAAGCAAAAAAAGAGGTTATTTTGCTAAACTTGTTTTTATCATGTAAAAAACATTCAAATAAAACCATGCATTCAACCATTAACAAGCGAAATATGGCTTCTTTTACTAGTTTTTATCTTGTAAAAAACATTCAACAAATCATTTACAGGTAAGCGAAGTATTGATTCTTTTGCTTAAATTGCTTTGATCTTGTAAGAAATTAAAACAACGCAATCAACTATTTACAAGTAAGCAAAATATGGCTTCTTTTTGCTTAACTTGTTTTTATCACATACAAAATTAAAACAATCCAATAAAACCATTTACAAGTTAGCAAAATGTTGCTTCTTTTGCTTCACTTGTTTTTATTCCATGATCTTTGGCAACAGACTCATCGCCCAAAGACGATTCTTTTGGCCCCCTGGCGAAAAGACTTATTGAAAAGATAGATGAACACATTTAACATGCTATTGCTCACTGTCAACCGTATACTGCGACCCACTCAATAACTGTGGGAGGGGTAACGCCCATCGATGTTGTAAACGCGTATAACACCAAGCTTGGTGTGTAGCAAACGGCAAAAATAACAGTGACTATTAGGAATGTCTTCAACATCTTTTCTTGGCTGTTGACTGACTTTGATGATTCGGTAATAGACGTATAACATGATTGTCACAGGAACCATAGATCAGACACTATATCACCGAAAATGAGGATCAAAATGTCAACGATCGCAGAGCTGTGTTCAGGAAAACAAGCTGCTGGGACTTTGTGGAAAACAGTTTTCACTCCAAAGGTTATTTTGAGTCCAATCGGACAACAAAATGAGACGCAGGATGCAACAACAACAAGTATAATGAAGCGACGTCTCGTACACTGGGAACTGATACGGCCTGCACTCTATAAAACGTTAAGTTAAAATTATTGGGTAAGGAATTTTGACCAATGTTTGGTCGATGTTGATCCCATTATTGGTTTATAAGTTGGACATTTTTACCCAACTTATGAGTTGAGTTGGTCAGTTTCAAAATACCTTTTATTGGTAAATCTAAACCAAATATTGGGTGGCTGCAATAATCCCAACCCTGTTGGTTAAAACTTACCTATAGTAATTGGTCGTTTAGAAAAACCTTTTAACCATTACTTGGTAAAAGATTCTTGGTTTTACCTTAAGACCAACAGATGGTCTCTTGTTCTCCATCAAATTGGTTTTTAAATGTTTAACCAACATTGAGGCTTGTTTTTAACCTTTGTTTTAGGTAAGCTCAACTAAATATTGGGTGACTGCGATAAGCCCAACCTTGATGGTTAAAACATTTGAACCATCCCTTAAGTTCCTAAATGCTCTTTCGTATAATCAGAGACACGATTTGGCACATAAATAGCTCTTTTCTTTTCTTTTTCTTTTTTTTTTGGGGGGGGGGGCAGGAATATTATTAGTGTAATTTGCAAAATGACTTGTTTTCACGAGGCGATGTTGGGTGAAAAGATATTTCGTTTTCGAGACTCAAATTTTTGCTCAAATTGAAAAATATTTCCAATGTTAGTTGATTACGAACATATCGTCCTTTCGTTAATAGTGTCACTGAATAACATAATGTGTAAGGTTTAGAAGTGATAAGACCCAAGGGAACAATAAGTGCCTCTCGGTAATAGCTACCGGTAATTTTTATGGTGATTAGTTTTTTATAAGGATGAATGAACACAATAGTTTTTGAAGGCTTATCCCTGGCATCAAATGCTCACTGATCGATTGCTTGTAATCTTTGCTTTTTTGACATTACCATTATGATGAACGAAAAATTACATTAAAGCTAAATAGTGTCATCCTTATTAACATTTTACCAATCGGGGAAAATTAAAATGGTCTATACGATTGCCATTGACTTGAACAAAGCGTACCGATGGCTATTTAGTTTTATTTTGATGTCACGTTTTTTTCTACAAGCACACACATGCACGCACACACCAAACACACACAGCCACACCCAAAAGTAGCATTTGAATTGGTAGAAATATAGAAACCTACAAGTCAGCCATGAGTGACTCTGATTCTGACAATCATCAGTTTGATGGAGGAGGTTCATCTGGACCTCCAGAATCAAAGCAAAACGTTTTTGTGAAACTTCTTAAAATTCATAGCGTCTTATTGACGAAATCACAAGTGCCAAAAATCAGCCATCCACTCTACATTCGCCTCTTCAAAACGGTACAGTTGTTTGTAGTCAACATCACGACATTTTCTCCTTGGCACATACATTTTTATCCTGTGATGAACATTCATAAACGCTGCCATTTCTTCAGACGTGTCTTTACTTCTGCGCCCAAGGTAGCTCTGGGGCTACCTTGAAAAATGACCAGTACTTACTTGCATTTTGTAGTATTTTCTCCATTTTATTCATATGGAAATAAGTAAACGCTAAAAATAGCAGTAAATACTTTTCATGTAAAAGTAGATTCTTTTAGTATTAAGTAAATACTTTCCAGTAAAAGCTTTTACTTCCTTTTATTCATATGGGTGGTAGTAAACACTTGAAATTTCCAAGTAAACGAAAATACTACTTTTTATTCATACGACCCATTGTATTCAGCTGCAACTTTCACAGGTGACTTTTATTTAGTTTTTCTTTATAACTCTGCCAATAAATCAGCATTGCGTTGAAAAAAAACAAAAAAACCGAAACCCTTTACCTCAAAAACACATCCGTTCCGAACCGCATGCCTTCGACTAATTGAGGGTGGATACATCATTCGCAACCCACAATCTTGATTAACTTGGAGCAGGCATGCAGCTCCGAGGCTTGCATACAATTTGTATGTCAATTATCCCACTCTTCCTTTGTTTGAATATGACAAAAGTTGACATTTAAATGAGTCTTCGATACTTTGCAATGTTTAAGTCAAGGGTAGTGCCCCGTAAAAGTTGTTTGGTTTTTGTCAAGTAAATAACTATAGACGACACACGGGAGCATCAAATCTAAAAAGCAAGCAAAAACTAGATTGATGCACAAACACATTTTATAGACTTATAAGAATATTATAACCACACGGACGCAGTGCTAACAGCATTTGATATTAGGTTGGGTGGATACGAGAATGGCAGACCTTAATAGTGATTGATAGGCCGGCTTCATAATTATTTTTTTTGGTGTGGATTTATCTTTAATGGGTGTATACAGTCTTTGGTTTTGATGGAACGTTGCTACATGGTAAACCTTAAAGTGGATTTCTTAATTGGATCATGGTGCTCCTAAAATTAATAGTTAACACATTGCGCTGGGCCTTTTTGCAATAGAAAAGAACAAAACCATGCCTATAGAAAACAAGAAGGCGCCATGTAAGAAAGATGTGCAAAGAAAATAGGGCAAGTACTTTCCCATGGAAAAAGGGTAGACAAAATGCGGAATAGGCCAACAATTCCATTTTAGAGAGGCACGAGCCAGATATTGAGACTGGTAATTAAATAAATACGATTTGTTGGTTTGATAATGTAGCAGTCAGAACATCATTATTGATTTTGTTTACCATCCCTTTGTTTTAGCTCTTGAGGGCATTATTTTCTAAACCACGCTTTGAGAAACCAGATAGAAATCTCCATTTTGATGAAACCTTTTGTTTGTAATCAGCCTAATCATTTTGGACAGCTCAGATATAGTAAGTTTTACCACTTGTTCCTTATTGTCCATAGATTAAGTTCAGCCGATATTTCTGTAATTGTTAGCTAGATAAAGTTCTAGTTTCAAGTTAATTCCTGCGGCGATTGTTTCCTATTAAATGGAATGGACATGCATGTCATGGTGGTCTATAGAAGTGGGGCTACATTGAAGGTCTAAAGTGCTCAATAAATTCTTAGTAATGTAGAATTATTCACTGCTTTACTTGAAGTTCTAGGTTTGATGTTCACTATTTTTGGTTAAGTCCATTCTTTCTATAAGGTTAGTGAATTGATGAGACATTGGTTTTCTATCATGTCTATCCAGAGGATGGTCCACTATAAGTTGTCGGCTTTGGAATTTGGAAATTTACTTAATTTTGTATTTTGTATGTGTTTATCTTGTTACAGTTGAACCACACCACAACCACGAATCGTCACCATCAATCTTTGTCACAAATTGTCATCCTTAATAGTCACAAACCATTTTATGCTGTCACACAATACAACATTCTCGCCATGTATTTTCCACATCGTGGTCAGCATAATTAAAGTTATAATAAATATCTTGAAGTTAATTTAGGTCAACAAGTATGCTGTGCGTATCATTTTCAGAGCATTAATGATCAAAACCATCGCCCATCTGTAGCAATTTGGAGGCTACAGATGTGCATCGTTGAAATATCAATCTTCAATTTCAATTTCAGTTTGTTTCAAATACTGTCATAAACAAAGTGATTTACAACATACGAGTACAAGAGATTAATGAAAAGAAAAGTACAAGCTAGGCTTGATCAAGCACTGGGAACAGTCTGGAAGCCGGTATGATAAGCTGAAGCTTATAATAATCATCAACACGTGGACAGAGACAAGACAAATGGACAACAAACAGATGAGTAATTTACATTTGTAATTTTTTACGTTGAACTACATAGTGCTGGCACGGTGCCAAAACGACACTGCAATTATTTGAGTTTTCACGAAGAGGCAACTTCTGTGACCTACATAAATTTAGTTTCCACGAACAGAGACACTCGTCGTAATATTAACGCATTGGTTTGTACACGACGCGCTGCGCACAGACCTTGTTCGCGCAATTTCACGAAGGGAAACTCGTGTTAAACAGTTAATTATTCATTAATTAAACTAACTGTGAATTTAAAAAATCATGTTTACACGGTTTAGGACCCCCACTTTCATGCTTGGAAAAGTGTCAACGTTTACATGGCAAAGAGTGTCCGAAACAATGATTTCAAAAATAATTCAACTACAAACGCGATTTTCTCCAAACATTTTGCCTCTTTGCGAAAACAATGACAATATTTGCTCCGAATTTTCGGCGATATCTCAAAAACGCGACCACCTTTTTAAATGAAATTTTCACAGGTAAGTTTTATTGTTTACAACTACATTTATACAGGATAAAAAATAATTGAACGATTCCAAAAGCCTAAGGTATACTTGGCCTTTAAATCGCAAAAAGGTTTGGTTTTATCAGCATGCTAATCGATCGGTATGTTTATTTAACAACAGCGGTGGCCCCAGCATCGAAGGTAGCTATGGCAACTAAATAGCCGACATTAGCTAACATTTCAAGTTTCAATTTAGAACCAAAAAAAGAGATAATAGCAGGTTGTTAGCTGAATGAGTTCCCGAGTCTGGTTGATGGGCCTGGCCAGTTCAGTTTCAGTTTCATTTTTCATGTCCCCATAGACTTAGCCGTGTATCGTAGACGTGCAGAAGGATCTCAAGGAATTTGACGTAATTCCGATTCCAGACGACGCGTTTTTGAACGATTTCGTACATAGATAGTGGTCAATAGTGTGGTTAAGTTAGATTACTATATCATTTATTTTTGGCTTTTATTAATATCTGTCGTTCTTTCTGTCTCTGAGCCAAGTCTATGAGTTTTATAATAATGCTCTGTAAATGTTTATTGCACTATAAAATATAGCATTCAGACATAGTAAACCCGGCAGCTGTTTGACCTGGCCAAGACACTAAATAGTTTAACTCAGTCAGAAAAAGAATAATATTATAGACTAAAGCCATGAAAAGGTTGAAGAGAAGACCGCAGACAACACGCAAGTCATTTTTATTGAAACTAAAAATCTGGTGGTCTATTGACACTTACACGGTAATTTATTTATTTATTTATTTAATTAGGCTAATTAGTTGTTGTTGTTTTTTTCACGCGGCGACTATTTTCCTTTTGGCGGCATTTTGTTTTTCTTTTCTTTTTTTCCGTCGCTGTTTTGCTTGCCCAGTCTCTTTTTTGCATCCACGCGTCGCCTAGCCTGAATGCAAAAAGAGACGAGGAACTCCAGAAAATCGACGTGTGAACGCAAAACAACACAACGGGAGGCAATCCAAAACAGTGACGCGTTGGACGCAACACAGCGATATGACGCGATTCTACGGAAATATAACACAATATTACCAGGATATAACGGCCTCAGACCCAAACCAGGATTTTTTTTTATTTTTTTATTTATTAATTTTTTTTATATTTTTATATTTTTTTGTATTTATTTGTTTTCATTTATTTTTAAAATGTTTTGTTCCATTCATTTATTTAATTATTTATTTATTTAATTAGTTATTTTGTTATTTAGTTATTTAGTTATTTAGTTTTTAAATTAGTTATTTAGTTATTTAGTTATTTGTTATTTATTCATTTATTTATTTATTATTATTATTTTTTTTTAAACATAGTCTCTTTTTTGAACGCCCCAACCACCTTTGTATAGGCGCCTTTTAGGCCTTTTTACCCAACGACAAACTCTTCGTCCCCAAACCAACCCAACCCAACCCTTCCACACCCCCGTCTACTGCAGAAAACACTAATGTGGTATTCGATAATGGAAACTTCTAAACTGGCAATACAATCTTACCTTCTACTGCTATCAGCATTAGAACCATGACACCGATGCACAGCATACTGAACGGTTGTTAGTTTCCACCAGTCTCTGCAATAATTATTTTATGTGAAGGACACGGAGAGCAGTCGGTTATAACGACAAGAGTTCCCGGTAAAGCTCCTCGAAGGACTGTTTTTAGCGCGGATGTGTTTGTTATTAGCGGGGTGGTTGGTCGTGAGATTATCAGTGCAGTATATTGCTCTTTGAAGTTCCTTCATAAAATTGGTGGAGCGAGGAGAATTAGTCACTGTAACGCACAAAGCAGAGCTTGAAATTATACATGAATCAGTCGTAGACTCACGAACAGCTTGGGTGATGTTTTTCCCTCCCTGTCTCGTTTTATTTCTTTTGCACGTAGGCCTATAATGTTACGCACCATGTCCGACTTGGACGATTGTCTGACGAAAATTGTGAATAATCATTTCCGAACCATTGTGTCCGACAAACTATTATGGCCGACCCATTATGTCCGACAAACCATTTTGTCCGACCCTTGTCATACAAACCATTTTATTTTGTCCGACCTATTATGTCCGACAAAGCATTATGTCCGACCAATTGTGGTTCGTCGGACAAAGTGGGTCGGATATGTTTGTCGGACACAGTGGGTCGGATATGTTTGTCGAACACAATGGTTTGACAATCACGGTTTGTCGGACATCGGACATAACGGTTTGTTAGACATAATAGGTCGGACACAGTGGGTCGGACATAATGGTTCAAAACATTTTCGGACATAATGGTCCATGTATATGACATAATGCGTCCGACGCCACGAACTAGAACCCAATATTGATGTACAAAACCACTTTTTCAAAGTTTTTCTTTACATTATTATTAGTAAACAATGTTAACTGAGCCCTACAATTTCATGAAGTTTCAATGCTTCGGGAGCTTTACTTTTTTAATTACGGTAACATAGGCATTGCAACTTCGCACAGAAACTGACAATTTTCGTCGCCACGAACTAACACCAAGGTTCAATTTACCATTTAATTTAAACAGACGGAGCGTACCTACGGAAGCCGGATAGTGCCAGGAGATAAGAAGTGGAATATTTTTTTCAGGAGCGCGAGAATATTTTTTTTGTACCATTTATCTGGCGGCCGCCACATATTATCTGGCGGCCGCCACTTAATTATCCGGCGGCCACCACTTATTTATCCGGCGGCCGCCACTTAATTATCCGGCGGCCGCCACTTAATTATCCGGCGGCCGCCACTTATTAATTAAATGGCGGCCGCCGGATAATTAAGTGGCGGCCGCCGATTAAATAAGTGGCACTATCTCCTGGCACTATCCGGCTTCCGTAAAACACTCATGGTGATACATTAATAAGAAATACTGTAGGAAAGCTTAATTTTGAAAAGCGTTCAACTTAAAACGCTGTTTTCTCTGATAGTACTGGTATCGTGGCGTCGGTGACGAATGGTGCGTACACACGTTGTAAGCGTCCATAAAGGACACTAATATAACGCTATTATAAAATGTAATCTCTTGCAGGTCACATAATAATTAGGAAGGCGGCAATGGCAATAATTTACTATCGTTTAAGCCGCCAAATTAGATAATAAGTGCTCTTGCGTAAACTTTAATAAAGGGAGAGCATCTATTCGGTGTCTCCTAAATTGGCCATTTTAAAACGGTACGACGGCTGTGGTGCCATTACTTATGGGTCGTAAAACTTGACAGTGTTTTTTTTTATCTGAAGGTAGTCAATATTTATTCTGTCTTTCCAACCTTGCTTCCGATAATAACAAAAGTGCTCCTAAGTGGAAATTAAACAAGTCATCAATTACAACGAAACTTAATGGCGCATAAACCCGAATTACTCTGTCATTCCGTAATTGATCAGCCTTTGAGCATGTATAATGATGGCCCTATAAAGTATGCAACAAATTGTAAGGCAGTAAAAGCGGATTGCACATCCACGGAACCCCCATGAGTGACAGATTGATTTTTAAAAAATAGGACAGGTAATCAATTATAAACAAATGTAAACCAAACGCAGGTTAAAAATGTAAATAGCAGACTTCACTTTAACTGCCGTCCTCAGCACAGCTTCGTTATACTTTTAGTCTGTTGTATATCACCATACGGCACTTCTTTTAATTGCAATAAGTAAGCTATTATATTTTTCTTTTTAAAAGCAACTAAAACCTGTGTCTTTCAACCACCGGTATGCATTGAATAATTAGTTTAATATTATAATAATAACAAAAATATACACTTCGCCTTAGAAAACTCTATTTATACCCAAATACGTCTCCGACATAAACGAAGTCAGAATAGTAATTTTTAGGTTTTTTTTTTTTTTGGGGGGGGGGGGGTTAATGCAGGTTTGCCCCATCCCAAACAAGGCTAAAAGCCACTCTTGGTAAGGTGCTATACAAAAAGAAAAATATTTAAGATGAAAATAACTCAAAGGAGCTGAAGATAGGAATTGACATTCCTCTTAAACCAATCTAGATTGTAGGGTAGGGGAAGCATGCACCAGGCAAGGAGTTTCAAAGAGATGCAGTATGTGGAATGAAGCTGTTGAAATGACTCTTTGTTCTACATGTCAGCAAAGCAAGAGTGTAAGGGTGAGAATATTAAAAGCAGAAAGCCTGGTTTCACGCTCAGACATTGTTGTAGGAGGACCCAGGTCGGACACACTACTAGTCTGGTGGCACATTTACCATGAAAATGTAGAAAAGACAGAGGCTGTGAAAGAGAAGGTAATGTTGATCCCAACCCTTCACCGTAAGGTCACGTGACGTGTATTTTCCTCCTAAAAGCAATATTTTTTTATCAGAAATACATTTCCGCCACTTGAAGAGCCTTCAAGCATCAAAGGCAGGGTGTACTTTTGCTAATTGTCAAAGACAAGTATCCTCACTTGATATGTATCCAATGCATAAAATAACGCTAACCTGTGAAAATTTGGGCTCAATTGGTCATCGAAGTTGCAAGAAAACAATGGGGGAGCAATACACTTGTTACACAAAATTGTGCACTTTCAGATGCCTGAAGCCTTTCTCTGATTCAATTTTTGTGTGTGAAATATAACCTCTTTCTCTAAAACTACATCACTTCGCAAAGGTAACAGTGTTTTATAGTATCATCAGATCTCAGTGCTCTTTACCAAGTAAGATTTTATAGTCATTAATTTTTGGAGTAATTACCGAGGGTGTATACACTCCCTTTAACCAAAATGTTTCACATGTTGGTTGCACTGTGCGTTTATTCTGAGACAAAGTATACCTCCTCAATAATCAAGTACAATACAAATCCGCACAATCTTTACGCTCACTCACTATAACGTTTATATAGGCCTACTAGCTGGCCTACAGTACCAACTCATTACATGTATGATGTAGGCCTATTATACATGTACTCCCGATCCTGTTGTAGGCCTAAACACGCCATGGCCAGTGCACTCACCCCCCCCCCCCCCCACCCCATTCCACAAAATCAACCCCACCCATTGCCCTCTATCACCTTCATGCTCAATGTGAACGCAATTAACTGAAACATAATATTATAAACCCCAAATAAAAACAAAATATTAGTATTCTGAAACCAATAATAAAACAATTCTAAGTGGTAGATCCTTACAGACAAAAATGTTTTTGGGGGTGTTTTTTATTTTATTTTATGAAGTTTCTGGTTTGCTGGAGACGCAGTGTGTCAAGGTTGAGGGCGCTATATACAGTCTGGCACACTCGTGAAAAGATTGAAACGTGCGCAACTGACCACCTGCATGACCTGTCACTGATAGCGCTACATAATAATGTACAGCAACCTCTCTTCAGCATCAGCTGATAAAAAAAAAGACCAAATTGATTCAAACAATTACTGTCAAAATGGAGGTAG
The DNA here is from genome assembly GCA_023634235.1 of Pisaster brevispinus. Classification (NCBI taxonomy): domain Eukaryota; kingdom Metazoa; phylum Echinodermata; class Asteroidea; order Forcipulatida; family Asteriidae; genus Pisaster; species Pisaster brevispinus. The sequence continues at coordinate 20,669,822 of JAMKCF010000009.1, read as the reverse complement.
AAATAGTGATTGGCAGACTTTAATCGACGGTAAGTAAATGTTTATTCTGGTTTTAAGTGCTAGGCATTTGCTTTTGTAATTAAGTCTTTTCCTTCCTACATCCATGGATTTGTCCTTCCTCCGAACCATCTAATTCTAATTCTAACTAATCTATAGTACTCATACTGTGTGGAAAGATGGACGTGTTTTTTAGTTAGTCCATGTATGGAGGTAGAACTACCTCCATGGTCCATGGTTAGTCCGTGCAGCGGGAGGTGGTTATTCACCTCCATGATCATGGTCTAATTTACATAAAAATTCAGCAATGCAGGCTAAAATTCTGCATCTGGCCACCACTTTATCTCCCTTATAATTTTTGTCAAATTATATCCTTACCTCATCTGTCCTGAAGGGTTGACAGAATGTTTACAATTATTTAATTACAGCAAGTACAGAGACTGTGACTGTGAGTGTGAATGACACACTTTGAACTATTTTCGGGTCTATTGTGGTCTTCACAACGCTGCTCGCTACATTCCATTTTAGTTCCTTTGGAGGTTTTGGCATGAGTGTGCGAGAGTTCCGTCTGTGTGATGAAATGTGCGCTCGAGTTTTCCTTTTTAGATGTCATTATTTAGCATTTCTATATTTTGTATGTATTGTGTTGTGATATGCCTGAATAAAGTATTATTATTAACATCCATTGAAAACATATTTAAAAACTCTTAAAAAGTGGTGGCCAGATGCCAAAATTTTCCTCAAATGTAGCCTACAATATTGCTGTATTTAGTGCCTAAAGCACTTGAGCGGAGCGGTACCACTTGAGCCTTGTCTGGAAAACGCCATATATAACTCCTTTCCCTCTTCTTCTTTTTGAGTGCAGCCTTCGAAAGATTGAAGATAAACGCACTGCCAGACACATCCGGGGGTGGGGGCAAACCTCTTCTCTTACCGATAAGTGTGTACTAAGTCTTTTACGTGCATTGATAGTTTTTATAGCAACACTTGTGAACTATGGCTTTACGTCCCATCTGTAGGACAAAGCAGTAATGACTAATGGTTAAATGTCTCGCTTAAAGACACAAGAGGAGTGTAGACCGGGTGTTGAACCCACACTCAGGTGATCAGAAACACCAGAGCTTGAGTTTGGTGCTCTTAACCACTTGGCCATGACATGCCGCATCCTTGCAGACTACGGAGGACTAGAAATAGATGCAGTAGTCCTTAAATGATACCGTCCTTTGACCAGTCCTGAAACATTGACCAGGTTCGGATCGCTTCAACTTTGCAATAACCACATGACCAATATTTGTTGTGGAGAATAACCAATAGACCAACCCGCCCCCCCCCCAAAAAAAAGAGGCAAAACATCGGGGACAAATAACTTACATACATGTCCATTTGTCTGAAGTTTGTCTGTGATCATGATCATTATTTAGCTGTTTCGTAGCGCAGCGTAGCGAAACAGCTCTTGTTTTCGTTAAAGTTTTTTTTTTTTTTTTTTTTTTTTTTTTTTTTTTGTCTGTTTCAGTAAAAAAGGCTATTGACATAACGCACGTTCGGTCAAGAGGCCTTTTGCATAGTTCCTAAAGAGCAATTGCAATGAAACTTTCAGTGATGAAAGGCATTGGTGCAATAATGATCCCAAAACAATGAGGTCATGATGACATCATCACCTGTCACGTGACATCATCTTAAAGGTTTCTATTTTAAATATTTGAAAATCAGTAACAAATGAGCCACAAGAGACAGTAGGTTTCTGTTTGCGGGATTGTATAGGGATAAATTAGGTCTTCATTTTATTCAGTGTGCGTGACCTCACATGACCTCTACTTCCGGTCGAAACCGGAAGTGCCTTGTAATTCATAAGTGCTAAATGTTATGAAAACGCTTTCAACATGTTAGTGTCTGGCAAGAGTGTGCATTTTTTTTTTAATACCGATGACGTCACAATACACACGAGCGCCATCTAGCGGCAGGTTGAAAACTGTTCAAAATGGACTTTTTGAAGATGTGTATAGAGAAGTTTTGTGTAATCGCTTCAAAATTTACACACATGTTGACCGTCAGGCAGCCATCATATGTGTGAAGTTTCAGATCGATGACGTCATCGGGGGTCACGTGACGCGGCATTAAAGGTGCTTTTTTTGAAGTCGTATAAGTCCCGAAGTATTAGTGCGATCATGTTGAAACTTGGTAGGCTGTTAGGTATTGGCAAGTTCTTGTAAATTTTGAAATGACGTCATGATGACGTCATCACATGATTTTTAAAGATTTTTTCTATTTTTTGCACCTTTTAGTCATAAATTGCTTACAAAACGTGGTATAATCCAAATTCTTTTTTAATCAGGCTTGATACGTCATAACTGCTTTGAATACAAAAAAAACTTTCAAATTCAGTTGAGTAATTTGAAAAAGTTATGACGAAACAGCTCGGCATTTGTGCACAAATGCAATATGTCTAGTTTATTTTTGATGTTGGTTGAAAAAAGTTTTTAAAACTTACCATCTTTCAAATTTGATCCCCAGGGCAAATAACATAATTTGTAAAGAATGTGAGAGGAAAAAGCCACAAGTACTGAGCAGTTGTCTAGGGATTTTTTTAGGAGATAAAATTTTCAAAAACTTTTGTTTCGGGGAATCCTACCCTTGACCAGTTGCAATCCCTCAATATCTTGCTGCGTCAAATGGTGGCAAACTCCGTTCTAAAGATATAATCATACAGATGTGTAGAACGGATGCAGGCAGTGACGAGAATTTGCTGTTTATTTTTGCTTGGCCTTAACTATCCTCTATTTTATTCCTGAACAACCCCACCCTCCATGTAAATATTGTTACATCCCCCCCCAAAAAAAAGGGGGAGGAAGAAATAATAATAACAAAGAAATCCAGTTTTAAATTTTGATAACCCTGTTATGTCTGTCATTTACATGTAAATGTGATTGTAAGTGAACATTTTGGTAAGTGAACAATTTAGACACCCAGTTTTTAAATTTTAATAATAATTAGGCCTAATGTTTATCAAACAATCGTTGAAACCAGGTCAGTTAAAATAGATAACAACGGAAGGAGGAAGACACTCTCACGTGACATTGACTGGAGAAAGGAAGTTCACATCCATCAGATTACATGCCAACACAAACTTTTCTGAAGTTTGTGTCCTTGTGAGACAGTTTTATGAATAGGAGTATGGGTTTTCAATAGAGCAGATTATGGTTCTTAGCAAACTGTACTGCTAAGCAATAATGTCAGGGAACCAGTCACAAACAAACATTACTTAGTATTTTGCCTGTTAACCTGTCTGCTGCTAGGCAAGATTTTTATTTGCTTAGCAGCTTTTGTGTTTTGGGCCAAGGTCATATACCAAGAAAATACCAAGTTACCTGAACATAAGTTTACAAATTATGTATCTCATTCTTCCCATCTATGAGCTTGTAATGTTGGATGACCCTCCCTAGTCAGGTTCTGGAGCTCCCACCCATTGATGCATGGAGGGGGGGGGGGGGAGGGCAGTGGGAGCAGGCATTGAGGCCCTGGAGTCTGTTGCCATGGTCTTGGCCTTGGTGCCCCTTCAAATATTTCCCATAGGCATTAAGATTTTTCAATGGAAGTGCCCTTTGCAAAATGAAAAATAGCCTTGCCCTCTTCTTAGCGATAACATTCCCAGCCTGTTGGAGCACTCGTCTAATTGCTCCAAATTATTTTCACTCACATCGTATATTATGCACAAGTCTGTAAATTATGGCACTGCAGTACTGCACATGAGCATAAAGTCTCCTAGCCAAACACATTCTGACTTAAGGACTATGCCGTGTATCAATTTAGACAAATCATTGCTGGTCCCACAAAGTAACCTACTTGAGTTTCTGTCAAAAATCACAACATTTTGCAAATCAGCTTTTAAAAAAATTATTAATATTGACCTACTCATTACTGTTATCATTGTCAGTAAGTTTCAGTATCGAATACGTAAGTTTCTTTATTGAACACTAATTAGTATGAACAACGTATCACTAGATTTGCCATTTTGTGTTCCCACGAAGTGACCTATCACGATACTCCACTTTACCTAATACATGTGTAGTGTTGTAGCACGGTTCCAAACTCACATGTATGATTTTTCTGTCGGACCTATTAAAGTGTAGGTTGCTTTCACAAATTGACCTACATGTAGCGATTTGTCTCAATATGCATTGGTTTGTACACAGGGCTCAGAGATGGCACAACTCATTTTTTTCGTTTTCACAAAGTGAAGTATAAGTTCAGTAATTAATTAACCATAACAATAGGTTAAAATCTACCCAGTTTTGTAGTTCTGGTAGCTCTGCGTATTGTGCTGAACTGCACGTCAAGTTTGCTTGACAATAAATTTATTATAAATCCCACTTGCGCGCTTGGAATACAGAATAATATCTGTGTAGTGTGTCTGTGTGTCCCACATTATTCCAATGGTATTGCTAAAATACATCTCCAACAGGAACATTTCCTTGATAAGTAAAGGAAGTCAGTATTGAAAGGTGCCAATTAGCTGACTATTTTCACTCCATAGTTGGTTATCTCTGGGTACCTATTATATAATGTTTTGTGGGTCATTACAAGTGAACAGTGGTACTCGGTGTGAACGAGGATTTCTTGGTTCCATTATGGTAAAAAAACAATTATTTTCATAGTAAAAGTGTTAACCTCTGTCAGGTTGGGTTTTTAAAATTTTATTATTGGGGGTTTCGGCCATCAGCCGAAACCACCTTTGTTTTCGTCGAGATTTTTATTTTATTTCACTATTATTATTATTATACTTCTTTCCGAAAAAGTCTCATAGCATTTACACGTGAAATTTGTTACCGTTCGATCTCAGGAACTACAGTCTTAAAAGACACAAACAATACATCAAATGAAAGCCTGTGCTCTAATTTAGATCAAGCAGCAGTTCGATCGAGGGTTTTTAATCATCTGTTGACGATATTAACGATTTAAAAACACGTATCGTCAACAAAGCACGATCGTCTTGTGTGTGTACATTGCACGTAATTCACGCTGTACATCGCATACGGCCATACCCACATAGAGCCCATTGTCCACGCGCGTGGCATCGTTCGACCTTTGTACCTTTCATTTTGGTTCACTACTTCGCTTCTACAGTTAATGGTGAACCTGTATAGCGCCCTCTTAATCGTTTGTGGAGAGTCCTCGAACTATTAAAATACGGAAGCGTTTGGGGATATAAGTAGCGGTTTGTTCTCACGCAATTTCAATGCATTCTCCCACCACAATTTATTTCAAGGTCTGTGCAGTATAGCTTATTAATAACTTTAGCATTGGCATGGTAGTTTATTGTTTACAATTATTTATTATTTAAAACTTTATATCGTCTGAACCATAACGTAAAAGAGTTATAGTTTTTGTACCGTCTTGTAGCTTATCACAACGTTCGTACGAAAAACGTGTTTTCATCATCGTGATGTCATCAGGTGTCAAATTAATTATTACATTAATTCAACATTGACAACAAAGCCGAAACCCCAGTGTTTGTTCATTACAAACTCGTTTCTAGTTATTATTATTATTTTATTTCAGCTTATTTTGATGCTTTACAATTATGAAATTTCTTCCTTGTATTTGTTTTGTGCAGTTCATTTAGGTGTAGATTTTCTCAACCCCAGAGAATGTTAATGTCAGAAGGACCTTGCTTAAACAAATTTATTTGCCAAATGCAATTTATCATGGAATTACTTTGCAAACAGCTTAAGCGTGTTCCTGCAAACAGAGTCTGTACCTTGTCTAGTAAATTCAAGTGCTCTCTGAAAGCAATCCCCAGGGGTTTAGGGCCTCATTACAAGGTATGGATCTTCATCCGCATCACTTCAGCTTGAGCTACAGCTGAGAATTTCATGGAGGTCACCGAGACCGTGACCTCCGTAATATCCACGTCTCATCCTTCAATCCATAATGCCCAATTATCAGATTATTTTCTGAAAGCTCTACATTTATTCTTGTTTGTAGTGTGTTAGTCTGTTTTGTATTTAGTGTGTTTTGTTGTTGTTGGTTTTTTTTTAAAGTTTACTTCGCACACTTTGAGATTTACTTCCCTGATACCTGTTAATAAAAACCCTAACCCCAGCTAACCCACTACAGCATGACGTATTTTGACCCAGGAGCTTTCCAGAATTCATCAGAATACTAATGTACACACAAGAATGAGAAATTAGAATTGAGGAAATGGAATTAGTTGATTGCAAACTGCTTACCAACAGAAATGTATATTTGTTTAATGGCCTGATGTTTTGACCCTAGCAGAGTCTTTTCTCAAAGGCACAACACACATACCCAAGAATGTAACGGCCTCCAATCGGGAACGACACTTTGTCTTGATGATAGTGGACCCCCATTAAAATGACTGTTTCCCTTTTGTGTATAGTAATCGTGGACCTATTTTCCCTCTTGTTTTAAGTCCGTGGTTTGAATGTCAAGTACACACAAACCATGTGAATGTGTGTCGCATTGCGGTCATTTAGCCGTTGGGAAAGACTCCGCTGGGTTGAAACGTGAGGCCATTAACCATTTTGTTTACAGTACAAGTTTAGAATCTTACAAGACTGATACGCCTAGATTCCTGCTAAAGGTGTTTTCAACAGTACAGTATGCTCTCTTTTTGTCATGAGGAGAAATGATAATGACAAGCAGAGCTTACTGTTTGAAACGTGGAGTAAACGTCCGGTTCTTCACAGAACCCTACACAATCACTTTGAAGAGATTGTACGTGTACAACATGTAGGGGCCTACAGTACCACGGCAAACCTACACCTCATCACAAAACCTTCTAAGCACTTCATGCTGAGAGTCAGGTGCATGCTATTTCGGCAGGCATGATAGTCTTCCTTCCTTCATAGTCTGATTTCCGATTTGTTGCCCTTGGGAAAAATCAGAAAAAAATGTGATTAAATGGCCTGAAAAGTCTTGTAAAGCTTACGCCATTTATGCATGTAGGTCAGCCCGTGTGCTAAAAAAGTTTAAACTTTTTTTCCAAAGACCAAATATCATGCCTTTTTCAGGACACAGTGCTCAATCCATCAACTTCATGAGCAAAACCAGGTAATTGATTTGAGAAGATTCGGAGTAGAAAGGATTTGAGTGAGATTTAGTGTTCATTATGGCTGCTGTCTAAGGTAGACTTGGCAAAGACGGCCTTGGCATGATGAAGGTCAGTCATGTCAGTGTGGGTGTACATCATCCATTTAGCTTGAGCTTATTTGTCACAATTCAGTGGGTTTTGCATGAATTTTTCAGGAAAATCAATAAGTAACTCTAAACATTTCATGAATAAATTATACACTTACACACTAGCACTGTCCATGTGTACACTACATAACAGACATTACAGATACAGTGTATACACAAAAAGATTTAAAATGTTTAATGCCAATAGGATTTGTATTAATATAATATTATCACTTGTGGTAAAATTTGGTGAACTCTAGTGTTTTTATATTTTCTCCACTTTGCTATAAAGCGTCTTGGAATGAGAAACTAAAATGATGTCACTCTGCAAATGGCTGATGATTGATTGATTGATTGATTGATTGGTTGGTTGATTGATTGATTGATTGATTGCTCACTTGGTTGATCATCAATCGATTGATTGATTGATCAAACAAATGATTGTTCAAATTGCAGTGGTTCAATAGATCAAATACTCCAAGAATTGTTTAGGTCTGAATAGTTGAGGAAATGATTTACTGAAAAAATATCATACGTGCAAAGTTGTATTTTCCTTTTTCTTCTGATCAGAATATTAGACGTGTAGCAAGCATGTCTACATATCGGAGTAAGTTGGTCTTTTTAGTCAATAAACTGTATTCAGAAGTTTTATTTTAAAGAGAAAGTACATCATTGTTTTTAATAAACACACCATACAACCAACTTGTGAAAATGTCATCAAATTCGATGGTCATATTTAATTTTGTTATTTTTACTGATTGTCTTTAATTAATGGATGTACCTTTTCAAAGAGTATGGAATAAATGTCTTCTTGAATTGAATTGAACTGATTTGATTTGAATTGAATTGAAAACAATGATTACAGTTTTTAAAAATATTTTGTGAGGGTTTTTGTGCATTCATACTCATACTTCATACATTAGGCCTACAAATTTTGATTACAGCAAATCAAACTAAACAGTGCTGATTTGGAGGTCTTCAAATATTATTTTCTCTGATAGGCCAACATGTATTTGTTGATAATATTTCAGATGGAAATATTTTCCTTGAAGGACTGTTATGAGCCTTTTTTTTTTCCTCTCTCAATAATTACAAATCCGTTATCGCTAACTAAACCTGACCTGGGGTACTCTTGAAGTGAATTTGTTTGTCTAAGCAGTAAGTTGGGAAGCACTTGGCACACAGTGCACCATTTACACACAGTTTGTGAAAGGCGAAGCAAAACTGACATTATCAACACGAGTCATCTTTTATTTGTTTGGGTGCAGACAGAGCTCTGATGATAAGAACCGTGGAATTTGGTCACAAAGTGGCGTCATTTACGGGCGGCCAATAAAGCCAGGGTATCAAGGGTGGAACATTCTAAAAAGGATATAAAAGGAAGACCTGTACACGTGCACGCCATATTTATTTTGGGAATCGTAAAGTTATTCAAGTACAAATTATCTGTGAAAATCAAATAACGCTTTCCAGTTTGAGTGAAAAATGAAGATAGTTGATGTTTTGTCTTGATTTTGCGCATATTGTTCATATCTACATGTATTTCAATTGCGACAGTGGGGAAGCACATGAAGTAAGCAATGGTGATTTTTGTGTTATTTACATGCTTTTTCTTGAAACTTGACGGTACTTCTGATGGCAATACTTCCCTGGAGAATTGGTACTGGTATGAACTTTACAATCAGTGAGCTTTTATAACTAATCAAATTTTTGATTGATAACTATCAATCCTGTATTTGTCTTTGACGTGAAGCTAAGTCAGGCCTGGTAAAGGCATACCATAGAACTACCTGTATGCCATTGCCTTTGGCTCTGTTGCCCAGCTCTTTGCCAGGGATACGTAACCCATGTAAATGTTCTCGTAGATTTCTAGATATTCCTAGCAGAAGTGACTTTTTTTCCTCATTGAAAGGCACCCGCACTCCAAGAGTGAAACTCAAAGATGAAGTACCAAGTTTTAACTTCCAACAAACTGCACAACTTTCTGCACGTAGTCAACTCGGATCAAAGTTTAAATCAACATACCGTGTGTTTGCTGCAGTTTAAACCCAGCTGTGTTCACCTAACACTCAGTGCATCAAGCACACACACCGTTCCAATCAATTTCCACTTAGGCTCTGCGCCACCATCAAGTCTCTCCGAATTTAGACCCGAATCCCTACCTAATCAAATATGTTAAAAAATAATCTGTTCCAAAAGTTAACCCACTTTCAATAATAGCAATTGAGTGAGTGATTAAATGCAGTGTCACAGGTCTGTAAGAATTACTAATAGGTTAAGCCTTGCAAGATGATTTGCATCTTCCAAACTACATTGTGTATTTGCCATGTTTGTTATTGATACTAGTCATATGTACATGTACATGCACAGCGCCTTCTCCGTGTCTTTGACATTTTGCAGAAGTTGGATTTTTCTGATATTTGCACAGTCATGAAATTAGTTGGGTTGAGGTACGTGTATCTAGGTATCGACCCCCTTCACAATGCGAAACCCACCTCCGCAAAATGCGCGCCCGCCCACCATTTCTGCCATTTGGGAGTCAATTCTTTTGTGTACATTTTGACTACCAAAATGGGGGATAGGATAGGCGTGTGTAAAGTGCGCTCCGTGTTGTGCAAGGGGTCAATGCTGTACTTTTAAATACTTTTTTTGTCACAGGAATTTTTCACAACGCAGAATTCCTTTGCATAGGAGACTGCATTGGTCTATCACACCGATCTCCATGGTTTGACTAAAAACTGTCAATCTTGCTTAAAACATTCATGCTCTGTATTCCATGGTGATTTTTCTGCGGCCTTTATTGAAACTGGATGCATTGTTGAGCGGCTTCAGTAAGAAATCTTGTGTTGTGAACAAAATTCATTGTGATCTTAGTTAATATAAATATCTTTATTAATGTACTTGTACTTGTTTGTGTAAGTTGTATTTTACTGGAGTTTTTTTTTTCGTCCACATAATCATGGCTCCTGCTGTGACTTGGGATTTAATGGTGTTTCTGATCAGCGAAGTCTGGGTTTGAATCCCAGTCTTGACACTTGTGTCCTTTTAAGTAAGACACTAAACCATTATTGCTTCATCCTTCGGAAGGGACGTAAGGTCCCATGTGGATGGTTGAGTTTAGGATGGTTGGGTATAAGAAGTGAGGTAAGCCATAAACTTAGTTAGTTGTTTTGCCAATATTACCAATAATGGATGAACAACATGTACAGGTAGCTTAAAACTGTCATTACTTTCCGCACCAATCTGCAGGTTTAAATGCACTTCCCTAAGTTTGGAGGGAGACTAAGCTGCAACATGATGTCCCGTCAATCATGGGTGCTGGTCGTAGAGTCATCATTCTGTTCGTCCTTACTTTCCTGTACCTCTTCCTTGGAGCGTTGATCTTCTCGGCCATCGAGTCGGCTCACGAAACGAAAATCAAGTTGGATCTTTACAACCATCTCGCAACGTTCGTGGAACGCAACCCTTCACTGAATGTGTCTGAGTTTAATGCTGTCCTGGAAGAGGTTTGGTATGCGGCCTCAATCGGCGTGGATCTGGCCGCAAAGGAGGACAACAACTCTGCCCCAACAACTCGCTGGGATCTGGCCAACGCATTCTTCTTCTCTACCACAATTATAACCACCATTGGTAAGTGTTAAAGCCTTGATCACAATGAAATACACACATTTTTTTTTTTCATACGAAATATATATTTTTCTGTCATGGTAATATTTCATAGGACAATAATAATAATTTTCGTGGAAGTGGTCAAATGAAATTTTGAAGCCACACAAGAGGAATATGCAGACGTAGTGCGACAAACTTGACCTCTCGTGGACCTTTCGTGGTCAATTACCATGTGTGACAGGCGTGCTACTGTCGAACTGTTGTAGGACAGTCGTGCAACAGTTGTTCTACTGTCGTGATACTGCCATAGGTATTTCATCTGAAATTTGTCGTAGGAAGTTCATATGAAGTTTTCAGGACATAACACAACACTAATCGGAACATTTACATGGCGCCAATTCGAGGGTCGTTGCTCATGGCCCTGTGTATTTAACCGCAATGCACCCAAACTGTAGGTAAGTCATCCTCAGTCAAACCTTATCTTTCATATCTTTCAGGTTATGGGCATCTATCTCCAGCCACTCCCTCTGGCCAGAATTTCTGCATTGTGTATGCCTACCTGGGCATTCCCCTCATTGCTGTTCTACTCTCAGAGATCAGCTCCAAATGGAAGCAGCATTTGACGGACGTTGGGAGCCGTATAAACACCCACCTCCTGAACGTAATCCAGCAAGACCGCGTCCGTAAAGCAGCAATCATCACCATTCTGATCATACCTGCTTACGTCCTAGTCATCATCCTACCAGCTTTAGTTTTCTCATATTTGGAAGGATGGGATTTCAGCACGTCACATTATTACTGTTTTATTTCTTTAAGCACCATTGGGTTTGGTGATTATGTTGCGACACAAATAAACTCTGAGAGTAAGGCACTGGTATGGATCTACAAGATTGGGACGTCCATGTACTTGATCGTCGGGCTCGGCATCATGGCCATTGTCTTCCAGGGGCTGCAGACGAAGAGGAAACGCTACAGCGTCAGCAAAACCTTTGTGAAGATGTTGAGAAGGCGGCGGAAACCATGGTTGCAGATGATGGAGGAGCAAGCTGAGATTCTTCATAATCGAGTCGGGGATCCCCTGGAGACTGTGGTTGTCTCATCAGCCGTAGCAGCAGCTGCAGTTGCCACTGGGCTACAGCAGGAGAAGGGCCAAGAGATGGCAAAGGTTCCGCTCGATGCCCTGCTGTCGGATTCTTGTGGGTCATCGGGGAATGATGAGAGCGATGGTAACGACAGTGATGTTGATGATCATGAAGACGAGTCTCTCATTGACCATTGGCAAGATGACAGCAATGCAACAGCTTCTAGGAATCTGGACATCTCACCATCGGGTGACTTCTTAGACCCTGACGACGAAGAAGAGGTTCCGTTCATATTCCAAAGCGTCATCGCTCGACACAACGCATCCCTCACCCCAGATTCTGACGGAGCAGTCGAATCAAGGCCGCACACTCGCCGCAACATGCAGAACACCAGACACTCAAGGAGCTTGAGTCTCCCACTCACCCGGCGAGGACAAGATCATCATCTGAGATCAAGCCCCAATACTGAGGATGCAAAACCCGAGAGGAATTCTCTCAAATGTGAATCACCTTTACAGAGGGATGGCTTCGGTGACTCTAAGGCCGATAATTCCCCCAAGAGCACACCTCCCAAGAGACGACTGATCAGCGCCTCCAGCAGTTTTACCGCAGAAGATTCAGGTATACATGCCGTTTCTTCTCAAAGTACAATTGACATGGAGAGTACCGTGTGAAGACATTTGTTATCTTATCGTGGACATTCTGGGGACAGTCTGAAATGTTGTGGCTGTTTTTGGTCTTCACATGGTGAGATCCTCATTGTATCTGCCAGGGTCCTTAATGTATTCCATCCAGACACAGTGGGCTTACAAAACCCTACGGCTCTATATCCTGAACTCAGACTGATAGGGTCAGTAACTCAAACTGATAGAATCAAAACTCTTCACAACTCATAACTTACAACAGTGTGGTGACAAATATAATGAGTGTTTAAACAAGTGTTTCTTGTGAGCACCAGTCTGATGAGTACTACGTATGATGTAGACTTTTCTTTGAGTACTAGTAATTTAAAGACAGTACTTTTTGAACTTAAATGGTGAGTAGAACCAACCTTGAGTTATACATTTAAAGTATCTCAGTGCAGAGTATGGATGTATGGAGGAGTGTGAGAGATATAGTTCAAAGAGGACAAAGTGTGGAGGAAAACTCAAAATTGAGAATTGACGTTTTTAACCTACATTTAGAGTTGTAGTTGAGTGCAGTATGGATGGTGAGTATTAGTTGAGGTTGAGTACTTCTTTGATCAACAGTATGGGGACTGTTTCGCAGTACTGCTCAGACTGTGGAATTCTACGCTTACAATACCCTGTAAAAGCGCTTAATTCTACAGGCTGTAAGCGTAAAATTCCAGTCAAGCAGCACCTTAAACTAAACCCAGGGGAGTGTGAGTACGGAAATGTGTTTGACAAGCTTTTTTCCTTAAGATGATCTTAAAATACTGAGTGAAACATGGAGTTGTTAAACATCTGGGTTTTTTTCCAGAATGACAACAGGTCATGAGAGGAGAGTTAAACACATGATATTACGGCAAACTATAGTCTTAAAAATGTTTTCCCACCAAGCAAAGTTTCCGATCCTAATACTGATGCAGCTTCCTCTACACCATGTACACAGACACCAGAGCTACGCAAAATGAAAAAGTCTGTGTTCTCCCAATAATTAAAACTATACGCATAAAGAGATACGCCAAATTGCAAGTGTAAATATATTCAGAAAAGGCGCTTAATTACTTAACATCTCATAAACTGTCTTCAATAATGAAAAGAAAAGTTCTTTAAACTAAAATTTTTAACTAGATTTTGTGAAAAATGTAATTTATACACATGTACATCATGGACAAGATTTGCCCTCTTTCACAAATCTTCTTAATGCTTGTAAATTTGTACAAAGGTGAAATTGTTTCACTCACACAAAAAAAGGCAGAAATCAATCTCCAAAAGAATCTAAAGCCAAATTTCAGCTGCATCTCAATTTCGTTGTATTAATTTAAATTGCCACAATCACTCACAGTCACAGTTTATTTTTTGTAACAATCGCTGATAAATAATCGTATGCACACACCTAAATGCAAGCAAGTTTGTAATTTTGTATAAAAACAAATATTTTTGTAATTCTATTTTGTATTTTGGCATTTGAAAATGCACAGTGAGGTATTTCTTTCGATTTGGGTTTGTAAATTAATTTTTTGATTTGTAATTTGGTCAGACTGATGTTATTTACATTCACAACAAAGCAGTATTGATGGGGGTTTTTATTCTACAATACTTTTCTAAATTCAACATTCAAAATTCCTCAGCACCTTGAGCTTATATTAAAAGTAATATTATAGTCTACTTTGTCTTTCAGTGCAAATGAAAACGGATGAATATTCAATAAGCTGGAAATGGACACAGGCAAAAATTTTACTGCCATTAGAAGATCCAAAATTTAATCCCATCAAGCCTTCAAATTACAGTGGAGAAAACTTACCAGACTTATGAAACTTATTAGATGCAAAAAAAAACAGGTATTCAGTGAAGAATAGCATAGTGAAATGCTGCACAAAAAGTTTCAGTTGCTACTCAAACATCATCATTTGCTACTTAATAATTAGCGTTCAGTGTGCTCAAAACTTGGTCAGTGTAAATATTTTGCTATGCAAAATTGCTGGACGATATCAATCCCTGCTATTTATGGGTTTTAAAAATGTATTTTTTAATTAATTTTTTGTAAACAGAGGAATGTCGGCAGCGTATTTAACACATAGAGCTGTATGCGCTTGGATGTAGCTGGAAGGGTGGACTTGAGTAGTTGTGACCTGGGCCCAAAGTCATAGAGTTGCTTAAAAGCAGACAATTTTGCTTACAAATTTTGTGCTTATCAAAAATTAGCAGGATGCCAGTCAGAAGCGGTGCATGTGACGTGGTATTTTAGCTGGTAACCTTATACATGTAAGCATCATTTTGTTGTGCGCAGCTACTTTTTGCGCTTAAGCTTACTATGAAATTGGGCCCAGATGTTTGTTGATGTAGAATTCAAAATCTTGTGTTGCGATGGTGTTGTGCACCCTGATTTCGTTGGCTTCCCTGACTCTGCAGTAGCACCAGAGGTGTACTGGGACGATGAGCTTGGCATTGTTTCAGGCAATGCAATGGTCTTGTAGGTGGAGTCAATAAAGTATAAAGTCATCAGAATGAATGGTCAAACAGGGCCAAGTTTGATTCACTTTCGGTATTCGCTCTTTGCACGGTCAGCAATTTGCATGTAGAGCCTCGAATTGGGGACGGCAGTCATGGCAGTGAATAGAAGCATTATATAACTCTGTATTGTCACGGTAATGTAATGACACTTTCGTCCAAACAGAGACATAAATACAATACAAATGAAGTCGAGGTTCTACAAAAACATGGCGGATCCGTGCAAAGAGCGAGTGGAACTTTGTTCAAGTGGATATCTAAAGTCAAAGCCTTTGCCATGGGTTTAAAAATGCCAATTAGTTTGACTTGGCTCATACAAAATGGTTTGTGAAAACTGCTTCGATGGACCAATCTGTCAAGCTGAACCTTCCAGAAATCCAAACATTTTAAAATCAATTGTGTCAGATGAAACTAATTATGCAATGTTTTTATATCTTTTAAAAATGCTCAATAAGCTTTGCTTGTTATTATATTCGTTTATTATTTTAAAAAATTAAGAAGTAGGGAGAACATTTTTGCAATTTTTTAATGAGTGGAAAGAGACAATACCAAAAGCATTCTTCATCATAAAATAAGTATTAGAACTACAAAGTGGTATTTTGAACATGTATTTCCATGCATTATCCCAAGTATTTTTATCTCAGAATTCAATTTTTAAAGTAAGATATTAATGTGTATTATTGAAACTAACAGTGGCAGCTCGGGAGGGTAGAGTGGATGGGGGAATTGTTGAGTCAGGCCCCACCACGTGCAACAAACACGACAAACACCTAAACATTGTTGAGTCAGTACACCATGATCATAATATGTGACAAAGTTATAAGTCACGAGAAAGACTTCAAACCTGGTCCATACTTCCTGCCAATGGTTATGCGAAGCCAATTTGATGTCACAACTCTGTTTTCACTGCGAACGTTTCGCAAGAGTTCAACTCTTACGAATTGTTCGTTTCAAATTAATTATGTCAACTTCTCTTTACATTCTTTTTCGCAATAAGTATGAACCAGGCTTTACAAGAAGTTGTAAACATGGTTGGTTTTTTTTTCGTATTGTGTTAAAGGTCATGTCTTTCGTTTAATTTTTTAGAAGTATTATGTATGCATAAATCTATGGTTGGAGGTACAATCTTATTGCATAGAAACCAAGGTCCAATTTCATGGCTAGACTGCGGAATTCTGCGCTTACGGGCCTGCAAAACAATGTGTTTTAGAGGGCGCTGTAGTCCCAGAATTCCACCGATAGCACAGTCATGAAATTGGACCCAGTAGTATCTTTTGAATAATGCATGCTTGACCTTTCTCAAACTGCATGATTGACCTGACGGGAAATGGTGATAGGAAATAAGTGTCTGTGAACGACACTTGTTTAAATTGACAATGTATACAACAAAATTCAACTTCCTGCGCAGCCAAAGACACGTGAATTACAATGTGATATAATGATTTCCTGAAGCAACACTTGTCATGAATTAGCATTGATACATGTATTTGTGGTCAGTAATTTTACCAACATGTAAAGCTTTGGATGAAAACTGACCTTTAGAGAAAAAAAAAAAGATGAAAATAATTGCTGGCACAGTATAGGAAAAACTTAACTGCAATTCATGTAAAATTTGTAAGGAACATATTAAGGTAAGGTTACATTTTGTACCGTGTGTGTAGAATACTCTAATGGTGATATTAAAGCTGATCTGCCGAAATTTGTTTGTGGAAAAAAATTGCACAACTGTAAAAAAGAAAAAAAGACTTGATTGACCCCTGGAGGAAGTCCTTCGTGGTTGACCACGGCCCACTTTCACTTCACTGCTCAAGTTGTCTGCAAAGCAAACAATGGCAGGGGAAAAATTTACTTACAATCAACGATATGTACCACGTGGAAACGGCAATATCGGCTACCATTTTTCACTGAAAGAAAAAGAAATGTGTTCTGTACCACGTACATTTGTGTTCAGGAGCTGTGTATAGTTGGGTCCTGTGCCCAATTTGCATAGAGCTGCTTAAGCAGAAATAGTGTGCTTTATTTTCTGCTAAGCCAAAATTAACAGGAAACCAGTCACAGTACATGGTATTTTGGCTGGTGACCTTGGTAAGCAAAATCAACTAGCAACTTTTGAGCCTAGCAGCCCTATGAAATTGGGCCCTTTTCTTTGGGGTTTAACCAACTTGTCCAGTCTAAGACTACTTTTATATTTTAAGGGCCTAAAAGATACGCCAAATGTAGTACCGTTGCATTAATTGTACATAATACAATGTAATATATACATGTATTAAAGTATGGAAAAAAGAACATGCCAGTTAATAACAGCATTCCTTAACGATTATGTACATAAAGTCAATTTGTAATAGTTTATAATTTTTATAACACCAAAAGTATCTATAATATTTAAAATATGTATAAAAAAAAAAAATGCACATTATAACCGGTCACTTTTATGTATAAAAAACCACTGCCTGCTAAACTTGTATACGCCAAGCATTTTGCATTTTGCTGGTTTTTAAAAATAATCACACATGTACAAATATTGGTGTAACATAATCGTGGCACAGGCGTAAATCCCAAGGATTGAGAGTCTGATGTGTATACTAGAGAGCTCTGTGGGTACAACTGTTTGAACTGAGCTATGTAAAGTGTACGTGAGCGTGTTCTAGTTTCCGGCCTTCATGCTTCATTGAGCAGATGCTCCCGTAGTACAGGGGGAGCATGCAGCACCAGAGCCCAATCAATCTCCTGATGATGATCTGAGCATGCTCATCAGCTGACCCAGTAGTCAAACCACTGGTTCACCACAACTCATTGGAGGAATATTACATGTTTGTTTGTTTGTTTGGATCGTCTTCCCATCAAGGGAACTCGGCAACGCTCTCACAAGGTGATATAAACGCCAAGCTGGCAACAGCCAACTTGGCCAATCTCTCTATTCAAACATTGGTTTAAAGCAAATGGTTGTGAATTGCATAAATCAATTAATTGTGATTCCGTAACGAGATGACAGTTTACCTGTTCTAGACATTTAGAAATCAGCGGTTAGCTTGGTCGGATTGGAACCCACATCCTTGTGGTTGCAAGTCCTGCGGTCTAACCTTTTGAACACGGTGACATAAGATTGTTGCCACAAACATTAGTATTTAGGTTGTTTCCAACCATGTAAAGTTTTAAATCCTACATTGTATATAATGTGAATGTTATGAACATACGTCAGTGTAAAGACAGGATGCATTGTCCCACCACCTTCACCCAGAAATGAATTTTCTACTCATGTATATTAAGCATACAGTTGAATGCATACCCTTTGTAATGATAAAGTATTGACTGTGTCCCATTCCATGACTCTGTTTATGCAAGATGGCTACTTATAGTACCTGCCTCACTCATTTTTGCTAATACAACCGCCTCGCTGTAAAGAATTACTAAAAAGGAAATAAAAATTATGGAAAATTCCATCAGTGTTTTTCATGAAGTGTTTCTTTCCTCGACCTCTCTGTATGTACTCAAAAACTTGTTTGTGCTATTTATGGAGTAGTTTGTATTGATCCATTGATAATGGTGTTTCTGATCAGCACATTGTAGGTTCACTTAGCCATTATTACTTTGTCCTTTGTCTTTTGGATGGGACGTGCCGTAGGTCCCGTGTGTTGTGTAATGCGCGTAAAAGAAGCCAGTACACTTATCATTGAGAGAAGGGGTTGGCCTTAGTGTTTTCTGGTATGGTTGGCTGCAGATTGTGCAATAGTATCCGTCACATGGTGTTATGCAAATGAATGGGTCTTCTATTTGACAACAATAATTATTACACCCCTCGAGTGTGATAAAATGTCATAAGAACTATCATGTATTTCACTCTTCTTATATAAATGTTACTATATTTGTAAAGAGACCTAAAAACATGAGTTGTTGATAAACTTCTTGAATATACAAAACAAAGAACATGAAATTCAGACAATCAATTAGAATTTCTCTTTACATCTCCAATACAAAATTGTATTACTTCTTTTAGCCTTGAAAATGTTATATTTGCCAAGTTATGCTGGCAAAATGGCAATATGACTAGTATCAGGAGCAAAACTTCCCTTTCCCACAGGTAGTTATTTCATCTAACTACAATATCATTCATGTTATATTCACCTTGTTGAATGTGGTAGGCCTATTCATTTAAATGCGGGGTATACTGTTGGTAATTGTCAAAGACCACTATCCTCACCTGGTGTATCCCAACATATGCATAAAATAACAAACCTGTGAAAATGTTGGCTCAATCGGTCATCAAGTTGCTAGAAAATGTACGAAAAGAAAAACACAGAATTGTGTACTTTCAGATGCCTGAGAACTGAAGCCTTTCTCAGATTCAAATTTTACTTTCTCTGAAACTACTTTACTTTATGTTTTATAATACCAACAGCTCTCCAGCTCTCAAACCTGACTAACATTGATGTCAGTGTCCATATCACATCAAACGAAGTGAATATAACACAACCAGTACAATCCAAGGCCCAATTTCATAGAGCTGCTTAATCACGAAAAGCACAAAACAATTAAGGTTACCAGATATAGACTACCAGCCAAAGTACCAGTTCACATGTACAACTTGTGACTGGTTTTCTGCTAAATGGTACCATGGACCTCCATATGGTACTAAGCAGAAATTTGTTAAGCAATATTATCTGCTTAAGCAGCTCTATTGGGCCCAGTTCATCAGTTGCCAATAAAAGCGTTCAAAACTGCATATTAAAATTATGACTGACCCGATTTTTTCACATAAGAATTGTTTTTTGTATAATTACCGATATTTCACTAAACACAAATAAAAAAACTTTTGTTACAGATCTTTAACATTACCATCATAAGATGAGTATATTAGAGTTTAGACAAATTTCAAAACCCAATTCACCCTAACTCCCTAATGATTTACTAGGATCCTTCCTCAACCTAACACAGTCCAACACCAGATGGTAACTCAACACCCAACCTCGTTCCCAGGGGTGACCAATCTCGCAGCGCCATTTCTCCCAGCACACACTGCTCGATCATAACCCCGGGTATTGGATAATTTCTAATTAGGCATGACGGGTTTGCTCCATAAGAAAATGTGGGATGTTGTATACTGCACTTTTGCTTCCCAAGTCTTCCCCAGGGCATAGACAAGTAAACGAACACCCCACTGAGTTCATTCTGATCAGACATTTAGCAATTAAACTCCACCGGAAGGGAAAGTGAGGCTGCTCAACACCCGAACCCTGTGGTCTGATATTAAAGTACTATGCTGAGGAGCCCAATGATAAATATTTTTAGTTGGCAAGAGTAGTTCTCGATCAAGCAGAATCAAATCAACCAATAATACCCTACCCTAATATCCTTGCCATTTAGTTGGTGAAACACGCATCACATACTATCCTTTATTTTGCCATGTACATGTATACAGCCATGAGGCTCCAAATTTTAATATAGGAGTCGTATATGGATAACTACTGGACGCTTGCTTCGGATGCTTTGGAGCATCATTTCCAAAATAATCATTCCCCCATCATATAAAAGTTCATCATAAATTTTGCTATTATGGTTAATACTACTAGAGAACCTTTCCAACTAGTTTTGATATATTTCAAAATGAAATAATTATATAAAATATAAATTTAAAGTTAAAATTCAAATAATTATAACATGGAAGAAATATGAGCTAAAAAACTCTTTAACATTTTCTTCTTCTGCGAGAGGAAAACAAGTTAACACCTATTCGCCCCATTGCAACTGAACTGAATTATTAGTATTATGGTTTTCAACTAGTACCCTTTTTGACATCTTGACTTTGGCTACAGCTTAGGCTTTGGCTTGGGCTAGGCCTCCATCCGCATGTTTGAAGCCTTGTACTGAAAGTGCATGTTTTCCAAAGAGCCTAAATGACAGAGCCTCAGCCAGAGCCCAAGCTTAAGCAGAAAGAGCCACAGTGAGCCCCTGATTAACAATGCTTTAGCTTAGAAAAGCACCATGAGGCGGAAACCAAGGCCCAATTCCATAGAGCTGCTTAAGCACAACAAGTAACTAAGTACAACAAACTTATGCTGACCAAAATAGGGTTACCAGCTAAAATACCCTGTCTATTTGTGACTGGTATCCTGCTCATTTCTGCTAAGCAGAAAATTGTTAAGCAGTATTTTCTGTTTTAAGCAGCTCTATGAAATTGGGCCTAGGCTACATAGAATGTATGAGGTATGAGCTAAATGAATCCTGCACACTTTCTGCCAAAACTAATCTTACCCTCAACCCACCTCTACCCCCAAATTTCCCCCCTGTAAAATAGTTCCTTATCCCTATCCGCTTGGGCAAGTCTTAAATTCAGGCCTAGAGGGCGGTCTTCAAATACTTTAAATTTCTTCGAAGAAAATTATGATGACTCACTAGCCAGCAATCTTAAAACTGTGATATATAGTTTGTGAAAAGCACACTCAATTGTTTTCAGATGGTTTGGAATTGCCTGGTCAAGTTTGACCTGGACACCAACCAAACATGGGTACAGTGGCAAAGCATTATGACAAAGCTAAGCCTCTTTCACTGGTACTCCAAATACTAGGTTTTCAAACTTAATCCGGCCCATTTTCATTGCGCTGCTTACTGTAAGCAAAGCCTCCAAACTTCTACACGAACAGAGTTATTATGAGTAGTGCACGTAGGTAGTTGACATAACTTGGAATCCTAGCTTTACACGGCTAAAAATCCAGCACTGACCTTCAGGGTAGAAAACAATGATCATAAGCACAGAATGCTGTGACAACTAGCAGCATAAAAATTAGGCCCCATGTTTCCCGCTAAAACCCCCAAATCTCCTCATAAGTACAAACTGGTATGAGGCAGTGAAGGCTTACATTAAAACCATTGGCACTGAAGAGCACCAGTGAGGCCCGGTAGTCAGCTAACGGAAGAAACTGAGTTTCTCTTCCAGCCACTCCTTTGTTAAGTCTTCCACGTTTGTCAGATCAAAGCACTGCCAATCAAATGAAAAGAGAAACAGAAACATGTTAACTTGATTTTGATTTGCATTGATGATTGTTCCAAACATGGGGGCAGAAAGATCAATCTTCCAGGCAGGGCTGCAAAAGATAACGTCAATGGTTGAGAAGGAAATGAAAAATGACTTTTGGAAGATAACTGAAACACAGAAAGAAAGCTAGAAACCCAGCCAACAATACTGAAGCTCACACACACACACACACACCCAGTTTAGCATTCCTCAGATGATAACTAGAGTAAACTGGTTGAAATGTCGAATACAAACCGGCTCTTTTCAGAGCCACCACTACTCAAAAGAGATTTAGCACATGGTGTTAATGCAAACCTACCTTCATGAAACATAGGCGAGGGAATTTTAAAGTGAGCCAATACAAGATAAGGAACTAGGAATGTTCTGTGGTCGAGCGGTCTAGCACACCGGACTCGAGCTGTTGTCAGAGTGTGGGTTTGGGTCCTGGTGCTTGTGTCCTTGAGCAGGACACTTAACCACAATTGCTTCATCCTTCATCAGACTGGGAGAGTAAAGCTGTAGCTCGCATGTGTCATGTAATGCACATAAAAGAACCCAGTACATTTATCATTAAGCGATGGATGCATCACCCAACCCTTACCAAGGTGCTATACAAAAGGGGTTTATAACTCAAACATAAGCTCTGCATGTAAGTTGTAAAAACAATATGCGCTTTGAGACACCCGCTCGGTGTAACAGCACTATATTGACTCAATTCATCTGACGTCATCAGCATCAACATTTTGGGAGTCGACGTCTCCGTGTGTTACTTTAAAGTGTAGTGTGCATTTTGGGTGGGGCGGTGTTCACAAGGTTACCATAGATACCAAAATGGCGGGCGTGGCAGTCATCGACAAGTGTAACAATGGTGCAAGGGGTCAATACTATTATGCATATTGTTATTATCCAAAAATTAGTTTTTATACCCCTCGAGTTTACAGCAGATCACTTCTCCAACATGACACTGCGCAATTCGGTTTTGTCAACAACAAAACTGAAGTCTGAAATCTGATTTGTAAGCATAAAACCACAGGTCCACTTTTCACTCTAAACCTCAGTTTAATCACCGAGAAACATGATGGCTGTGACCTGAAGGCAACGTATGATTTTGAGTTAGTCCTTCAATGAAAAACAAATACAAACTTTTTAAGAGAAATATTCAGAATGTTTGCATTAGTTCTTCAATGGGTGCTTACCTTTGTGACGCCAATTTCCTGTTGAAGAAAAAGTTTTGTTCCAGAGTATTTCATACTCTGTTCAGGTTTGGTGCCTAAATGAAAAGAGAAAACATTCGTTCATTGAAGATTGAAAGCTATCCTAATAGACCAAAAACAATGTATAAATGGCATCTGAATGGCATCCCAGAACAAAGATGCGACATAAATAGGATGATTGCCAACATAGGGCTACATAGCTCAGTTTGTAGACAGTTTGTAGAGAGCCAGCCAGCACATTAATCCAGAGTTTGCAAGTTCAAATCCCATTAAAGTCAATTTTTCTTTGTTCACCCTAAAATTGAATTAAAAATTTCCCTGACAGTTTCCCTTGTAGTTGATAAATTATTCAATATTAATTTATTTATATATAGTGTGCATTTTGTGTAATGCTTAATATTTATTAGATTACTGCGCAACATGACAATGAATTAAGAATGATTTACATCTTTGCATGGTGGGAATACAATCTCATAAAGTTTGCAGAGACACCCCGTACAAAAATCAAGGAGTAATGTTGGTTCTAAAAAAAAAAAGGACTAGTGGTTAAACAACTTGACGTTTCAATCAGTATGCACTGATCATCTTCAGGAGAATGCTGGACTTGCTATGTGCTGCTGTAAACCCTCTTAGGCTTGTCAGCCCATAAAGGTCATTATCCCAATACTCGAAGGTTCCAATATTTACCTCCACACCATCCAAGATAAATTTAAAATGTTTTCTGTGCATTTCCTAATTTTTTTAAAGTAACTTCTTCACATGCCAAGCTATTGTCTAAGATGATTTGGGCCTTATTTTTCTTTGTTCAATTAATTTTGTTTTAATTATTGACAAGAACGGAAGGATCCACTTATCAGAGGGTTTGATCTGGGTACATGTAGGTCTGTATTTGACATTGGATATTGCACTATATTATGACTGCAAAACATTTTTCAGCCCCACAAAAAAGTAAACACAACTCTGGGACCTGACCCCCCTCCTTTAGATATGTGGAATGGTCCAGTCTAGCAAATCAATGACTTGGCTCCCCCAGGTCATTGCACTAAGGTCATTGCACTTTTGAGAAACTGGCGAAATAAATGTGTAATGATTAGTGGCACATGCCTTCATGGGTTAAGCACTGCTGAAGAGGTTTAGCTTTTAAAAATCAAAGTTTAGCTCAATGATGCGTGAAGGCGGGAAACTAAAACAGGATAAGCTTTTCAAATAACTTAATTTTTGTTTCTTTCATAAATATGTGTGAAGTATACTTCTTCACAAAATTGTGTGCATAATGTTTTAGTTTGGCTTTGATTTTTTAACCCTAACAACATCCCAGAGCAAAGATCTCAGTTATGCAGCTCTATCGTTGTGATTCATACCCCAATTTACTACATGTACATTTAACTTTCTTGCTTTAGGTTTTCGTCTAAAGTTTGTTGCACTACAATTCTAGATTTCGGTCAAAAGTTCAAAATTTACGGCCGCTGCTCCCCATAATTTCTATCACAATCCATTTCTGACTGAATGACAAAAGAATCGACACAACCTTAAATTGTAAATTTGTTTTAATTAAGCAAAATAAAACAAATAAATAGAATAAAATACCGAATGTGTTTAAGGTCCCACACAAGACACATACAATTTTGAGTTATCTGAACAGTTTTCAGCCCAAAAGGGTAGAGACCAAGAGGCAGACTATTAAACATCTGGCCATCTTTCAGGAAAACCGATCCTCCCAAATGAAAAGAACGAATTGGCACTATTACCGCTGGGATGTAAGTAGATGAAGCACAGTGGATATGAAACTCTGCCGTCGCTGTGGTTTAAACAGTAACTTAAGAAGATGAAGCGAGCCTGAGTGGATGGAACTTCTTCCTGGAGATCATCCAGGGAAATATCCTGCCAAAGAAAAAAAAAATCAAAAATAGTAATTGAAGCAGTGTTCCCTCTGGCTGATGAACTGGGCAAGGTGGTAAAAAACCAAATTGCTGATCAAAGTAAAATTTACAATGCCTACAAACTGACAAATATGCAGAGCTAATGCGAAATGATTCCATCCGCAAATGCAAATTGTGAGATCTTGACACATAGAGGTGAAGGAAAAAGTTCACAAATGACCACAAAAATGAACATTGTTTGATTGGTGCTTCCTTTAAGGCAAATCTTCACAATCAGAAAATGAAACTTTTTGGAGAAAATCAACTATAAAACTTCTAAAAACAAAAGCAAATTCCTTAAAAATAGCTAGCATTATGAAAGCCATTTTGTATACTACTTACTTCATACTGTTCATCAATAATTACTGTTGTATCTTTAATTTTACCTGCAAATTAAACAAACCAGAAATAAAATTTCATGTAAATCAACTACATCACAATAGAACTCTTGCCTATTGTGAAACTAGATTGTCGTTTAAAAGCACAACAAATCACAGACTCAGGTAGTTCTAAAGTTTTTGGACAAGCGCATTCCTTCCACTTAGATCTGTTACAAAACAAGAAATGCAAATTTAACATACATGTAGTAATAATGTGAATCATGGCAAAAGCATGAAGGAAAACACTAGGCCAGTGATTTTCGCGTCGGGCCAGTTAGCTCAAGACTGGACAAGCCCGATGGTCTTGGGTCTTTCAATTGAATATAATACCTCATTGTGTAATATGTAATAATACTATCCATGTGAAAAAGACTGCTGTTGAGAACTGAACTACATTTACCCATAAAACATATGAGATAGATCCGCTCTTAGTGCGTGTTCAACTAATTTAGATTCTGGTCTTGTAAACTTAATTCTGGTCCAGTAAACATTTTGAGCTACAAATCCTGCAGTCTTGGGGATTTTCCCTCCAAATTCAAGCTCTGACGATGTCTAGTAAAAACCTGCTGTGAGCTACATGTAGTTTACAAACATTGACTGAAATTCCTCTGTATCCTTTGACCCTACTTTGTATGTCAGTCGTAACTTAATATCCACTGTATTTATTTGGTCATGAAACTTAACCAATGAGTGTTTCACAACACAACAAGTTCACGAACAACCTGCCAGATAGAGAAGGATTGCTAACTGTGTGAAAATACCAAAATATAACAGAAGGGCTCGAATTTTACACTGGATCACAGGCCCAAGGGCCTTTTGGCTTTGAGTGCTATCCCAGGGTGATCCCCGGAGAGCTAGCCGAAGAAAATAAAACGATTTGAGGACCATCAAGGGAGTCGTTGTTTTAACCATTGCATGAGTAAAAGCAGTCAGTATTCATTTTATAACAACCCATAAAATACCCTAACATAGGCATCTAGGTACCAAGAAACTGCCGTTGGTACAGGTATTAGTACATTGGTTGCAACAGGTATAGTTTGTTCCATTTGCATGGCCTTGCGACTCTCTCCGTACACTAATAATCACAATGCAGACTCTGTGTGAAGCCTGGGTGTTATAATAAAAGCTATTTTTTTAACGTGCCCGGTGGGCTACTAAACTTTGTTAACCTACATCCAGGCTTGATGTTTCAAGTGAGGCAACGGAGGCAATCGCCTCTGTTGCCCCATGTCATTGCCTTCGTGCCCCTTAAAACGTCCCATAGAAATTTACAATTTCCTCATATAGCTGCCCTTGACTAAGGAGAAAACGCTTTGGTGCCCGTGCCCTTTCAAGATTGATGCATCAGGTTATGCACCCCCGTACCTGTTTACAATTTTTTCTTGATGTGAATAAAACAGGTTTTTGTTTTCTTTTGAGAAATAATAGAAGAGGGAAAATTAGCCGATAGTATTGCCTAAAACATCTCAAAAGTCTGACTTGTGCTTCGTTCACATATGAACAAAACAAAACAAAAGTAGAAAAAACATATTTTTAACAATAAAACAAAATTTGTTCATTGTGATGTTTAGCCATTTTAGTTGTTTGTAGGTTTTCATACATCTTCAGACTACTGTAATATTGGAAATCTGGTCTACTCAAACTTCCTGCAATTAGTAAAAGTACAATTAAAAGCACAGGTTAATTGGGATTAATCACAACCCTCGATCCTGTGTCAACTGGCGGGAGGATCGAGGGTTACAATTATCGCAACTAACCGATGGGCCAAGTGCCGGATATATCCACTTTGGGACAAAGCTGTGTACATGTAGTTTGACAAAAGTTTATTCCAAAATCCAAGTTTGGGGTGTCTCTTTATTAAGAGTCATCATAAAAATGTCATCTGCTCAATTTTTTTTATACCTAACTATTCTGTTTTAGCTAACTATCATTTAACCTAGTTTGTTGAACCTTTAGAACTATACTTAGCAAATAACTTACAGACAATTGCTGCAATTGTTTTGTCTTTTCGGAATCTGAACTTCTTCAGTTGAGCCTTCAGCTCCTCATCTATATCACACACCTTCACAGAAGCCTGGATGTAAATGAAAATACAAATCATTTCATAAAATGTTAACAATGTTGACCAAGCATCTGAGAATATAACCACAACACTGGACTCTATCGGCAAGAAGTGGAGGTAACGTCTAACGAGACTAACCTTTGGGCCTTGCCCCTGTCCCCAGTAGCACTGTAGCCCTAAGGGGTCTGTGTAAACCATTTTATGAGCAAACAAAACTCGCTAGTCTAAGGGCCTTAGTACTAGAGACTTTTGTTTCTCATACAATTATTTGCAAGCTTTCTTGCCTTGGTAAGTTAGGCAGTGTATATTGTGCCAGAACTGAACATGTGCAGTGAATGTTTTGTGGGACCTAAACATTTTATCAATTTGGAAAATCCCTGCAATAGCCTAATACGTTACAGCTACATTATAAGTACGTGTGAAGGAGGGCGCGTCCAAATTTGCCGGTTTAATATCATTCAATGAAACTCAGCATTGTACCCACTATCCATTCTAGTACTAAAAGTAAGTAATATTGTCATGCGCTGCAGGCAAGGGCGTCGATGGGTGGGGGACGGGGGGGACATGTCCCCCTCACTTTTTAGACTGGAGGGGACAGCATATCAGATGTCCCCCCCCCACTTTTTGATTGACTGTTCATAGAAATATGCAACAAAATGTAAAAATATACACCATTTTCTTGATTTAATATTTCATTACAATTTTTGTTCAAATAAAAGAAAAGCGAACAAACGGTGAAATATTTTTTACATTTTCATTTTTTTTCTGATGGACCACGCGCAGAATGGTATTTCGGGCCTATTATGTAACATGAATTTTTTCATACTTGCTCGCCCGTCCCCCCTACTTTTCAGTAGCAATCGACGCCCTTGGCTGCAGGGCCATACTTGCACCAATGTAAAGGCTATATATTGCACAATCCTATTGCATATGATTAAGGTTGCTGCTGGGCGCAATCTTTGAAGATGTCCTTTTTTTAAATTTGCGCAGTGTGCCATTTTGTGACGGGGCAAACTTTGTTTCCTTGCATGATTTTAACATTTGCGCAGGATAGCTCGGGGCGCAAACTTTAAACACCATGAGATCTTTGTCGTTCAACCATAGTTCCCACCAATTTGTTATGAAATATACGCTATTATGAAGGGAATATACGCTAAAAGAGTAAGTTCAAAGAAGTATTCTGCCGGTTTTTAACTTCTGTCTGAAGTGATACTTTCGTTCAAAAACTTGGGAAGAATGTCGAGAAATGGGTCTGCTCGCGGACTGTAAAGTTCAAATCACTGGACAACCGAACTGGCAGAATCCTGTGTCGGATAACTTGTTGATAAACTTTCTGTTATAGAAATTTGTTTGCAAGACAAATGCATCCTGTTTTTACAATGCATCCGGTTTTTGCTTGTTTGTTTGTTTGATGTGTTTTTTTCCTGGACTGGCGATGACAACAACTGCACCAACAATAAATAGAAGCCGCCTCTGTGTCAATTTCGTGCCTCAGCCACGCAATTTTTATTTGGGCTGGCAAACTTTAGTTCAAAAATCTTCAAAGATTGGGCCCAACATTACAAATACTGAAGCAAAATACTTTTTTTTTAATTATATGGTCATAGAGCCCTCAACCTCATTGCACCTTCGTTATGGAATAACCTACCTCTTATTCGCCAAAGAAGTAGTTGTGATAAACGTAACCCTCCATCCTCTCGACTGTCGGGAGGATGGAGGGTTACGATTATCGCAACTACTTCACTAAAGCTGACTCTCTTCTGATTTACAAGGGACTTTTGTTAAAAGACCCATTTGTTCGAATCTATACTTTTGGAACAAAATGCTTTATGTATTTCATTAAATTTTGTATATGCTTTTAATTTTGTGCTGCGCAAAGACTAAAAAGAGGCTCCTACATTATGCGCTCTACACATATGTATAAATGTCTCGTATCATGGTGTGTTTTTTTATAGTTCCACAAATGCACTCAACCGCAATGTAGTATAGACCTTAATAATTCAAAGCAACACTTTTTTAGGAGGAAGAAAAAGAACTAAGAAGATGCCAAACCGACTGCATGCCCTTTATTAGTTTTGCGATAATCGTTACCCTCCATCCTCCCGACGGTCGCAGACCGGGATGGAGGGTTACGATTATCGCAACTAGCACTTTATCATTCCTGAAAACCAAAATAATCCTTTTAGATTTATCACTATCAAAAAACAAATGATCGTTTTTACTTTTGAATTGTGTGTACTGTTTGTATATAAACATTGGTCATTCATGATTGTAACGTTAGCATGAACATCATGACATGTAAAACAACCAGTCCACACGACCGGTTTTATTATAATAGGGATACAACTTTTTTCCTCCACGGTTGGTGAAATTTTCCGTTGCCCTTTCACCATATTTCCCATCATACTAGTAGTAGTACTACTAAAAAAAATTAACCAGTGTAATTTAGCTACGCGAATAAATCAATGTTAACTTAGTTCAACCATGGTCTATTTTACCTCCATGGTTCAACCACTATAAAATATAATTTCTAAATTCAGATTTAGCTTCTGCTTGACAGTTTCGCTTTCACTCAGTACGTACCATTTCTTCCGATTACTGTAACCTTTAATCATACGACCCGCAAAGATTTACACGGCTCACGTTCCACTTGATGTTCTGAACTGTCTTATAAAGTCTAAAGAATACGGAAACCTAAAAGTAAAACACACTGGAGGCGTTTCCATTCAGACATCTGACCTTTCCATCGTTCGTTTGGCTTGCAAGGCATGCCACCGGAAGTGATGTTTGTTGTTTTGGTCTATTTTTAGAATAAGTCTCGCACCCAGGCGTAAAAAGTATCCAATATTGATTGTTATCAATTAGGAGCACTGACTGCAAAAAGTGACACTGGACAGAGAGGGCGCGCTTTCTCCCTTTTCGCGCTGATTTTGACACGTGAAGAGTTTTCCCGGGAAAATCCGCAATCATAACACAGTGGTCTTTAAAAACTGAAGAGAGCGGGCAGGCATTGAAGCTTGGAAGAACGAAGAACCAAAACCATCTCTACAATCAAACAATCGCGAGGAACCAAAATGTCAGGTTTCGACAGTCAAGGAATCTTTTTCTCTGATAACTTTGGGTCTGAAGATCCAGCACAAGGTGACGGTGTTAATCGTACTGCAGTCCAGCGGAGATTCAAGGATTTTCTGCGGAAATACCACGATGCAAATTTTACATACAAATACAGGTATGGTATGGCAACTACGTGAATGTAATTTGTAAGGGGTTTTTTTCTGAACAAAGGCAAGATAGGCCCATTTTTGATTTTGTTAAATAGTACTATTTTAATGGGGATATATGTTCTATGCTGGAAATACATAGAGTCATGTAAGTTCTGCTTCTAAAACGGATTCCTCTGCAGCGTCATAAATTATCTAATTCTTGAATTGATTGTGATGGATGAAAATCCAAGTTGAATTCTTTGTACTGACCTCTTTTGAGTGATAATGTTATTTTTTGTTTTGACTGTAGAAAATAAATTAACATTGAAGCTTTAGTGAATATGTCATTTGTTTATATATTGTTTTGTTATGATTGTCGATGTCATACTCATTGTTGTCATTAGTCATTACTTAGAATAACTACTTACTAGTATTAGTAAACTTTTTAAATGCATAATTATTTGTTTCATGTAAAAAAAAATTTAAAACGAGTCCGACTGCCACTTTTGAACTTCTTTTTGGCCCATATGCTATTCTTATTTACCTAAAATAAGGTTGTGTTTTTGGTCATAACAAGCGTAAACGTGATGGATACAGTTCTTTTCCTTGATATTTTAACATTAACGTTAGCCACATTCTAGGGCTAGGGCCAATCCCTTGAAATTTCATCGTTTCCTTGACATGCTGGACAACATTCTAACTTTGCAAGTCACTCAAAACTAAAAGGGCCGTGTCGTCATGATCAAAGAAGGCCTGTGGCTGTACATATGAACTCTCACCCAGTTTTACTCAGGGATGTGATTTCTCCGTTTTTAACCGGAAATCCGGGTTTCTTTTAAACCCCCCCAAAAAAAAAATAATAAAAAAATTGTAATAATAATAAAATTTAAATAAATAAATTTAGAGAAAAAAAATAATAATTTCTTTGTCTTTTTTGTTAAATTAAGACCATATAAAAACATGAAGATAAAACCAAATAGAATTCCCCAGAGTGAGTGCAGATTAGGGCTTTTAAAATAAAAGATAATGCATATTTAAGTAAGTAGGCTTTGAGCTGGCAACTTTTGGCCCTCGCAAGCTTTCGCGCTTTACGCTCACAGTTCAGGGTTTTTTTTTCAACAGCCTATCACATCCCTGGTTACTGCATGTGCACGCCTTGCCTTTCGCATCCTTTCTACACAGCGCTTGTGCGCACATGCAGTAACTGGGTGAGAGTTCATAATTCCTGCAAGGCCTGCTTTGATCGCAACGACACATCCCCTTTGATGTCAACCAACTTACTTGATCATAAAACCATTGAGTGCTTCACAACACAACAAGTGAACAACCTGCCAAATAGAGAAGGGTTGCTATCTTGCAAAAATATAGGCCTAAGTATCTATTCAATGTTACACAAATTCATAATCATACATTTCACATTGCTTGGTCAGTCGATAATACGATAATGTATTTTTTGCCTGATTTCACTTAAAACACATGGTGTACTGAATTTTCTATTGTGAAAACTAATAATAAGATTAATTTAAATAGTTTACTCGGTAAATTTTACTGAGGGGAAATGATGACTTCGTGTGAGGTTAAGCGGCTAACCCTACTGGACTTCACGAGAAATTTTCAGCCAATAAATGGTCCTTGTGCAAAAAAGAGCAATTTGAAATTTGCTTTGAGTTTGAAACAACTTGAAAGGAACCAAGCAAGATAATTAGAAAACAATTATGTCTGTATTTATCGGAGTGCTAGTGCAACTGATCTCCTTCCTTTCTCTTTTAATTATGCCATAGAAAAATTTAACACTGTGTCACTCTTCATTTTTTTTACAAAGTTGCAGGTTTTGTTCAGTTATCATACCTACATTTATGCTGAAATTGCTTAGGCCTACACATACTGCAGTCCTTGTTTTTGTAAACAAAATTCACATCAATTAATTTTAAAGTAACATTTTTGCCATATTTTCTTAAAGGGATGAACTTAAGCGCCACTACAATCTTGGACAGTACTGGTTGGATGTCTGCTTAGATGATCTGGCAAGCTTTGATGAAGACCTTGCAGATAAACTGAAGAAGCAGCCTGCAGAGTTCCTCCCCTTTGTAAGTTTGTGAATTAACACCTGCCTCCACAGTCTTCATGGTCTAAATAACATTTATTTCTGTTGGTCTACATGAGGTATTGTGTGACTATTTCAAAAAGGTGCAGCATTTTCCTTAAACAGTGGTTCACTGGCCAAAGGCCAGTCAAATTAATGTTGGCATGACTTGGTTGAGCGGTTAAGAGCACCGGACTCGAACTCTGGTGTTTCTGATCAGTAGAGTGTGGGTTCGAGTCCCGGTCGTGTCCTTTAGCAAGATGCTTTACCATAATTGCTTTGTCCTTCAGATGGGACATTAAGCCATAGGTCTCGTGTACTATGATCGGTAGTGCATATTAAAGAACCCTAGTACACTAGTAGTAGGTTCTAGGCACAAAAGAACGTTCCGGTAGGCATTTGCCCACAATGCATTGGACGGCCAGATTGTTCCGCTGGACCTCATCATTGTACTGAAGTACATTCATTGGTATTTTGAATGTTCCAATGGAACATTCTGGCTGTCCAATGGAACAGTCCATGAGCACGTGCTGAAATACTTATATTTGATCCAATTAGAGCGTTCACACTGTTTTTATTTCTTAGAGGCTCCCTTATGTTCTGGACAGTTACTTTGACCTATTTTTTGTTGTGAACCTTTGCTGTCTTTTACTTCCTTTATTCCTCTCTATATATTAGTTTGAAGATGCAGCCAAGGAGATGGCAGATGAGGTGACAAGACCACGCCCAGAGGGGGAAGAGGACCTTGAAGACATTCAGATCATGCTCAACTCGGAGGCAAATCCGATATCCATTCGCCATTTAAAGGTAACAATGAAATCCAGCAGTTAGCTTTCAGGACAGACATCCTAGCTTTCTGTGCGCAGTTGTTAAAAATAACAAACGACTCGCCATATTTGAAAAAATTCTGAATTGACATGCTAAACTTTTAGCTGTTTATGTACACGGTAGATTGGCATACATCTGCATTAACGCGGGTATGCAACTTTTTAGCTGACCAGCTGATCTTCCTCAGTTTGGTTTCTCATTTGTGCTATTGAAAACTGAAAAACACAGTACAAAGTCTTGCTGTGCCTGGCTCTTTCCTCTCTATTTCGGCAAACTGCGGCATGCCTGATAAAAGCATTTTGCCTTTTTATTTGCAAGATTAGATGCAATCATGAGTAAGGATTCAAAGTCAGAAGATACAACTAAGTCTACTTGGTGGCCTTTATTTTTTGCTTTTCTGGCCAGATGGGAATCATCCATGGCTTGTGTGTGTGCAGTAAACTGCTTACTGGAATTGAAAGGGAAAATTTTGTTTCAGGAAATTTTGTTCCAGGAAACTTAAAGCATCGGAGTGCGTAAAAAAAATGTACATTCTATATAATTGTCTATCGTTCTAATTTCTCCGAGCAGTCTGACCAGGTATCCAAGCTGATAAAGATACCTGGGATTGTCATCGCGGCCTCGGCCATTCGAGCAAAGGCCACAAAAATCACCATCCAGTGTCGGGGCTGTCGAAACTACGTGCCTAACCTGTCCGTCAAGCCGGGTCTAGAGGGCTACACCATGCCCCGCAAATGTAACACGTAAGTCCATGGCCCAGTTACTAATAGAGACAATTGACAACCGGTCAAGCATGGCCAAGCATGGCTTCTTTCGCACCATGCTTTTCCACTCACACACTGCACGTTGCTTGATTGGTTTGTTTGCATTGTGTACCCACCATGAATCACGTGCCTCTGGTCACCGGTTTTGTTTTAGTTGTTTCCTTCCAAAGTTGTCAATTGTAGGAGTTTTAAATTTGAAGCCAGGAATAATCTGTCCAGCTGTTGGTTTAGTTGTAGCTTTAATAAGTAATTAAGAATTTTGACTGGTCCTCGGGTGTTTGGCCAGCAGAATTATGTTAAGATAGATTACCGGTTTCAGATGTACAGGGTGGAAGCAACATCCCCAATGACTACCACCTATCAAAAGGGTACCTACAATTATTATTCATTTTCTGTTTCTTAACTAAGCCACTGGGGAATTTTCCCATACTGAGATCTTGACCTACAGGTTTTCCCTGGTGCGCCAGATATTCTAGCAATCAAAAACTATAGAGCAGAATTGGAGGGAATTGGAGCTCTATCAACTGATTGAACGTGAAATACACACTGGCGATATTTCTGAAAACAAATGTTTGGTTATATCATTGATATGCACTGATCTATTGTTGCATCAAAACAGTTGCTTGCTGAGATGGCATCCAGTGTACATTTCACGTACCTCCGGTGATCCATTATGTTTGCTAGCAACCCCTTCTCCTCCCCCATGACACCCTAACGTATGCGACTTTTGGCTCTCCCTTGATCCACGATGACCATATGATTTTATCACTTAAAAGGTTTATTTTCTCATCCATTTTCGTTTGTGTTTTTGCAGCGACCAGGCCGGGCGTCCATCATGCCCACTGGATCCATACTTTATTGTGCCAGACAAGTGTAGATGTGTAGATTACCAGACATTAAAGCTACAGGAATGCCCTGAAGATGTACCTAACGGAGAGCTACCTAGGCATATGCAGATTTACTGCGACAGGTAAAAATATCCATTTTACAGTGGACAGAAATAGATTTCACAGTCTTGGAATTTCATCTTTAATAGAGGACAAGGCCATTTTTTGTGGAGGGCACTTCTTTTGGAAAAATTCTGGAGGGGCACCAAGACCAGAGCAACAGAGGCCATGGTTTTTCTTTATCCAAGGTTTGATTTATTTCAAGGATCATGATTGTTTTTCTCTTTGATCAATTAATTAAGTATCAAGTATTTGTCGACACAATTATGGCTCTCCTTTCAGGGCTTCCCAAAAATCCTCAAAAATCCATCTCATGGTTTTGATGGAATTTCAAAATAGATCAGCAAATCACGAGTTTGTCTTTTGTAGTTGACAGGAAATGAAGAAAAAAAAGGATATTTTGAAAAAACTCCTTGCGTTAAAGTTTTCCAGAATGACTTCAATGCCCATTGCACCAAAAACATAGTGCCCTTCAATAAAGTTCTGTGATTTTGGTTAGTGAAAGGTATGTTTTTTCTTATGGAAAGCTGACTAGTTTCTCAATGCCAGGCCCGAGTTTGTTGAGGCTTCCTGTGTACTTTAAGGATTCCTTAAGCTACTAGGAACTTACTAATCATCATTTTTAATGTTTTGGTGTTCTGTAGATACTTATGTGAGCGTGTTGTCCCTGGTAACCGTGTAACTATCATTGGCGTCTATGCAATTAAGAAAATGGCACCCATTGGAAAGGTAAACATATCGTCCTGCCCTGGACAGCTAAGTATTTTCTTTGTGTTTTGAGAGACTGTTGGAAAAAGTGTGGTATGCTTTTTGTCACATGTAGCTTAGTCTTTTTACCCAGCTGAAACCAAATATTGTTATGGTTTAAAATAAATTGCCCAGCCAGCCACCCATGCTGGGATTGGTTGCCACCAAAAGTCAGCCAAACTCTCAAACAATCATTGTTATGACATATGATCACAAGATGTTTAGAATGTCAGTTTATCTGATGTAGAAAGAAAAAAGAAAGAAAATACTGTGTTTGTTATTTCAATTTGAACTTTTCTTTTTGCAGAGATCACGTACGGACAAAGTAGCCGTTGGAATCCGTAATCCTTACATCAGAGTGGTGGGATTTGAAATAGACACAGAGGGTCCCGGTCGTAGCTCTGGGGTGCCCATCACACAAGCGGAGGAAGAAGAGTTCCGCCGTCTGTCAGCCAATCCAAACGTCTATGAGCTGATGGCTAAGAGTATAGCGCCCTCTATCTATGGCAGCATTGGTGAGTTTGAGCCAAACAATTTTTTGTTTAATGCATAACAGGTACAGTAGTAAAAATAGGCATTTTGTAGGTGTTTTTAAGCAAGTATCACTAACACTTTCACTATTGCTAAGCCTGTTACTTAGGCTAAAGGCTTTCCTTTACTAATCCTACCTCCTGTTGAGCATGTGGCATCAGCAGAAAAATGTGCAGACATCCCTGTACATGAATCTAGTCAACCATAAAAACAATTTCTTTTCACTTTGATTCTGGACAATGAGGGGAAAAAGAATTGTCGTGATCTGTTGTGGTGATCACAGCGAGTCTGTGGCCAGACATTAGATTGTGAACTCTCACCCAGTTACTGCACACGCACAGGCGATAATAATGACAGCGCCCTTTAAAGCTTTTGTTTGTGATGTGACGCTTAACGCGCGCGCGCGTGTAGAAACTGGGTGAGATTTCACCTTTCCATGTCCAGCCACAAGCAGACTATGATTACGACAACAGTGCCCCTTTAAGGACAAGCATCGATCAGATGTATTTTCATTTTTCTTCAGAACTCTGTACCCGAATAATAAAGAGTAAAACTCTTCTCTTTTCTTTGTTATTATTGCAAACTATTCTTTTGATTTTGCCAGACATTAAGAAAGCCATAGCATGTCTTCTTATTGGTGGGTCACGGAAGCGACTTCCAGATGGCCTAACTCGTCGAGGAGACATCAATCTCCTGCTTCTTGGGGACCCAGGTACAGCTAAGAGTCAACTTCTCAAGTTTGTTGAGAAGGTTTCCCCGATCGGGGTAAGTACTGCACTTCTTGAAGTGATGAGTCCCTCAATTAATTTATTCTCTTAACAGCAAAAAATTAACAGGATACCAGTCACAAGCAAAAATCATCACATGGCGTTTGGCCGATAACCTATTTTTGTCAACTTTTGTTTTATTTATTTATTTGTTTAGTTTTTTGCTTAGCAAGTTTGGTTACTTACCCTAGCAGTGCCCTGTATTAAATACATACGTGTAATGCTATGCATTTTAAGCTGTAAGTTTTCACTCTTTTTTTTTTTCAAACGGTCCTTCTCACACTCTGGCCAATCACATTGGAATGAATGCCGTCCAAATCTCCGACAAGTCACTTGAAAACTTTGAAAACTTGTCTGTGTTTTTAAATTGTCATCTTTGTAACTCATTGTAGGCCCAATTTATTTCTGCATCTGTCCGGTGCCAGGATGTGGCAAATTACAAATGGCCACTATTAATATTATTATAAGCTAAGTTAAAGGAAATCAATGTTTCAAATCGTCAGTTTAACATTGATGCTTTTTGCTAACTCCTCCATCATGATGTTAGCCGCAATTTGCTTTATTTTTATATTGTTGTAACCCTTCCCCAGGGTATTGGGGTATGTTCCTTTTGGAATAAAATAAGAAATCATTTATTATGAAATACAAATTCTAGAAACATCAAGTGTTCCAGATTATCTCTCTTAACTTTTGGAAATCCACGACTGCCCATACTCCTTTTAAAACTATGATGATGCTCTCCCTCGTGGTGAACAAGTCAAGCAAGCTAGCTGGTGAGAGAGCTTTTTCCACTGCTGCCTCCGGCTTATAGAACGGTCTTCCTGTCCCTATTAAAAATGCTAAGACTGTTTTTTTTGGGGGGGGGGGGTTTCAAAAGTGTCTCAAGACTCACCTGTTCTCAATTTGTAGCTGGTTGTCCTCATTATTTGTCTCCTTCTCCCTTAATAGGGATGCCAGTTTTCCGGCTATTGCCGGAATTCCGGCTTTTTAAAAATTTTCCCCAAATTTTTCCGGCGCTCCGTATTTCATCTTGCCGGAAAAAAATATATTTTATTGATAACAAATTTCCGGCGCTCGTTTGGAGCGACTCGTGTTTAATGATAATATGTTTTGAAAGCGCCCTCAAGCGTTCGTACATGTATTGTAAATGCCGGAAGTATCGAGCGAAGACTATACTTTTCTGTCGGATGTGTGCGTGGTGCCGTATGGTATGTATCGATGTATTTTGTGTGTACATCCATACACGATCTTTGGACCGTACGTGAAATCGCTCTGAGAATTTTGTTTCGCGGACGATTGGCGTTACCATTGAGACATACCGACTGAGTTTTTGGCGTTACCATTGAGTCATTATGGATGTTGAAGAGTTCAGGCATGCAACTCTTTCCGCGTTTCCGCGGATTTCCGCGTTTTTTTTTTAAATGATCAGCGCTAAAAAAATAAAAAAGTATTTTTATTTTTATTTTTTAAATGGTAGGCCAGTAAATGTCAAGTTATATAAGACTGTTTTTTCTTTTTCTTTTAACCATTATGACCCCTTTCCTTCGCAGCGAAATTTTTTCAGGCTCTGAAGGGAAGAGTCACTGGCATCCCTGCCTTAAGCGCCTTCCATTCTTTGGTAATTTGGCGCTATATAAATCCAGTCGTTATTATTAACTACAGTCAAGACATACACAAGTTCAAAGTCCG
Organism: Pisaster brevispinus; assembly: GCA_023634235.1. Lineage (NCBI taxonomy): Eukaryota > Metazoa > Echinodermata > Asteroidea > Forcipulatida > Asteriidae > Pisaster > Pisaster brevispinus. Next base: position 20,630,618 of record JAMKCF010000009.1, on the reverse strand, counting down.
AAATTATCGCCGACATAATCGCTAGGTTTAAACAGCAGAATGTATCATGCACAGATTTTCAGCATTCTTAAAGTCATCTCAACTCGACCACAGTGATTGAAAATGACAACATTATGCTTGAAGGTACCGGAATGGTTTCATGTATTTTTGATTTATTCTTTTGTAGGTTTATACCTCTGGGAAAGGAAGCAGCGCAGCTGGCCTGACTGCCTCAGTCATCAAAGATCCAGCATCTGTAAGTTTCCATTGGTCTGTATCAAAGTGTAATTTGGCAAATGATAAATGTTTTCAGAGGGTATGACAGGAAACACAAAGGGTCATGCTAGCAGTTCTTCCAATTGTTGTAACTTTTGTTGAAGTACCTGAAACCACCTGTATGTGTTTCAACATGTGATTGGACACGCAGGCTTATACTGAAAAATGATTAGAATTATTAATTTCTTAATTACTCTCAAATTTAATAGATGTTAATTTGCAATGGGGGATAAAGAATTTAATTTGGTTTTTACTATAACACTGGTGTGTGTAAAGTACTGTACACTCATTACTTCTTTTTCCCCGATGGGGTACACACTGCTAAAATATAGGATTTGAATATCCTATAGGTACATGTATGGGGCAATTTCGGTAGTCTAGTTAGTAAGACATCTGCTCTAGAATGGCAACGGTCGTGAGTTCGAATCATGCCCAAGTAATAATGCTTGTGGATTTTTTTTAACAGGATTCGGGAAAGTACTGAGTATACAGTGCTTTACACACATTGGTAAAAAACAAACACAATGATCTCAAATTTCATTTGAAAAAGAGGAAGGAAAAAGGCAGGTAAATTGTGAACACAATGTGGATTATGTTTCGCAGGGAAATTGTTACTAGTACCGAATTAACAGAAAAATGATACAGTTACTCCAATTTTCATTTACAGCGGAGCTTTGTGATGGAGGGTGGCGCTATGGTTCTCGCAGACGGCGGAGTGGTGTGCATCGACGAGTTTGATAAGATGCGAGAGGATGACCGAGTCGCTATCCACGAAGCCATGGAGCAGCAGACCATCTCCATTGCCAAGGCTGGAATTACGACGACGCTCAACTCACGAGCATCAGTTCTTGCAGCCGCTAACTCTGTCTTTGGAAGATGGGACGATACCAAGGGGGATGATGTGAGTTTTCCATTCTGTAAAAAGTTGATTAAACTTCATTAGAACTGTTTTGTAATTAACTGAGTGTTAAAAACTGTTTAAATAAATTACAATTGCAGAGATGAGTAATTTTAGAGCTTTTTATGTCTGCTTGGTGAAAAAATAGCTGTTAATTTCTTCGGACATGAAGAATTCATGCTTTCTGATCTACTTCTTAAGCATTGAGGATACTGTTCCCAAAAGCTCCTCAGTTCGCTCGATCCCAGCACCTCATCCAGAGGCGCTGGGATGGCCTGACGTATGCACATGCTCATTAGACCATTCCCCCTGACCTAATAATCCCCAGTCACCTCTTTCTGTTTATGTAGGGCTCGACTATCAATAATGTAGCTCTTTTGTGTAAATCCATTGCAAACAATTAGTGTCATTTTTTGCATTGTACTAAAAAAAGGGTTGATTGCAACGTTATTGTTACTTTGGTTTAAAAAGATCGTTTACATTATCCATGGAGCCTCCTCATGCATAGTCATGCTTTATCATAATCGCATGTACTGTGTACATGTACATGTTGTATGTTGCGATTTTGCGCATTGCGCGGACTGTAGTACAATCGTCCCCACCATGCATCACAACATTCTGAACAGGAACTTGTACAAGCTCATCAGCCCCATCCCAGCAGTCTTTGATGAGACTGGTTGGGCCGAGCTAAACCAAAAGGTGAAAATGCCATCATTTCAACAAGCCTCCCTGTATTTTAAGATAGTTGATTCTTTCACTTCAATAGTTTTAGTTTCTGCAACTTCTTTTTTCTTTCTAAACATCTTTACAGAATATTGATTTCATGCCAACCATCCTGTCTCGTTTTGATATGATCTTCATCGTCAAAGATGAACACGATGAAGCTAAAGATATGGTAAGAAAACTACTGATGTTAGTGGTGGAATCTTGCAGAATCCATGTACCCAGCATGCCCTGTGGGATCGGAACCCCCTTAGAGAGAAGAGTCTTTGAAATGTGTGGATGTTCCTGCTGTTGCTGATCCATATGTTTATTGCACACAAGCTGTTGTAATTTGTCGAATCATTGAAGATTTTTTACCTTGGTAAAACTATTATTTGTAAACTACATAAATCCACTCGTGTTTTGATTTTGACATGCATAAGTTACATATTGAACCCTTACACAACGCGGAACCAGGGTTTTAGCCAGAGAGCTGTGCCAGTTTTCTGAAAACATATCCTGTTTTTTCAAGCACGGCTTGGTGCTGTAAATCAAGCCGTGCACCAGTTTGTACAAAAGGTAATTTGAAAGAGTTTAGTCATACGCTCCTTGCTTGTGGTTTGTTGCTTTGTGTAGATTTTCAAGGAAGAAAGTTGTAGTCCCTGTTTTTCTATTTGCACTCCCACTTTCCAAATCCTAGCTAAAACGCACCTTTGCATAATTTATGTCTTGCATATTCAGCTATTTTGGAAGTCAATGGGGGACGTTTGGGACGCTAGGTGGCAGGTGGCAGACTTCCCAGGTACATCCATTGTTCTTGGTAATGTGTGCATGCTCAGAACTACGTAAACAATGGAAATTTACCTGGTAACTATGCTGCCACCAAAGTCTCATTTAGACTTCTTAAAATGGCAGACAGGATCGGCGCGTGTGAGTGTGCTACGCCATGCAAGGGAATAGTTGGATATGATTTCTTTGACCGAATTCTTAATAAAACATTTTTCTTCTTTTTCTCTTTTCACAGAGGCTTGCTAAGCATGTGATGAACGTTCACATGATGGCTCAAGGAATGAACCAGCAAGGCCCGTCACAAGAGGGCGAGCTCTCCCTCAACTTCATCAAGAAGTTTATTTCCTACGTCAGAAAGTAAGAAGCGATTACTGACAAATGTCAAAGTCAACTTGTTTATGGAATGTATCATAGAAGCTCTTTTACACTAGGCATGCTTTACTGAAGAGTGTGCACAAAATGTTACGGGTTAAACAGTTAAAAAGTCTTTAAAGCACTAGTTTTTCTCTAAAATGTGTCAGATTAATTTCACATTCTCCTAGGAATGTTGTATATTTTTACTTGTTGATGGTTGTTTTTATTCTCTCAATTTCTTTGATTAGAAGGGCCTTTGTGTTAATTTATATGGTTGAGCCCATTTAAGCCGCCATTGAGAAGCTCCGGTAAAGCTGTTAAGATTAATGGTTTTACCAAGGGTTAAAAAAGGAAACAAATTTTTTAAGTTTCCCACTGTTTCCCTTGCAGTAAGTGTGGGCCTCGCATCTCAGAGGCAGCTGCAGAGAAACTGAAGAATCGCTACGTGCTGATGCGCAGCGGAGCAAGAGAACACGAGAGGGAGACGGACAGGAAAACCAACATACCAATCACAGTCAGGTAACCATCTTTTTTGGGGGGAATCGGGGGCAATCTCATAAAAGACAATTTTGTAGTAACTAGCCGAAGAATTTGCAAAGCAAAAGTGTGTTTCATAAAACGATAAAGAAGATACGACAGTGGTGTGCACATTTACAATGTACTTGCATTGTTCCTTTGGTTATCTGTTTTACAACTAGCAACTTACTCTGGCTTTTGCTTTCTTTATGGTAAGCAGGGGGTATAAAAAAACAAAAACAATACTGCTGCAAAGGCAGAAAACTTCTTACAGGCTTTGTGACATTGGCTCCTTCCTTATTCAAAGCAATTTCAAATGAACCATAGTTTTGCTTATTTGCAGCCCTGTGGGCCTGTTTGGCTTTCGTTGCTGCACTCTCCTAAGCAGTTGAGATATTTCACAAATGCTTAGGGCTCGATGAACAGGGGTTATAATAAATGTAAGACACTTTGAGGGGTCGACTTGATTTGAAAAAGTGCCTAATATATGTGTGAGTGTAAGATTTTAAAAACAATTCTCCTGTAGGCAACTTGAGGCCGTCATCCGTATCACGGAGTCTCTTGCTAAGATGCAGTTGAAGCCGTTTGCTACGGAGGGTCATGTTGATGAAGCCTTGCGGCTCTTCCAGGTGTCCACTCTGGATGCGGCAAGAACGGGAAGTCTGTCAGGTAAGAGTCTTCAAGATGAAGTACAGGCTTGGTGAAAGCTGAAAGCTCACTGATTATAAACCAGTAGACTGGTTTCTTCAGAAATGAAATGAATTTTCTATGTCTTATTAGCAGTTGTGCTTACATCTTGGCTTAACGTTTTGCATGAGTTATTCCAAGTATTTGAAGTGAATTTGAAGTTGTTGTAGTACTTGACATTAATTATACGTTTTACAATATTGTAATTACTTGATCATCTGGTGATATGACTTGAACAACAAACATTAACCCTAACCATTTATTATTGAGATCTGTCATTGAATTGAATTAAGTGGCCACTGTTGAAGTGGCATTGTGGGATTCCTTTGTGATATATACATAACTTTTTGTTGCAGGTAATGCCAATCTTTATGACAAGCATCTATGAGTTGCAAGCAGTTAACAAATAAATGATTGCAACAAACTATGTATTGATGTTCATGTCTGGAAATCTTTGAAGCATTTTTCTTGAGTCTTAATATGTTGTACTTGTTTTGGTGGTTGTAGTAATTCTTTTCTGTAATACTTTGTTATTATACTATGTTTTTGATGGGGCTTGGGTACATTAATTATTATACAGCATAGTGTTAATAGTGGTGCGTTATTTGTAAATTACAAGTAAAGTATTTAAGTTGGCAATTTGGACGCCCTGTTTTTCTATTTCCAGGAAACATTTACCTTAGTGTGGTATGGGGGTTCATTTGATGTGCTATGGTTAAATGAAATATCCGTTGATTGGTGTGCTATGGTAAAATGAAATATCTCGTTGATTTCTTTGTAGGAGTGGAAGGTTTTACAACCCAGGAAGATCAAGAAGAGCTGAACCGAATTGAGAAGCAGCTCAAACGACGCTTTGCCATTGGATCACAGGTCTCGGAACATTGTATTATCCAGGACTTTTTACGCCAGGTTAGTGTTTGATAGAAAGCTGTAGCATCCTGCAGTCAATGTCATCAAACTCCTTTTAACTTAGAAACATCCGTGTACACCTGCACAATGTAATGAAGAACTACTCTTTTCCCCTAGTACAAAAAAGACTAATTTTAGGGCTTGGTGAAATCGACTGCTTGTCCCCAGTTCTGTACATTATTGATTGTGGAATTTTCATTAATAGGATAAATAATTTTACTATTGACCCCTTATAGACAGGGGGATGTACCTCTGCAAAATGCACGTCTACCATTTCCACCATTTTGGGGGTTAATTCCTTTGGGTACATTTTGACACCCAAAATGGGGGACAGGATAGGGGAGTGTAAGTGTACTGCGCATTGTGCATGGTGTAACTAGGTGTTGTTACATTACATTTACAAGTGTTTTTGTTACAAATAAGTTTTGTTCAAAATGTCTAGTGTTTACAATAAAACATTTAAGTTTGGAAACATGGAAATCGTCTAGTTTTTTCTCTGCTATTTAAACATTTGAAGGAGAATATGATCTGGTCCCCTTTTGATATACTTGGAATTAGTATTCCTGATAGCTAGCATACACAGGGAACATGACCAGTCAAGACTTATACACTGAAATCTCTCCCAATCCTGATTGTCTCGATTTTATTTCCAACACAGAAATACCCGGAGCGTTCGATCCATAAGGTACTTCATCTGATGATGCGCAGAGGCGAGATCCAGTACCGCATGCAACGCAAGATGCTCTACCGACTGAAGTAAACCTTGTCTGATTTTCGTCAGCCCTCTTCAAACATGTTATAAAGACAACAAGCCTAGACTTGTACTAGTCACAATGGAACCTTCTCACTCACCTCACAATTCTATAGCAATGCTGGAAGTCCGCCATGCTGGAGTACTATGCATATGAAGGATATGTAGGCGTAGTGTGCCAACCAGCTTGCATTTTGTAGCACATGTTTGTGAAATTCTATTAACATGTGTGTGTGATTTGTGCCTGTATAAAGTACTGCAGCACCAGTGAGAGGTAAAATAGTGGCATCACTTGAGAAGGGTCTGTACAGCCTTCCTTGCTTCTAATTCATCAGGCATGCGATTTGTCAGAATTTTTTCCTGATTTCAGGATTTCTTTAAAGATTTAACTTTGTCTTCCAAATTTCTTGAGAGACTCGAACTGATCAGCAATGGAAGAAACACACATTCTATTTTGTGTCTAAAAATCAAACTTTTTACATTTTGTAGTGATGTCTTTAAAGAATTTAAATTTAAATATAAGATTTGAACCTGATATTCCCTAATTTGTACTGGACTTGCATTGTTTTTGTAGTTGAAAAAAGGCTGCAAAAAAGCAGCAAAAGACTGCAAAAAAAGCAGCAAAAGACTGGGAAAAAAAGCAGCAAAAGGCTGCAAAAGAGTCTTGTGCATAATGTGCAGATCAAGATCAGTGCTGGTTTCACTTTAAGACATGGATGGTACTTTTAATACTTGGTATTTCAAAATGAGTGGGCATGGCTTTTAAATCAATCCACTCTCGTCATGTATCGTTAAAGCTGCAGATATCAATTCCAGTTCTCTTTGTACTACATTGCAAATTAGAATTACCCGCCTATTTGTTATGCCTCCCCCTCCCCCCACAGCAATGTTTCAAGTTGAAACAATTTGAGGACACCATGATATAAAGGTGTTTGAGTTGCCCCTCTTGTTATGTGGTATTAACAATATTGTTTAATACAAGCGCGAGTGGAGTATGGAAAAAGATGGCGCTTCTGCATCCCATATCCAACGAGGTCAAATTGCGAGTTGGATATGTGATGCAGAAACTCCAGATTTGTCTGTACTACACAAGTGCACATCAGGTAAACTTCGCGCACAGCTTAATGCTCAAATGGACTGCGCAAGTTTGCTTGAAAATAATGAGTTTCTTAAAACTACTCTATAGGCAGTGTACTGCAGTAACTTCCAACCAATGGGGGACAATGGGACGGTTGGAGACATAACCAGTAATTTTTCTTGTTTACATCAGACCTGGTCTGCTGCCACCCAGTGTCCTCAACAGTCTCCCATTTAATTGTCAGTATAGTTTTATTGACAAAGTTCTTGTGACAAATTAAATTTGTGAATGCAGATCACCTTTGTTTGATAGTGCAGATTTAGTCTAAATCAAAATGTTACACTTATAAGAACACCAATTAAAATTGTCAGACTTTTGTACTTTTCAACTGGGACTTTATTGTCTCAAACACATTCAAAAGAAAGATACAATGTAAATAAGACAGTTCCAATTGATTAAATGAAAGAACAAGAAAATATTAAGATAAATATTTATAAAAAGGAATACTCTTGTTGTTTTAAGGCAGTAGGACTTATTATTAATTGTATCATAACTAGTCACTGTGTCATAAATCAGTGTTTTGTAAATGTACTGGTTGAAATAAATGAAGAAAATTCTTCAAAAATTTAAAGTTTGAACCTTTTTCTGAGTTTTCCACGGGCGGTGCTAAACAGTTTATTTAAAGCAAGAGGGAGTGCCTGCCACGTATTATTTAAATCACGCAAAACAACGAAACATAACTTTAAAAACTGTTTATGAGTTTACCCATTTTGGTGACAATTGCACCGGATTTGTTGTGTTTTACGAAAGCTCGAGATTAAAAAGGGAGACACAAAACCACTGGATGTAAATGTCAACTTGACCCCACTACATTATACCATAAGAAAAGAATCTTCAAAGTTCAAAATTAAAGTGATGTGTGTTGTAAATTATTACTTGCGAGCTAGGACGGTTGTTTGTACCTTACCATTATATACATGTAGTTATTTCATATCGATTGAATCACGACAAGATAACTGAACAGTGGGTGCTTGCATAAAATAGGCTAATGCTGACCCATTGTACTTTCTTGGAACATTTCCGTGAATTAAACCCCTTTTTACCCGTTAACTACTGCAAATACGCCATGTTTCGGCTTCAATTTTTTGACCTTGTAGTGGCTCAATGGCTAAAATCCGATATACCATTACTTCAGGAAAAGTGCAAAAAGGGCAGCTGCTTCAAAGTGCAAAATATTGATTAATAAACAACAAATATACTGGTTTACCAGGCATTTGATTTATCAGGACTCCCCCCCCCCCCCTAAAAAAAACCTCAGATTCACCCGAGAAGTAGAGCAACCCCCACAGGGAAAAAGAGGTAGTCCACATTGTGTCCAAACTTGTAATTGTAATCTGGTAATGCACAAGAGTCTGTTAACCCGGCGATTTGTGACAACTTGGAGGTTCTAGATCAAGAATGAGGGGGGAACCCAGACCCGTAAGCCTTTTTCAGGAATATTTACATTCGTCAATATTTCTGGTTTACGAACTCTTTACATTATTTCCATTTGTATAATTCTTGGAGACGTACTGCGTATTCTGGACCTGAAGGACGTGTAAAAGGTTTGACTAGTTTCTGCTCTCGTGCTGTAATCCATGGAAGACAATGGTAACCATTGTCATAACAGTTTATCGAACGGCATTGTTGGATGTTTTCGAAGGTTTGTTTTCTTAATCAGACTCCCCGTCGTCTATGGTGTCCACTTTTTCATACTCGCTCCCATCATCTGTGATAACAAAAGTGAAGAGAAGTAGGGTTTGAAACATTGTGGTGGGAACCACCTGGACAGAAGAACCAGGGAGACAATTAACTACCTTGGAGTAGAATTGCGTTGGCAGAGTTTGCTGAAAAGAACCTTACACGTGTGAGAGACAGAACTATCCTGATGTCCAACCAGGGGTGGATCATGGTAAAGACGTTCATTGTAATACCAAGGAAAGGATCTCACTGTGTTAATGGTGTTCACATATACAATAGTGAGTTATTTCTAAAAGGTTTTAACATATACTACCAGGTATAAAAGTAAAGATAATGTTATAGTGTTTTTCATTTCAAATATTCCAGTGTTATCGCCTTGAGAGCCTCTGGGTGGATAAATGCAAGTGTATTATTATCTTGTATTGTTTAATTTTATGATACTTACCACTTTTATATATTTGGTCATCCTCTGCAGCTTTCTTCATATCGAACCAGAGGTATCTGAAAAAGTTAAAGAGCGACGTAAAAACGTCAAAAAATCATACTGATGTTTTATATAAATTAACTGTCGCAAGACGTTTTATGTCTTGGTGAATGTAGTCTTCCGAAATCCAGTTGTGGTGAGCTGCCAGCCTTCAAAAGTTCTTCTTGTTATCGTGTCCAAGGCCTTCAAACTAATGAATGCCACACAATTAAAGTTATGATTTTATTCTAGTCTTCTGGTTCACAAACAACTTGACAATGCAGTACCGGTAATATTTAGATTTCACCTTTACACTGATGTGTGGTAAGGACTGTGTACAAAATGCTTTCGGAGTCATGATGGGGGGGGGAGGGGGATCAGCAGGCTGCTCGGGTGGGATGGTCTTGGTCGAAATGCGAATTGGCCTGTGAATAAATTTGTTTTCACGTAGGACTTGGGAAGCACCGAATAAACAGTGCTTTTTGCACAAAATGGTGAAACCAAAATAACATTGCTCTTTACAGTTGATACATTCCATTGAGAAAAACATACATTCGTTTAATTTCATAATATTCGGTCAGGCTTTCAAGTAAATAGTGAGTGACGGTTTAACTTTTGTCAGTGGTTTTGGGTTTAAGGGTTTTGTGCTAAATAACAAGTCCAAATACTTCAGAATACTTTCTAACGAAAGCTGTCAAAAAATTATAAAGATTAAATGTAGGCACACAGAATCATAATCGTCAATCCCCCATCCCTGGGTTCTTTCCCCGTAATGATAGAATTGTAAATTGATGATCTACATCCGGATGGAAACTTTCAGGTCAATAACCCATTTTTGCACTCACATGGTTAAGCCGAGCGACACCACGTAAATTAAGGCTGTTACCATGAAGGCTAGTCCCGGCCAGGTTGCCAGCGAGGCTGCGTAGATGCTACTAAACATTGCTGTCCCTGCCGTTGAGGTCAGTGTTTGAGTAAGAGCAGTGAACGCGAAGAGAGCTCCTGTTGATAAAAGAGGCAAGAGATTTTAAAATGCCAGTAAATAAAGACAAAAAGACAGGAGTATGTGTCCCCATCCCAGCCTCCATGATACAAACGTCAGTATTGAACACACAAATTGTAGACACTTATACCGTAAGATCAAAATGCACCTACCAATGGATATACAACAAAAACAACACAGAAAGGGCACCAAGGATAACTAGACCACTATGTGACTATATTCAGAGAAAAAAATATCAACAAATATTTTTGTGAGTGAAAGATTACCTTTCTATGAGTTTAGTTAAATTTAAACAGAACCTGACCGGAGTTGCACTTTTTTAGAAGATGGAAAAACCCACTCCTAACTGCTATGGATCTCTATCATGGTGCAGTCACCTTGTATATTGCCCATACAGGGTGCATGGCGCAATGGTAAAATTTAAAAACAAAATTACCCATATTTGGTAGCCATTTTTACCTACTTACTTTAAAAAATTTACAATTATTTTTGGATTATATGAAAGTGATGATTGTTGAGCATTTATGGTGTAAAATTTAAGAAATCTGATCATTTCTGTTCAAAATATGGTAGTTTATAGGTATTATGTGCAAAACTGAATTGTCCACGAATGCTCTTTCAACTCTATTCACTTTGAGGCAAAACCTGGCCAACAGTAATTGATAAGAAAACCTCCGTGAACAAATTTTTCACATGGTATCTTTCAAAGCAAAATAACTGATTTCTTAGACTTGTTCACCATTAATGCTCAATAGTCACCACTTTCATAAAATACTAAAATAATTGTAAAAGCTTACAAGTAGATGAAAATGGCTTTTAAAAGTTGGTACACCTTTTTTAAACACCCTGTAGTTTATTCAAACCGAGGCTAGAATTTATAATAGTCTGTACTCTTTTTCTTCAACAAGCACATGTAGAAACGCTGAGTTGTTACATTCTCAGAGCCGCTACAATGTTGTGTGTACAATAGCGCTGCCGAAGATGACCTTTTTTTCGAAATGTGAGGTAAAACCTGAAGTCCTACTTACCGTATTCGTAAGGTTCAACAAGCTTGGATTTTATAGCATTTAGAATGAGGCTTGGAAAGCCAACAAACATGCCGACAAAAGGAGCTGATGGGGAAAAGACAGGAGAAAATCAAGTGTAAATCTCGCCACACTTTGCGTGAGTAATGTGTTTCAAAAAGTAATTAAACGTGCGTATTATTTTCTATTTAATGCTCTTACTTTGTTTTTGGAAAACTGAAGTGTTTAATAAATGTTCTTTAGGAAAAATAGGGAGTTGTTAAAATGAATTCTTCGTGGGTTTTCAAATAGGGGTGTGTGGGTTTCACCTTAGCTGATAGCCTGGAGTATTTTCCAACCTCCCTAATACATACCTATCATCATGACTGTAGTAGTCTGTGCAAAGGATATCAAGACGAGAGCTGATGTTGTAGATAGTATACCAAAGGAGGATAGGCTCAGATCAAGTCGCAGTGAATGATGTTTGACAAGCTGTTCAAGAAGAATATATTGGTTTTATCGTTACACTGTCGTGATAAGTACCACTGTTTACAATCTGTGTTTCTTAAAAACCCCACAAGATGTACTCGGGTGGGATTCGAAACCGAATTATAGCAGATATCTCCACCACCAGGACACAGGCAAGCGTGCCCATTAACCAGAGGCCACTGTGAACCTTGAATAATCTGTGAGGACAAAATCCTTTGAATTTGAGGGCCTTGTAAATAACGATAACTGAATGGGATAACACAAAATGGGCCTCTCGTCGAATTGGGATGGTGGATTTTTTAAAATGCATCTGAGAATCATTGGTATAATTGTCAGGGGCAAATAACACAGTTTCCATCTGAGAGTTCGATTACACAGTTTTGACATGAAATACAGTCAAAACTCGGACAAGTGATGATATCAAAATCACCATTGCTTATTTCGATTGATGCAAATTGAAAGCCTTATTGCGTTCAAATTGTATGCAAGTACATTCACACAAGTCTCGACAACTGAAAAACAAAACTGTTTTCGCTGTTTCGATTGTATATGTTGTGTTTATTGAAAATAAATGGGTGGAAATAAATTGACTCTTCCAAAAGCCCTTATTATATTTTCTGTGCTTTTACCTTTAAAAATAAGGGCAGTCCCACTGATAGAGTGAGAGCCTTCAGAACGGTTCTCAGTGTGAAGAAAAAACCGATGGTTGTAGCTGACCAATTCAACGGAGAATGCTTGGTGTACAGTACAGTCAAATCGCTCTCGGCTACGATTAACGGTGAAATAAGTTATAGCATTGTCAAAAATAAGTTTTCTGTTTAAATTCCATTTGGGAGGGATTAAGTAGTTGGCCCGCAATTCCAGGTCAGTTCACCACGTGTGGTAACCCACACTGTGTTATGATAAAATCACACAGGTCGTATTATACAGATAGATGCCATTGGTCTTTGTGGTGGTTCGGTCATTCGTTAGCCTTTTTGAGAGTGTGATGAACTGCACCGCTTGGGGTGTTACAGACAGATTTATCCAAACCAAATTCATTGTAAACGTGTCCAGCGTTATCTCAAAATTGACTGACGCCATAGGGCTTTGAAAACATACCAAACTCACCACAGGGGCAAAAAAATTGATAACATGCCGGTCCGCATTATTAACAACCCGGTATTGCTATTATGATCATTAGGCTCAACTCATTATTATATAGGCCCCTACTAAGTTTTGTATGGAAAATTTGTGTGAGACTCTTGACAAAGTTGTTATAAAAATATAATACTATGAGGTTGTAGGATAGGCATGTATAACTTTGGTACAACATTCTATTAAGAAATGACCTATACCTGTGGATCCAATGTTATGGATAATGCCGATGAGCTGAACAATAAGAAGATGTTTCCGTCTGAATCCGACTCTCCCTCGGAAGCAAACGAGCAGCATGTTTTCTATCCCCTTGACCGCTTCGCCGAGTACCCGACGAGTCCCATCACAGATCCGACACATGACGTTCCCTTCATTGACATCGTCACCTATCTTATTTTCCTTCTGTGGTGATGGGTCTTCCCTCGCTTCGTCTCTCTCCTTTTCTTCCCCTTCCTCGTGGAGATCTTCCCTCTGCTTGCCGTGCTCCCCCACCCCTTCCTCTAACTCTATTTCACCCCCCTCCTCATGGCTGCCCTCCCCTTGGGTCTCCTCAAGCCAAAGAGCTACATAGATAAGAATGAAAGCATGGATAGCGACTATGATATAATAAACAGCAGCGAAGCCGTCTCTATCAATCAGAATACCGGACAAGAAAGCCCCCAAAGGCCCGCCAAAATATGCCATAGACTTGACGACTCCCAGTCGTTTAGTCCGGTTGGTTCGGTCGGTTATGTCGCACAGGTAACTTTTTGCTACCACATACGTGGTCACGACATTACCCGACAGTCCGACTATAAATTCGCTCGCAATTAGATACTCCAGCGGCATCAGGGGAATCTTGGACTGGATTATCAAAGCTACCGCCCCGAAGATGTTTCCCACGGATGGGATGATCAGGAATAATCGGCGCCCGAGTTTGTCACTGAGCGGACCGTAGAGGGAGGACACCGTCGCCCCGGGTATCATAAGTGCCATCTTCAAGTATAAATTCCAGTAAGCTGCGTCGGCTTGGATGTCGTTCTCGACATCGCTGGTAACATTGACGCTGTGACTGCATGTCGTGGCGTTGTAGTTGAGAAGACAAACTTTGTGTAAGATGAGGAGCTGGTTGGTGGGCTGGCGCATAAACGTCGTCATTGAAATGATGAACATGATCGGTTCAACGCTAATATGCCTCAGAATCTCATGGAGAGTCCTGATAGTGTCCGTGGGTTTCATGGTTGTTTGCAAATCTGAGGAAAAGATGATCCGAAAAGAGAGATAACAATGTACAAATTATGATTACTACACACTTATCGCACCGATATTAAAACCGAATGTCTTACCGTACTCGTTTGGTATCTGGCAATGTTATAACGTACAATTGAAGATAAATCAAAGATGTCCTTTACTCTACCGAGTTTGCAACACAAGCAAAGAAATTGCAGACGATCAAGCAATCATGACATTCGTGGGTGAAGTCAGAAAACAGTCAGGCAACTCGGGCTGAAATGTGAAGCTATGCACTGGACCCCATTTCAATCAGCAACTCTATTGATGTCTATTGGGTCAGTGCAGACAATGAGCATTGCTACAATCAAAGCTATAACAAAATGTTTGCTTACGGGCCGCGCTAAGCTAGAGCTTCAGTTGCATGCCTACTGCGCCTTGTGACAGTGTGCAGTCAAGGCATTCCACATGACGAAGGATGTAAACGAGGAGTACACTGAGGCCAGTGTAGCAGATCAAGTCCGGACTGACGGTAGACCGTGCTCAAAACTGTCTTTTTTACCCTTTTGTTATCCAATAGCTTTTGATACTTAACAATACACCTGTTTTTCTGAACGCTGTATCTCTAGTAGGGCGATGTAGGCCTATACATTTGTACATGATAAAGACGGCCTTCATATAGTAATAGGGGCCTATACTTCTACTTTTGATGTGTATTCAACCACAAAGATTAAGTCTCCTCTAATTGGGTTAAAATGAATCTGCCACCATCTTGGTCTTGTTTCCTGTATCCAACAGCAGTAATAAAAGCTAACACTATTTGCACAAGAAAGGAAGCAGACTGTTTAATCCTCAAGCCTCGGTTGGGTTACAAGGATTTGGATTGGAGAAAAAGCAAGATGGCCACACCATAAGGTCTATTACGTGACACAAACATCCAGGTACGCGCTGTTCCCACTGTTGTCAAACACCGGGTTTCGGACACAAGACATCAAAACTACCTGTTTTGATTCGATTGGATTTGAAATGGTTTATTGAAAAAAAAAAGATCATCACAGTCTAAGGCTGAACTGCAATCAACTTACAATGAGTTAAAACCTGACAAAGTAAAAATCAGCAATTACAAAGTAACCTAAAAAAAACGTTAAAAAACAGCAGCAGCAACAACAACAACAACAACAAGCAGCAGCAACAACAACAGCAACAGGATCTCATTGCAGACTACAAAAACCAAAGAAGCACTAACAAGGCTAATACAAAGCAAAAAGACATCTAAAAGCACAGCTCTGCTCATTAATTTCTTCAAAGCTACAGCATTTTTAAGCAAAACTGTTTCAAGAGAAGTTCTCCGCCATTAGTTACAGTTGGCCAGTTTTACTCAAGTGCGCTATGGTGAAAATAAAAACCTTGATATGTTTTACCAGATTGCCCCGAACTTATTCCGAAGCCCAAGGCAGTGGGTTTCGCTGCGGTAAGGTTCAAACTACCATAGAGTAAATGTCAACGGAATTTGTAAAACAACGTTGACCTGATTCGGTTTGATTGATTATTACTTGAGCTTTCTTGGTATGTCTGCGTAGTTTACCTCGATCAACAAATAAGTAATACTTACACCACAGTAGCACTTGTTGAAATAGTCGCCGGCGTTTTCTGTATTGTGTACAATCTTTAACATTGATTGTTTAAGGATTGATAGTCGGAGAGACACTTTCTGTGTGCATGAAATTGGTGGTTTTGAGGTCACAATGTACACACGTGCGGAATAGCACTTCTTTTCCATACAGCAATGCGTGCTTGATTGAGCGGCACCGCATTTTTATAAAGATCTGACGACAGGAACCATTGAAGTAAAAGTTAATTTCATTGACTGAAAAACTGGGCCCAAATTTCAAGGAGGCGATTTTAAGCACGAAACGATTTTGGTTACCAGCCAAAATACCATTTCACGTTTTGTGACTGGTGTCAGCAAGTGCTGAGAGAAAATTTGTTCAGCAATATTGCTAGAGGAAGGAAAATGTCAACAAATTGTGATCTACTCATTTTCCAATAGATGGAGTCCTTATGTGAGTGAGGGGGGGGGAATCAGTCTCTTACTTCACGTTAAAATGGTGTAAATTGCCATTGTATTTTATACCCTTCAAGTGCAACATTTCAGCCAACGATAGGTTAGACTGATCCCCGTCTTTATCCACAATGATAATGACAGGCACTGGTCTTACAGGCCTAATGATTTCATTGGATACGAAGATTTCATTGAACAAACGTGATGTGACGTAAGCTTTCCATGTCTGTGTTATGATTGGTCCAAGGTAATAAAGTTTGTCAGCTTGCACTTTCGGTCGTCTGCATGCAGCATGTGCTTAATGTTGTGTACACCATGTGCATCATGTAGTGTTGTTTTATTCACCGTGTATTAAATAATATATACACATGTACGTGTGAATTGACCGCGAATCTCCATGTGAAATGAATGCGAGGTCAAAGGTACATCTCGCACAATCCGGTCAGGCTGGTATCTGGCGTTATTCACGAGCCTCGAAGTGTGACGTCAGATGTTCATCAGGCTAACGATAAGTCTTCCTTTGACCTCATCAGTCATATACAAGGGGTCTACTCTATACGTTGCACTTTCAGCATAAAAGTAACTCCACAAAGAATTTGTATCTGAGTTTCCTTTGTAAAATGGATACTTGGAGCTGTGTTGCATCAAAACCCAAGATGCGTTATGCTGGGCTTACGAACGGCCTTGTATGGTCCTTTTACACAGTGGAACAGTAGAGCCCACAAAATATGTCTTTGTTCAACTTGGACCTCTAGAGGAATTCTTTAGAAAAGAGAATAATAGAACAATAATAGCAGGACAAAGTCGAACCGTAAAGTTGTGTGTGTGGGTTTAATTTTCTTTCCTCAGTCAATGACCGCTTCCAATACTGTTTTGAAGCCATTTCAGCTGCCCAATTGGTTGATCTGTATAATTTTGCAATGGCGGCATTTTCGCTCGCCCCCATCGTCTTGGTGTAGGCCGTTGGGCTTAGTGAACACTCGTGTCCGCAGCCCACAGAGAGGATATGTACCCATGGGTGCACCAACAATTAAATAGGCACCCCAAATAATGTTAAATGCTAAATATTCAAAAGTAAACTTAAAACATAATTATTTAAAAGTCTCTCAGCCTCTTGAAATCAAATCAAATATATTTGCTGACAATTAAACATTTTTAGTAGATTGACCGTTGTATCGTTGAGCTACACTCATCCAAAATTGAAACACCCTAAACGAGTTAACAGGCAAGACTCCATCTTGGGAAAAATTGCCCTAATAGTAATACGCTTGTTAGCGAAATAGGGCCATTATTAAAGGGTAAGTTACCACTCAAAATGCGGGTTATTGGACCTTTTTCAACAGTTGTTAAAAGCCAAGACCTTCAAATAATTATTTGTTTTTTAGTTTAGATTTTATGAGGCTTGGTGCGTGGAATTCTCTCTGTATGCGACAGTAATTGCATTAATATGGGTGCAATGGTTTGGAGTTAAATTTAATAATGTTATATCATGGGGCGGCACAGAAAGGAATTTGGGCAGGACATTTGCCACCCCCCCCCCCCCCCCCCCGCCAGTGGGTCATTGACTTAAGATCTGAAATGGCGGTGGGCCCGTGAGAAGATAGAAACCAACTAGCAAAAAGTATCCAATTAGAAAACCAAATTTGTGTGTATCTACGGTTATAAAAACATGAATTTCCGGCAATGACATTCCTCTCAACCAATTAGTGTAAGCTAATTATAGAAGATTCAACGACCACTGCTTTGGAATGTGTATTATGATAATAACGAGCACCAATGAACAATAACTTGCATGGAGAGTTCAATTATTGAACAAGGAAATTGCAGGTGTCACCACGCATGGTAGGGAACATCCAAACAAAATGGACTTTATTGCTACTGATAATTAGCGCCGTGTTGTCTTGGTCAACAACACGGCATTCGGAATTGTAAAATTTAAATTGCGGCCGTCTCCCTGCATCTTCCGCTGTTATGCTCAATAATCAAACTATTGGGTAAAGACTTGTACATCTGAATTTTTTACCATTTTCTCGTTTTCAATGGACACATCGTATTTTTTCAAGAAAACAAGAAGGAAAAGTGTTTATGTTTCCAATATTCTACACGTCCGTACACGTCTGCATTACGATTGCGGCAATCAAATTAAATAACGGCCATTTATGGATCTTCAAGTGCTATTTTCTCGACCTTTAGACACCATTTTCAGCTGGAAACATTTTTCTTGAGGATCGGTATAAAACTGATACAGATAAGTCAGCTCTCAGATTGAAAGTCGTCAGTTTTGTTTAGATAATTGCCAATCTTACAATGTCTGCACCCGTTTTTCTCTCAAATAATGAGGACATAAGTTTGTGGCTACATTCAGATTAGTCATGTTAATAAATAAACAACATAAATATTATGACATTTGGCACAGGGCACAATTTTAAAAAAAAACGAGCTAATTGAGCGGATTTTTTGTTTAACGGGAGGGGAGGGGGGACTGGGGGCACGTACCCTCCTACAAATTTTCAGTGCCCACCCAACCCCACCCCCTGTGCCCCGCCACGAAAAAAAAATTTGCGATAATGCTAATTAACAAAATAAAAAGAAAAGAGGGAAATGCGTGTTTGCGATCGGGATCGCTACCGCGGCCACAAAATGCCAAAAACATAAAAAGACGGTGGCCACATGCAGTGACCCGCCTTCAGTGTCCCCCTCCCTATTTGTATGTGTGTTTTGTCTTACTATACTGACCTGACCTTCTCTTGCCACACTGACATTCATTCACCACTCGTCTTTATTTGGTGTGGGGTTTTTTTCTTTCAAAAGCTTTTGAAGAGCTCCACAAACGACATCTGAATGGGACATGATGTATTCATTACGATATATATATTTTTTTCTTTAGGCCTAACTCACAAAAGGAGTATCATTATTTGTAAGTTTCAATGTACTGTAGGAGACCAGGAGTCTTTTCTCATGTCACCCCTCCGCTAGACAAATAAGCCCATCCCTCAGGGGCCGCACAGGTGGGCCTATTTTA
Organism: Pisaster brevispinus; assembly: GCA_023634235.1. NCBI lineage: Eukaryota > Metazoa > Echinodermata > Asteroidea > Forcipulatida > Asteriidae > Pisaster > Pisaster brevispinus. Next base: position 20,611,550 of record JAMKCF010000009.1, on the reverse strand, counting down.
CCAAAGGAGAGAAAGACAACAAACGTAATTAGATTTAAACAAATTGTTCTTGTTTCAATGACGGTTAATCCCGTGAGTTTACTTCGCTGGTATTATCATGTTGTGTTTTTAGTGAAATTTTGCGCTAAGAGCTCGCCTCCTTTGCGAGTTGACTTGCTTTAAAATTGTTCAAATTTCCAGCATAAAGATTGTGGACGCTACAGAGCGTTCTTTTCAAGTATGAGCAGCACGGCCGGTCGATGTAGGCCTATAATAATTATCAAGATTATTTTCAAGCTATACGTCGACATGAAACAGTCGCACAGTCGGTTTTGTTCAAAGGGCAAGGTAAATAATAGTTGTTTCATAATACTGTTTTTCGATAAGGCGGATTTTTAAAATGAAAATGCTTTTATCAAAGACTTCGATTTCCACGAGTGACAGTAAATGTTAACTCAAATCAACCCATGGGTAATATTATGGGGCTACCTGTATTTTGTTAACAAACACTGACGCTTTCCGCTCTGTTAGCGTACGAGGCCTATTATTTTGAATAATATTCGCAGTTTATTTCTCATGGAAGAATGTATGTGTTGGATCTGTCGAGCCAGTGTATTTCCAAGGTTATTGCTTTTGTTAGTTTTGACGCTTCGTTCAAAAGATTAAAGACCAAAATGTGGATGGGCTAACATGTGGGTTGTATACAGTCATTACAATAACGCACTTGTACATGATTAGTAAAAATTAACCAGTGTCCAATCTGAAAGCTGACTGATTGCATAGTTCACATCAGCACCAAATCGACTATTGACACTTTTTACTAATGTCCCACGCTCACCATTTTCTGAGTCAAGTTGCATATGAAAATAATGGTTACACACCTATGTTCCAACACCCTTGTGTATTTTCTATACCTTAACCTAATAACCTAACCCTAACCCTAACCCTTACCCTAACCCCTACCATGTAAATCAAGAGGGGGTCACTTTCAGATAGGGGTGTTGGAATAATAGAGCAGTCAGCAAAAATAATAGTCAGCTTGTAAACGCCGCCTCGCCTGTAATGCGCTTACTGTACAACGCACCGGGACATCGACTCCCAATGGTGCAAACCATGATTTTGTGTGATGATGACGTCAGGTGAAGTGGGTCAACAGAGAAATATTTCTGTAAACAAAACCAGAAAGGCAAAGTCGACGAAGTAGCGTCAGAGCCAACACTCTAAGTCCTCCCAAAAGAGATTTACACAAAGTTTACGCCTTATCTCTAACTGTAGCCTATACATCCACACCAGCCAAAGCTTCAAATATCACATCCCGCTTTTTCGTTGCTTCCACTGACACTTGACCAGCAAAATTGGATAACAATTTTCACAGGTTGAAAGTTGAATGGTGACTTTATTGTTAACAAGAGAATATTACTTTTTACGAAAACAAATGACGTAAAGGGCCTCTTTTGTGAAGAGAGCTTTTATTACTTTTTTTTACAGCTGATTTTCGTTTTGGGAAGGTAAATAGGCCTACGTTTGGTAATCACTCTTAAAATGGCAAAACAAAACTTACTGGTTGTTAAAAGTATACAGCGGCTTTCGATAGCAAAAGAATTTTGAGAAACATTTCACTTACAAGTAATGTGGTTATGTAAAAAGATAACAGCTATTTGCCCCAAAATTTGAATCTGAGAAGCGTTATCTGTCAGATACGTTTCTCAGACTGTGTATACCTGTTAGGGATTATTATTCCTGCGTGGACATATTCGCTCCGGATTTTCGGTGATGCTCAAAAACTCGACCTTTTGCAATGAAATTTTCACATGAAAGTTTTATTGTGTTATCTACATTTATATAAGAACCGAACGGTTCCAAAAACCAAAGGTATACTTTGCTCTTAAAGGTGCTTTGCCTTTATAAAGCATATAATATGGCGCCAACTTGAGTTTAAACTCCATCCTTCACGCAGTCATCTTAAAAAGATGAGCAATCAATACGCTTTAGGCCAAGATGAAAACTAACTTTAAAAGCACACAATCTGATTAGTCTTGTATTGGTATAATTTATTAATGTTGTAAATAAGCACAACTTTCCCTGAGTTTTCTGGACAATTTAAAAGTACCGTGAAAACATAAAATAATAATTCTCTTATTTTTAAGCCATTAAAATAGCAGATGCTACGGCACAAAGCTGTATTTAAAGCACACCAATTAGTTTTCTTAAAAGAAGTGACCGTCCAAAATATGTCATGTACTAAAAAAAACTTGTCTGTTAATGGTGCCATAATTTTATGGAATTTTTTATGTTCAGCTGTGTGAAAATGGACCCAGAACTTTGGTATCTAAAAAAGACCTTGGTAGACATCAATGTGTATTAGAGTCATATGTATAGGGGAAGGGGGAATTCATTAGAGATTCAAGTGTGAATTCGATTTAATTACGGCACTTCAAAGGTAATATTTTTTGTCTAACGCTATACCATCCACCCAAAAACAAACAAACCAACCAACCAACAAACAAACACACATACAAACACCCCAACAAACCAGCAAACCAACAAACCAACCAACAACAACAAAAACAAACAAACAAACAAACAAACACCCCCAACAAACACACAAACAGACAGACAGACAAACAAACGAACAAACAAACAAACAAACGCCCACCCCAAAAAAAACAAACCAAACAAACACCCCAACACCCCAACAACAAACAAACAAGCAAACAAAATCGTTTCGTGGCCGAGCGGTCTAGTTTTACGGACCCAAGTGCTGGTGTTGTCAGCAGCGGAGTGTGGGTTCAAATCCTGTCTTGACACTTGTGTCCTTGAGCAAGGCACTTAACCATAACAACTTTGTAAAAAGTTGGGAAGGTAGTGCACTCTGCTCTACCAACCAGGCTCCTAGTGGATGATACCCTTGCCTACAGCCTTACGGACTGTGAAGGGGGTAACCCTGTTTTTAGCCCCAGCAGTAGGTGGCAACGTGCCCCTGGTGACAGTTGATCTGGGTCGTCAGCCCAAATCAGTTAAGTGTAGCCTTCACCGTCCGGCCTTGTGAGTTGGGCGATATTTAATTTAAAACAAAAATTAATTATAAAAAAAATAACAACAATGACGACAACGACGACGACGACCAAACACCCCAACAAATAAATAAACAAACAAACAAAAAGCACTTGTTGTAAGGAGCTTTGCTCGTTGGCGAGTCATGAGCTGGGCAAAATTTCACAGAGCTTTAAGCGGAAAATATTGCTTAACAACGTTCTGCTAAGCAAACATGAGCAGGATACCAGTCACAGGTGGTACACGTGGCATGGTAATACATGGCTGGTAACCATACTCTAGTAGCACCGTGTCCGAATAGGTGGACGGCTACGGCTACAGCTGGATCACCGCGTCATTGTGCGTTGGGGAATATGACGTCCTTAGCAACAGCCGTAGTCGTAGCCGCAGCCGCCAAATCGGATACGGCTTACCACAGAATCGGCCGTCAAGCAGCTCTATGAAATTGGGCCACTGGGTACCATGTTTTTCATTGCAAGGTGTTATTCACAATAATGTTGCAGACGTGGTCGATTTCCGCCATACTTGTCGAGTCCGCGGTGACGTCATCAGACATCCAAGGACGAGTTTTAATCCGCGTTATCTTCGTTTTTCAGCTGCTTGTATTCGTGATGATCATCATCTGTTCAAAACAAAGACAACCATAAATAAACAACCCATCTCAGGCCCAGCAATTGTTAATCAAATTTTTGCGTTTCTAGGCCATCTTCAAAGCCCAATTCCATAGGACTCTTGTCTACAGCCGGCCTCGTAGTGTTTTCTTTCTTTTCCAAGAAGACCAGAACTAACTCACTATTTAGTTCATTAATCCCTTTGTTGATGACATTTTTATGGGAAAATGTAAATTGATTGACTGCTAATACACATTTGCATTAGATCGATTTCGGTTCCCATCCCAGTGTTAGATAATGTTAATCAGTAAACAACAAAAAAATGCTTTTGTTACAATAATATTTGTTGCTCAAAAATTAGCCAATGACATTTTGCTGAACTTTGCTAAGCAAAAAAAAGTTGTACAATTTGTGTTTCAAAATGTATCTTTTGTTAACTGAATTCGATATGACATATCAGACCAGCCAGGGTCAGAGTTCAAAGCAGGAGCAATTGCAATAGCCCATTTGCATGTCCCTATTGCAAGATCGGCGCGCAAAGGGTTCTGGGTGTCCGATCAATACCGGCAACCATCATGGCGCACTGATTTTGAAGCAGTACTATAAAACCTGGTATAGTTATTAAGTAAAATACAGCAGGCGTCCATCTTGGCAGCTTGGTTTATTTTTATCGGTTTCCCAAGAGGCAGTGCAGAAGTATATTTTATGAAGGTGATTTTGGTTATTGCCGGCGAGTAAAGACCTTTATGATGTTGATAAACAAAACGCACTGGTTGGCATGAACGACCGAATGGTAGCAAAACACTCAATAGTGTTAACAGATATTGTGACCAAATTCAACATCTCTGCAAACTTTCAATTAAAAAGAAATTACATCCCATGGTCGGTTGCTTTGTTTCCAACAAGTTCAACACTATTCTTGAATATTTGCGCAACATTGGTACAAATGTGGCTTGCTGTTTTTTGCTTTGCATTTAAGGCTTCCCACAGTTTTCCAATCTTGGTTGGCAAAAACTCAGGCTCATAATTGCACTCGGTGATGGGGAAAGTATATACACAGAAAGCAACGTTGTTTCATATCCACCATGCTTTCATACCATACAACCTCCTTGTGTAAGTTGTTACCACTGTAGGCGGTCAGAAAACGGGGTTTATTCTGTTGGGCGATTTTTTGCCCGTTCCTTTCAGGCTCTTTATACTTTCCATCGAGAGACAGTCGAAGTAAGCAAAAATAGTTTGAGTTTTCTCGAATTGATATGAGCGTATGTAATCAGTTTTTTTGTTTTGTTTTGTTTTGTTTGGGGGGTTGGGGGTCTCTCACTCCCCCCTCTCTCTCTCCTCTTTCGAAAATGCCCAATAAATCCTATATTTTTTAAGTTTTGCATGTCATTCTTCATTGATGACAAGATTCCGAGTTAACTATACTCCTAAAGATTTGACCTACCACTATTAAACGTGTCGTCGCTTGATGTTACTTTGATGTCATACCAAAGATATCTGCAAGTAGAATGATATTAGATGAACATAGTAACCGTAGGCTCAGTTTATTTATCTAAGATGGCGTATCGCTGGAATTAGAGAGCTGAGCACAAAACACCTTTTGAAACGCCTTCGGTTTTAATTGTAAGATTTGAATTGCTGTTGTAAAAGTTGAGCTGTCTGTGGCCTTGCATGACAATATTAACACCGGGTTCTTATATAGCGCATTTGTCATATAGTAAGGCGTTTTACAGCACCTCTGTTCATCAGACATTTAATCAATTCTCAAACTTTTTCAAATTCCTGGGGAGCATACAACCCCAAACTTTATAATTAGTGCTAAAGGGCAACCAGTGATCCAACATAATACCGCCACAGCCCTCGCAGGTTCCCATTTATTATTACTATTATTATATATTTTGGGTAATGTAACCAAGGATGCCTCATAAGTAAACTTAATCAATGTGTAGCTCGTAAGCTTGAGGAAACCTGTAATGATGAGTGTTTGCTATGACAGAAACACATGGGTTAACCCCTACTCTTCTATGATAACTGGTATAGGTTATTTTTACGTGCAGTACCAATCCTAGTACCTGGGACCATCCGAAGACAAAGCAATGTATGGCTCTAGTGTGTCTTGCTCTAGGACGCAAGTGCCACGACCGGGATTTGAACCCACACTCTGTTTACACACAGATCATGAAAACTTTAGCCACACCGCTCGGCAATGACACGACATTAGAGCGAAAGGTACACGCCTAACACAACATTATTTGCAGTTTTTTGCAATAGTGTGCGACATCGCAAATATTGGCAAAGATTTGCGATGCACGATGTCTCTTCGGGGCCACCGTAAAGAAGTCACGAGAATGACGGTTGAAAAACTCTTGTACTTACAGAAGAAAGAACAATGACACGATGTAGAGGCTAGCTAGCACAATAAAGGACAGCCCTGGCCAGATTGGTAGCGAGGCTGCGTAGGTACTGTTAAACACTGCTGAGCCTGCCGTTGAGGTCAGTGTCTGTATGAGAGTCGTTGACGCAAACAAGGATCCTATGAGAGGAACAAAACACAAATCACCAAAATCATTCGATAAAGGTGTACACCTAAATAAGCGCTGGTAACACTATAAGTCATGACACGTTTGATTTATTTCACCGTTTTCTCCAAAGCGCAATGACCTGGTGGAGTCAACGGCCTTGGTACCCTATACCGGAACATTCCACTTATCTAAAAGGGGATTATCAGGTCACAGAGTTGTGTAGATTTGTGTTTTTTGGGGTTGTTGTTTTTTTATTAGCGGGGCTGAAAACTATTTTAACTCAAGCACAAAATTGGACAGACACACAGACCTACCCAGAGCTAATAATAACCCTCTGATAATAATAATAATAATCGACTCTTATATAGCGCTTTATCACAGCCCGAGGGGCGTATCAAAGCGCTTCTGACATTATTACCCCTGGTCACTGGGCCATATATTTCATTCCTTAAACCATCTCAGCTCCCTGGGGAGTATACAGCCGGTGCTGCGAGTTTACCGCGCTCCAAGCTAATCATGCACATAAACCATCTCTGCCCTCACAGGTACCCATTTTACCCCTAGGTGGAGAGAAGCAATTATGGTTAAGTGTCTTGCTCAAGGACACAAGTGCCACGACCGGGATTCGAACCCACATACCGATAACTTAACCACCAGAACTTGAGTCCGATGCTCTTATCCGCTCGGCCACGACACCCCACGGGTGATAAAGAAAGAAGAGCCATCTGTTCTTTTCCAGATGTCTTGCTCACAGCCTGTGCTAGATTCCGTGGTTTTCAACACTGTGGTTCTCCTCCCAAACTTTTTGGCTTACTGGGGAACCGGTAACTAGTGGAACTTTCCTGCATTTTTGTAATTCTTAGGGTTTTAAAAGGCAGTATAAACTCGTCAGATTTTTTGACGAATAAAATTACTTCCCTTTTACCACACAATCCAATCAACCTGTGAAAAATAAGCGATCCCGTTCATTTGAAAACAACGAAAAACGGTTTATTTTCATGGGGTTTTTTTTGTTCACGTTCATACGGGTTTATATCGAGTGTGGTAATTGAAATAACAGCGGCGTTTGGAAGGGTCCCCGGATGTTTTTTTTTTCCTCGACCTTGACAGTATTTCAAACGGAAACCGTTTATTGCTCATCGGGATAATAAACGTTATAATAAGCTTGTGAGCTTTCAGTTGAAAACGAGCCAAATAATGTTCAACAATTTATTATAAAGCAATCCTAACTTTGAAGAAAGTTTGCGTCAACACGTCACGCCCCACTCCATTTCATAAAAGACAACATGAATGTAACTCTTTTGGCACTGTATCGTTTTGTATTGCCCCATCTCATTTGAACTGCTGCTAGCCACAGGGCTAGCTCGATATTCTAAGTGGTAAAACATCTGCTCTCTAGCAATGCAGCTCATGGGTTCGAATTCCACCCGAGTGGTTTTCCTGTGGGTGTTTTTTTCACAGAGCTTTGGAAAGCACCGAGTATACAGTGCTTAATACAGATCGGTGTATGGGTAAAAACGGTCAACACCACGGGCATCCCGCGGAGGCACAATGTTTGGACTGAGGGATGGCCCATACTATCGCCCCACACCCGCAGAATTTACCATGCGGTGAAAAGAAATATTGATAACGTAAAAACAAGCAAATTGTGAACACGAAATGATTATGTAAATAATGTATGCACTGCCCACACACAGCTCTGTGTTGCATACACTCTGTGGACATTCCTTTGTTCTTTGCACTGAAGAAAAAGCATATGTTTCAATTCACTGTAAAAACACTGTGTGGACGTGTGTAAGTCCACATTGTTTCAAGTCCCTACATTGTGTGGACCTCTGTTGCTCTCAGGTCCACACTTCGTACTGCATAAGGGCAGGGTATACGTTTGGTAATTGTCAAAGACCAGGATCCTCACTTGGTGTATCCCAACATATGCATAAAATAACAAACCTGTAAAAAATTTGGGCTCAATTGGTCATCGGAATTTCAAGAAAATGATGAACCAAAAAACACCCTTGTTGCATAGAAGTGTGTGCTTTCATGCCTAAGAAAAATTTCATGCCTGAAGCCTTTCTCAGATTCAAATTTTGAGTCAACTTTTATCGAAAGCTTCATTACTTCAAAGGGGTCGTTTCTAACAATTTTGCATAGTATCAACAGTTCTCCAGTCGGCTCTTTATCAAGTACGTTTTTATTGTCATTAATATTTGGATTAATTACCAAAGGTATACCCTCCATTTAAACACCATTACTTGCAAACAACTCAAAAGATGTACGTATATTACAGAATGTGTTATCTGATAAAGTTTTTCAGCATCGATCTACGTCATGCCACGATACGCTCTCAATAATTACCTTGTAGGGCCTACCCTCCACCATGAACAGTCTCTCGAATCTCGACCTTACCGTATTCATGTGGCTCGACTAGCTTTGATTTAATTGAGTTCAAGATGACGCAAGGAAAACCAATAAACATACCAACGAAAGGAGCTGAAAAGGGAAAGAAAAAAGGGGTGACTCTTTAATTGTTTAGAAGGGCAGTTCGAATCGGAAACTAATCCAAATTATGCATTTGCTGGGGGACGGTGGTGTAATCAGCGGTGAGGGGTGGGGGTGGTACAGAGCAACTCAGAGTACAGACTGTTATATAGCAGTGGATTCTATGCGTAGACCCTAAGGTCCGAAAGCTACGGCGAAGTTTCCACGCGGAGGGGTCAGGTTGGTGCTTCGTTCGCTGGTTACCACCAAAACTCACTAACCGAGTTGGTGTCACTATAAGGAGCCTTACCACACTAGAAAATGGCTTTACAGGGATAATGCTGTCAGTGTCAATGGCCATGGGTTCCAGCAGCACACTCTCTGACCATGACTCAACCACTACCACCTGTCTCTTTTCTACCGGTTAATTATTTTAATTTGATAACATTACACTGCTATTTAGTCTCACCTGTCATCATGTGTGCTGTGGTCTTGGCAAACGCCATGATGACCAGTGCTGATGCGGTCGATACCACGCCGATGGAAACCAAACCAAGGTCCAATTGGACCCAATGGCGTTTAACCATCTAGAAATAGAAGCGAGGATAGTTTACAATCCATGAAACAGCCGTAGGCCCAATTACGTCAGTATGTCTGCATAGATTAAACCTAAACTCTCATGGAGGACAATTCATAGGTTTAAAGTAGCCACGTCCTCCTCTTACGTCACCAACTCTGATTCATAGTCGCCTCCCTCACCACCACGCTGTAAAACTGGGCTGTTAAATTTAACACCATGGGTGTTGTCACATATTTGATACCAAGAAAGAATCAAATCTTACACAATAGTGTGTGAAAAAACCACCAATGTAATTGTTTTGGCGGAAGTAAGTGTTTTTTCAACACCCTATTGTTGTATCTATATATGACACACCCATTCTGGCTATTTTAACCCTCCACTTTTTGCAGTGCACCTCTCCGACTTTGTTTTAGAACCCCACCATCAAAAACAAAATGTAGCAACCCACCATCAAAAACAAAATGCAGAAACTGCAAAAGGTATTAAGTGTTCTGAGAAACTGAAACCAAAGTCTGAATCTGAAGCTTCTTGGCCATTTATTCTTGAAAAGACGTGACATTTACAGTTTAATACGATTTGTTTATATTTAATGGTTACCTTTAACTAAAGGTGCGATTCATTCGTTTTATTTTGGCTAGAGAGAGAGATTTTTACAACAAAAGATGAGGAATTTTAAAGACGTGCACAACACTTATTTGCTTTTAGTTTAATTAAAAGTTGTACTCGATTACAGTGAGCTTAGGTTTGGCGTGTACTTTATAATTAACAGGATTACCTGAAATATTAACGGCAGCCCAACAGCCAGAGTAAATGCTTTAAGGATGGTCCTCAGGCTGATGAAAATACCGATGGTTGTGGCCGACCAATTCAACGGTGAATGCTTGGTGTAGAGAACAGTCAAGTCCATCTCAGCTGTGAGTTGGTATGATAATGTTTGAAGGGGTCAAACAGATTACAGAAGTGATGCCGTCTGCGATTTTCCCGCCTTATAAACTAATGCAATCAAACCCCTTAGGGTTGTACTTACCTGTGACGTTCTTTTACAGACCGTTTTTTATTATTTATGGGCCAAATTTCATGGCTCTGTTTACCATAAGCAAACAATCGGCACTTACGGAAGCAGGGAACTACGCGCTTAGTCAAGCGTATTTCACAGGTTAACAGGGAATTTTCGATCTGAAGACGATCAGAGCATACTGATCGAAACGTCGAGCTGTTAAACAAACTGGTTCTTCTCAGAGCCGCCATAGCTCGTAAGAGAGATTTATTGCATGGTATCTCCGAAAACCTCACTTGATTGTATCTTCACCATGCATAGTTTCATATCCTAGTTCTTATTCATTTAATGTATTCATTTATTTAAAAAGATTTTTACCTGATGAGCAGAGGTTGTGGATGATGCCGACGAGCTGAGCAAGTAGAAGGTGCTTGCGTCTGAAGCCGAGTCTTGCCCGGAAACACACCAAGACCGTTTGCTCAATACTCGCCAACACCTTGGAGGACAGCCTACTCAGTGTCATACAGTACGGGCCACACCTAGCCTCCTTCGAGTCGTCTTCACCATCTCCGCCTGCCACCGCCGCCTCCTCGTCGTCGTCTTCAACGACTTTACACACGACAGTCTCGTCAAGTAACAGCACAACGTAGATAATCACCACGATGTGTACGGCAACAACGATTACGTAAACAGCAGCAAAGCCCTCCTTGTCGATCAGTATTCCTGACAAGAACGCTCCAAGCGGCCCACCTAAGTAGCACATGGACTTCATGATGCCAAGCCGTTTGGTCCGGTTAGCGATATCAGTGATGTCGCACAGGTAACACTTGGCCACAATGTAGGCTATAAGAACATTCCCAGATAGTCCAACGATCACCTCACTTATTAGTAGATATCCTAGATGTAAATGCGGATAAGATGCCTGGAAGATGAGACTGACTGCCCCAAAGATTATTCCAAATGATGGAATTATCAAAAAAATGCGTCGGCCCACGGTGTCACTTAGAGACCCGTATACCGATGAGGTTAGAGCTCCCGGGATGAACAGCGCGATCTTCAGGTAGAAGCTCCAGTAAGCTGCATCGGCGTGGACGGTATTCTCCACGGCAATGAATTCATCCACACCATCAAAGCAAATTGAGTTGTTGTACTTGAGCAGACATACTTTCTGGAGGACTAGCTGTTGGTTTGACGGCTGCTGCATGAACGTTGTCACCGAGATGGCGAACATTACCGGTTCCACGGTTATGAGCTTCAAGTAGTTCATAATCGACTGGGCAAAGTCAGCGAGCTTCATTGTTGTGTCTCTGAAAATTGAGAAAAACTAAGGTTTAGTTAATTTTTCCGTCTCCAACTTTTCTGCCATCTTCTGTAGCGTTAACGCTTGGGTGTGCTGTTTGAACTATAAGCCACCCTGGGAAAGACTACCTCGGCCGACGGTCGAAACTAAGCAAATATACCCTGAGGTGTATTTTGGTTGGTAAGCAGTTTGCAACAATCAATAAGCTCACCATAAGCTTCCGGGCACCTCTGACCCATCAGCAACGCGGGTGCAATTTTGTGTGTGTGTGAGTAGGTAACCACATTCAAACCGGGGACCTATAACAAAAGAGGACAATAGGTCCACGGTTCGGGAAAGGTCCACGGTTGGAAATCGTGTACAAAACCAATGGGAGCTGTTTAAAAAAGTTAGAGTATAAACAAAAGAGGGACAATAGGAGGTCCACGATTGCAGGCTGTTACACACTTGTGTGTGTGTGTGGTTTTTGTGGGCAAGCGCTACATACGCAGTGTGGACCTGAGAACAAAAGAGGTCCACATAATGTAGGGATCTGAAGCACTATGTGGACTTACACACGTCCACACAACGTTATTTGCAGTGTTGAGGAATAGGATTTTCCTTAAGTGTACAGAACAAAGGAATGTCCACACAACGACTGCAACACAGAGCTGTAGTGTGTGTGTGTGTGGTTTTTGTCACATCACTTTTTTCAACCCCCCCAAAAATATTGGTTGGAATAATTATAAACTAACAATGTAAGAAATAAAATTAAAACTTGTGAGAAAATGATGAAATATTGCTCGACCTCCAAAGTGTCAAATTGCGAATTTATACCGACTGTGTAATTATGTAAACCGTGTCGACTGCACTACAAAACCGAAGTTAGGTAAAAAAAAATTCAATCGGTATACATGTGTACATTAAGTGCTTTGTTACTTAGCGCGAAAACTGACATTGCGTCGCATGGATTTTATGTGAGGTTGCATGGAGACGCCGAGACAACGACGTCCTAATATAAGTTTCGCGCGGTTTGGGTATACCGTATTAGCAGCTTGCTCGAGTTTGCATGACTGGACGTCAAGGATCGCGACGATTGCCTTTTATTGCATGTTCCGTGGTCAAACTTGAAGCGGAAATTAAGATCAGATTTTTAAAAAAAAATAACGTTTTTTCCAATATTTATGAAATCAATCTAATCAAGCTGTTAAAAAAATATATATATTCGAACCATCAATGGATGAAATGGATCAAAACAGCACAACACCAGTTCTTCTCAAAAACAATAAAATTATTGGCACAATACACGCCGTAGCTGCTATTCGAGGTGACTGGAAGTCCAGATTCTCCCGAAAACTCGTACGCTCTCGAGGTAAACTTACAATCTGTTCCGTCTTCTCACTCGTTATCCTCGACGCATCACAATTGAACGGAGCTCTGGAAGTGCCATTCAACTTGTTGAGATCCTGAGAAAATTTACTGCTGGATGATGACAAAACACAGTTGCCTGTAAAAGACATTGGATGAAACTGTTCGTGTCTGTATTTTATGTATGTCATTAAATTGCAAAAAAACAATGGTGGGGACCACGTTGCACCCTTAACGTTTGCATTTTCTCAAGGTGTGTGTTTGTTGGTTTGTTTGTTTGTATCATGTCCATCTGATTAACGGGCTATCCTAATTAACAGAAGGGTATAAGTTTGAGGGAGCCAAAGTTTACACACACACTCACTCTTTACAGACATTATGTAGGCCTAGTTTCTTGTGAATGCTTGCCATTGCGTTTCGGTTGAACGCGCTTCGTGTATGACCTTCCACAATGGTTTATCATTATTTTGTATTTTGTGATCAAACAAAACGCAGGCCTAAAATACGCTATCTGAACACTTTAGACTGTGTCCCTGACAGCTTTTGTGATGTTTATTTCCATCACAATTCTTCCTGGATCAGCGGGGGTAGGGGGGGATTTGTCTTTTATCGGAGCCTTTGATCTAGTTTCTCTCAAAAGCTCGAAGGTCGCTGCTGCCGGGGAACTGGATCAAACCCAAACAATTTACACACAATCTAGTTTTGAAACTAATGTATCTAATCCATGCATTATACACGCTGAAATCTCTCCGGTCAGATTTAACCCGAATTCAAAATCCCCCAGGGCCTGACTCATTTTAGATCAGGCTGATCCGGAAAGTGGTGAGAAATTAGATTTTCTCAGATTCTGCGTCAGTTTGACCCATGTCAGGGTCATTTTTGACACAGATTTCGGGTCATACACTGAACCAGAAATGGTTCAAGCCCCACGGGACCCAAATCCGTGTAAATTTAGACCCGTAAATTTTCAGAGTGTAGTTTTGTGTTGTTTTTTTAGAAAGGATAAAGTCATCCTGATTTTCAATAAAGGTATACTTTAAAACAAGTAACCGTAAAATAAATAAATAAATAAACTATATACATAACATTTAAACTAGTAGGGGAGATTGCCTTAGCTTTCAATACAAACCGGACCTTCGTCAGAGGCATAAACAAGCACAAACAATAAACATATCCATTTATAGCAAAACAGAGGAGCACAGAATAATGGAAAGGCATCCTGAAAAAGCGGGAAAATTATAACCAATCAAAGTTTATTTAAAACATTTTTAAAACATTTTAAGTATATATATTTGTATACTGCCTCTGCCTCTGACGATTGTCCGGTTCAGATCGAAAGTTAAGGCCATCTCCCCTACTAATTTTATATTTTTATATACAATACATGTATATATACAATAATAATAATAACAATAATAATAATCATAATAATACAAACTGAAAGTATTTCATTGAAAAACAACTCAACACGATAAAACTAGAAATAATTTTTAATGTCCCCACACGGGTTTTTTTTTATGAAAACGACGACCTTGGACTTCACTTCCGTACAATTCCGTCTTTTGTTGCTGTTAGGTAAAGTATACAATGCAATCTACGGACATTATCTAGTAATTTATTGAGCGGATCAACAAACACGTGTTGGAATGTCCAATTAGTATTTTTTGTAAAGTTTAAGTGACAAGTTGGTATTGTTTTAGGGGTATACAGTTGATTTAATTTCCATTATCTAAATAATGAAACACATTTACAACATTCCTGTGCATTTTACACCAAATCCGGTGTAAACTTTTCAGTGAAAACAAAGTCAGGGATCAGACAGATTAGAATTTGTACTATGATGTGAATTTTTTAACCAGTGAGCTTTCAGACTGAAAATAATCTTTAGTGGAATAATATTTACTTGGTTTTGGATTTTATTACACATCCAATAGAGCAAGTGCCGTGACACGATGAATAGGAAACGAGAAGTATTGTTTAGTTCTAGATGAGGAAAATCCCATGGGGGGGGGGCATCGAAAATATTATTTGCCAAGATATTTGAGATATTTGAGATAAATATGTTTGCAAACATTTGCAAAGATATCTACGATGTGGATTATGGTTGTTGGTTATGATGATATCTTCCACACAGAAATGGTTTGTTTTTTTCTGCAAATGGTTTACGATACCTTTGAACTGAGTGTGGAACTCGAGGGAGTTTGCTCACTGATTGCATGGCGTGTCTTGGCCGAGCGGCTAAAGAGCACCGTGCTCAAGCTCTGGTGTTTCTGATCAGCAGAGTGTGGGTTCAAGACCCGGTTGTTGCCCTACGAGTGTCATTGAGCAAGATAGTTGCCGGGATTACGGTATGCACGTAAAAGAACCCAGAACACTTATCGCATGGAAGAGTATAGGGTGTTCCAGGTTCACATTATATCAAGCATCCTTGTTTACAGGTTGGTTGTGTGGTGTGTTTACTGAAAACTAGACATGGGAATCGATTTACTCTTCCATAAAAGTATAGTCCTACACAAGTAGCAGTATAGTTTTAATTTACATCGGCCTGCATACTTTGTCTTGATTCGTAGAGAATAAATTATTACACAGCAGTATCAAGACATTTTGCACGTTAATTCAAACTTGAAAAATAGTATTAGCTGTTGCAAACTGCTTACCAACCAAAAGGACCTATGGTATATATGCAAAAAAAATAGGAGTTAGTGGCCTGACGTTTCGACCCTAGGAGAGTCTTTCTCGAAGGCTAAATGACAAGACTGAATAAAAAATAAACAGGTATACTGATGTAACAACAGTGGTCAAGTGGAAATAGATGATAGAGATGAAAACAAACAGTTGTATTCAAACTTACTAGAAGCAGCAGTTTTGCCAACATAACCAATGATGAACAGAGATTTTCAATGCGATTATTTTTTCCGTAAGGTCTAGGCCTGATACTGAAATACAAACTTGGTATACTTACCACGGGTAGTCGTCCTCGAGCGGACGTGGTCTGGAACTACAACAGCCAATGACTGCTTGCTTCAATTACATGAACTTTACTACACCTGAAGTTTGATATTAAACCTCCTATCCATAATAATGGTGTTTGAACAGAAAATGTAACCCCAAAACGCCACGACGAGTTGAAAAAAGCTCCATCCAAACACACTTTCAAAATCGATATGGGCACATCTGTGTTAAGTCTGTATGATACCAGTGGCCGTGTACAATTTGTCACACGGCTATTACGTTTCATTCGGTAGTAAGCACAAAACAGCCGTTTGCTTGTGCTTTAAGGCGACGTCATCGCCTAAAACTCGAGTTTAATGGTCGAGCTGGCGTTTCTCTGAGCAGAGTATGGGTTCCAGATTATTGCTTCGTCCTTCGTGGATGGGACGTAAAGCCGTCTCGTGCATTGATGGTTAAAAAAAAAACTATCAATGCAAGTAAAAGACACACTTATCGCTATAAGAGAATGGGTTCGCCCCGGCGTGTCTGGCCGTGCGTTTATCCGTTCAAAAAAAGTTCTTCCTTATGAAAAGGAAGAGAAGGAGAAACCATTCACTGCAGTGATGGGCGAGGCTTTCCGGAAAACGCCCTTTAGCCAAAGAGAGGCAACATCGAAGGAGAAATATTAACAAATCTACGATTTGCAGAGGATGTTACTCTAATCACCTCTTCCATTGAATACATTGAAGCGCAACTAAATGAAATAAACGGCATAAGTAAAGAAATGGGATTGAAGATGCACAATTGGAAAGACAACTATACGTGACAAATTCCAACACAGATGACGCAATTAAGGTTGAGAAATGTGGGGCGCTGTGTTTTACAAGAGCACCATTTTGGGTGCACTGTGCACTAACTATAGAGACACTCATGCGCGGATTGCTTTTTAAAAATGTTATATAAACCCATAATTTTGTCTGCAAACCAAATATTTGAAGGTCATGGCTTTTGTTTTAACTTTTTATGGATTGTTGAAAAAATTTGTGCCCTTAGGGTTGTTGACTTTTAAACTGGAGCGTTTGGGGTACACTAGCCCTCCAAAAATTTGCCCAATTTTTTTTAAAAGGTGAAGGTTTTTTTTTCGAAAAGGAGTCTAACCAGTTCAGTCGTTATGGAGTGTTTTATTTGGGACGAGCCTAGCGGCTAAATTTTGAAAAGAAAAATGAAATTAGTTGTCCGAAAATATATTTGGTTTATTTTCAAGAGACTGGGAGACTTTTAAAAGTATTTTTGAACATTTAGCATTTAGCGTTGGTTGCTTGGGGGGGGGGGCTTTATTAGTGAGGTTCATCCTTGTAAGTTCTTGTCTGGCATTTCAACCCTCGATTAAGCCATCAGGCACTTTTCAGGTGTCCGTTTTTAAATAAAAAGTAATTACTCCGCCATTTTATTTTATTTGTATTTAAAAAAATGTAAGGTTCCTCAACTACACCAGGCAAAATAGCATGCCAATTGTCTTGTTACCATCGGGGTTGATTTCACACCCAAAAAAATCCACCAATGACCAGTTCTCCCGGTATTCCCTTGGGAAATGTAAGAAATGTAAGAAATTATGATGTTTTTGCTGACTCATCAAACACGAGGGTTTCATTCAAACAAATGGCTTAGAGACACTTGTGGGCTGATCTCAATGGAAATTTTGCTTGAATTTATTTTATTCAGTCACAAGGGTCTATATCCAATAGTTTGGGCGATTTAAACATGATTGTGTTCTCAAAAAACACGTATTACACGCAAAATATCAAACGGACACTTGAAAAGTGCCTGATGGCATAAGTGTGTGATTTTTTTTTTGATGGTGTCACGAAGAGTTAAAACACTTCGTTGTGGCATCGTACACTCCGTGACTGTACCATTGTAAACAAATTGTGTTTACTCATTAACGGTACACTCAAAAAACCGCGAAATTTCGCAAGTTCCCTAATGGAACATAGCCGGATAACACGAATACCAGTGGAATTAGCTTGGTGTGAGTCTTCGACTTACAGTCACCTTTAACTTCGAAGCCCCTTAGAGAATACATTGAATATGGATACACTCTAAGGTCAAAGATCTTGATCTCACCACAAACAACCAATCATTCTGTCACTGGCTTTGCTATTGCAGACATCATGCAGACCCCAGCTGTTTACTGTGTAAGGCGGTCAAGCTGTGGTTTCAGGGTAGGCCAAGTAAATAAGATACCTTGTTTCTCAAAAGACTGGCAAGCAGTGCAGTCAAATGTAAAACAAAGTTGGATTTGAGTAACATTATTTTCGTTTTGTAGCGACTGAGTGTGCATGATGCACACATTGAATTTTTTTTTTGCCTTTTGTGGGTTCTTTCGATTCAGTGAACCTGTGTGAGCCTATTGATACCATGTTAGAAGAGTTGGAAGAGCTTGTGAGCAGCCAAAATCAGTTTTGCACGTAATTTGTAAACGGTACAGTCGACGAATGTACTACCATGTTGCACAGCATGGGACAGTGGCACACTACAGCGCAGTGTCTCATAGAGAAAGCACTTAATGATGATTTAACTCACCGTTTGATGTTAAGTTCTCACGTCAAGGTATTTGTCATTGTGTATTATGTTGCCTCAGCTGATAATACATTAAGATATTCTTCACGCATTTCCATTGCCAGAGCTTGAACCAGACCATTGTGTTCAACTGACTCAAAAGCCTTCTTAAGTCAATAAATCATACACGTCTATAACCTATTTTCGATGAGTTGATTGATTGCATAATTTGGGTCTATTGCCAGGAACCTTTTTCTAAACCCAGCCTTTTCTCTCGGTTGTTGTTGTTGTTGTTCATCTAAAAACTCTCTTATTTCTATTTTCAGGCATGGTTTTTGGTCCTTGGAAAAAAGTAGGAACATTACCAAGTATACAAGGACTGACATGTACACAAGGTATAGGCTCGATTAGACTTTTCATGCCGTAAATAACAACTTTTCTGATTTTTCCAAGGGCAACAGGAAAACGTGCCTGTATTTGTTTTCATAACTTTTGTTAAAATGTTGTAGAGATGTGATTTGACAATGATGTCAGCTTTGTCACTTTTGATACTGAAAGACAACCTAAATTAACTTGAAGGAGCAAAACAAAGTTATGGCACCAAAAAAGATGTCTTTTATCGACTTCTTCATCACTAATTTTGTTTCATTCGAACTAGAAAACTGGAATGGATTATTACCAAAACTCCCTCAGAAACCGATGTTGAACACTCCTGGGGATTCTGTAGTTGTTGTTGTTGTTGTTGTTTTTTCCTCTGGTGCACAAATTCGAATCGATGAAGGCTTTCTCTATTTTCGCTCACGCTGTTTGAACTACATAGGCCTAGTCGAACCGAAGCAAATTAGGAAAACCATCGGAGGAAACGTTATGGGTAACTGTTTCTACCTAATCAAAGTGCCGGCTTTTTCATACTTCGTCATCGGTGACCTATAGCAAAGAACTCTTGAAACTTACGTAGCTTGGTATACATTTATCTTTAGATTCAAATATTATTGTATAGATTTTGACCGGTCATTGTGTCCCTTGAAACATTCTGCTAAACCCACCATCGGTTTTTGGTGAGATGTTTTCATTGTTTGAAGTAATCTAATACTAGCACAATCTCCCGCATTAACATCTGGAAAAAGAATATTAATGTCTGCTTGCTAGATTTTGCATTACACAGCTCTGGCACACTGTCCAGAGCTCATTACGACTCTGACACTGTCCATAGTACACTGCCCTCTACCGTCTACCTATTGTGTTTTTAACTTTTATTTAGTTATAAAAAAAAATGGCACAACGTTGCATCATGGATGTGGGTGGAGCTAGTTCTTTGCATATTTAACTTTGGGCTGCCCAGACTCTATTTTTCACAACACTTTGATGTTTACATGGCACAACGTTGCATCATGGACGTGGGTGGCGCTAATTATTTGCATAAATAATTTTGAGTTGCGCCAGACCACAGCAATTTGAAATGTTTACATGGCACAACGTTGCATCATGGATGTGGAGCTAAAATATTCGCACAAAAGAATTTGCGTTACGCCAGACTTTAATTTTCACAACACTTTGAAATGTTGGCACAACGTTGCACCATGGATGTGGGCGGAGCTATTTATTTGCATATTGGGTTGCCAAATAATAAAACATGTTTTACTACGAAGTGTGTGGGTGACAATAATTTGTAAAAGAATGCACTCAGAAATAGTACATTAAACATAGGTAAGGCCAAGTTGTTTCCTCGTAATAATGATGCCGTGGGATCTAAATTATTGCCTAAACTCCGCCCACAAAAACGTCACGTTCGCCATGTAGACCTCGATTATGCGCTTGCGCTTTTGCATGTTTAAACGTTGGTGATTTGCATAATAACAAACCCGGCACAACAAGATGGCGGAGGTGTAGGTTGTTGTTGTCAAACCTTATTCCCTATTCCTTTTGAAATATCAGTCTCAAGTTGGGAATGATTTTCATTAGTTGTGGTCCGTTGGTGATATTGTAAGTTATAGTAGGATGGCTTCTTCATGTAGTCCTCGTAAGATGTCTCCAAGCCAGGACAAATCTCCAGCTTTGGCTTGTTCAATGTCAAATCTTCCGCCGGAGGTATGATACTTATACTGTTGTGTTGTTGTATACGTACACTAATCATAATGTACTTTGCCGTTGTTGGGGTTGTTGTAATGTGTAAGTTGGGTGGACGGCGCAGGCCAACCACTGAGCCGCTGTCATCTTCACGTACCATCCGATGGGCAAAGCAATTTAGAAGGGTTAAGTGTTTCGCTTTAAAAAAAACACAAGTAAGTGTCAAGACCGGGGGACTAGGTTAACAGGTTAAGGTAGAACCCACACGCTTCTGCCGATTAGAAAGTCACAAGAGGTCCTACTACTTGCCGTCAACTCGCCGACTTGCCGTCAACTCGCCGTCAACTCATTTTCGTGCCGTCAACTCATTAAATATACATCAAAAATTTATAAATGGGGCATGGAAGTGTTAAGTCTGGGCTAAACTACATATTTCTTATGGTTTTCGGTACAATTTCATTTACAAAAACGATTTTGTGTTGATAAATAAATAGTATAAACACAGCAAATATAGCGCCCTCTGATGTCCATCCATAGCTTGATACTTGCATTTCACACCCATACCATGAATGGTACAGTCCAAGCTCTGTGAAAAGGAAAGATTGCGGCCAACGGCTAAGCGTTTATACTATTTATTTATCAACACAAAATCGTTTTTGTAAATGAAATTGTACCGAAAGCCATAAGAAATATGTAGTTTAGCCCAGACTTAACACTTCCATGCCCCATTTATAAATTTTTGATGTATAATTAATGAGTTGACGGCACGAAAATGAGTTGACGGCGAGTTGACGGCAAGTCGGCGAGTTGACGGCAAGTCGGCGAGTTGACGGCAAGTAGTAGGACCGGTCACAAGAGCTTAAGTTGAGTTCGGTGCTCTTGTCTTAGTCTTAACCACTCGGCCACTACGCACCAGTTTTGTTAATTTTGCATCAGAGGTAAAGAATGTAATTTGTTTTTACCCTTACACCGATGTGTATTAAGCACTGTATACTCGGTACTTTCCTGAGTTCTGTGAAAAAAATCCACAGGGAAATCACTTGGGTGGGATTCGAACCCCCAACCTTTGCATTGCCTGTTTCAGCTAAGCAAGATCTCTTTGCTTAGCATCGTCTTTGTGCTTAACAGCTTTAGGAAGTAGGGCCCAGGTGTGGCCTTCAAATTAAAAGCAACAGCTGTCAGAAAGCCAAAAGTTTTATTTGCTACAGTTTTTTTAAAACTTGGTTATAAATGGTTGTGTTCATTAATTTTTATGCAGAATTTTTTATTCGACCTTGTGTTTTTTTTCTATTGGTTCATGATTGTCAGAACAAGAGCAGATATTATTCATAGAAATATTTATGCAGACCTTTTTATTTGACCTCTGTATTTTTTCACTAGTGATGACCTGATTGACCAATGAAGATGTCACTAAACAGCGATAACAGGATAAAACATTTTAAAAGGAAACCAATTATTTTTTGCATTTGGATTACAAATTTTGCATCACCAATTTTTTTCTTTTTTCTTTTTGCAGAACTAAAATTAAGCTATTTTTCTTTATTCGAGAACCAAAAATTATTAATTAGTAATTAGTTAAAAAAGAAACAAAAAATTATTGTCAGGACCCGACATGATCATCCATGTCATCACACATTTACCAGCAGTCATAAACAATTTTGCTTGTTACAGGTATTTTGTGCATTGTGCATGCGTTCAAGAAACTATTTTATATTTTTCATTTTGAAACATCATTTTGTCAGAATTTGTCAGGAGAAAACAATTATAAAATGGTTGTTTTGGGGCTAAAACCAGGCATAGGAACTTTAAAAAGTACAAATCCAAGTCGTTGCAAATGTGGTGCAGTAAAACAGGGTTAAGAAATTTCAGTCTTTTATTTTAATTCAGACATTTTTATTTCCTGTTGAAAAAGATATAAAGAAATCTCCAGATTTAAAGAAAACCTGCCCTTTTATTTATTTCTCTAGTACTGTCAAGACTGTTTTCCAGAAGCTCCTTACAATCTGTAACTCCAGGGGTTACCAAAAGGTGGAAATGGCATCATTTTGACACCTCCTAAAAGTCGAATCCTAGTTTCAGACCTTTATGTCATCAATGACTATCATGTCTAACTGTGAAAGCGCCCCTAGTCCAGGTGAACTTTTGTTTACTGTTAATCATTTGGAAACAAATTACATTGTTGTCTTTTATTTCTTGTTCCAGGTTGAAGAAGGCAATGTTGAATACAAGGTAAGCTGCTGAATTTCTTTTGACTTGAACACTAGTAGCGATGTTTCCCCAGCCCTCTCAAACGGGCTGAATGTACAAAAACGTGCTGTTGATGTTTGGAGGAATCCGAGTCTATCAATGCAATAAGCCATTTGCGAGTTTAACTTGACAAATATCTGTACAATGTCTTGCTTTGTCACAGTTTACTGCTTAGATTTGAATTCCTCAGACTATACAGACGGTTTCTATGTCAAATGGTTCGGGGCAAGCTTTTGTATCGCAACCTCTAGATGAGCAAACCCTGGTATCGTTGTGCCATGTACATTCATTCAGAACTGTGTGTGGTTGTTCGCAGTCTCTTTAATGTTGATCTACCCACAAGCTTGCCCTTGATCATGTGACATGGCAACTGTCTCATTAGTCTGAGGATTTTCAATTTAAGTGGTCGCCTGTGAGAAGCAAGTCAATGTACCAGACATTATTCAATGCAAAAAAATAGTTGTAGTGACCTGGCGTTTTGACCCTAGCAGAGTCTTTCTTGAAGGCTAAATGACAATTTTAGCCTTCAAGAAAGACTCTGCTAGGGCCAAAACGTCAGGCCACTATTTTTTTTTTTTTAATTGATAGGTAATTTTGGTTGGTAAGCAGTTTGCAACAGCTAATACTGTTTTTTTCAGATATTATTTAAATCTAACTCGCAAATGGCTTATTGGCCACCTGGATGCATGGATTATACAGTGAGCACACTAAACTCCATGCATGGATGCATTTATCCAGTGCCCAATTGCGGGAATGGCCCATAGATTCACTTGCTTTAAGCATGGAGGTAAGCTCAGAATTCTGTGGTAAGCAGAGCCATGAAACTAAGCAGCCGATAAAATAGGTTCAAATAAGGCAGCAATGTGTTTGTACGTCTACACAAAATGTCTTCATTAAAAGGCAGGATATAATTTGGGTAATAGACCGTGCAAGTCTCGCGCGTATTCGAACATTTTTGGGACCACTGTGGTCCCACGTACATTGCTTTAACGCGTTAAAGAAACAAACTCACGCGCTTTAACGGATCCCAATGTTCGAATACGCGCGAGACTTGCACAGTCTATTGTCAAAGACCAGTATCCTCACTTGGTGTATCCCAACATATGCACAAAATAACAAACCTGTGAAAACTTGGGCTCAATCGGTCATCAAAGTTTAAAGAAAATAATGGGGAGAAAAAAAGAAGAATAAAAAAACCTTGTTGCATAGATTGGTGTGCTTCAGATTCCTGAGAAAGGCTTCAGGCATTAAGCCTCTCTCAGATTCAAATTTTGGGGTGAAAAATTACCTCTTTCTTTAAAACTACATTACTTCAAAGGCGGTCGTTTCCAACAATGTTTCATAATATCAACAGCTCTCCAGTGCTCCTTACCAAGTAAGTTTTTATGGTCATTAATTTTTGGGATAATTACAAAAGGTATACCCTCTCTTTAAATGACCTTTCTCATTAACTGACTTTCGATACCAGCTCAAGCTTGTCAGCCCATCTCCCAGTCGCTTTGAACACCTAGTGACTCAGATGAAGTGGAGGCTGAGGGAGGGACAGGGCGAAGCCATCTATGAGATCGGCGTGGAAGATAACGGAATGTTGGCTGGCCTCCTGCCTGTGGATCTGAAGGCGTCAATGGATACGCTGGACAGAATGGCCAACAAGTGAGTGCTTTTTTTTCATTTGGTTTATATTGTCCAGTAACATTTTAACACAGGCGTACATTGTCGAGTAAAAACTGCTATGGGCTAGTGTACACCACTTTTCAACTTGCCCTCTGGGCTACTAAAAACTGTCCAACTTACTTATTTATTATAAATGCTCATATTTCTTCCTTTTCAGATGTAAGTAATACATTTTTTAATGTGTTAATATGTGCGAATGTGACTTCATTTGACCTTTAAACCAATTGTTATCACAACCATTTATTTATACATCAGAAAGATACATTTATGACAATACATGTTTCTAATCTGAGCTACTAAAAACTTCCTGGGGGCTAGCAGAGCTGCCAACTCTCCCTGATTCTGCAGAAAGTTCGCTGAAAATTAACCAATCATTCCATGTTCTGATGAACAAATTAACAATCTCCCTGATTACTTGAACTTTTTTCCTATTTATGTTGAATGTAATTCTAAATATCTCTCTGATTGTTGTACAAAATCTCCCTGATTTCAAGATGCAAATGTTGGCAACTCTGGGCTAGTAAAATGCACGGTCTGTTAGTCCAGTTGGGCTACTTAACAAAAATTTATGCGCAAGGCTGGTGCACCATATATCAATCACATGGAGGTGTGTGGAATAGACCCCCCCTCCTTCTTCGCATTTTATGTCTCAAACATCGCCCTCACTGAGGTCAAAGGAAGGCCTATCATTGGTGAGAATGGTACACCATGCATGCGTCTATTCTTTTACTTCAGCGATGGTTGCCTATGCAAGGCGGCAATGGACTCCTTTTCCAAAATGGTCTGAGGCAAAACCAAAGAAATGGGTTTTTAGAAAGACTCTCAAAACTGCTAGCATTGTTTTTACATAAGTCCTCACGTAATAAATTTTTCCTGGTTGTACTCTCGTTAAAGTGACCTCAATCCACCAAAAATAACGGGTGTGTTTCTGCATTTGTACCCACCCCAAGCAATAAAAAAGGGACATTGACACTGAAGCAAGCCTACTCCTAACTCCAGGCTCTATAATTCATCTTGTCTTTTGCTGTCAATCCAACAGACTCGGAGCAACAACTACCGTCTTGAGACAACGTACCGTGGAGAGTGAAGGAGAGACCCTTGGGGAGGATCGTAAGGCATGTGAGGTGCTTGTCCGGAGAATTCCTGATGACCAACAGGTGGGTGATGGGTCTCCTGAGATTTGATGATCCTTGCATTTGTCAAGGGCCTTTTATAATATATAATATAGTTTAATACATACATGTAGTCTTATATAGTGCACACAATCTACCATTAAGGTACTCAAGGCACTTGAACAAACAGAAACATTTCAAGACAGGTATATGAATGTTTTGAATTATGAGACCTATTTATTTAGCACCTTATAAGGGTTGACAAGGTGCCAGAAACACCAGGGCAAGCCCCTTGTCTTAGCGATAAGGGTAGGAACACTCCCCACTGTTGTGGGGACTTTTACACAATTAAACAAAGGTCCCCAGAACGTTTTTCTTTGTACAACTGGGTTCCCACAGAGGAATTCTTCAGAAAAGGGAATAATAGAACAACAATAGCAAGTCCCCACAGATGTGTGTGCAAAAAAACTGGGTGTTCTTTTATGTGCATTACACAACACACTGGACATGCAGCTTCATGTTCCATCCGAAGGACGAAGAAATTATGGTAAAGTGTCTTGCTCAAGGACACAAGTGTCACGACTGGGACTCGAGCCCACACTCTGCTGATCAGAAACACCAGATCTTTAGTCTGGTGCTCCTCACCGCTCGACTTTTCAGTATCTTTAGATCAATTGCATTAGAACTCAGGAGTCCAGAGTCCAGAGTGCTTTCCCCTGTGTTTCTAGATAATTACTTTTTTTTTCTTTGCCTTGACAGAAACTTTTTGTTCGGATTTAATTCAGGATAATTTAGGATATTCAGTGAGTCATACCTTGAACAAAGCTTTCCCAGGATTGCTAGTACTTTTGAGTATCAAGTATCAACATTCTTATATGATCAATTATTTGATCAATTTGAAGTCACTTAGATTAATTTTGAATTTTGTTGTTGTTTTAGTAACATCCTCTTTAACTTTGAAGTCACAGAGTACATTGTGTCTTTGATTTTGATCCAACAGTTCATCAACCTGCGTGTTGCCGTTCTTGGCAATGTTGACGTCGGTAAAAGCACCTTACTAGGAGTTCTTACCCAGGGGGAGCTGGACAACGGGCGTGGTCGAGCGAGATTAAACCTCTTCCGTCATCTACACGAGATTCAGTCTGGGAGAACATCCAGCATCAGTCACGAGACCCTCGGGTTTAACAGCAAAGGGGAGGTTAGTTTTAAAACATTCTTCGTCTAGTCATGGAGCTGTTGAGCGCACCAAGTTCTTTTACAAAGGACAATGTTGCTTCGATTGAAACAGATTCCCCGCTGAAGTATGTTCCAAAGAAGATCAATTTGTTTGGTAATAATCACAAACGGCTGTGTGTTCAGCACATTTCAAAGAGACATGAAACCTAATGTGGGATCAGTATCAATAATAACAATGTATTTATTGTTATTACTTTTTATTTATTTGGGTTTTTTGTTTTTATGAGAAATTGCCACATGGCCGGACGGCCACTTTAAAGTGAGGGCTACACTTAACTGATTTGGGCTGTTGACCCAAATCAACTACCACCAGGGGCATGTTGCTACCTACTCCTGGGGCTGAAACAAGGTTACCCCCTTCACAGTCAGT
The DNA here is from genome assembly GCA_023634235.1 of Pisaster brevispinus. Lineage (NCBI taxonomy): Eukaryota > Metazoa > Echinodermata > Asteroidea > Forcipulatida > Asteriidae > Pisaster > Pisaster brevispinus. The sequence continues at coordinate 20,584,486 of JAMKCF010000009.1, read as the reverse complement.
GAGGATGTAGGCATGGGTATCATCCACTAGGAGCCTGGCTGGTAGAGCAGAATGCACTACCTTCCCAACTTTGTATGAAGCAATTAGGGTTAAGTGCCTTGCTGAAGGGCACCCGTCTCATGTGTTCTTTTTTTTTTTTTTTTTTTTCAAGACAAGTAGGCCCCTCAAATCACATTTTCTACCCCCATTCATCGGGCCAAAAGCATTTCTGGAAACCGTCTCAACTCCTTTGGAGTATGCAGCACCGGCAGCCAAATGGGCGCAAAGGTTGCTAATCAAACAATTCACATCAATCTCTACCCTTGCAAGAATCCATTTACTCCTGGGTGATTAGAAACCTGTCAAGATGAAACATGAACCTGTATCAGATGATGAACCTGTCAGAAGCTTGTGAAAGGATGATGATGATGATGATGATGATGTTGGGTTTAGTCCGAATGAGAAAGGATCCATCAATCGCTCCAGGGAGTTGTGGTTTAAGTCATTTGTTTATTTATTTATTTATTTATTTTTTGTTTTGCTGTTTACCGTTTCTAGGTCATCAACTATGGTGACAGCCAACAGGGTTGCCTGACGGCAGAAGAGATCTGTGAGAATGCATCCAAGCTAATCACTCTTATCGATTTAGCTGGTCACCACAAATACCTCAAGACTACCATCACTGGTCTGATGGGCTATGCACCGGACTTTGCGATGCTGGTGGTCAGTGCTAACATCGGCATCGGTAAGTTACAAGTATCTCTTGACGACGAAAAGAGCGTTGTTTGAAACGTTGCGCATTGGTTCTTATCAAAACCACACATATCCAACAGAGATGCTTCACGTAGTATCACCACAAATCCAGGAGCCAATTTCATAGTGCTGCTTAGCGGTAAGCAAATATTCGTGCTTACTATAGCAGGAAAATGTGCTTAAGCGTAAGCGTATTTCACTGGTTAGCAAGAAAATAAGGCGACCAGCTTGCGCGTTCACCATGGATTTGCAGTGTAATGTTACTCATTTTCATACAGTAAGCACCAAAGTTTAGCATGCCTTTCCGTTAGTTGCACTATGAAATAGAAACTCGCGCAGTTAGCACAAAATTGGGCCCTGTTCCTTAACATACCATTGTTTTAAGGTTTTGTTTAGTGTTTGCTGAGCATTGAATTACTTCACTGGGTTTGTGTCGTCACGGTCAAAGAAGGCCTGTGACTGTACATAATATTGAGAACTCTCACCAATTCACTGCACACGTGGGCCCTCCCTCCATATTATATCTACAGAGAGTGTGCGCTCAGTTCGTGCGGTAAATGGGTGAGAGTTAATAATTCCAGGCCTGCTTTGATCGTGACGACAGAGCTCCTTTAAACAGTTGTCACTCTAAAGCCCGGTTTATACTTCCTGCGAATGCGAAGGCGAAGCCAATTTTGATGTCACAGCTCTGTTTTCGCTGCGAATGTTTCACAGGAGTTGAGTACATCTCGTTGCGATTCGTATCGCATTTACATTCACTGGAAGTATGGACCTACATTGTAGCTTAAGTGATCCAAGCTTTCTTGGTAGGAAAACCTGCATCACACAATAGAGTATCTGGATTAAATGTTTGTTGTTATATCAAGACCTGTTAGTTTTGACTTTCAAGTAATTGAAAAACTCAAAAAATACATTAATTTTCTGTTTTAGATCCTTTAAATATATATATATATATTTTTTTGAGCTGTGATTAAGTTTTATCAAACAGGATGTATTCATGTGCCTATTATCTCGATTATAATTCTTTTTTATTACAGCTGGTACAACCAAAGAACACATCGGCCTGGCCATGGCCCTCCAGGTTCCGATCTTCGTGGTCATCAACAAGATTGACCTTTGCCCAAAATGTTTAATAGAACGAACTTTGGATCAGTTGACGAGACTCCTCTCGGGGCCTGGATGCAAGAAGATTCCATACAGAGTGGAGAGTGATGACAACGCAGTCACTGCCGCAAGAAACTTCAATAATTCAAAGTAGGGAGGAAATTCGAACTATTACTAATTTCATATTTAAAAAATATGAATATATTATTATCTTTATCTTTGTTACTTATTTCTATATTTCTGAATTGATTGATTGATTTGTTGTTGTTGTTGTTGTTGTTTTGTTTTTTTTACTTCACAAAAAAACAAGGGTACTTTTCATGGATGATGTTGGGTTGGAGCGCCCTCCTAAGTCTACCCTGGAGAGGCCTTTTTTTGCCAAAAGTGGTCGACTTTAAACAATCACATCGCAACTCAGCACCACACGGGCAGTTTGTACCTTCAAATGGCAGACATAAATTTGAAAAAACATTCACTAGCCCCACAAAAAAAAAAACGTAAAGAAAAATACCATGTTGCTGCTTTGTAAAACCTTGAATGAACTGAAACAAACCGGGTCATTATTATAGGCATGCTGTGTGAGATGATTACAAACTTTTCCCATGATGCTCTGCGAAAATTTCCTCTCCTGGGCAAACTGTAGAGGGTGCTCTCTATTGCTATTTACCCATATTAATAGTTGTCAGGTAGCCTAAGAACGGGATCTTACATGTAAGGTGTAGCTTTATCATGTTTATAGATGCTGCCTTTTGAAACTGCTTTATTTTTTCACTATATCTAGTTTTGTACAATGTGGTTTTTTTTCTTTTCTAAACTTAGTTATTATTCTTTCACTTTTGCAGTATATGCCCAATCTTCTTAGTATCCAGTGTGACCGGTCAGAATCTTGATATGCTCAAGAAGTTTCTACACGTCCTTCCACCGTCTCACAGTAGCTTAGAGCAAGAAAAGCTCTCACAAGAACTGGCAGAATTCCAGGTACAGTTTCAAAATTGGAGACTTCACATTATGTTTCAATGGGAGCTTTTAAAACCTTCTTTTAAAAAATCTTTGAATTCAACACCCAAACCTGCCAACTGTTGTGAGTTTGATATACTTTGCCCCATACCAGCTGGCCCATTTTTATAGAGTTTCTTTAGCACAAAACAAATTTGCTTAACAAATTAAGATCACCAGCCAAAATACCATGTACCGACTGTAAATTTGTTGCTAAGCTTAATTTTTTACTTAGAGGTAAAGTCATTGATTGGTTTTTTTTAACGATTTATAGGCAAAATTATAAAGAAAGATGCAATATAGTTTCATGCGAAAATTTCAACTGAGTATAGTGTCTACTTGCTGAGAAAACAGCAACAAATTTAACGGTATTTTCACAAGAACGTTGAATCCATCCATGTTTAGCGAGGTAACAACGGGTACCAACTGCATCTCTCGCCACAGGATTCCAGCGAATGGACACCACCCATCAGAAATCTAATAATGAATCATTTCTCAGGTTCAAATGTTTTTGGGTGAAAAATTTTTCCTAACCATCCTACTTCAAAACAAATCCTTTCTCAAAATAGTTTATACTATCAACAGCTGCAATGCTTCTCACCAAGTAAGTTTTCATGGCCATTAAGTTTTGGATTATTTACTAATCCCTGCTAATCTCTCGCCCTGCCTTAAAGCAGCTCCGTGAGATTGGTCCTGTGCATGATTAGCTTAGATTCATCTCCATGTTATGACTAAGGTACTTTTGTTTGGAATAGGTTGATGAGGTCTACAGTGTGCCAGATGTTGGACGAGTTGTAGGAGGAACGTTATCGAGGTACGTTTTAAGAACTCTTGCAAGAAATACCTTGTCTCTAGTTATCTTGAGTAGCTTCTTTTCTTCTTCATCCTTCACCTCTTTGAGTTTCTAGTTATGGTTTACTCTCTTTTTCCGTCCTAGCTCGTTAAGTAGCGTTTTCTTTGTTTGTTTGTCCTGTTTCGTTTTTGTCAGTCATTCTGTTGTAACTTAAGTTCTGTTCTGAAGTCCAGTATTTTGTTTATAAGGCATTTCTATACAAGACTTTGTCTTTTAAATATGCCTCCATATTTGCCTCTCTTTTTTCCATTGTGTCTCATTTAATTTTTATTCTAGCAGTTCTTTATACATCTTTGTTCAATAGACCATCTTTATAATTACGTGTATGTTCATTTTGCAATAATATGGAGATAAATGTCAAGCTGAATTGAATTGAGTTGAAGTTGAACTGTATGACCTCAATGAATTGCTGGTAAAATCGGCAAAAACATGGCATAATTAGTTTCTGTGGTTTGATTCAAACAGCTTGAATTAGATAGGTAAGATTTGAAACTTTGCATGATGTAGGGAGTAAGAACTGAGTAGGTTTACAGGTAAGAACCAAGTTGAGTTAAATCTCTTGTGGGATTAATGTTGGTTCTAAGAAGAACTGGCGATGGGATGTAGTAGAGTCTTGAAGTTTTGAACAGTGTGATCTACTTGTCGTCTGGAGAAGAAGATGTGATGAAATGTCAAGACTCTCCTTTATCTCAACCCAGTTCTGCTCAGAATGAACACCAATTCCAAAACAGATCTTATTCACGTGGTTGTGGCGTGTCATGGCCAAGCTCTGGTGTTTCTGGCCAGCAGAGTGTGGGTTCGAGTTCCGGTCATGACACTTGTGTCCTCAAGCGAGACACTTAACCATTATTGCTTCCTCCTTCAGGTGGGACATAAAAGTCATAGGGCCTGTGTGTTGTGTAATGCATGTAAAAGTTCCCAGTCCGCAGTGTTTTCTGGTATGATTGGCTGCAGATTACTCCACACTGCGCTATATGAATATATGGGTCTTATAATTGGAACATAGACTGCTTACCTTGTAGGAAAAATATGAGCACTTTGAGACGCCCAATTTGTGGTGGCCAAATATCTCTCTCATGACATACTCTGACTGTGTGCCAAATACCATGCTCGTATCATCCAAGGCACAATTGCCCCAAATATCTCCAATATTTGCCCCACTGTAATTATACAAAGTCTTCATTAGCCTACTACAAGATTTGTAGACTGTAGGGTTTCTGTGAATTTTGCATTTTTATTGATAGCTTTTTATCATTGGCATTATTGACATTTTTAATACAATTTACGTGATTTTCATCACATAATTTTCCTGTCTATATTTAAAACTTTTCCTGTAGTGGTTTTAATTGTACTTTTTTTTAATGTGTAACTATTTTCTTAACTTTTTGTGTAAAGCGCCTTAGAGCTTGTTTTTTTTTTCTTAATGAATTTTGGCGCTATACAAGTACTGTATTATTGTTATTTTATTATTTGTCAATGATGTTAAGTGCCTTGCATCCTTTGGTAATTGGGCGCTATATAAATCCAGTTATGATTACTATTATTGTGTACTCTAACATTTTATATTCTAAAGTAACAAAATATATTTCCCTTATTCATGTTCCCGATCCTGTCTCCAGAGGAATTGTGAAAGAGCAGGAGAGATTACTGTTAGGCCCAGATGACAATGGCCACTTCAGTCCTGTCACGGTGCACACCATACACAGAAACAGAACCTCATGTAGAGTCGTTCGACCTGGCCAGGCCGCCACGCTGGCCGTGGGAGACTGGCATAAGAGTGCTCTGAGAAAGGTGAGGCAACAGATTGTACTGGTCAAAGTTATTTGTTTGTTTTTGTTTTTGCTTTATTGTTCTGTCCACAAGCTGATGCAAACAATGATGTTGTTTATGTGATTGTAGCTGTATTGTTGTTTTTGTATTTTGTAGTAATGCAACAAAGTAAACTCAGTCAGGTGTGGTGTATGAATCTCAATGCTTAATTACAATTATGCAACACTTTGTATACAGTTAGGATGAATGTAACCCCAATAGAACATAAGATAGTGCCAGGCCACTGAGGTAAAAATATATGCTTCTTGTAACTTCAGTTTGATACAACACCGTTGCTAAAGTATGTGATTCCACTGGAGGATTCAGAACTATCTCATTGTCTTTTTTTTTTCTGCACAGGGTATGGTATTAGTCAGCAATGCCCTCAAGCCGATAGCCTGTCAGGAATTTGAGGCAACTATCTTTGTATTCTTCCATGTCACCTCCATCAGTAAAGGGTTCCAGGCTACCGTCCATATAGGCAACGTCTGCCAGACTGCCGTCATAGCTCATATGGATACGGTATGTAGGGCTCAGTTTCATAGAGCCTTTTTCTAAGCATGAAACATATTTGCTGACCAGAAACAGGTTACCAGGCAAAATCTCATCTCTTGTGTAAACCTTTGTGACCGGTTTCCTGTCAGTTTTCCTTCAGCAGAAATTTGTTAAGCTCTTTTTTCCCATTTTTCTTTTTTAGCCATCTTTAAAGACAAACAGCCAAGCAGTAGTCCGGTTCCGATTCATCAAACAACCAGAGTACATAAGGCAAGGAGCTAGACTGCTATTCAGAGAGGGCACGACAAAGGGAATGGGTCACGTGACCAAAATATGTGTGGAAGCTGACGTTGACCGGTAACATGGTTGACAATCACCTCGGTAAACTAAGAATCACTTTGTCTTCATCATTAACAGTTGTGTAACTACTAAAAATGCAATTTTTTAACTTGAACATTATTTACCCGTTCAGAAAATAAGCCATTTGCAAGTAAGATTTTAATTAGTGTCTGGTACAATGACTTGCTAAGTCACAAGTTTCTGCTTAAAAATGAATTCCTCAGACTACAGAGACAGTCGCTATGTCAAATGGTTCTGGGCAAGCTTTTGTATAGCAACCTCCAGATGAGCAAACCCATGGTGCCATGTCTGGGCATTCCGCGTCTCTTACATAACTACGCAAAACTTTACCGGGAATCATGTGACACTGTCTGTACAGTCAGAGGATTTCAGATTTAAGCAGTTAATGTGATTTAGCAAGTCATTGTACCGACATTAATCAAATGAAACCCGCAAATGAGTTATTAGGCTCATTGAATTTTACAAGAACAGAGTTACCAAGTGTTTACCTTTTTCCACAATTTGAAAGTTTATTAAACGCAATATACGTGAAAATAGCCTAATATTCGTGTAGTTTTTACCGAGTAAAATCCAGTGAGAATGTTGATTGATAGCCTTTGTATAAATATTTAATCAAGAATTTAGATTTCTGGTTGAGTTTGACGACATTCTGATTGCACCAATTTTTTTTGTTAAGCATGCAGTTAACATTATTAACATTCGAGGTTAGGGGAAGGTGAAACTCTAGAAATCCGCCAGAAATTTACTGTAAGTCTCAAAGCATACTAGCTGGTTTGGTAATGCTAGTATTTAACCTTCAAGACCAAATTTTTACTTGTCTATACTCTAGTATACTCTAGGACAACAATTCACAGACTGTTGAAGTAAAATGTTAACCCTTTTACACCCCAACATTATTACTTCTGTGTGAGGAAGGAAAGATAAGTTCTGAGTCTTCGAATAAATAAACTATGCTGATGGTTATCAAGTAACATTGTTTGACTGTGGAAGTGGAAATGTTTAAAGAGGGGCTTCAAGGTCAAATTCAGTTTTGTGATGCTTTCATTTTTCAATACACAATTACAAGTCTCTAACCTCACATTAAAACATGTCGAGATGTTGGTTCGAATCCTGGTCATGACACTCGTGTCCTTGAGCAAGATACTTGACTGTAATTGCTTCTCTTCACCCAGGAGTAAATGGGTATGTGTGAGAGGGCAGAGATGGTTCTTGTGACTGATTTAGCTCGATCACTTACTGATGCGCTACTTCAGCGTTCTCCCTGAACTGTGGTCTGCTGGCCAAATGCCAGTTAAGACACATGAGAACCAGTCAAAATTCACTCCAAGTGGTCCGGCTGGCTAGAGGCCCGGTCCCACTGCAGCGATAACGAGAACGATAACGATAACGACGCAAAGAGAACGCATTATATTGGTTGAATGAGCGTGTGCGTATTCTGCGTGGAGTAATTCAACCAATCTTTGCGTCGTGATCGTTATCGTTTTCATTATCGCTGCAGTGTGACTCGGCCTTAGTTCAGTGTTGAAAAGCATCCCTATTCCATTTGAAATACGGACCAGTGCAAAAGCTGAAAGACTAGTGACAGCACACTAGCTGGTCCTGCTGGCCAGTCACTTAAAAAGTTAAGGGCAAACTTAGCAGCACAGGCTTGATGAGTCCCAAGGGAGTTGAGATAGTTTAAGGAATGAAATAAATGGCCCAGTGACCATGCTTTTAATGTTGTAATGTTCATGCGTCATGAGCGTCAACATTGGTAGATACTTGCTATAAAAATAGCAACTGTTATTATTTTCAGTCAATACTTCTCAGGTAACTGTCACTTGTACAAGTTTATAAAAAGTACAGGTACGTCTTCAGACTGAAAATGCATCATTTCTTTTTTTTATCATAACAAGCCATGTACTGTACCTTTCAGCTCCGCTAACCATGTTAAACCAGCGTACTTTCAGCTACCTGAGCCAAACATATAACCAGAGCATAGATTTAGTGAAGACAGAGCCTAGATTTAATGAAAACAGAGCCTAGGTTTAATGAAAACAGAGCCTAGATTTAAATAAAATGGAGCCTAGATTTAGCACTGACCTCTTCGTCCTCATTGCAGTGTTAATAAATGTATTTTTAAATGTAATATATACATGTCTTTATTGTGAACATACCAAGAAAAGTTATTAAGAGTGGTTTTTAACTATTTTTATCGATCGGAAATGTTAGCAATATTAATTTTTAACGTTGATGGATGTGCATTACTTGATTTTGTATTTTTATTGTGCTGTGAAGTTTGGTGCTGTTTCATGAATACCAGTGTCAGTTTATGCAAAGGGAAGTTACATGCCATTAGAAAATGTTCATTTTAGTCTGAAAATAGACTGTGCAAGCCTCCTGCATATCAAAAACATCTCGACTCCAACAAAGGCTGTATTTTTCTTTGAAACCAATTCTTCTCTCCAAATTCTATTTGTACAAAGTTGTTGAAAATAAAAATACCCATAACAATTCGTTCTAAACATAATTTCAATATTTGTATAGAACATACAATTTATCAAAATTAACAGTGAAACAAAATTAAAACGTGGTACGAGGATGCTTGTTTTCTAGAAACCCCATTTGCCAATCACGCCCAAATTTGTGCGACCATTACATAGGGTTAATGATAACATGAACGCCAGTTGGGCAAAATTGTTTACAAGTCACCGGAAACAGAGGTCAAGTCTTATTCTCTGGGTTTTTTTGCTGATTTGTTATATTTATTTTACTTTCATATATTTCATGGCTAAATTTTACTTTCTCAACAATATGATGTAATTTTTATAGCCATAAACTGCGTTAAAAATCAACTTGAAAAAAATTTACTTTTTAAAAATTTTTTTTTAGAAAGGTAAACAAGTGCGTAATGATAACATCTAAATGAGTGGAACTCAATATAAAGTGTGTCATAATTTTAAAAACACATTTTGATCAGCGTTACGCTGGGCAAAAACGCAGAGTTTCGCGAAAGCCCTTAAGCGCCTAGGAATCACAACACAGCTGTGATGTCATACTGCGAACTTGTAAAGTAACTGAAGAAACAGAATCGCGCCCACGTAAACTCTGTATGGTTGGGAAATGGGACCAACTTGGTCCTGGAAGTTTGAATATGCGTGAGATTTGTACAGTCTATAGAGCTAACATGATTTCATATTGTTCTGATTGTGACAAAACAATTCTTACTACTCAAAATTTGTATTCAGTGACAAACTCCGAGTAATCCAACGATGCAATTTGACCCCTAACACCATGGGCAGTCAGTGGTCATGTATGTTATCAATGAGCATGGTCGGCAGGAATGTATCTTAATTACCAGCAATTGCAACCTCTTTTTAGAAATGCATAATTTAGAACAACGTCATTTTAACTGTTATTTTGTGCTTTGTTAACCCTTTCCTTACCATAGGCGACTTTAGTCGACTGCACTCATACCCCCACTTCCTTACCATTGGCGACTTTAGTCGACCAAGCTTGCACTCAAGCCTGAGCACAAAGGCCATTTGTAATAAAGTTGTAGTTTTGTCCATGTTCACCCTCCATACCCAAGCTTACCATCATTGGAAAGAGAGAGATCGGATCTTTCCAATGGTGGTAAAATAAAATAAGGTTGCTATTATGCAATCTCTTCAAGTTGGAGTTGGAAGATCCGAAATGCCAAACATCTACGGAGCGCCATATGGTTGTGTACAAAAAAGTGTTTGGGATTACAGATTGCACTGAGGAAAGAAAGACCAAGAACTTTGACATTTATTGGACCAATCTCAATGAGTTTTAGATTATATGAAAGGGAATTCAATAAGGAAGAACTTTTTTATTACTTATTTTGCTGTAAAACAATATCTTCAAGGAGATAATGGAGTTTGTAAAAGTGGCCTTTGAACGAAAGCTTTCTGTTGTGCAAGAATGTGTGCTTCACGCTTGAGTGGTCAAACAATGCGGTCACCAGCGGTTGTTTATGTCCAAACAATTCGGTAACGAAAGGGTTAAAGGGAGTGTATACCTTTGGTAAATTATTCAAAAAATGAATGACCATGAAAACTTTACTTGGTAAGAAGCACTTGCAGCTGTTGGTAAAGTTTGAGAAATGATTCCCTTTTGAGGAATGTGGTTTTAGAGAAAGAGATTCAAGTACAGTTCAATCTGAGACATTTCTGCACGAAACGTTTCTCAGATTGTGTATTCCAATTAATTATTCTTCCTGCTTGGACATAACCGCTCCAGATTTTCGGCGGTATCTAAAAATGCTACCACCTTTTGAAATGAAATTTTCACAGGTTAGTTTTATTGTATATATCTATATTTATATAGGATTTAAACAATCGAGCGGTTTAAAAAACCAAAGGTATACTTTGCCTTTAAAATGTTCTTTTAATCACTGTAAATTTATACAACACTTGTGTAACTATGCATTTCATGGTAATTTTTGCTTTGGAGTGCATGTGTGAGATATTTTAATGTAAATATTAAGATGTAAATAGCTTTAACCCAGATTCCAATATACTCCATAGCAGCTTCAACTACTTTTAATGTAATTTTGTCAAAAATGCAATTTTTAAGGCCCAGGTTGTCCTCTTCTTTGACAGAAGATCCTCAAAATGTTTAAAATGCATCCATTGTAAACAGGCGCGTGGATTCTCAGGTTTTGTTCCCAATTTCAGGGTTTTCTCAAAATCTTTTTGGGAGAATCTACATGATCCAAAGAACCTGTCTTTCGTGAAGAGGTTTTGTATTTGAGTCCTGGAACTGTAATTGTAGGGATGCTAAAACAGTCATTGCCTAGGACTTGGCCGTGTTTTATCTTTCCATGGACTTAAGAGTCATTTCACGTAAATACTTGACATATGTGTCCACGGTCAAAAAATCATTTTTTTTAATACTTTGTAGGTCGAAGGCCCTTGGGGTGCAAGTAAACAAAATTGAACTTTCAAATCCATATATAGCCCGTTGCCATGGTAACAGCTCATTTTGTGTTTTGGGCATTTTAAGCCGATTTGGAGGTCTGAAAAACTGGTTTTTAGCTCATGTTTATAACTCCACCCTACCAAAATGCAAAATTATTTCATAAAACCTTTTATACCACTACAAAGTATCATTCTTGGCCTTACTTGAGAAAAAAAATTATTGCTATAAATTTTACCCTTATGCTATTTTTGCATCAAGCATTAAAGCATGTTTTTACAACTTGCAAAATCGACATTTTTACCCTATTTTTGGCCCTAAAAATTTCAATTTGCCAGGGGTCTCAGAAAAATTTCCTTTCGGTTGTGATTAGGGCCAACATTGATCTTTCCATATCTGGTGAGGAAAACCAGTATCATTAAAAAAGAACACTTTAATCAATCAGGCAACTTTTCCTGAGCGTTCTGTAGGCTTGTTGAATACCCCACATTGATGAAAAACTTTGGATGACTTAAATCTCAGACTTTACCACCCCCCCCCCCCCCCCCCCCCGAAGCGTATTATGTTACATTCCCTTACGAGTCATTCCGTGCCAACTCATCTGACGGGTTGGCAGGCTCCGTCTCAGATTTTGCTATTTTTGTTTGTAAACATTCCCCTATGGGTGTCATGAACACTCACCAAATTTTAGAAACCTACTCCTTAACATTTCTGAGGTATGGCCCCATAAAAGTTTAAGCCCCGCCCCTTCAAATTTACTTTTTGTGTTTTGGGCATTTTTAGAGGCCTATATCTACAAATTGAGAAAAGATATGTAACTGCAAATTAATATACAGGGTACCTGGTACCTCATCAACTAGAATCTACTGTCAAAAGTAGCTTGGAACATTTTTATATCAAGGCATAGGTCTGTAAAAACTGAAATTTTAGGCCGCGAAATGATTTTTCGTAATTTTTGAGACCACTATAGTGCCTAAGTGAAATGTCTGATTGATTTTGTATTACATTTGGTTATAAACTAGGTGTATATGTGTAACCTGATATAAGGATAGACCAATCACACTTTTGATGGGTATTTAGCAGGGGTCTGAATGTGGGTCTGGCTGTAAAATTGCAAAAAATACCGCCTTTTTCAAGTGGTTATTTGACAACATGGGACATTTCTTACAGATTTACAAATTTTCCCCCAAAATATTTTGTATCCAGTCTACTTGTGTGAGAAATCAAAAAAATTGACTCTTTACTCCTTCATTTAAAAAAAAAAATCAAATGAATATGACTAATTTAAGGTTATTGTTGTACATCGAAGTTTTTAGTGAAATCACTTGTTTACAAAAGAGCCACAGAACCTAGACTAAGTTCCTGCAGACCATGGAAGCGTAGTGCCGCCACTTGAATGAAAAAAATCTGCACTTTTTGTGTTTATGTGTACAATAACTATCATGTTCGTACATTATAGCTATCATACGTACATTACTACTATTGGATGTACAAAATAACTATCACTGACACGGTAACTCCGGACTTATCGTGTACAGAGGATACTTATCCTGTTAGTACATATCTATCATGTTCGTACATGATAATTGTCATCCCCCCCATACACAATAATTATCATGTTTAGTGTATGTACAGAATAATGACGATTCACGATCAACTTCAGACGCATCATGTATAGTACACAATATTGTGCAGCATCTCCATGCAAAAAGTACTCTCAAACAACCCCGAGATAGTGGCTTATGAATACAGAGATGAAATACTTTAAAATGGCAACCGAAACACGGCTTTGTTTGGATTTTATTAGGCTGTTAACTAACAGTTTGTACCAAGCTTGTTTAAGAATATTATTTCACATGGAGATGCTTTACAAAATCTTTTTATACAGCTGGTCTTAAGGGGATGTGTTCATAAATCATAATTATTGTGTACGTACACATAACCTTTTGTGTAGTGTGCAATTACGTACATGATAATTATCATGTACGACATCATAATTTTCGTCTATACGTACATGGTAAGTCCGTAGTTATTTTGTACGTTGATAAGTAATTGTGTACTATACATAATAGTTACTATGTATGTTTATTGACGTACATGATAGTTATTGTGTATGTACACATTAAGACATGTAAGAGAAGGATTGCTTTTCATGTGGCGGCACTACACTTCCGTAGTGTACAAACTATGCCTGCAGGAAGTCAAGGCTCTGTCAGCTCTTTTGTAAACAAGTGATTTCACTAAACTGCATGCATACACAACAATAACCTTAAATTAGTCATATTCATTTTTGTTTTACTTGAAGGAGTATAGAGAATCATTTTTTTGTTTATTTCTCACACAAGTAGACTGGACACAAAGTATATTTATAAATACCCATCAAAGGGGGGGTTGGTCTATCCTTATAGCAGGTCACACATATACAACTAGTTTATAACCAAATGTAATACAAAAGCAATCAGGCATTTCACTTAGGCACTAGGGGGTCTCAAAAATGATGAAAAATCATCCCGCGGGCTAAAATGTAAGATTTATAGACCTATGCCTTGATATAAAAATGTCATGCTGCTTTTGACAGTAGATTCTAGTTGATGGGGGTACCAGGTACCCTGTATATTAATTTGTAGTTACATATCTTATCTCAGTTTGTAGATATAGGGCCTCTAAAAATGCCCAAAACACAAAAAGTAAATTTGAAGGGGCGGGGCTTAAACTTTTAGGGGGTCATATCTCAGAAATGTTAAGGAGTAGGTTTCTAAAATTTGGTGAGTGTTCATGACACCTAGTTTATAACCAAATGTAATACAAAAGCAATCTGACATTTCACTTTAAGCACCAGGGGTCTCAAAAATGATGAAAAATCATTCCGCGGGCTAAAATGTCAGTTTTGATAGACCTATGCCTTGATATAAGAATGTCCTATGCTACTTTTGACAGTATATTCTAGTTGATGGGGTACCAGGTACCCTGTATATTAATTTGCAGTTACATATCTTTTCTCAATTTGTAGATATAGGCCTCTAAAAATGCCCAAAACACAAAAAGTAAATTTGAAGGGGCGGGGCTTAAACTTTTATGGGGCCATACCTCAGAAATGTTAAGGAGTAGTTTTCTAAAATTTGGTGAGTGTTCAAGACACCCATAGGGGAATGTTTACAAACAAAAATAGCAAAATCTGATACGGGGCCTGCCAACCCATCAGGTGAGTTGGCATGGAATGACTCATAAGGGAATGTAACATAATACGCTTCGGGGGGGGGGGGTAAAGTCTGAGATTTAAGTCATCCAAAGTTTTTCATCAATGTGGGGTTATTCAATAAGCCTACAGAACACTCAGGAAAAGGTGCCTGATTGATTAAAGTGTTCTTTTTTAATGATACTGGTTCAAACTGAGAGAAAAACTTCAAAATGCATTTTTCCTGTTTTTGGAAAAAAATCTGTTTTTGAGGCAGTATTGTCACAACAGGATACAATTGCCCAAGTTTTCCTCACCCGATATGGAAAGACCAATGTTGGCCCTAATCACAACCGAAAGGAAATTTTTCTGAGGCCCCTGGCAAATTGAAATTTTTAGGGCCAAAAATAGGGTAAAAATGTCGATTTTGCAAGTTGTAAAAACATGCTTTAATGCTTGATGCAAAAATAGCATAAGGGTAAAATTTATAGCAATAATTTTTTTTCTCAAGTAAGGCCAAGAATGATACTTTGTAGTGGTATAAAAGGTTTTATGAAATAATTTTGCATTTTGGTAGGGTGGAGTTATAAACATGAGGTAAAAAACAGTTTTTCAGACCTCCAAATCGGCTTAAAATGCCCAAAACACAAAATGAGCTGTTACCATGGCAACGGGCTATATATTGATTTGAAAGTTCAATTTTGTTTACTTGCACCCCAAGGCCTTTCGACCTACAAAGTATTAAAAAAAACGATTTTTTGACCGTGGACACATATGTCAAGTATTTACGTGAAATAACACTTAATTATTTCAGAAGTGGTTTTCTTTGAGGGGAAGAATTATCCCCCCCCCCCCCCCTTGGTGGAAGTAGCATCACCCTCTTCAGAACTGAATTACAAAAACCAGAACCCAATAGCGTTTACCCTTAAAGGTATTATACGGAATTGGCAAGGATAAAAACCATCATTTGTGCATGGTTTTTCACTACTTTCTCCCGACTCGCACAATGCATAAAGCCCAAATTTTCACAGGTTTGTTATTTCATGTATATGGTTGATCACACAAAACATGAACACTGAGACTATTTTGTCAGCTCAACCAATCCTGTATAATACCTTTAAGACATCATCCAATTTCAGGGGCTCCTCACAAATTCCTGCTCTTGCTGTGCAAACCAGGGAAGCTTGAAGTACAGATACGAAAAAATAACGTCGGCTCAGTTTTGTTTCTATAAGCATCAACATTTTGTTTCCGACAAACTGCCATAAAATCGTGTGCTGATCTGTACCAAATGTTTGACAGACTCGTACTTCACACACAAACTCAATGTTTACAGTCTGATAGCCTCTACTCAAGGTACAGTATTTGATTGAACATTTTGTACAGGAAAATATAAACAGTAACTGTTAGTTTTTACCAAAAACGTCTGGATCTGAATGTTGATTACATGAGAATTGAATGTTGGAAAGTCTCCTGCCTAGGTAAAAATTTGATCAAAGATTGTTGTGTGTGATAACATTAAATAAGTATACATGAAACTGGACTGGAGGAGTGATGTTGTTTGTTTTATAATTTTGAGTTTAGTAGCCTTTATTTTGTATTGACTCTTCTCGAAGGCAATCAGTAAATAGCTACTACGTCAACTATAAGTTCTAAATCCAAAACTTTGTTGTTGTCGACCCAACAAATGATATCATTACCCCCGACAAATCTTGGTTATGCCATTTTGTGAGTCGGATTCCCCATGTGTTGCTGTGCAGTGTGCCGTCTTAACTGTGTGTGTTGAGTTTGTGGGAAACGAAGCAACCAATCATGGGATGTGTAATTTTTTTAATTGAAAGTTTGCAGAAATGTTGAATTTGGTTACAAGGTGTTAACATGATTAAATGTTTTGCTAATACTGACATTAATTGGGCACGTGCCCCCCCCCCCTTAGTTATGCCACTGGTCAAGGCTCTACACACACATGGCTGATCCATGCAAAGACAAATCGGAACGGAACCTAGCCACCTCATCCTGAAGATAACGAAGCACTTTGCCCACAAGAGGGAGCTATTGAGCTGAACAACTAAAGAGGATTCAAGGATTCACTCATCGATGTTACTGGGACTTGCTCTCATAACCCAACGCTAATGCCTAAATACTTCATTTACACAGTCTTCATGTAGATGATCCCACGAAATAAAATGAAGCATCACACGGTAGCTTGTCAAGTCCATGGGTGTTTTTAACTGTTGAATTGAGCTGCAATGATAAAGAGACTTGTCACCTCTTCTTGGATGGCCCTGCCTCTGAGTTGTCTGCCAACTTCCGTTTACCTTTCTTGGTTTTATCTGGAAAAATTGTGGAAAAATCAAAACTCTTTCCGTCAAATGGATGTTGTGGACACACATCGGATGTAACGAGCACAAATTGGTATCTCAATGTTGTCATTCTAAATTAATAACAAAATTAGCATTGCATTTAAGGGGCCATATAACTAATGCTTCAAAATGGTGGTCTTTTTTCTCAAATGTTTCGACCGACCTACCCACCCAAAAATTTGACTTTTTTAATGTGGTAGACAGACTGTTTAATATATCATATGCACTCAAGAACAAAGTAATGCATCAAATGAAGCAGATATTTAAGATAAATGCTCTCCCAGCTCAGGAGTTTTTAACAGCTTTTCCTGGCTTGTAGTTGAAACAGAAGAGGAAACCCCACCCCATCAGGCGTGGAGGTTGACCATTGGAACAAGTTTGATCGATAACAATAGAACAGCACAGACATGACAGACATGTCAGAAGATCTTGAAGAAGCCACTATGTGTTTTTTGTTGTTGCCTTTCAAAATTGTTATTGCAGTTTGTGGCAGAAACTATTCTGGACTTGCAACAAGATGGTGACTTATTTGTATCTCATATTTCAGCTTTGTTACACTGAGGCAAATAATGTGTAGTTGGCTGTCATTACCTTCGGCTGAATCAAACAATGCCGCATTCACAAAACGCTTAGCTGCTCCCTTGTCCAGTTTGGCAGCTGAAACAAAATGTCAGAAATAAATTGGCAACTTTAACATTGGAGACTGTTCGTAAATCAGTTCTTCGTTTCGTGATATGCCCAAAAATTCCACTCCATTATGGGTAAATGTACAAGCAATAATACCAAAGCTATGTTGAACAATTCATGAGAAACAGTAAAAATGTAGATGACATTAAAAGGTAGGGTCATACTTGGGTAATGACCCCCCCAAAAAGGTGTAATTTCTATCTGAAAGCTTTCTTTTTAGAAAGATGGTAATGGTACTAAGCATCCTGCAAAATTGTTTCATATGCAGACCCCCCCCCAGCCCCTTGATTAGAAATCAATAAAAGTATGCTGTAAAATTTGAATCGCCAACAATTGCCTAAATACTACTTTTTGAGATTCAAATTTCCATTAGTGAATGCTGCAGGCTGAGATGCGGTTGGTACCCGTTGTCACCTCGCTAAATGTGGATGAAAATACCTGAGTTTCCTGTTTTCTCAATAAGTAGATACTGTATTCAGCTGAGACTTTCACAGGTGACTTTTTATTGTATCTACTTGATAATTTTGCCAGCGAATCAGCATTACGTTGACAAAACCCCTACGATGACCCTACTTTTAATATTAAATTATAATTTCAAATATCACTCGATTGTTGAAACTATTCAACCGCAAAGGTTGTTTATGGTGGCACAACTGCATGTATACACGTGTGTACTGTGTTGCTGCATTCACCAATTGATATCAAACTGCAGGCTGGCCATGGTTTATCTATCATTTAAAACCACAGTGGATGATATTGAACGGCCAGACAGTAGGAGGGTTGACTGTGTATCCAGTTCACCAGAGTTTGATTGTGGATGGTGATTTGACAGATTAAGAAATGACACGGTTCACCTACCAAGTTCTTTGTCAGCAATCTCTTTCACTCGGTTCATATACTTTTGTATACGCAACTGAAAGGAATTGGGAAAATAAGAACACATTATTATCAGCTTGAATTTTAACATATTTGAAATTAGAATTGGTAAAGATCCTATTAAATTACTCAAGAGAGTGATGGGCGTGTTGTGGACGAGCAGTCTAGTTCACCGAACCCAAACACTGGTGTTGTCAGCAGCAGAGTGTTGGTTCGAATCCTGGTCTTGACACTTGTGCCCTTGAGCAAGGCACTAAACCATAATTGCTTTGCAAAAAGTTGGGAAGGTAGTGCATTCTGGTCTATCAGCCAGGCTCCTAGTGGATGATACCCATGCATACATCCTCAAGGACTGTGAAGGGGGTAACCTTTTCAGCCCTAGGAGTAGGTGGCAATGTGCTCTTGGTGACATTTGATTTGTGTTGACAGCCCAAATCAATTTAAACAAAGAAAATATTCATTTTGTTCCAAGTGAAATCTATAATACCTTCATGCTGAGGATAAATGTGTAATGTTTAAAAAATTGTCATTGTTCCTTTTTAAATAAGAAATCGCCCAATATCACAAGGCCTGGCGGCCAATTCAAGCTACTATTTCAACGGGGAAAAAAGCAATTGAGACACCTCAAAAATTATGAAATTATTACAAGTACACAGTTGAAATTGAATTATGATAGTTAATTTCATAAATTGAATATATTTCAGAAACTTACAAGTTCATGTTTGATTGGATGCTCTCGAGGATTGATTCCTTGTGTGCAGAGATACACTAGAGGAGAGAAGAAGAAAAAAAAGGGCAAAACATTTAAAGTTTTTGTTTGGTTTTGATGAACTCGTGGAAAGTATTCATTCCAATGAAAAATGAATTGGAAACATGGAATAATATTCAAGACAAGAAAATGAAAAAGTACAAATGCAAATGGGGTTTTGTAAACTGGGTTGGCTTTATTAGGAAAGTTTCTTTTCCTTTCAGCATTGTCAGAAATTGCATGATACATGTATTTTTATTTTCATTTTGTTGGCATGGTCTTTAAAACAATATTTGCAAATAGAACCACTTCAAAAAACATCAAACTGAAGTTGAAAAATGTCACATCTCAAAACAAATTTGATGACTGAGAGAGCCAGATGCTAATGTGTTTTCACTCTCTTGCAACCTTGTATTTGTCAGTCAAGTAAGTCACAGGGGAAAAGCCCTGTTCATACTTTATGCCAGTGCAAAGCGAATTTGACGTACAACTCTATAATTGCTGTGAATGCTTTCAAGAGTTGAGCTGAAGTGAATTGTTTGTTGTAAATGTCTGATATCAAATACGCTTTCCATTCGCTTGAAGTATGTATCGGGCTATATAGGGTCATTGGAAGTCAGGTCACATAAGTTAGACAACTCCCAAGTTTTATCATTCCTACTGATGGGATCTTCATTATGTTTGACCTATGAGCTATGTCACATGATGCACATTTTACAGGCAAAGTTAACGCAACTAAACTTCACTGCACAGCAGAAAATAGTTTCTAACTACACGTATCATCAAGAAGATTACATGACAATTGAAGTGAGAATTTGTTTTTTCTTCTTTGAAATTTGCTCGAACCCGATTGCCTGTAACATGTCCTTGCCTTAGTGCCCTTGAAACGTTCAAGTGCAAATTTAAATTCCATCACAGGGGTGCTCTTTTTATACTAAGGAAAAACTGCCCTCTCCCTACCAAGAGGTGGCCTTTGAGTGAAAAATCACCATGCATGAGGGTTTCATTCGAGCAACATGCACCCTATGGCAGACCATTCATGACCCTTTGAAAGCTGTCCAAGTAAAAACAGGCAAACTGTCAGACAATAGCATTCCACACTAAGGGCGTCCCTTTTGCTCAAAATACCCGGATGTCAAACAAACTTTCCACCACTCATGCGATCGACACATCGACGCACCAGACCGCATAAAGTCAGTACACACTAGCAAACGCAAAGCTTGGACATGTAGCGTGCACATACGTTAGTGTAGCTTGACAAATTGTCTGATATCCGGGTACTGAGCTCCTATTTTAAGCATTAGTGCAGAGAGCTCTTGCTGCATGGTATGGTTGTATCGTACTTACTCCAAAACATGGAGTTGATGGCGTAGGCAGAGACGAGCTCCATTTTAGCTCGATCCAAAGCCTGCAGCTACAAAAAGATTTGAAAGTCAGTTGGATAATTTCTTCAAATTATTATGCAATAATCAAACCATTTAAGAGAGGGTTACGATTCATTGTGTCACTGAATTGGACAGCACCATCGTTCATCGGATCTACCTACTCCCATGACTCCTAGGACTATGCGATTCGTTCCGCTGTCGTCTCCAGGTGGAGACGACAGCGGACAAACCGCATAGTTCTAGGAGTAGGATCTACCTATATTATACTAAGTTGGAGAAAAGAACCACACAAACATGGACGGTGTTTACTTGGGACCGAGATAGCTTTCGGACCGAGTTTACCTGGGACCAAGTTCAAAGTTGACCAGTACCCGCTATATATATTACTAATAGTACGATCTACGACCACTGATGTCAAAATTTCACAAAGGAGTACAGTGCCCCAGCAGACTGAGATTACTACTTTTTACTTAGTTAGTTTAATTAGTACTACTACGGGGACTGGAAGTTCTAGGGACTGCTGTATTTGTATGAGAGTGTGTTACCGTTACTCCTGTAGTGTTATCACTAAGACACTATCACTTATCACTCAGTTATTAATTTATTAATTCTTTTTAATTTTGGTTAGTTCGTATAAAATCTTATTCTTGACCTTTTTTTTTTTCACTACTTTTTCATTAATTTGTGGTCTTGCTTCATGGAAGCAATTTCAAATTTGTAATGAATTGATTCAATAATGAAAGAATGATTAGATTTGGAGGTCAGTGCTAACTCATGAACTCTGCTACAGTGGTGCTACTGCTACTGTACTACACTACTCTAGGGTGCTTGCTTTAGTTTTGTTGAATGTTATTGTTAAATTATGTTAGCTGCTGAGTGTGGAGTCCGTGCTTTGTCCCTACCTTACTATGGAGATCAGGGAGTGACGCCCTTTTCAACGGAGCCAATACTTCCTCTACTTCAGTTAACGACTTGTGAAATGTACGGAGAGGATTTGTAATTTCTTTAGGATACTTTTCAGGGCTGAAATCAAGCTTTTCCCCCTCGTCCATGTCGCTTTTCATAGGAGCTGCCATTTTGTTTTTACGCTGATGCCCTTCGTCACGCTGCAACTGTTTACCATGAGCTGTACATAAATCAACAACTGGCATACCAGCGATATCAGTCGGCTGACAGCTAGCCGCACATTGGGCCTATTTCTATCCGCAGATTCAAGGGCCGCATATTCAGGAAAATTAGAATGCATGCGCTACAGGGTGGTGGCATTTCTATCTCGCCTTCTTTTGAACGAAATGCAATTTTTGAAATTGTGTTATAAAAAAATAATAATAGTTATAATAACCATATCACTGAGGATATTTGAAGGCAGAGTTAGATTATTCAGCTAACCAATTAGTGATTAATTGATCGCAACAATTACGACCTCATCATCCAGTGGAAAAAACACAGCAGTATCTTTTGAAAAACGTTCCCTCACCCCAACACTGTTGTACTCTTAATGTTGCATAAAAGATGAAATTATATAATATTAAAGATAGTACCACTTGGTACTTTTTACAAATTTAATTACAAATTTAATTTTTGAGGTGGCTATTTCGGCTCACTAATTAATAGCTCTGAGCTTTCTCTATGCTCTGAGAAAGTGGAACCATTCGGGCCATCTGTTTGTCGTATCAGTCAGTGCTGTTGATGTCTGGCTGAGCACTCTGAGAGCACTGCTCTTTCTGTGGTTTCCTGCAATCCAACGGCCCCTCCCCTGCCCCCCGCCCCCCCACACCAAAAATATTGAGGTCACGATAGGTAGCCGGCACACAGTACAGGGTCGCGACCCTAGAGTCTTTTTATATCGGATCGGGACTAAAAAAAAACACTCATAGGGACTCATTTTGTTTACAAAACTAACAACCAGTACAGACACCCCCCCCCCAAAAAAAAGGAAGAAAAAAAGAATAACAGCAAAAACAGCTAACAAACTTTTTTTTAAAACGAACAAAGGAAAACCCCAAACAATCAAACAAACAAACAAACACACAAACAAACAATCACCCCGACACCCCCCCCCAAAAAAAAAAAAAAAAAAAAAAAACTAGACAAACACCTAAACAAACACCCCAACGAACAAACAAACAAACAAACAAAAACCCAGCAAACAAAACAAACAAACAGGGGGTGATTACCCAAACCCCGTCCAGAGCTCCGGAGAACAATTGGTTCTTATAGGAAATATTTCTCAATGATTTTGGAGTGCTTCCAGCCATTATTTTATTCTCTCCCTGGAATAAATTAATTAAGCCATCCGGGTTTGAGACTTTTACTCAACAAGATCATTCAGTTTGTTCCTGGGACTGAAGTTTACTGTGGAATGTCACCTCAATGATGATGTTCTTTGTTATGCAAATAAGGAGTCTTGCACCTGTTTTCAAATACTCATTGTGGCGAATACAGCCAGCATCCATGGCATTCAGATTGGATCGTCCCGGACTGGATGGCAGCAGCACGCCGGACCTCTTGACTTCTACCTCCATGCTCTAACATGAGATTTGGAAGTGGCGTATTTTGACGAACTTTACTGGAAAATGTATCACAATTTGCCATGATAACCACCAATGTGAATTCATCGCAGAATAACTGCTGCACTTTAAGAACCAAATGACTGCAGTGTAAAACTTCACGACCAAAGCCGAACACATCTTTCCAATTACATCTGGATGAGGTAGGTAAGGCTTGTGAACAGTGCCTGGAATTATTTAACAACTCATATAGATTGAACCATAATATTATCAGGACCGGCGAGGGCAATATGCCCACTACTGTTGCCGGCTACCATATTTTGTCCATAATTCTTTAACGCTGTATACGTCCACCACAGCATTTTCTGACTTTTCCCATAACTTATCTAGGCTCATATTATATTATAAAATAACATACCATGGCATCCATTTATGTGAACTTGGTTAAATTTAACGGTTTTCAGTGAATTTTTTGTTGGTGTATTTTTCAACCAAATTTGCCACTTTTTTTTCTTCTCCCAAATAATGTTGTGGTGATGTGTCAAGGTGTTATGCATTGTGGAAATTTAAATGGGCCACCATACCCGGCGGCCATCATTAATTAATTTTTGTATTAATGGAATATATATATATATATATATATTAATGCTAATTTCAACTTTTCAGGCCAAGAAATACTTATAGAATCATCAATCGGGCCTCATCGTTGTACCCTGGGCCCCGTTTGCCGGGAATATCAATTTTTCAGTGGAAAAACTTTAAAATACATTTTTCACAAATGGGATAACCCCCCCCCCCCCAATCACCATCAAGTTTTCAGACTTTTCCCAAATTATTATTTATCGAAGGTAGTACTGGGAAAACATTTAGTTGTTATCAGGGGTCAGCTGTTTCCATGGCAGCCGTATGTTTGATTTTGGGTCCAGCACACAAAAACAATCATTTAAAAACGTTTAAAAGGTTTTAAAGTTTTTAAGTGATTGTTTTTTCTTGTCAACAAAGTTCCTGTTCCCCACCCCCCCCCCCCCAAAAAAAAATGCGGTAGAGATATTTCACGTGATTAATAGTATTAAACGCTTTTTGGGAGTTCAAAATGGCCACTATATCCGGCGGCCATCTTGAATTATTTTTAAAAATTTATTTTTCAGTCTGTTTTTAGGTGTTCAAACTATATCTTCTTCTTTTGTTTATTCAATGAAATATTTTTACTAAAAAACTTATAGACTCGTTATTTATGCCTCATCTTTGCTTCTCGGCTTGAAAAGTTGCAGTATATGGTGTAATAAAAGTGGAACAACTAAGAAATACAATCTATTCCCCAAATGGGACAGACCGACGTTTATAACGCCCCAGCGGTGGCCCCAGTTATACAAATATAATATTTATCGTGTTATTTAGAGTAGGCCTAAGACTGTAAAATTTTATCAAACGCAGGTTAGCCGAAGGCAAAAATATATTTTCTCCATATTTTATGGAACTTTGCCCCAAACTAACAAGCATGGGAAATTCATTTTTTGCAAATAACGTTACCATGGCAACAGCCGAATAACAATTGCAGGGTGGTTTCACCGCTTGAAAAGAAAATTTAATAGTAACAATTGCCCATTTTCGAGGCTATGTTGCCATTCAACAGCATAGGCCTATAGAAAATTATTTTTTTTACAAACTTATGAAGACTGACAAAAGTGGAGGATATGATGTAGGGCCTACACGTCATCCAACGGGAAGTGATTATGAGAATTGGAAAAAAATTGAAAAGTCCAAAGTAAAAAAGATTAAACAAAACAAAGGAGAAAAAGACCGGTCCTTTTCACCAAATTGTTACCCCTCTTCGAGGTTGAACTAGCGTTGATGGGTTTAGGGTCGTGTTCTCATTTCAGAGACGGGGAACAGCTGAGGCAGAAAGCGTTGGACCAAGACAGGAAACAAACAAGTCGAAGAAGACAGGGCAGCCGTCAGCGAGCTCCTTGACTGCTCCGTGAGTTACAAGAAGAGGGAACATCTTTGTGCTGACGATTCTCAAGAGACTGTGACCAGACGGGAGTTGAAGATCCATGGATATGTGGTATCTGGACGTACATTGGAGGTCGCCAAAGGACCAAGGTAAGGGAAACTTTGTCGTATCCGTCCTCCACTTTTTAAGTTCGCTTGTGCGATTCACCAATTAACTTTATGTCCCCTTTTGGGGGTAAATCTTTCGACCAACTGGCGGCAAATACGTTAACTATTGACCTTTCTAGAGAAAAAATGAAGAAAAGTTAAGATTATGGATAGAGTGCAACAGTGGAGGGCGGATAAACGCAAGTTGGCCGTCAAGATAAAGACAAGAGTGTGAAGGCTGCAAAAGGTAAGAGAAGATTTAACCCGTTTTCTTGCAGAGTCTCTCCCGGTTTTCTATCCCTCCTCCAACCGATCTTCGGCGATCTTGTTGATGTTGTCCTTGCTTGTAGCTTTCAAAGTGACGTCACAGTGTCTCGGCATTTCTTGATTTGCATATTGGTCGAAGCCAATGATGCTTTCTTTTAGGTGACCAGTCTTACCTGGAAATTTCCGTCACGGTTGATATTTCAAGTTGTCAGTTGTCATGTTTATCAATTATTTTATTGACATACCTATATATTTTAAATAGCGTAATGTTTATAAAGGAAGGGTGTACACGATCCAACTAAAACTTTCAACAATTCCTCTGACAGATGAGTAATTGTTTTGAGCAGATTTAAGAAAATACATTCTGCACTTTTCTCCTTCGCTTTTTACTGACGTGGTTTATAAGTGGTTTAAAAGTAATCAAACATAACATGCAGTCAAGTATTACAGTTCAGGTTCACCATTCATTTGATGATTTATGTTTGATTGAGGAGTATTAAATAGATAATTTAGACAAGCTAAATTAATATCGTCACACTTCGAGGCTCGTGAATAATGCCAGATACCAGCCTTGAGCAACTGGCAGGATCCTGCCAGTTGCTTCGAATCCACTCACACGGCGGAGATCCGATAGTCTACACACATTACATGCAAATATGTTGACCTACATGCGCGCACAGCAGACGGTCGAAAAGTTCCTGCTGATGGTGTTGATGACAAACAAGTCACCTCGGAGCAGACCAATCATAACACTTTATGGAAAGCTTACGTCACTGCACGTTTATCAAATGAAATCGTTGTATACAATAAAATAATTGGGTCTGTAAAACCAGTGCCTGTCTTGCGGATAAAGACAGGGGACAAGTCTATGATATCCAAAGCTGGGTGCCACACGTCCTTAGGGGGTGTCAATCACCAGGGATAAGTGATTTTTTGGTCTAGAGGGGCAGGACAAAACTCTGCCAGCATCATTTGTGTACAACATCGGCATTCAAAAATGTTTAATGACGTAGATGAAACCAAATAAATATTCAAGTAAATTCAATTCAATTAAAAAAAAACCGGTATTTATCCTAAATTAGGCAATTAAAAAAGATTGGGCAGCTCCATAATGAAAACAATTAAACTTCCAACTAGGGCATTAAAAAAACATCACACAAAAAAGAAGTATACAAAATTACATAAATATGTTTACTATATACAAAACATCACAATCAAACTTATATATACATGTATGATAAGAAAAAAGGGGAAACAAGTTTCAATTTAAACGTGGAGCAGGTTATCAGTTATAAAAGTTAACTAATATATAAGCAATCAAATAAGCTTAATTTAACCCAGGCGATACCTGACATGTAAACAACACACTTAAATATAATTAATTTTTTGAAAAAAATGCAAAACAAATCATAATAATTACCTTGGAAAAAAGCTTGGAAGCATAATGCTGCTGTCATGGGTGAGTTGCGACCAATCAGGTCCCTCCGGATCGCTTGTGAATGGAACATCATCTTTCAACTCACGAAAATTGTCATTCTCACCATTTCACTCACAATAAACATTCGTTTGCGCCGAACGAGCCAACCCATTGATATGGTATGTTTAAGATTATGGAATAAATTTTCATCTTTCGTGCAACATGCATTTACAAAGCCTACCATTACTCTACTCTATTAATGGTGTGTTTTTTAGTGGCTAAATAATCAGGTATTGATTTTTAAGCCAAATTAGCCACTTCCATAATTAAGTGCTTCCAGTTTGTATATGGAACTACATTGTATCTGTTATGCTACATGAAGGGTACATTTACTTTGAGGCGAGTGCAAGTTTTTAGTTGTGTTCTGTACTGGATAATGAGGTCTAAATTGTGGAGGCAAATTACTCAAGAATTGGTGAACTAAATAATTTTAATCTGCCTGTTAGTACGCTCGGTGATATGTTTTTAATAAGAATATTGTGAAAAAGTTACTGATAATTGAAGATCACAATAAATAAGACAAGGGTGAAATAGACATTTAACCGCCTTGTACTGCGTGGATTCTAAATCATCTGAATATGCTGCTGACCGGCCCTTGAATCCGCGGATGGACATCACGGCCCAATAGGCGGCTAGCTTCAGTCAGTGATGATCGGTCGTCGCAGGACACCTCTTGCGAAATCGTTGGAAAGGGGAAAATTTGCCGACGTGGAACTTGTTTGTTGATTGTGAAGAAAACAAAGCACTTCGATATCCATCAGCAAGTGAACTGCCGCATTACTGTTGGTAAGATATGTGATTTAGAAGAGATTATTTTCATTGATATTGTATGATTAAGCTTTAAGAATGATTATTTTGAACATCATCTACCTTGGGCATCTTATTTTAGGTCGAGTTGACTCCGTAGTACCTACTCTAGCTACGAAGCTGAGCTAGCTAGCAACGCGTGAAGCCCGCTGCGCATGCAACGGCGGAGGTCGGTCACCTGGTTTTTCACCACTCCCGCTTGCACGTCGTGAAGTGAGACAACTCGACCGTTAGCGCAAATTGCTTGACAAATTAGTTTGCCTCATGGAACTTGGGGTACTTGTACAGTATAGTTTTAAGGGAGGGTATACCTTTTGTGGTAATTACTCCAAAAATTAATGACCATAATTAAAAACTTACTTTGCTTTTTTTTGGGGGGGGGTAAGATCAAGACGGAAACAGGTCAACTCGTACCCAGGTCAACTCGTACCCAAGTCAACTCGTACCCAAAATGTTGTACCCAAGTGAACTCGTACCCAAGTCAACTCGTACCCAGGTTAACTCGTACCCAGGTTAACTCGTACCCAGGTTAACTCGTACCCAAGTGAACTCGTACCCAGGTTAACTCGTACCCAAGTCAACTAGTACCCAAGTCAACTCGTACCGTCTAACGTACGTTGTATGCAGAGGAGAAGTTCCGTGCCGTGAATTTTCCCTGTCTGCATGACGTTCTAAAGTTAGAATAAATATTAAACAGGACATGGAGGTAGAAATAGACTCTCCATGAACAGGAGAAGTTCCTTGCCGTGAATTTTCCCTGTCTGCATTACGTTCTAAAGTTAGAACAAATATTAATACGGAATGAAGTTCTACTCACTATCGTGCATTTTTACGAAATCGTTTTAATTAATGTAATTTTTTCTGCCTGGATTATAAACATCAATAGTATTCATTTCTTTAAATGTTTTGGAACATTGTTTTAGTTTCAGCATGGCTGCGAATTCATTTTATTATAACAAACCATTTCCAATAAACAATACACGTATGATTAATAAAACGCAAACAAATTAATTCAAATAAATACTTTAATTTTTACTATTATTAAAACAAAGTTCTTAATTCCTTTTAAAACATTTTCTTTATTATTTTTTCCTACCACCTACAAAAAAATGTCCTCTGAAAGAAAAACAACCAAATTTATTTTTAAAAACATGTTCTTTTACTTTTTATTCCGAAAAAATACACAAATTAAATATTGCATACAAAAATTAAATATTGCATCAAAAATTATTTCGTTTTAATTCAAACAAACATTTTCTTTTTCACCTTTTTCCTGAAAAAAAATATATATATAAAAATTGCAGTCTATTAATTACTTTTTTCCACAAAAAAACCCCGGACATTTATTGCGTCATTCTCTTAGTCTTGTTTGTTACCTGCAACATATAATAACAAGAGAACACAATTATTACAATATAGAATAGATAATTTATACAAATGAACGATATACATTTTATAATTTTGGTACTCGGGTACGAGTTGACTTGGGTAAAAATTTACTTGGGTACGAGCTGACTTGGGTACGAGTTCACCTAGGTACGAGTTCACCTGGGTACGAGTTAACTTGGGTTCGAGTTGACTTGGGTACGAGTTGACTTGGGTACGAGTTCACCTGGGTACGAGTTCACCTGGGTACGAGTTGACTTGGGTACGAGTTGACTTGGGTACGAGATGACCCGAATTCATCAAGACTAGTAGTAGTACATGATAGTAGTATAGTACTACTTAGTAGTAGTAATATATATTTTTTTTTTTTATTAGGAGTAGTAATATGAAATAGGAATAATAGTAGTAGTAGTAGTAAGTAAGAATAAACTAAGATTAAAGATTATCAATTATCTGTGATTATTATTAAAAGATAACATTAATTAAGAAGCACTGCCATGACTTCAGCTGCTGATTAATTTTTAACATGCATACAATGATACATTTTGTCTTTGAGAAATAATTCCTTCATCAGAGGAATGTGGTTTTAGTTAGAGAGAAGGGTTCTAAAACATGAAATGTTTCTAAGATTGTGTTTTTCAACTACTACAGTACAGATTATTCTTCCTCCTGCGTGGACAGCCACTCCAGATTTTCTACTCTACCACCTTTTGAAATGAAATTTTCACAGGTTAGTTTTATTATACCTAAGTTTATATAGATTTAAACAATCGAACAGATCCAAAAACCAAAGGTATGCCTATAAAACCAACTTGTCAAAAAAAACTATGTAGCTTGTATCTAACTCTTTGTAGTTAGTAGTGACTGTTTTATAGTCCATTGTTGCATTTGTTTGGCCCAATTTCAGAAAGCCTGTATAGTAAACAGATATATTCTGTTTACAGCACTGCATTCAGAGTGTCCATTTCATAAACACTAGTGTTCACGCACAAGCAAAACAAAAGGCATTCTAGCTAGTCTGACTTGCTTGCAATTTCTGTATTAAAGAAAATGACTGACCAACAATGCAAATCCATTTGTGATTGTGCACACGTGCTGTCAATCTTCTCGATTGTTTATGATTGAATGTTGGGCACAATTTTTTTAATTTGCAGGGTGTCCCATTTTTTTTTTTTTTTTACAGCCAAACTTTTTTTCCTTGCATGATTTTTAAATTTACGCAGGATAGGTCAGGTTCAAACTTTGAGCACCTTCGGCAATCTTTGTCACTCAACCATATCTATCTATATGGTGTAGTACATCCCTCTTGTAGTAGAGTATAGTCCCATCACTTTCCTTATCGTGAAATATCTGCTGTGTATATAAAATTTACCTCCAGAGGTTAAAGACGTTAAAGGTTGGAAATACTCAGAGACCTACCAACTTCATTGGAAACTTTTTGCCCTTCACGTTTGTGCACCTACAGTTCCTTTTTGGAAACCGGATTGCACCAAAATTACTATCTCTGTGCCCTTATGTTCTCACAGTGAGCTCGGGTGAGTCCAGAAAACTCACTCCATAAAAAACACCCTGCACAAATCAATAAACTCTCCTCACTGTTTATTTCAGAATCCTGAATTTGCATAGTCTTTGGAAAACAAATTGGTCCTGCAAGGCGTTGTGGCCGCGTGGTTAAAAGAGCACAGGTCTCAAGCTCTGTTGTTTCTGATCAGCAGAGTTCATGCAGAGTCTTGGCACTTGTGTCATTCAGCAAGATTGTTTACTATAATTGCTCCTTTTTGTCCTTCGGATGGGACATTATGCTGTAGATCCCATGTACATGTACTAGGATTGGTAGTGCATGAATGAGAACCCAGAACATATATTGTGGAAGAGTAGGGGGTTAACCCCAGTGTTTTTGGTTCACTACGTAGCAATCATCCTAGTTAACAGGTTTCCTCAGGCTTGCCAGCTACAGTGATTCACAAGCTAGCCAAACTGGAAACTGCCTAGTCTGCTTAATGCTTTACGTTGGTTCAGGCATAGGCCTACAAGGTTTTAGCCAGGATTTGGTAATTAAGGGTGTCCAAATTTGCTGGAAATTTAAATACTGGGTGCCCAAATTAATCCCTTACAATACATTTACATGTAAATGACTGATAAAACAGGGTGTCCAAATTGAAAACAGGGTGTCCAAAAGACACCCAGACACCCCTCTAACCACTAACACTATGCAGGCATACCACCTTAATCAGAGTCCTAGGCTGAGTCTTTATTGGAGCGTAGGTTTTTGTAGCTCCATGGCTGGAGTGAGGAAAGACCATAGCAAACCACGCAGGGTTAAGGCACGTTTACCTACTTGTGATGTGTTTACCGACATGTACATTACACCTTGATTTATTGCCAAAATATCACCACAAGTGGTCTTTGGCAGAATGCAAAAGGCCATAAACGTTGCCCCACAGACAATGGTAATTGGTAACATAACATGTCAAGCCCAACAGCAATACAATTGAATTTACCGTAGATAGTGGAATGCCTTTCTTGCCTAGAAACCATGCGGACTTTGTTCATCTGCATACATGGCATAAAGGGCACGTACAGATGTACAGAAGTGAAGCTTCATTTTGGGGGTTTGTTGTTTGTCGTTGTTCTAGCTAAAAAATAAATGTTATCATGTTTGAACTGTTTCATCCTTGGGCAAACAGTTAGGAAGGGTTTTATTTGTTTACTTCAAGTATGTCCAGTGTGAGATCATGCAATGATTGAAACTCGTAAAAAAAGTGGGGTGAATGTAATGAACAAGAAATGAGTGTAGGGGCAGGCTGAAGTTAAATGCTGTACTACTACAGAGTTTGCCAGCTTAGTATTTATTCAATTATGTAAATTTGTTTGTTTTCTTCCTTTTTATAGAGATAAAGAATTACTAGCAGGGCTTCTCAATGCCAGTCGAACCGTAAAATGACTTCTCAATAACTGACGTCTAAATAGAGACGAAAAGCACAGACAGCCAAGATGAAATCCCAAACAAAACTGTTAGCTATCAGCATTTGCATATTGTCTGTTGCTGTCCTTAACCAGTTTTGCTCTGCAGCGCCAACTGCTTCTGAACCATCAACTGCTTCTGAACCATCAACTGGCCCGAATTCAAATGGACCTTCTGTTGATGTAACAACAATTTCATCAGACACGCCAGTCGCAAGTGGAGAAACATCAACAAAAGAGGAGGAGACTACAGCTGAATCAACAATGGAACAATCACTGCCAGGAACAGATTCCAGTACAACTTCAGAGACCCCCAAGCCATTGAACCCTAATCCAAAAACTATTAAACCTCCACCAAAAGCGGATTCTCCTGCGACAACCCCAACTGGAACAGAAACAAAGAAGAGCAACACGACAGCACCTGTAGTGAATGAGGATAAGAAAGATGAGGTTTCAACGATCGCACCACTAACGACTTCAGAACTTACTACAACAAAACCACCACCGACGACTCAATTGTCAACTGTAACTACAACAACTGTGACCCCAACGAAGGCAACAACTCAACAGCCCTCTCCAACAACAAAGAAGGAAACACAGACGCCAGAAGTAAAACAAACAACTCACCTTAGTGTGACAACGCTACCACCTCCTGTGGTACTAAAAACACAACCTCCACCAGCAACAGCAGCAAGAACTACACTCTCTCCATCAACTCAGAAGCCTCAGCCAGTCAAGACCGAAGGACCACACCAAGGAGACCATGATGAGAGTGGGGATCATCATACACATTCACCACTCACATCTAATCCCGGTAGGTACAGTACTTTTAACACGTTTTGAATACATGCCTGAAATTACATGGAGGCCAAGACCTCTGTTGCTCTTGTCTTGACCTTGACAGAACTTTCCTGTAGACTTTATGAGTTCCACTGAGAGTGCTTTGCAAAATAAGAGACATTGCCCTCTCAAAGGTGAAATTCTGTGGTTTGAAAAGCCCAGCGATAGATCAATTTCCCTTTTTTGGATGTTTGCGTGTTTCACGCTTAATCACTTGTCATTAGTGTAGTGGCATTTTGAGGTACAGGCATCCTTATGTAGAGAGTAGAGCCATTGTTTTAAGTGCTTCAATGATAATGGTAAACTGGAGAAGCCACCAGCTGTGCTCAATTGCAATGGAATTTGGGCAACTGTTGGAAGAGACAGTTGGTCGATTTCTGCAAATGAAATGATAGGAAAGTATGGCATGGGTTACTTCACCATTATTTGCATATCATATGGGAAATTTGCATAGCAAAAGGGAAATTTGCATAGCATTTGGGAGATTTGGCGGCATGTGACAGAGCTTGGACTCACCAATCACCATGCAATGCTTTATTTCACCCACACGAAGAGGACGTGCCGGTAGTAATAATGTTGGGAGTTCTGCAATTCCAGGACTTGGTCCTTTTTTTGTTAGAAGAGGATTACACGGCACCGAGAGACTTCCACCATTGTATTGTATTATATTTCAAATCAATGGAGGTAAGTCCGTGTGGACCAAGATTCCAGTTCAGGTCAAGCGCTCAGTTGGCGGCCGTGTATGGCAGCTGAGGTTTTGCGATTATAGTATTTTTCGAAAGAGAAAGCAAATCTTCCGGAGTTTCAAACAGAATTGTTGTTCTCGTGGCTTTGTTAAGTGATAGTTTCTTTGTGCCGGCAGTTCTCTCCAATAAAAATGATTCCGGCGACTCCGAAAAAATAATCCAGTCAGGTGAAAAAATGGAAGATCTCGAAGTTAACTGGTTAGAATCGGAACAAACCAAAAATATTTACTTTTGTGCACTGTTAAATGTTTGTCTTTTTCTAATTTTCTCTCCAGGAACAAATAAGAATGACACTGACAACAGTTGGTTAGATAAGTTTTCTGTGAGTATAATAATTTTAAGTAAAAAAATTTGTTTATGGACACCATAGAAATACACTCTGGATATGCTGTGTGTGTAATTATTTGTGTGCATCTACTTTGAGGCTACTTAGTATGTGCGCTGCCATTTTTGCTGAATGGCAAATTGCAGCTTTGGCGTTTGTTGACCTGGTTCATCTAGGAGCAAGTTCAGGTGCTAACCTTTTAGTCAATTTGACATTAAATCACGCATGCATGGTTTGTGGTTCACTCGCACGCATTTAGTCGATTGATTCGTCAAATATGGCAACTTATAATATATTGGCTCGTAAAACAACTACTTGCAAAATACAGTGCAATGATATCTATTATCTTAATATTTGACATATCTTATTGGCAAAAACCTACCATTTATCGTTAAACCAACTGTTAGTGTTATTACAAAAAGTGACAGAACTTTCTCCGCCGCGAAACCAAACCGCCATCTTGACAAAGTGACGTACCTTCAACTGTTGACTAGAGAAACAGTGCTCCGAAGCTAGGTTGGTCCAGTTGGACTAGCTAGTTTAACCATGCAGTGTTTGAGTGACATCTAGATCGACTCTGGTCAAGTCTAGCCGACTCTAGCCAGCCCACCGAACTTGCTCTAGTACTGCCACTCTTTCCACAGCTGCCCTTCATGCATGACTCGAGAGAGCGTACGCATCAGACATGGATGACAATTGAACTGGGCGCTCACTGCATTTTTTATGATGGACACAGATACATTCTATGGATCCTAGACTAACTTTCCACTGTCACTACAACATTTTAAGCGCACGCCGAGTCATCTCTTGAAGTTTGTTGAACTCATCTTACTGTGTGTTAATAGTGACACCACATGCAATGTGTAAAATGACAGCGCGTGGAATAAATTTGGTTACCAGCCAACAGACACTGTTTACGTGTGGTTCGTCGCTTAGAGTTGCTCAGCAGAAGAAAATCAAATCAATCAAAATATTTTGTGTTGAATAACTATAGATGTGACATGGTGAATGCTTTCTCCACATTAACTTGGCCCAGGTTCGTATAGTTGGCCAAGTTAATGTGGAGAAAGCATAAACCATGACACAGTGACATGTAACTGGTAAATAGTAAACCTATATCATACGGCCAATATCACTCCCCGCTTATTGCGCTGTTCTAGCTCCGCGTATTGCGCTATTGTAAGCTAAGTATATATGCAAAGTGCACAGCTGTTCCAACACTGTGTATTGCGTAATCTGTACTTCAAATTTGCTTGATAATTAATTCGTTATCACACGCACGCTCGTAGATTACAGAAAATGTAGCGCCTCTGTGTCCCATATCTAACTGGGCCTTCTGCCTCTTTGGATAACGGACGCAGAAGCACTATATTTTTCCGATTCCACTCGCGCTTGCGCAATAATATTGTGCACTTTAACAGGTCCAAACTCACAAGTGCGAAAGACTTGCGCACTCTCTTTTGGGTTTGTTGTAGTGATAATTATCTTTGTTCATCACACAGCGTAACAGTCTGATATCGAAGCTGATGTTTCCGGTCATCCTTGGTGTGGTGGCAGCATTCGTAATCGTGTGCTTTGCCTACGGCGTCCGAGCATATCGGAAGAACAAGAGCAGAGGCCGTAGGAAGATGATGTCAAACGGACAGGTCAGTTGATAGGGTCAAGTGCTTTGAAGCGCCACACACCACAACTATTTGGTTCTAGTGTGAAGCCTATGAAAAATT
Source organism: Pisaster brevispinus (assembly GCA_023634235.1). Lineage (NCBI taxonomy): Eukaryota > Metazoa > Echinodermata > Asteroidea > Forcipulatida > Asteriidae > Pisaster > Pisaster brevispinus. The sequence continues at coordinate 20,548,834 of JAMKCF010000009.1, read as the reverse complement.
CCTCTTTGAATAGGTGACAAAATTGACATAATATTTGAAAGTTTGCTTGGAATGATCACCTTGAGAGAAGTGAGCTCTCGCATGTTTTTCATTTGGTAATTGACAAACTTACATAAAGTTATATTGTCTGTGTATAAGGACTATTTTCCCTTGATTCTTGTATTAAAAAAAAAAATTGCAGGCATATTACTTAGGTGGGATATCATTCAAACTGACAACCTTTGCCTTTCTAGAGGAGATGTTGTACTGCTAGACCACCAAGCTTTACACTGTGCAAATTTATCTTCTATTAAATGTACATATGTTGCAAATAAATTGTTTGTACACAGTTCAGAAAACACATCATAGATGCCTGATCAGGTGTTATGCACCATCAATAATTTAACAGTAGATATCTGTTTTAATATGCACACACGAGCCCACACTCCCTCATGACCACTTAAAATGCTAATGCTGATTGATGGATAAGTATACCGCAATAGCAAGAAGGTGGAGGGGGGACCCTTCCCGAGGGGGAATGATGTTCCACTCCATCTAATGCCTGTCACACAATCAGGCAATGTTGTTTTTCCCACCTTCTCCTGTAAACTGGGGACTATCTCAGCCTTACTGCAGAAAGCTTTAAGAGTGGAGCAACTTGACTTGTACGTACACACTTCCCCCCATGGATGGGCACTTTATCAGACAGTGTGAGGCTACATCTGTTAACTCGTTGGGTAGTCTTAAAAGCATTGAAGCATTCTTCAAACTGACCTGGGAATTGTCATCACTTGAACATGTTCGTAATATACACAGATGGGAGTTTGGGTTTATCACAGGGTTTTTTTGGTGTTTTTTTTTCAACGTACTCTCAGGCAAGGGAATCATACTGCACTGCACTTACAAGTTACAAGACATGTACAGAAAAAAATACATGCAGAGAGTATCTGCCTTTGGCAGCTATTCAGTTCTGTGTAGTCATCACCATATTATGCTCAAGACATGGCTGATATTGTGAGATATTTTGACACAGGTTTTCAAGTAAACATGTCCCCCCAAAAAATGAACTGTGGTTTTGTGGTAGAAATGGAGATACTACATGTATGTTAACATGGGAAACTTTGGAAAATGTTAATGCCGGTGTCATGCCAAAAGGTGTCCGCTGCCAAATACTGTCCGCTCATTAGCATATTGCGATCTGATTGGTCATGCGTCTATGACGTCACATTGTTTACGGAAGCTTGCTAAATAGTGTCCGCGGTTAGCGTGTATCAACATTGCATGCCTTGCTTCTCAGCTGACAGGACGTTAACAGATAAGATCATTTTTTCATCTGAATTTGCCTATTACAATTTTGTTTGAACGCTTTCTTTGTTGTATTTGATTATAAATATTCGTAAAATTTAACATTAAGCACTTTAAAATGGAAATACAGTGGCGTTTTTTTTCTCTGTTTTCTCAACTAGTGTATTCAACTGAAACTTTCACAGGTGACTTCTTTCTTGATAATTTTGCCTAAAAATCAGCATTAGTTGACAAAACCAAACGACGACCCTACCATTAACAATCCCACAACATGTAAACTGCATTGTTACTAAAAGTAAAAGATTGTAAATTTATTTAGGTGGCATTTTACACTAATCACAATCCTCACGTTGAGTAACCAGTCAAGCTTTACTAAGAGGGATCCATGCACCCAGTGGTGGGGGGGGGGGGGGGGGCAGCTGTTTAACATTCCAGATCAGCATCTCAGTTTGGACAGAAATTAAACAAATATCTACACAAATGTAACCGTAGATTATTGATCGAATCGGGTAAAGTCTGCTTCAGAGTTTAAAAAACAACAAACACAGGCTTGATTCAGTGGGATGAGGTCGAACTCGTTAATCGGTGTGTTGCAGTGTTGACACAGCACTCTGTTCAAAATGGCATAGTGTGTACACCATGTGTATCGGTACACTGACCCGAACGGAGGAAGGTTTTTCTGTTTTTATTTGTTAGATTTTTTTTATTTATTTTTTTTCGAACATAATCCATTTCCTAGAGATTTGGAATGGAAAGTGCATCAATTACTGCTGCACTTCATGCCTTAAGCCAGGGGATACATCTAGCAGATCCTTGCAAATTGATCAACATCCCTTAGAGACCGCGCAATAAATTCTCATGCGTATTCAAACATTCTTGGCAACCGTATTCCCGCTAGTGTTCGTGTTTCTTTAACATGAGAATGTAATAGAGTTGTGCATTTCCACCTGTCCCAACGCTCATGCTCACCATTATCAGTCGGTGTATATTTAATTAGGTGTTCGGGCAATCCGCCCGGAACACCTCTTATTATTGTTCCGTTTTTTTTGTGTTTTTTTTAATACTTCTTCTTCTTCTTATCCCCCGCGATTGTCCGCTAACAAAGTTACACTTCCCAGTCTCCCACAACCTTTAAACTTCACACATAGTTAGATATGTATGAGTAGAAGACACCGCCTTAGTGATGTCATGATGACGTCATCTGGTGTCGAGTTACGTTAAATCAAAGTTTAATATTTGAAAAAATCATAACTCGAAAACTACACAATGGATTTTCACAATCTATACATCATCGGATAGGCCTGGTATGACTCTAAAAACGCTACACTGAACGCGACCTCATTTGACCTTGACTTCCGGTTCAAACCGGAAGTTGAATATTTTAAAAATTCATATCTCAAAATTTACTGATCATTTCATCACAATTTTTACATCAGATTGTAGATCTGTGATCCTTTCGAAACTTTTGCACAACAATGATGCCAATATGACCTTAACTTCTGGTCCTAAATGGGTGTTACAGCCAAAGTTAGTATCAACCGCAGTTAATTTGTGTATGGAGAAAAGCGCTGTATCTGACTGTCCGCTCCATTATTCATAAGGTTCAAAGTCCACGAAGCCTATGCGTGTAGTCCCACACAACGGAAATGTATCATTGCGTTGCTTATTCTTGTACGTTGTAACAACACGTGTCCCGCACATAAAAAAAACTCAAACTCATTCAAAGTTCAGTGTGAATTTAGTTCCGCTGTGCTCGTCTGATGGCTTAATGGAAAACAAGGAATAAAAGAGTAGGTTTTACTGAGATGTCCACCTGCTTTAGGGATTTGTATGACTTTGACTAAATGACAAAAACTTCAACTGAAAAAGAACGACATTGGTTTGTTTCTAATCAAACACCGAGACCCACGTTACGTTGATCGACGTGACCATGCCTGCCAAAGGCGCTCTAGGCCCTCTGAGTATGCCCTTCAGACACGGTGATTAAAATGGTAAGCTTTATTTCAAAATCACCGTTAAAAAGAGGGGGCATTCCTTTTTTGTCTTCAATAATGTTGATATGTTTCATCCACGAACTTGCCTTGTGTTTTTTGTTTTGTTTTTTTACTTTAAAAAATCATTATTTTGTCATGGTTTAATTTTCAACTATCGGATTGAATTGATGCTAATCCCCGCTCAGGTATATTATGAATATGTACTGTGTATGGAAAAAAACATAACTCGTGAACCAAAAAGTGTGCAACTTTTTTGGAGTTGATTTTAACGATGTTGTAGTCTGACAAGGGTCTGGTTAAAACAAAATAAGATTTAAGAGCGCCATCTGGCGGCAGGTTAAAACAGTTCAAAATACAGTTTTAATAGAAGCCTTTTGCAGAGTTTTTATAATTGTTTCAACATGGGCTCCACAGACTTCACAAAAATGAATATGTTGGTGACCTTGTCTTGACCTTTTAACCTGTCTAATCTGGAAGTTCTGTAAAACGCTTTAAAAACATTATTTAATAGCTATTCATTCTGTTTTCACAATAACAAACAGCACAGCTCACGATCACTCCAGTCAGCTTTACTTGAATCCGAACACCTCAAATTTGTTATCAAACAAATTCTTATGTCTAGTTTCCTTTTCATATTTGTTTGGCATCACAGAGCTGAATTACGTGGGTAAAAATAAAATAAACATTTAACTCTAAAATAATCAAACTAGAGAAAAACAAAACAATTAAAAGAACGGAGATAACAGAAAAGGAAAACACGACTCTACAAATCAGAGTATGGCAAGACCTCTCCTAGGTCATGAAAATGATGATGGGACAATGTAAGTTTCAACAAAGCCCCTTATAGTTTTTTTTTACGGATACTGGCGCTATATAAAATGTTGCTATTGATTGATTGAATAGATAGTTGAAAAAAAAAAGAGAGCCCAAATGGGTCAAAGGTTAGCTGGCACAAAGCATACACAGGTATATGGAAGAGAAATTTGCATTTGTGCTCATATAAATTGTATTATTTTGTAAAAAAAATTGAAGTTGATTTGAAAGTGAGTTGGTAAATCTAGAATCACATTCAAATGGTATTTTTGTCATATTGGAGCTACTTTTTCCAGTACAAATCTTTTTCTGGGTGACGATGAATAGAATAGATCAGTAGATGTCAATTATTACTATACATCATACATATTCATGATCATGAGTCGAATTCTCACTGGTCCATTCACTATCACGTGCTAGGTGCTGTTTTTGCTGTTTATCAAGAACGCGTGCCAGTATTCATGCACAGGGTAAACACGCAGGTGTAGTAGATTGTCGCATGTGCAACAGTCACGCACAGGGTAAATACGCATGCGTAGTAGACTATCGCATGTGCAACATTCATGCACAGGCAGTCTGCGCACAGGGTAAATACGCATGCGTAGTAGATTGTCACATGTGCAACAGTCACGCACAGGGTAAATACGCATGCGTAGTAGATTGTCGCATGTGCAACAGTCACGCACAGGGTAAATACGCATGCGTAGTAGACTATTGCATGTGCAACAGTCACGCACAGGCAGTCTGCGCACAGGGTAAATACGCATGCGTAGTAGATTTCACATGTGCAACAGCCTATATGAAGGAACTGTTGCATGGGTGTAGTACCCACATGCAAACATCACCCTCTACACACATTGGTACTAGTTTGTCAATGTCCAATACCTCAAGAAGCTACATGTTATACAAGTATCAGCTGTCCACCCTCAAACCTTGTTGTGCTGCTGTATTTTATGCCTAAAGCCAGTGAACACAACAACTAGGGAACGGTTTCGGCCAGCAACTTTGCTCAGCAAAATATTCAGACTGAACATGTTTTGTGCACAGTGAATGGTAATGTTGAGTAGCAAATGATGATGTTTGAGAAGTACCCAATTCATTTTGTGTAGCATTTTGCTGTGCTATAGAATGGAACTTGTTCAAACTGACATTTCTGCAATTATTCACCATGGTCAATTATTTAGTGCCAGGTGAATTTAGTTCACCGAATAGGAACGTTCATCAGGTCAGCTAGTGGGAACGTTAGGCTAGAACAATGTATTTGAAATAGCAGGCAACAAATTACGGTAACCTTTGGGCGGGGTTTTCACTGGTCCTCCAGCTTTTTCACTGTAGGCCGTGGGCCAAAATCTGTAGAAGACCCAGAAATTGAAGTTCGTCTTAACTTTTTAGGGGCAACTTGCATTTTAGTCAACTTTATTAATTCGATGGTGCTGATTCCAAATTTGACTGTTCCCACGGGCGCAGATTGCACGTTAAGCCTATGCGGACTATTTTTGCTCATTTTTGGTCAAAAACAGTATTTTGTGTATAATTTCCACTTTTTCCAGTCAAATGATTTCAAATTTGATAAAAATAGCTTTGAGGTCCTTGTACATGCAATAGATCATTACTCAGTCTTCAAAATTAATCCCCATGGTACTAAACCAAGTTTTTGTAAAAAAAAACCAACACTTTTTGGGGGTAAATTTTTCAAAAATTTGTATTTTTCAGTCTTTTTATCTCAAGATCTTGGTCATGTACGATTGGTTTTGATAATTTAAAAATAATAATAAAATACATAAATATGTAATACAAATTGCACTAGCAAAATTTCAGCTAGTCATTAATTATGCATGTATGCGAAAGAGTTTATGCTGAACTGACGCAAGTTAAGGGCAATAAAACCAAGTGACTACAGATAGTTATACAGTACTGTTATGTCTGGTTTATTAAAACAATGCATTTGTAGCCATGGGGCTAACTAGCTACAAAGTTTACAATTTAAAAACAATACAATACATGTACTGCTCATAATTTAAAGCCTTAGGCATATTCTTTTGTTCGATTAAAGGGTGCACATGTCTTGAGTGTCTTTTAATTATAACAATGTTATGTGAGAAAAATTATAAAGGACCAGACTATTTCAGATGGACCAGATTATTACAGATGCACCATTACATTTTGAGATGCCAGAAATGTTTAATAGACTTTGAAAACTAAAATAAGTGGAACAAAACCTAGATGGCTGTGATCATTTTATCAATTGCCTTTAACTTCATCTTCTTCTGCATCATCATCAAAGTCTGTGAGTGAGTTCTTGCAATCACTGCACTTGCAGAGTTCAGTGCAAGGTTTGCTTTTTGACAAGAGCAGCTTGAAGTGTTGAAGTGAGTTTTCCTGCACACACAGTGCACATGCTGCGGTGCTTTCGCAGGAGCTGCAGGCATGGTCATCTATTTGAATGTTAGGTTTTTATCAAGTAGCTCCCAGCCATGGCCGAGTGGGCTTGGTGCAGAGATCTACGGAACAAGACATCATCTGTAATTGCTTGCTCCTTGCATGGAACTCTTTGCAGTCCTTGTAACAACTTCAGTGGTATCTGACTTCAATTGGGACAATGTCTTCTCTCTTTGATGTCAATCAAAATCTGTTCGTCGTCGAGAATCTCTGTACATGTAGCTCTGAGCAGCAAACCTCCTGTAATAAAAGGGGTATATTTACATGTAGTTTAATCAATGGGAAAATACAGGCACACCATGTTCCTCACTAAGTTAGAACCAAGGAAAACTTAAGAGGCAATGTGAAATAAGAAAATGTATACCAACCTGACTGGTGTTCATAGTTTGACAGTCTTTCCCTTGACCGCTTCCGTGACTGTTTGTTGGTTATCCTCTTGTTTCTTTTAACATATAATACATCTGGATGGCAGGACATGTGGGTTGCGCTACTGCTGTGCCTGTGAATCTGCTGATGCTAGCAGACTAGATTTTCCTGATGGTTCAAGGGTTGACTCCAGTGTCCCTTCAACTGCAGTGGAACTGCTTTGAACATCAGTAGCCCTTTTAGCCAAACGTTTTCAGCTCTTGCTAATGCGTCTTATCTCAAAACCTGTAAACATTCCATTTTCAAAAAGTATGTTGGTCTTAAGTGGGGGATACTGACTAATGCACAATACTGGCAAGCAGTAGAAAAACTACTACACTGTAAACAACCAACTCTGCAATAAAATCTAAATGAATATTGGGACAGATTGGAACAACATTGACAATGTTACTAGCATGAAGATATTGTAGAAGAGACAAAAAATACAGCACCTTATCTGGAAATATGGGTGGGTTGCTGATTGTTATACAACGTTGCTTAATTTTAGTTTAAACTGTTTTAACTTGTTTAACAATTACCTTTAAATATTTTATATAGGTATTTTTGTGAACTGTTTCCCTGGGTGGAAAGACATCATGCTAAAGTATTTTACCCAGAATAGAATGACATCCTTTTAAAAATTTTAAGTGAGATTATGAAATAATAATAATCAACACAAGTCATGCCAAGTTTGAAAGACACCAGGGTTGTGTGTAAAACCATATCAACATTGGAGGATTCAAGTCTATTATTAGCATGGTTAGGGTTAACACACAGTCTTCAGTTTGAAAACAATTTGAAATCTAAAAACAAAACAAAAATGTTTTCCTCATTTGTGTAAAAACTGATTATTCTTTAGACTAAATGCAGGTTTAAGTAAGAGATTACAAATTCACATCACAAAATTGTCCATGCTAGAACCCACCCTCTCACCATAATAAAAATGAAACAATTAATGCCAAAGTATTAAGTGGCAGGGCCTTCTGTTAAAACCTTCTGTAAAAGATTTGTCTGATTTTAGACATTCTCACTCTTTATTTTCCTTGTGCAGGCCTACTAAACTATTATATTTTATTAACAAAGCTTTTTAGAATATAAACACATTGTCAGTAATTAACAACTTAAAAACGGTTGCTTTGAGGCCTACACTATAAAAGTTGCTCGTTTTTGTAGTCTATCAAACTTCAAATGTCACAGGTGTAACGTTGTACGGTTATGTTGATATAATACGTGCCTACCTTTTTAATTTTAACAAAACACTAACACTTTACTTAAGACTTACTTAGAAAGAATAGGTACAGTGTCACACACAGAGCCGATGGTAGCTGTCAGCCAAGTCTGGCGTTGGGCACATGTTTTTCCACCAAACTTGTATTTGTTTCAGCCAGTTCTTGGTGTTTCCCATCAAGACGTTTCCATCTGTTATTGCAGTCACAAAATTTCTGCCAACTAACTGCCATAAATTGGGTTATTTGTCCCCTTTGACTCTCAATAAAATGACACACACACATTTCCTCGGGCGCAGCCATCTTGATTTGACACCTCTATTCCAGGTTACATTAATATTTACTGTAGTACGCAATGGTAATAATGGTTCGAGGTTGAAGAACAGCGCCATCCGCGGCATAACGTCGGCATAGCAACGGCGCTGCAAAACAGGCGATTTTTCTTGCTTAATTTCTCGTTAACATGCAAGCAGATCAAATGGGAACAGGTAAAATAATAAATTATACATTCCAAACTACTTATAAACGAAAAAGAAAGTTGCCCCTCGAAAGTTACATGTAAGACGAAAGTGCATGTTACAGGTTTTGGCCCACGGCCTACTGGTCTTGACTCCCTGTCTTAAGCTTTGCTCTTAACTTTTTTTCAGTGAGCTAGCCAGCGGGACCAGTTTGCTTGTCATTTTCACTGGTCCCCCAGCTTTTTCACTGGTTTCTTTCTACTGTCATTTGTATGGGACTTGAGTTGAAACCATGTGAACATCAGAGTAGTCAGTGGTTTACAGCGTTTGGAATCAATGAATTAGCCAGCAGGACCAGTTGGGCAGAACTTTGACTGGTCCTCAGAGGTTAGAACTGGCATTTGGCCAGCTGACCATTGTTTAAGGAGAGTGCTGCTTTGTTTTTTGGGTGTGTTTTTTTTCCCACAAAGAGAAGATACTAAAATGACATGGGATTCTAATCTCTCTGTTCTAGGATCACGACATGAGCACCAACTTTGACAGGGTGAAGCTACTGGCCGACAGTTCTGAAGATGAGTTCTAACACACAGCCCCTCGTTGTTCTCTCCTATGCAGTCAACCAACCTCAACCTAAGCCTTACACTTCCTGTTCATTTTCAGAACAACAGGATTGATCTTTGTCGACTCGTAGAAAAAGAAGAAGGTATGTTTTTGTTTTAACCGTAGCTACCCAGGAACCCATCGGGTGTCAGAAAGTGCTTAAGAGTTTGTTGTACTTGCCTGTAATTTGGGATGGAACATTTACAGCAAACCTTTACCTTTTAAGAGACAACAGCTTTGAATTCTGATGATTCTTCGCATTCCCCTAAAACAAAAATCCCTAGAGTTTTAATTAAGGTTGAGTTAGTTTCAGTTACAAAGAGACATTTCTTTCTGAGACCAGGGGTAATGGAATGAACCAAGCCCTGATGCGTAGTGTGGTAGGAGAAGATCTGATATTCACATATTGATTGACAAAGAAAATTATTTTATAGCACTCTGCCAATTTAGCTTACTAATTGTTGTTGAAAAGATGTTGAGATTCAACAGGTATACTGAGTTTAAACACACTCTTAGCAGATGTTTGAACTGTAAGTAAGTAAATAAATATTTGATTGTACTGTGCCCACAAACGTTTAAAAAAAAACTTAGCATGTAAATGTAGATTCGCGAAAGCCCCACTTGCTTGTCACCATGACGCAAAGATAAACATCAAAAGCCTGGAGAAACATTTACAAGAGCTGGAAAAACCTTGACTGCAGATCTGTTAAATGTGATACTGCCCTCTTGTGGGCCTCCAACATGACTGACAAGGAATTTCTTTTCTTGTTACTGTGACCTTGTTGCTCCATGCTGTGACACCGTACGTATTGAGTGATTATCACAGTATTGATGAATAAACGATTTTGATTAAGTAAAAAGCATGGTAGAAATACAGACTAAATTGGGGTTCGAATGTTGCACATTGAAATCAGCAGCAGGGATGTTCTACCAACTGACCAATGATCTACCCTTTTTGTGGGTGGATGGTAGTTTGACAAGCTCTGTATAAATGTAAATGCTTGGGGATAACTGGCTTACCTTGACCATTTCATAGTGTCAGTAGATTGGTCACAAGAATATATCAAATACCTACATACCGTTTTAAAAAACTGCTGAAAAAACATGCATTGCGTTTCTACTTGGAGAAATTTAACATAATTCAAAATTTTATTCCAGTTTTTGTCTTTTTCAGCGAAATATATAAAAAAAAAGGCTGCAGTTTTGTACTTAATTTTTATATTAAAAATGGCTCTGTACTAATGTAATATTTATGGCCACATTTTGTACCCTGCTTCCCAAACTTAAATTGAAGTGTCAAAGTATTACAGTACTTAAAATATTTTCACTGTTGGTCACGTGACATGTAGCTCAGCATGTGGATCGACCACAGTGCGTTCACTGTCCTCATTAATGTGAATTATCTGAATTAGTAAGATTTGAAGCTTTGCATGGTGTAGGAAGTAGGAACTGGGAAAGTGTTTGGTTCTAAGAATAACCGGGTTGAGATAAAGCAGAGTCTTGGCATTTTAAACAGGAAGGCATTTTTAATAGCCCTTTAGAGGTTTGGACATTCTTGAGTTCACATGGACATTTTTTGAGGTACTCTCTGTTCCTGAAAACATTAACAAGACCTATCTAGCGCCCTCTTTGTGGAATATACTACTGCTAGCGCGAGGTATTCAAGAACTTCTTGGGTACTCTCGGTCCCCGTAAACATTGACAGGGTCCATCTACCACCCAATATATGGAACATACTCCAGAATGTTTGAACCGATACAGGGGTTAGTATTTAGTACCTTCCTTTAGAACAGTGTACTCCGCTTGTCTTAAGGAGAATGAAGATGAGCGGAGGACACTGTTTAAAAAATTGAGCCTTTTTATCTCAACCCTGGCTCTTCTCAGAGACAACGCTTCTCCCACAAAGAGTTTTTTATTCCGATGGTTGTTACCCTTAAACCTACTCAGTTCCTTCATTGTGTCCATAACAACAAATTGTGTATTAGTTCCCGAAAATAATTTGTAAAAAACAATTGATACTTCATAAATTCGTCATAAATATAAGTCTATCCTTTTAAAAAAAAATTTTTTTAAATTAAGATGAAATGCTGGGTCACAAATAAAATTCTATTTTTGTAAGGAAAATTTTAACACCCGGTTCAGACAGGTGTTCCAGAGTTGCGCCGAACCAAATAGATTAGGAGAGACTCCATGTCGACCCCAATAAATTGTTGTTTCAGACACGCGAACTTAACATAACATTTACAGTAGGTTTGGCTCATGACAAGATGGACGTCTGTAACCAAGACGCTCCGGAGTCGTCCCGAACGACTGCAACAGTCGATCTGTCGACTTCCAGCGCGTCCAGACGCTCCTAACTGTTTCAGACGTCGGACTTTTCATGTACTTAATTCAACAATTTGGTTCGGCGGGACTCTAGACCGCCTGTCTGAACCAGGTGTAACAATCTGAACTAATGCCCTGTGCTGTGTAGCCTAGCCATGTGTAATTTGAGCTTCTCAATATTTACACAAAGTTGTTTTTCTCTCCATGCAGTTATGCAGGGTTAGTTCAGAATCACTGCATTTGGCATTATTATTCCCAGAATAACCAAGACAAGAGAAAAAACACTTAACCTGGGCAGGAAATCTCTCCTGCAGAAAGCATTGATTCTCTTATATTTCTTGTTTTATTGTAGTTGAGAGAAACCTTTGTATTTTGTGCATGACTGTGAGGCAAGAGTTTTCTGTTCAACTAAATTCGTTTTGAAAAGAGGTTTTTTTTTCTTTAATATTTATTGTATGCCACTTCTAGAATCACAAACTTTTAAAAACAAGTACAACATTCAAGCTGTAATTTGTAAAAACAACGAAACTTTGTATATTTAACAGAAAATGTGTTCATAATACATCAATATTTTAATATTATCAGTTAACGCGTACTAAGGTGGTGTTCCAAATATTCTATTTTTGTCTGCCGTCCAAAATGAAGTTACTCCTGACTACATGTTCTAGATACACACACTCTACCAAATTTCATTTTACTGCTTACCACAGAATTCTGAAAGTCATGTAACCCTTTGGGCTTTAAAGGACAGAATGTCTCGTCCCTGATCACAGCGAGATGGTGGGTCTCTCTGCAGACAAACCTTATTGGCTTGCCTTGAATTCAACCACGGCACAGTGGTTTTGTTCAATTAGGTTCTACTGTGCTTCGTTCAGCCATGCTGCGTAATAGCATGGGGTGTTCAATATTAGCGGAATCTAGGTTGAGATTTTAGCAGTTGGAGAGGAATGTAGAATGTACATATCTTTTTATGAGACACTGACATATATTGGTGAAATGTCATTGATTTTTATTTATTTATAAAATTGTTTAGTTTGGTGGTTGCGAAAGGTCTTGGATTTAATACTCTAAACAAGGCACAAGGGATGTTACCCCACTATTTTTTTTACAATCATATGTTAATTTTCTTCATTTATTTTGTTGTTTTTAATGGACAATAAATTTTTTCAAGAAGAGTGGTGATATGAAAGCCAAAGGGATGTTCCAAAGAAAAAACTAATTTGGAGAGAAAAAACAATTATTGCCAGGTGTGACAAGGCCCTAAAGGCGACACTACTAATATTCTAGCCATTGTGTAAAGTCGTCGGCTTGGGATGTCCAACCAACAGTGTGATGACTCCATGCTGTACAGTCGGCAGTGTCGAAACCAGCTTTAGGTATCGCTGTGGCTGTTGCCTAACCCATACAGCAGGGCTCGAATTTTGGGAAAAAAATCCACAAGACTGCAGGGCTTGTAGCTCAAAACTTTCACTGGACCAGAAAATTTGTTACAAGACCGGAATCAAAATGAAAAGAACACTCTACACAGTTTCACATTTGAGCTGTTTTTGTACCAAGCACTAAGAGGAGATTTATCAAGTTTTTCTTGTGGGTAATACTTCAATACTCAATTGATCAGTTTAATTAAAAAATTGACGTGTTATTATTAAAACACACAAGACCGCCGGACTTGTACGGTCATAAGTTTACTGGCCCGACACTAAAATCACTGGCCTCGGGCCTGAGGTCCAGTGTTAAATTCGAGCCCTGATACAGCTCTATCTCATCCAAAGCAGCAGCAAGAGAAGCTGTCAATTCAAACGTGACATAACCACTTCACCTAGGCACTTGCAAAGTCATGTAAACATGTATACTGGTATTTTGATTTTGTTTTTTTGAGGCAGTAGTTTTTAGATGATTATATATTGATGAGTTACGATGACTTCAAATTTCTAAGTATTTGTACAGTGTATTTATAAGTGACATTGAGAAATGTTGAGGGCGGGAAGTTTTGGTGTCAGGTCTTCCTAAATGTGATAATTCAGGCTATTTATATGTATAGGTACTTAAAGTAAAAATGTTAAGAAAACAATTTAAATTCTATGGAGAGTTGTTGATGAGATAATTCTGGATTTAGTATGTTTTTTTCTATTTATGTAAAGTTAATTTAGGGAAAGAGGTTGTATTGTAAGCGTTAAGATTTGTTAATGCGAGGAGTGCTGTAATTCTGTTTCATTTTGTACTAGACGGCAATAATCCTAAAAAGAACAATTCCCAAGTGTTTGAGTCATATAAAAAGAATCAAATTTGTGAACAATCACGATATATAGCGTTAAAATCTATACAAAAACTGATGTCAGGCTCAAGCTCAATGAGAGGCTTTTTGGAACACTAGGTGGCAGCAGACTTAACTGGGCCCAATTTCGTAAAGCTGTTATGCAGAAAAATGCTTAGCGAGTTTCATTGCTAAGCAAAAAATGAGTTGGGCACCAGTGACAACAATGTCAACTTGATGGAATATTTTACCGGATTCTTCTAAGCAAGATTTTTCTGTGCTTAGCAAGTTTTTGCGCTTTAGGCTTTGTAGAATTGGGCCCTGAGCCTAATTTTATTAAAGATGTGTTGTGCTTACAGAGCAGCCCTTAGCAGTTTCTATTCTATCAACTCTGCAAACGGTAAGCATAGCAAGAGGCATGCTAGCTTGCCAGCTGTTCTCGTAAGCCAAAGAAATTCATTGTGAACGTGAATGCCAAAATGTCTTTTACGCTTATGAAATACTCTTTGCTTATGCATGTTTTTCTGTTATATAAAAGTAAAAAAATGTGCTTTCTGGTAAAACAGCTTTATGAAGTTGGACCCAGGTAAGTCTATGTGCGCATGCTCAGAAACATGTAAACAAGGGGAAGCTTACTCAGTATGTCTGCTGCCACCTAGTGTTCCAAAGTGTCCCATTTCATGATGCTGTTAGTTTGTGCTTAAAACCAGGTCTAGCTTCAAATGTCTGCATTCCCTCTAAACAAATGGAATGCCAAAGCAAAACTTCCTTGCCAGCCGTGAAATACACTAATACCCCTGTAAGTGTGATAATTTATTCACTAAACCCAGGTGAGCTTATTGAAATTTTTTTTTGGCTGAATTGTGGAAACTCTAGCCCTGTTGAACGATTCTATGAGCCATGAGGTGGGGGAACGTGTTGAGATATGTGCAGGTATATTAAAGGCAAACATTTTGTAACTGTCAAAGACCAGTGTCCTCACTTGGTGTATCCCAACGTATGCATAAAATAACAATCCTGTGTCAATTTGGGTTCAATTGGTCATTGAAGTTGCCCCAAAAATGAAAGAAAAAAAAACACAACCTTGTTGCATAACATTCTGTGCTTTCAGATGCCTGAGAAAGCCTTTCTCAGATTTAGGGGGGGGGGGTGTTGGTGAAAAATGAGTTCTTTCTCTAAAACTACATTACTTCAAAGGGGTCATTCTTAACAATGTTTGACAATATCAACAGCTCTCCAGTGCTCTTTACCAAGTAAGTTTTTATGGTCATTATTTTTTGGAGTAATTACCAAAGGTTAAAACACCATAGAATGGACACATTGTAGAACTCCATGGTTTGTTTGTGAGATTAAGTTTATGTTTTTTCAAGGGTGGTGTTATTTCCGTTTATTGCCGTTATTGCCCGTGTGTACGTACATGTACAAGAAAACACTGACAATGTTCTTTTTGTATTTGGTCTTCCTTGATGTTGGATTCCGTCTGTATTTAAAATTTTACATTTTGTAAGAGTTGTAGAGGAAGGCTTTTGTGGAGCATAGGGAGTCAGTAACAGTAAACTGGTAAAGCTTGCAAGAGGAAATTGCAGACAAAACCAAAACGAAGTTAAAGGTAGGGTCATATAGATTGGTTTTTGTCAACAAAATGCTGATTTATAGACAAACTACAAAGAATGACACGATAAAAGTCACATGTGAAAGTTTCAGCTGAATACACTACTTGCTGAGAAAACAGCAAAAACCTGTCATAGTATTTTCAGAAGAACATAATTCATTCAAGTTTAGTGAGGTGACAGCACAACAGGTACCAGCCGCATCATTGGCCGTAGCATTCGCGAACAGACACCGACCCTCGGAAATTTGAGAAACGATTCATGCATGCTTCATTTCTCAGGTTCAAATGTTTTGGGGTGAAAATTATCCAAACCATATTACTTCGAAGGGAATCCCCAAATAATTTATACTACCAAGCTGCAGTGCTCCTCACCAAGTCAGTTTTCATGATCATTCATTTTTGAAGTATTTAACCAATCTGTGATCATACCTTTAAGTGAGCCAAGTAGTAATTTATTTTAAAATATACATCAGTTTCCTGTTGAGCAATTACTACATGTACATGTAGGAGAGCCTGATTTGTGCCATACCGAGCAAAGAATTCCTAATATGATTTACGGCGAGTTATCTTCGATAAGCATTTGCCTGACATTTTTTGATATGATGGGACATTACAGGTGCTGGAGGCTTTTTCTACTAAATTATGCATTCCTAGTGAAGAAGATTAATAATCTAATAATACATGCAGTTTATTGTATGTGTCATTTATTCTACACATGTGCAAAGATTCCATGGCAACTCAATGTGGAGAGTCATTTTTTCTGTTGTTATTTTATTTAAGAGTACACTGTACTCTTTGATAAGGTGTCACTGTCATGGAGACATGGCTGTGGATAGCTAAGGGCAGTGCTCCCACTAGGAGTTCTTCCCAAGTGTGGGGAAAATCTGTAGCAACAACACTTTTTTCTAATTAAGGAGTGGGGGTTCAAAAAAGAGTTTTGGAACTTCATAAGTGACACTTGACTACCCTTAAATATGCTAATCCATCAACTAAATAGGGATCCATGAAGCAAGAGTACTGAAGGGAAAGGACTGTTTGGGTTTTTAACGGTGTTGTAGGTTTATTTATTCGAGCGATTGTGATATTACAGTATTATCTTCTGTTCAAAACATTAATAGAAATCAATTATTGTCAACATAGGTCTTTACCCCCCAAAAAATAGACATTTTCGATATCCACAAAGCATCAACAGTTTTCAACAAAAATGTAGCAAAATTGTCCCTGTATTTAAGGTATGAGCATACAGAAAGGACCCACAGGGAGATGAAGTTCCATAGGTCGACGGATCCTCAGGCGCGTCAAGTCCTTCAACCTAATCATTCAATAGTCGTTTGGTTCTAAGTCGTACTCCTCTTGCAAATGCCCTCACTGCTCGTCCCTGCGCTTTTCATTTTGGGGGTCAAAATTTCTATGTAAATGTCATCATCAACACTTGATTTAAAGAGCTTGTCTGAATGGTACACAACTAACCAATAAAGTGAGTTGACCCCCCCCCCCCTTAAAAAACAACAACAACAGAAACAAACAAACAACAACAATGGAGGCCAGGGTAATGTCTGTAGAGGGAATTTGTATTTTCGATTGAAACACACACTTAATTTGTAAAACTAAAAGATTTAGCATTATGTTTAGTTTCCATTTAATGTTTAGTTTCCATTTAATTTTAGTACTATACATTAGTACTATATATTAGGTACTGACATCTTTTCCAGGACATATCAGAACTCGTTCAACATTTTTGTATTTTTTATACAGATTTTTGTTTTTATTGTAAATGTTCATACCATTTTTCTGTATGTTTTATTAAGATGAGAGTTACGAACAGTTTTCATTGAACTAGAAATAATTTTGTTAAAATGATTTAAGCATCCTCAAATTTATGTTCAATTTTGCATGTACTTACAGTTTTAGTTTGAACATTTTTATCACAAACGATCATTTTTGTAACTCCTTTCTACATTCCTGTATTGGTATTTGTTTCAGGTTTAGGTTGGCCATAGTAAGAATAATTGTTGCTTTATTCATGTAGCAGTTCTTGTATTAATTGAAAATGAATCAATAAATGTGCAATGATTTCATTATTTAAGTTGAATTTCCTAGCATTTCTTGAGTCGTGACTTTAGGACTTTGCTTTGGTTCTCTGATTGTATATAAAAGCAAAGCGAGGGCATTGTTGTTAATCCAGTAAATAGAAGACTTCTCTCTGTTCTCCCATGGTTTGACTTACTTTTTTTTAGAAACGTCTCCTTTGGTTTTGTACATGAAAGCGAAGCAAGGACGTCTTCACGCTGTCGGAACACTCAGATCCCTTTTGTTAAAGTCCTCAGCTTGAATGGATAGACATCCCAACACACGGACACAATGTTTTAATTCTATAAGTGTCTCTCTCGGGTAAGCTTCAGACTAGTTTACCACAAATCTCAATACATTTAATACGTTGTGATAAAATTGGCGCTTTTGTGAAATTGGCCCAGGAGCCTAAGGCCTACAAAGCACTGGTGTTTATAGCTTATGGAGCACTGATGCCTGAGGCCTCCAGAACACCATTGCTTAGGGCCTACAGAACCGGAACGCTAGTGCCGAGTGCCTAGGGCCTACAGAACGCTGGTGCTTAGGGTCTACAGAACACCAGTGCTTAGGGCCTGTGGAACGCTAGTGCCAAGTGCCTAGGGCTTACAGAACGCTAGTGCCGAGTGCCTATGAAACAGTGGCACGTATCTGTTGAAACCAAGATGCAGTCAAAGAGAGACTGAAGGAACTTGTCTCATTGAACTCTGTTGGAAGTTAATCAGGTATTAAGAAGATGAGATTCTTCTGTCAATCGGCCATCTTTGTTTACAAGCACATTCAACCAAACATTTGGTATGATACATGTACATGTATGCACAACTCTGCCGAAGTCAGAAACTTGCAGAAACTAAAAGGTCAAAGATATAGAGAAGATCAAGGAAATGAAATGGAGATGGGTAGGGCACTTAGCAAGAAGGCAAGACAACAGATGGACCAAGAGACTCACAGAAAAGCAACCAAGGACAGAAAGGAGATGGAGACATGAAATCGCTGCATGTTATGAACACGGCATCATGGCATAGAATGACAAGTGACAAAAGAGAATGGCACTATTGGTGGAGGAGAGCTTCATCCAACAAGGGATGAATACAGCCTGATGATGAAGATGATGGTGATGAAGATGATGGTGATGAAGACGCTTCTTATGGGGGGAAAGCTACATACTTCAGAAACATTGATTTCTAAATGTACAAAACTTACAATCGGGCAAGCAATTCCTTTACCTTAGTTTAATTAGATTTTCAGTAAAGATAAACGACAATCGATGCCAGTTCTAATCATACTATGTGAAGAATTGCCCCATAATTGCCACTAACATAAGGAGCTTTGATATTAGGTTTA